>OY728148.1:1779794723-1780994723 GCA_963277665.1 Viscum album
ACATTCCATTCTCTATTATGATATATATATGATTACATCTCAATAATGTGTTTCAGTTTTTATTTATTCATCCAATTTTATCACCTTGGTATGTACCAATTATTTTCATGAAGATGACATATGGAGGATTTCATCACAATGTAGATTATCATCACATAAATAAGGTTATTGTGAAGTACCTATATCCACATTCATGTATTACTGATTTATTAAATTAGCTAAATTTAGAATATGTGTTCTCAAATATTGGTCTAATGCCAGTATATCATCAGATGTCATTGAATGATTAGGATATACCTAAGTTAACATTTATCTTTCCTCTTGGTAATTTGGAATTTTTTGATCAGTGTAATTAAGGCTCTCATCGAGTTCTTTTCATTGATTAACGAAGTGTTTAAGGGGATTCGAAATTGTTTTATAGTGGATTTCATCAATTAAATCCTTCTGGACTTCATGTTTGATTATAATATTGACTTTTGTAGATGTTTTTTATTTGGAGTTCATTTCAATCAGTAAATATCCGGACATTTTTAGATGTGTGAGTTCCCCGATCGTGAATTTATTTCATCGTTCATGTCATTTCCAATCAATTAGTACTTATGGATCCAATGATAATCAAAGTAGTCGTTTTTTGGATTTTCTGTATGAAATATGGAACGGTGAAGATTTTCAATGGCCTTAAGTTTTATTATAGGGTCCACATATATTATTTATCTTGGTTTGAATCTCATCTAGAAAACTTTTAATTAGAAGTATTAGGAATTTCATTATAATTATAATTATTAAAATGTATTTGAGTACCAGAAAGAGAATTTGGTAGATACTATAATCTTTTTTTCATGTATTGGGAATTTAATTAGAGGATTTTGGTTATGCTTCCCATCTTAGTTTTGGATTTTTTTAATATATTAGAGATGAATTATTTTTTAGGTCTCCTGATAGTGAAAGGATAATTAATTTAATTATGACTCCCCAGAAAAAAGTAGGAATATATTTTTTTATAGATATTGGGTAGGCATTACCTTAATGGTAATCATTTTAAGATTTTTATAGATCATAAGATCCAATTTCATTTTTCTTATGACTGTAGTATCATAATGACAAAATGATAATGGAAACAATTATTGAAAGATTATTAATTTCATATATCTTTTACATAAGGAAATTGAAATATTTGGTCTAATGGTTTGATTTTGAGATCACATAGTGATTCCATACAACAAACTCGATATTTAGGGAGAGTAGTAGAATAGATCTCAATTATACATCATGATTAGAGAGATTTTGGAGTTAGTGGACATATTTTCTAGATACTTGTAAATTCATCATTGGTTATTCTATTGGTGGAGTTCATATTGGGGGGGTTTTAGGGAGAGGTATAGAGAGATAGAGTTATTTTTGGTCATCCTCTAGATGGTTGGTCAAAGGATGAACAACATTAGGTATTCTTCTAGGGACCTATTTTCATCACATTGGATATGCAGGATGAGGTTCTATTTGGTTTACATTTCTCCCCTTTGATGGTACATCCTGGCCTAAAAATAATGTACTGAGATCTAAGATGGTTTTTTTATATTGGGTTGAAAAATGATGTTAAAGAGTTTTTGTCTGAATTTATGATTTACTAAAAGATGAAGTTCTAGAAATGTGTTATTTGTCATTTGATCCAACCACTAGATGTTTATCTATGATGTTAGAGTATAACTCGATAGACTTCATTGCCTTTTTACATCATTCACTTGGTAGATTTGATGTTTTATGGTTAGTAGTGGAAGACATGATAAGTGTAAAAACATTATTGTAATCGAGGATATAAGCATAATGTTTTTGTTGAGGCAGTATCTCGAAGGGTGGTGAGACACTACGTATTTCCATGGAAAATCATCTCTAATCAAGATCATTTGTTTACATCTAGTACTGGGAGATATAATCATTATGATATTTTATCTATGTTGTTACTTTTCAGATTTATTTTTCCAATGAAGGATGGTCATAAAAAGCATGTTGTCCAAACAAAAGGTAGCACCTTTCCTTCTTGTTTAATAGACTCTAGAGGTTATTGTTTGTGGTTCCTAAACTTTATCAAGTCTTGTTAATATAATTGTTTCCCCTTCACCATTATCATGGAACTATATGATTATTTGTACTGCTGGCCATCGTGATCTATATATTATTGGAACGGGGTTGGACAGTCCACAAATCTTAGAGTGTATATTGTATACACCATGATATATACAGTTCATGTAATTATATATATAATGAAAACATCATCAAATCATCATCATCATTATGATGATCATAGAAGGATACCTATATGCATCAACATTGGATGATATTTTATTGAATTGGTCACTTCCTAATGGGTTCTAAATGTTTGATCTTCAATATAAGATTTATTGCTCGTTTACTAGGATTTTATAGGTGTTGGATCATATTGAACCCATAAAATATCTAATTTCATTTATACTATAGATGATCTAGATAAATGATGCCTTCAATGGGATATAACCCCATCCTTATCATCATGAATATTCTATTGTCTTTGATTGGGTGAGATTGTTATTAATGATGTTGTAACCTTCATGGAGTAGAATACATATATCTCGCACATCTAGGAGAAGTTGTTGTCTAGGTGTGTTATTCACATGGATCAAGTGTTGTAGAGGATCGATATGATTGAAGATTGTACATGGTAACATGATTTCATGACACACAATCTGTACACTATGATTTTTTATGATTATCAACTCTCTGGCAGTAGTATTCATTAGTGTATGTTTTCCATTTATATTTTATGATACGGTTTCTTCTTATTAATTTCATTTATACCTTGATATTTCATCAATGTTACGTCCCCCGAGAGATTGTTTAGGAGATTTTTGTTTCTGTGGAAAGGTTGTTCACTTGGTTCCAATATGCGATGTAGTGGATCTCCTTTAATGTTGATATTATTAAAATTCATATCATGGTGTGGTTTTCTCGGAATCCATTTTTCATTCATTCTCTAAGGGGTTTGATTTAAATTATCAATAATGAGAACAATTTTATTGGTCTCTGATGTTATGGATCGAACCCTAGTGGCCATTTTTTATTGTGATTTTTGTTTTTTGTGGTGACTATATAAGGATCCAATATTTATTTTAAGGATAACTGAGAGTTAATGAAAATTTGGGTTAGGGAACCTTAAGATGCATTGTTATCATCCTCATTTCACCATAATGGTTGGATGGATGTGTCATAAGGGAAAGAATCTGGTTTTTGGAATATTCATCCATTTTTTCAATGTTGCGGTGTGGAGGTAGGTTGTGGTATTGGATAATGGAGTCCTACATCATGGATTGAAAGGATGCTTCCTACTATTATAAGGTGTGTTAAAAATCGATGTAGTTGAGCTATGATTGTTAGGATACTGTATTTAATACCCATTGGAAATGGAATTATGTTGTGTGGTGGTCTAAGCTGTGTCGTAGTCCCCCTCCCACTTTTATGAGATATGATTTTTGGTCCACATTGTGTTCGTTAGATAAGGTATGTATATGAATTCTATAGTATGGTCTCTTATGTCGCATTGCAATCCACGAAGTGTCACCCAGTTCTACTGAATTGTTAGTGATGATGAATCATGTTGTCCAACATTTAATTTTTCATATAAATACCCTCAAAAACCTCAAAAACTACTTTTAAATCTGCTTAAAATATCAACCACATGATACAACAGATATATTTTTTATGTTTATCGAAGATCCTGTCCCTGAACATTTATCCATGGCTTCCAAAGAACTATGCAAGTTGATATGCGGTGAAATATTTCTTCATTATTTTGGTTTCTTCTATGTTTGATATAATTTCTGCCCATTTTCTATGATTTTTTTGTAATTGGATCACCATTATTTTAATGCTGTTTCCTTTTCCATTATGTCAATGGAACGAAGACCATGGTAGGTTATAGTTTATTTATAGGAAAATATATAATATATTTTCGTGTTCATACAATTTTTGTTTAATAAAAATTGAAATAATTGAGTTAGGGAATCAATTCCCCACTTTTTATTTACATAAAATCCAAATTTTTTCATGATTTAACATTTTGGTGGTGTTTGAATTATCCCTATTTGACGGTAAATTGTATTAATGGAATAATGGTAATGATTAGTGATCACATGTGTTATTCTAATGTGATAACATGTTGTCTCTTGATTTTAACAGTATTGTGATATCTTTGATAATATTTTCAATCATTTTTTAATTCATGGGTAATAATGTGAATTTTTGGATATTTTTAATTAAGATAAATTTCGAAATTTTTTAGAAACAAATACAGATGATTAAATAAAGAATCCAAAGACTCGACTAATTTATTGGTAATTAACATGGTTATTAATTCATTTTTAAACTGATTGAATATTCATTATACTTATATATATAGATAAACAACATAATGTTACAATTTCTATTTTTAATAATAATAATGTGTCATGTCAATTAGAATTGTTTCGATAATTATTATTGAATCATTAATTGATGATAAAGAGAATGTTTTAAAATTTATATATTATTATAATGGATTCTATATGTTACTAAAATATTTGATCTGAAATAAATGTTTCAGTTAATTAAATATGTTATAAAATAAGCTTTTTGATAATGACAAATTTTTGTGTATTATTCATTATTTTTTCTAATATTGTTTGAATTCCTTGTGTTTAGGGATATGGGAGAACATTTTCTTATAAAATATAAAAACAATTGGGGACAATGTTCCATATTGAACATGAGGAGTGATGTTTCCATCTATGTTTCATCGGTTGTGAGAATGACTATGTTATGTGATGTGATCTAGGTATGGATAATGAGTTAATGGTGGGGACATAATGAATTTTGGTAGCTGCTGACCCCTGTTATGGTGAGATGCACAATGATTTGAATAAGGGTTATAGGTATTAAACTAATGTTGAATGATCATTTTGAAGATGTGACTTCCATTTTTGTTCACAAATCTAGGATTTATGATTATTAAATATATATGATAGATATATGATTGGGTAACTTATTTATCATCTTTCCATAACCTAATTTCTATATGTAGTTTTATATAAATAGTTTTTGATATCTTTGGGGGTTTCTTTGGAATATTTGTATAGTAAGTGTTATTAATAATTTAATAACAACCGTTAAATCAGCACACGAATCAAGGAATAAAATTCATTTAAATTGTTGGTTTGTGGACATGACACCATGACCTTGAACCAAACCACTCCCCACCCTTACCACCCCACCTGAATTTCGGGGGAAATAGTATGTGTAAATATGTAATAAAAAATAATATGAAATTTTTTATCAAATGTGGTTGGTTTTTTTATTCTTAATACTATGTAAGTCTTGATAACCCAGGTATTTGATTATATTATTCATAGAGGGAATTTATTTCCACTCAGATTTACATTATAATGTCATTTAGTGTAATTTAATTTAATGTATAATTAATTAAATTTACATAAATTGAATATTTAAGTGAATGAATTAATTTATGAACGATATATAAATTAATATTTTTTATATGATATATAGATCTTAGAAGTGGAAACTAGGTGTCTAAGTCATGATAACTAATCATTATCTTATCATCTTGTTAATTCCTATAGAGGGGTAGTGATATATATTATAACCTTACTAATTTTTTATTTCATATGATGTTGCATCCATATTGGTAGGGTTACTAGAACCAAATGGACTATGGGTTATTGTTTTTTAAAACATCAATATTGATGAGTGATGGATGGATTACTTCCAACTCTAGCCACACTCTCTTCTCGTGGAAATACTATGTTTTGGTAGGCCTGTTGGTAATCATTTCCCAAATTTTTATATATAGGGATATAATATATTGTGATAATTTCACACACATTTTTATATATATATAGTATCCCAAGGATTCATATAGTTATTTTATGTATTGGTTTCGATATATTGATATACGAAACTTTGAGTAATGGTTGTTATGGGTTAAAGTACAATACCCATTGTATCATTCATGATTAGGGAATCTGCTGGCTCCCAAAAACTACACTATTACTAAGTGGAGTTGTTGATACAATAAAGATATGATTTGATTCCCAAGGATAATGTTGTTATATATTTCCCCAATGTCTTCAGGATGGATTCATTTATAGGAAGATGACGCTGGATTTACAAAAAATTTCCAAGAGTTGAATACATGTAGGATAGTTATAGTGGGGTGCCCTTGTTTTGTTACACTAATAAAAGGTATCATGCACATGTTACATCATTTCATTTATTAATAGTGATATTGGGAACATAGTATTACTTTTTTGTTAATTAGTTACATTTAGTTGATTTTTATTGGGATTAAATACTCATTTTTTATTTTATATGAAATTCTCTAAGGAGTATCCTGCTGAGTATACCTCTTATAAAAATCAGGGATATATATAAAAATATATTTTTACACAATTAAATAGGTGATTGGTGGATATCTTGCTTGATATTACAATCTTGTTTTTGATAGTGAGATTTTTGGAAATTGTATTCATTCATGTGTCTTCCTGTTTGGTACATTTATTTTCCCATTATTATTGTTTTTGTCCTATATGAAATTACATGTTTGTAATTGGTTTTTCATTTAATAAAACATATTTTAAGTGGATTTATATATATTTTATATCTCCCTCCTCCTTATGATATCACATACTGTATTGTTTCAACTTTGTACGTATGATAAACCCTCAATGCCTATCAGAAACCCATGACAAATTAAAGTAAGTCCTAGACCAGTAACCATCTAACTTTTCTCATTTCTATCCAAGTAGCAGTGACACTAGTTGAGGGAGTGAGGACATAATTACTAAGGGATGTAAACAACATGATCTTCCAAAATATTAAAAAAATATACTATCTATAATATAGGTTGATTTTTATATGAATAAGGAATTATTTTATGAAAAATAAGTAGTTAAAAAACACAATTTGGCACACAAACTCCATCATATATTATAAATATATAAATCATGGTTAAAAAATAAATATTAATATGATATATATATATATATATATATATATTTGTGGAAAAATTATGTTTAAATTTTAATTAAAATGTATATCAATTCTCTTTTGTTCAATGAATACTAGGATTATATTCATTATCATTATGTTATTATTATAAAAACCCATTTTGGATAAACATGTAATGTATTTTAAATGATATATTCGTTAAAAATAAATACAAAATCTAATGAAATTCATTGAATGGTATGAAAATATCATTCATCAAGATATTATTAAATTATATTGATCTATGGAATATATATATATATATCATATTGTTGTAATATATCAATGAAAATAGTGAATTTAAATAAAATTTTTATTATAAAAATAAAAAAAATGCAATTTTAATTATATATCTCAAAAAAATAATTTTTTGTTAAATTTTTTTCTAAAATATATGTTAATAAATTTAGTTTTATTTGATAACTAAATTACACTTATTGAAATTTATTTTTAATATTATCATCATAATAGAAATGTAATTAATTTAATATATTTTTTTTATAAATTATTAATTTTTATTTAATATAAACACATTATATTTGATAATACAACCTTCAGTTATTAGAATTTTTTTTAATTTAAGGTGAATTGTATGACTGAATAATTTTATAAATAATTTTTTTTTCAGTGAAATTATAATTTTTATACATTAATAAATAAATATAAATATATATATATATATTTAATTATTTATGGTATTGTGGGAATATTTATCAATTATTATAGAATTATATGTGGGTGTTTTGATATACAGATATAGTATATTTAATAGTCAGGTGAAATATTTTTCACTAAATATATGTTATAATGTATTTTGATGTTTTTATTTTTAAATTTCTACATCATATTTATAGGATTATTTTTATATAATTTATATTATATTTTCTCATGAAATTATTTAGAATAATAATTTGGATTGTTGGATTGAAATGTAGTCATTTTTTGAAACACCTATCACCTATAAACAATTTTCACGTGTAATTATTTAAAAGTTTATTTCTATATTTTGAATATAAATACGATATAATTTATTATTTAATTTTATTTTGGATTTTAAAATTAGGTGTGGTAATATTTTACTCAATTTAGGGTTTAAATGGTAAAATATACTAAAACATGGATAAACATTGTATAATATAGTAATAATGACATTATATATATGTATGATTGGACATGATCAAAGTATTTAGTTATCATAGAATAATTTCGGAACTAACCATTATAGAATATTATTAAAAGAAATAGTGGCACACTATTGGTGTATGAAATCACATAATATAATAGAAATTTTTATTAATTAACATCTTAATCCCAGAAATTTAACTCTCTAAATATAAATACCCTCCACATATACTCATTTTACACAAATCATGATTAAACCCATTCATTATATATCTCGAATGTAGTATCTTCTATTGCACTCCCATTGATCATTAATTGTTTTCTATTTAGAGGGTTTCGTTCAAATCCATGAAGATTAACTGTGGTAAGGGATTTTATTCTTGTAAATTTAGATTAATATTTTTATAATTTTAATAATGTTCATTTTTAAATAGCCATATAATTTAATGGTACACGTTTTTTTATAGTATTATATAATTCATTTTATCTTATTTTCATTTTATTTTTATCTAATCCCTATTATATTACTATTCACATTTCTCAGTTCATTCCCAAAACATTGGATCTTTTTCTCTCTCTTCCCAATTTATATTATAATTTCATATAGAGTATGAATTTCAATTTCCATATATATAATAAAAGATTCTTTTATATAATTAATATTACTTTATTTATGGTATGTTATGTATATGATACACCATTTTAAACACCTTATAGATCATCTATATGATAATTAAATTTAAAAAGTATCCTATAAATTATGGAACACAATATATTATAATTATAAAAAATCAATATGTATTCTATATATTTTTGTTTTTATCGATATAATATTTTTATTACTGGAACTCATCAATGGAAGGATAATAAATATATAACTTATTGAAAATTTATTTATTCCCAATTTGATTAAGCATTATTTAGCCATAAAAGTTTATTTTCCACGAAACTACATAATCATTGCGATTTTTCTTGAAGGGAATTTGTTATCAATAATCCATATAAAATATGTCTGACACATAATATTAATTATTATAGGTAATTTATCTTAACCACATTGGTCTCCTACCATTTAGAATCTTATACATATATAACTATACCCACTGATCATCATAATCCTCAGCAGTACATGATAACTACATGTCTGTATTCTTATCTTGATAAGAGTGTATATTTAAACATTTTGAACCCCAAATTATTACTAATAAGAGACAATATAATCCACCCTAAGATAGATAATAATTTCTTAACTAGGAAATTCTATTCTATTTTTCATATATCATATTATCTAGAAAATTTTTATCATAATTTATCGATTACCATTATTTAATGGTTATTAATCAAGATATAAAATTTATTAATCTTTCAAGATAATAATTTAAATTGAATCTATATCTATTAATATTTGAAATATCTTTCTAAAAATATATAATTTATCTAAATAAAACATTTTATCCATGATAACAACATTATTCAATTTATAGTTACCATATATTATCTTGACTAACTATTTAATTTCCTTTTCCTCTAGGAATAGTGTTTTCAAAAAGTGTTAAAAAACGTTTTAAAAACCATTTTACATGAAAACATATAAGAGAGTCTAGAAAATAATACGAAAACCAGTATTTATTTAAAATTTCTGTAAAAAAAATTCTTGAATCCAAACCCTTTTAAATATTAAAAGGAATCATCAATGAGATGGCAGCGGGTCAATCCGTACATGTCGTGTGATGTTAAATAAATTTCTATTGCATTGTAAAATGTGTTAAAAAAAGTTCCCAATTTGGAATGATATAGTAATATTCCCATGAATATCTTGTCAAAAGGTAAAATGAATAAATTTATTTGAAAACTTATAAGATAATTTTATTTTATTCAAAAAAACAATTTTTTATATCATAGATTTTTTTTTTGAAGAAAGGGTAATGTCAGGCTATCTTAAAGACATTCTTAACTATCTTATGTACCAAGGAGTAGAATATGGTACCAATACATGAGTATTTCAGGAAATATAATATTAGAAGAAAACACGTGAAGATTCATGAGATATGGAAAAATAGATTCCATCAAATGAAGAAGAAGCATAAACAGACATGAAAAGAAATAAAGTTGCCTTAATAAACTCTTATAATGTGGTATATTGGGTTAATACTATCTATTTAAGGATATTAAATTACGTGAAGAATATAATATCATAAAAATGCTTAGATTCATGATATTTAATGAAAAAAGGACATATATGCACCTCAAAAAAAGTTTATTTTCGTAACAAAACATGATACTCAAATAAAGAAATTTTCATGAATGGACCAACAACCTTTATTTTTTATTCATTTTTTATAATCCAAATTTTATTGGTTGAAGGGGAACCCATAAATGGCCTCTATGATTTGTTACATTAAAATTCCTAAAGGAATTAATTGAATTTATCCTTGACAATGACTACATGAAATTTGCCTTCCCCAGTGTCTACATCATGAACAACACTCCATATTCGTATGAATGGTAGGCTAGCTATCCTGTATTGGGATTCTATATTTATCTTACTATTTATGGATTTATTTTGGGGTATGAACATATTCCCTATTATTGGGTGTTTCAATTTTCTACTATTTTCTTCCAATCTTGACCAAACAAAAAATTGAAATTGGATGCGTTTCCTACCACAAGATCAATGTTGGGTTTATATAACTTCTTTGTATGTATTTGTTTTATATATTTCTACCACATTTTTTTCCCACCTCAAACCATGCGGTTATTTTTTATAAAATCAAATTATTAGCCTAAATCTAATATTTTGTTCGAATTTTGTTTATCCTTATAGCACCTAATCATGGTTTTCGATTATAAACCTCAACATAAAAATCCTATTTGGTGTGTTATTTTTTCATACATATGTCAATCCTTCAATTTGGTTGTGTGGTCCTTTCACCATTGTAGTTGGTGAATTTTTAAATTAAATAATATAGTTTCATAGGATCATACCACCATTTCCAAGATATTAAATTCCATTAAAATTATTATATGGAGTGTTTTAAAACTAAATGTGGAATGAGATGGATATTATATTGTTTTGTTCCTCTTTGTATTGATATAATTTATTTGGTATGTAATATAACATATACCATGACACATTATATACTTTTATGATGTTAGAAATCTCATAATGGAGTAAACATTTTATGAAGGCACATAGTGTTTTTATGATGGTATAGAACTTGTTACATATTGATATGGAACTGATATATTATAATGAAATTGATCTTGTCACATGTTGCTATGGAATTGACTTATTAAGGAGGTATGGGACTTACTAAATCTTAGTATGGAACCATATTCTATAAAGGTGTGACCCTTGTATCATTAATTTATTTCACTTTTTTCATTTCGGTATGGCACTAACATGGGGATCATGGTATAAAGATTGTAAGCCCTAGGTATAATTATTATTGTATGAGACCAACTATGGTATAGAGTAATTGAAACTATGGTCCCTATATATGATTTTTATGATATGGAATTTATGAGTAGGATTGATGTATGAAACCTTCACATTATTTATATATTATAGCTCCTGATATAGGCCTCTATGGTTTTATGACTTCGGACATAGCCCATGTTGGCCTATTTTTATATTCCCATGAAGAGTATACTAATTTGGTTATTATTTATTTTTTAACACATTTTATAAGAATTTATTCTGACTATTAATATCCTTCAATTATTATACCATGTTCTCATGGAATTTATATATATATTATTCACTTACATCATTTCTAATTCTACCTACACATTGTTTTTATTTATATGCACATGATAGATTTTTTATAGACACCATTGGTTGTTGTTTAAATAATATATTTAACAACATGTTCAGGGAATTGATTAGTATATAGAAAGAAAACATGAATACATAAGGATAAAATAATGCTCCTAGTTATTTATTCTTGATTGGTTATGGAATGTGATTAGGTAAGATTGTGATTGAGTTATGGTTCATGATTCATTCCAGTGACGGTATTTATGATGATACATTTTTCTATATGTTTCATATTCCATGTCTCTTTATGATTCATACATTATTATGATATTGTTTATTCTCACCATCTTAATAATAGGTATTCGTGGTTTAGTTTCCCCCATATTAATCATCCACTATATGGGGATATAAATAACCTATTATTTTATATATTTATAATGCAATTACATGTTTTTAATGGATAGGGAATCCAACAAATGGGATATAATAATGATATTAAATGAAGTATTTATCATTGTGGGATAAAAAAATCACAAGACACTAATCTTATTGATTTTGGATGATGTAATATTTTAAATTGATATCTTAAAAATTATTTAATAATAATGTTTATATATTATGAATTACTATAATTTGAATGAATAGAAAAAATTGTGTTTTTTATTTTGTAGATTATTGATATTACATATTTTCATAGGAAAAATGTGAAAAAAATAAGGAATATAGATTAATTTATTAAGATATACGTAGAATTTTTTTCAGTGGATGTTCAAGGTATATTACTATAAAGATCATAGAAAACCTATCAGAATTGGGATCATAATTACAAATCCTATGGATTTAAATTCAGTTAATCATACCCTATATAAGAGACTGATTATGGGTTTGTTGTAAAATGTATGATAATGTTTAATATAATTAATTTAATTTTATCTATATATAAATATTTATGCGATCCAATGGATAACCACAACATTTATTTAAATTTATTCATAGGTTATATTAATTGAGATCATAATATTGTATAATTTTTCGTTACAATATAAACCAATATTTTATATAATATATATATGAATAATTTTATAAAGTTATAGTGGATGAAAATTACACAAATAGTGGATCATAATTTATTACGTGATTGAATTGGATGGTTCAAGAAGAAGAAGAAAACACACCTTGATTAGATACAAACAAATATATTATAGTTATGATGTAATAAAATCATATTATATAGATGAATAATAAAATATAGAATCATGGTTATTCTAAATAGGTTTCTATATAGATCTATCATGATTATAGATCTTCTACTATAGCAATAATGAATTCAATATATCAATCCTGAAAATACACAAATGAAATCAACTACCATTTTATTATGGATAACGCTAATTAAATAATTTTTCTAATAGAATATGATTGAATAAATAAATATATTTATGTAATTCAATCTACACACTCAAAAAACCAGGGGTTTCAGAAACCTAGGTTTAACATTGATTTTCAAATCATTACCTTTAAAAGAAGATGTTCAAAAACATCTATTTCTTCATTTTGTATTGATATTTATCATAGATTATAATGATAGAATTAAAATTAATCTACTATTTTTATAATATTTTGGGTACTAATTACTGAAATTGTTGAAATATGTAAAATTGAGGATTTTAATCTCTAGTTAATGTGGTTGAAATTATTATAGATTTTGAAATTCGGAGACCATATTTTAATCATAATGATTGATTTTGTATCAATAATTATAAAATTTTGAGTCTGAGTAAAATTCTCTAACCAATGGATATTCTGCTATATATGTTGATTTTACGGTATAATATAATATGATAGATATGAAATATGTTTTTTAGTTCATATAATATGACTATGTTTAAAAATAGTTGAATTTAATTGGAGTTCATGAGATTCAGAGACAATTACAATATGAGGATTCTAGAGATGATGTTCAATTTTAAGTAATGAGTTCACCCTTTATCTCAAAACATAGAGACTATGAATTTAATTCATTTATAATGAGTGAAAATGAGATATTATACAATTATATTATTATCCTAAAGTTATATTTTCTTAAGAATACATTGGTTCATTATCATACCAAAATATTTATAATGATGGATCTAAGGTAATTTAGATAATGTTTTATAGGATTTTTTCTATTAAAGGATGGATGTGTGAAACCATGCTTAAAGAACCAATTAAGTGGTGTTGTTTTCTATAAATTCTCTTATCTTGGAATGATAGTTGGACATGGTTTAATTTGAACTATAGTGTTTTATTTTTATGTAAGCTAAATCATTCAGAAAATAAAACAATTGTGCAATGATGGAGTTCATCAATGAACTGATTATTGATATTATGGTCATTAAAGAGACACTCATATATCCTACACCATAATGGATAGTTATATGCCATAATGATGACCTTAAGATAATTATACTCTAGTATATTTAGGAAATTTACATGTTCCATGACATAATGTTGGATATCATAGCGTAATAATAATATTTATTGATAAATTAAATGCATATCATATATTAATATTATTCCATTTTAATTTTTTTGTCTATATTTTTTTTTGGAATAATAGATAACATTATAACATATAGTCTTTTATAAATTAGTCACTAAAATTTTAATTTTTATAATGTGACATCATCATTTTTAAGGAGTTATAAAGTGGATTTTACCATTTTTTGTATACATTTTTGAAATGGTATAACTGTGTAATTGATTCAGTTTCACTAAAATATATAAAACAATTATGTCACACAAAAATTCTACAAATAAAATATTATATAGAATATGGAAGTTAAATATATCATATCATTAAAATATTAGTGTTTTTACCCAATACAGATACTTGATTAACATTCCATGAAATTTGTAATTTCAATAATTGTGATGATGCTGACTTATTTTTTCAACATTAGTAAACATAGCTCAGTATTGAGTAATATTTAAATGATATAATTGTTTAAATGGTTTGTGGAAACAATTATCAAAAATATTTACTCAATTGTTTCAAATTATTTTATGTTGACCAAAAAAATTTTGTAGATTGTGGAATATAAATTCTGATCATTGGTTTATTCCTTATTTTTTAGAAGTAATTTTTTTTATACAAAGTGCTACAGGGTCATTGGTGATTCTGGCATCACATTATTATGAGAGAGAGAATGATAGAGTTAAGGAGAAAAAAAATTTATATTCTATCAAATATTATACTAGTATAAACCATAGTAGGGTCAGAAGGAATATATATAAAAACAATCTACCAAATAGAGATGTACAAGATAAATGGAGCACCAGACAAAGAAGTAGGTCAAATCAATGTTCATTATAATAAGGATTTCTAGATGGAAGTGCATAAAATAGAGCATAATAAACAATGGAGATTCTAACATTACATACAGGATGAAATTTTACAAGACATATAACATCCTAATATTTTACTAATTAAACAATATGTTTGACTTCATGTATGATTTTCCATAACGAGCTTAAAAAACTAAATATTATTATTTAAATTTTACTATTATAGTTTACCCGTATGGAAATAAAGAAGTTATCATTATTAATTGAATTATAAATATATAGTCTACACCTATACATATAATAAATTCTTTGATGAGCATTTAATTATAAATTAATGTAAAACCCTGGTTTAAAATTGAATGAAATGATTTTATGAATAAATATTTAAATATTCACTCGTTTTTTATACGAATAAATTAATAAATAATCCTCTTCTGATTATATAAATGTATTATTTAATTTAATTTTTAATAGTGATTTTATCTGTGTTTCTAGATATGATATTAAAAAACTATAATTTTATGATTACAAGATGCATTTTTCAAAAATTGTAGTTTTACAACCTTTTAATGTTGAAAATATTTTAAATCAAGTATTCTTCAATTTTATATTTTTTTTGACAAAATAAAATTATTATTTTCAATAGGAATATAAAAATATACCTTTTTTAAATTTATGGTATTTTTCGGATAAGATTAAATTTCTAATGAATGGTGAAAACAATAATTAAATTTAATAAAGATAATATTTTTCACCAATTTATTTATATTGTTAAATAATTTTTTTGAATTGTTTTAAAGAATAATAATATATTTTTTATCATTTAACCCAAATTAAATAATTATAGTTAATTTCAAATTTAATTTAGAAATAAAACCATTTCAATATTTGGAACCTATTTACTTTAAGAACTTGTTTTCTTATGCTATTAAACGGAATACTACTTAATTAATTTATTCCAATTATATTTTTTGAGTTTTTAATATATTACTCCATATTTTTAATTTTAGATTCCATGTTATGCTAATAGGTCTCTTTTATTTCTTGAAAATTTGAATACTAACATTATTTATTATTTTTCTTACCAAAGTTGTGGGAAAATTGATCAATTAAATATAAACATTATATTATAAATAATATTAAATTACACCTAAATATATCCTAATTTCAATGAAGTATTTTTTTCAACAAAAAACTATCATTTTACCAATATTATAACCTTTTGGAAACTACTTGGACAATAATATGTCATTAATATTTTTATATTCAAAGGGAATTCATTTTTTTAACACACAATTGTTTTTAAAAAGTAAAAAAAATTTAATGTGGGTATATATAATAGATATTTCAGAAGATAAATAATATTTAGAAAGATAAAAATATGAAATACATAATGATAATTTATTTATATATTTCTTGAAATAATTAACTATATTAACTGGTGGTACCTTGGTGATGGAGTAATTTCCACATTAATCTATTAATCAAATAAATTATATTATAAATACTATAATAAATAAAATTATATATACTTGATGCCATAAAAAATATTATGGAAAACCTTTAAATGTTATGGATGAGATAAATGAATTTTTTGGATGATATAATGTCGTTATGATAATTTTTTTTAAAAACTAGTGAATAGTTTCAAAAATGACAATAATGATATTTTTAAATAAATAATATTTTATTAAATTATATCAAATTTATAAAAATATAAATCCCAACCCACGGATTATTATCATTCATGAATGTCATTAATTAACTATTTATTGGCCTTTTTTATTTGACTGTAATTATATAATACCTTATATTTTAAATTAAATTATATAATTATATGAATTAATAAGGGTTAAAACCAAAAGATAAGGATTAGAAAAATATGAAAAAGATTATAATTTTAATTTTTTAAATTTATAGTAACACATAATCATTCTATATTCGAAATAAATCAGTTTTGGACCATTTTAAGAAAAAAAAACAAATTTATATTCATTTAATAATTTGTTGATTTCCCACGTTTCCCCTCCCCAATCCTATAAAAATTCACCCATTCTTCTCTTTTCATCCGACCAAAAAACCAACTAATTTATCAAAGATCTACCTAAATAAATAAATTTAATCCCTAAAAAAATTATATAGCTCTTATATTCAAAATAATACTAACCATAGATGTGGAATTGTGTTAATAAAAGGATGTAGTCTAAAGAAAAGGTTTTGTTTTTAATTAAGGGTTTTTGTTTAAATTCTTCCTCCACATCCTTAAAATCATCATAATATATGATGAAATATTTTCTACAGTATTCTAAATATATGTATATGTTATTATTTTAAAATAATCAGATAAATATGTATCCACATCCATAAAATTGAAAAATAACAGGTGTTCATTTGTGTGGTGAACAACTACATAACGAAACAATATAATTCATTTCCATCATCGTCTATCACAACTTCTTATACTAATGGAATTGATGTTTTATATTACTATTCTAACATATATATCATTACTAAAATATTATATATCATTTAATTTATAACTATTCCTTGTATAGAAATATGATATCATTGTTCGTGTATATATGTGAACTATCAACATCATGTAGCGATGTGATTCGTTTTTAATCAACAGGTGACATTAATGATATATATAAGTGTATTTAAATTATTTATAATATATTAATTATATTATTATAAATATATTATAGTAAAATAATATATACCTTATTTTCATAATTATCATTGAAAAATCGAAATGTAGCACATTTGTATGTACGACCTAAATTCTCTATGATTATAACATTGTTCATGGATTAAAAAATAGATAAGTGTTTTTATTTATAAGTATAATTTATGTTAAAAAATTATTATATCAGTAATAAAATTATGTAGAAGATTTAATAGTTACCCAATTCACTATTGAAATCTTAGAATAGTTATTTTGCACTCATGTACCATATATCGACAAAATGTCTGACATGAATAGAAATAAATATGTAATTGTTATAACATTATAATATTTGATATAAAATGAATAATAAACACAAATATTGTTCAAAAAAATTTAAATAACAACAAATCATTTTATTATAGATGAAAATATTTTATGTGACGATTCAGACTCAAGGTAAGTGATAATGTTCTGAAAACCACTTTTAATGTTTCTTTTTCAATTATTTTTTCAATATTCATGATGAATTATTTTTAATATATACTCCATGAAGATAAATAATCATTTTCAGATTGGTTTAATATGTTTATTATTCCATCACATGCTTACAATGTTATTTTAATGTCATATTTTACATTTATGAGTGTTTAATTTATAAAAAAATAAAATATGATTTCCAATTTGGAAAGATAGCCTATAATTGTGGATGATTTATATGTGGTAATTATATTTAGTTTCAGGGATAATGTTTATGAATATGTGTGGCCTGATGATATACTGAGGTGGTTTAGATCATGATATCTCTTTAATGCATTGGGTAATGAGACGTAGTAAACTACAAGAGTTTCTCTAATGAAAATAATTGAAAATATCATGGTGGGTATTAAAAATTTAACTAATGAAAGTTACTACCCTTGTAGTCATCATAGAAAATTTAATAGTCAGATGGAATTAATGGAAAAATTCCCGTTTATTTTTTAATCTATTCTTTTTTGTTTCAGAAGAATCTAGTGATTTTATAAGGTAAGATAACTACCATATGTTTTATGGGTGAAATGAATAAATTTTTTAAAGTTATTTACTGTTTTTAAAGTATTCACAGACGTAAAATTTCATTAAATAGTTTATATATCTTACTATGATTTTTTCTAATAATAATATTTAAAATAGTTTCAATTATGTATAATGATGGGTAAGATAATGTCGAAAGACATGTTAAAATTTATGATGGTTATTCATTTAAAAAAATAATTTTTTCTTTTAAAGAATGTATATTTTTTATAAAATGGACACAGTTTTAGTTTTATCAAATTTTTATGAATGATAAATAATATGTATTAAATATTACCTAGTTTTACTAAAATCTAAACATGAAATGTTCTTAAAAGGAAAATAAAGTAACTTTTTGACTAAAACTCCATATAATGAAATGTTTATGGTCTGGTCCTTATAGTTGGTATCCTTGGTTGATTTAGATAAATTTATAGGTTAGGGTGTTATTTAAGCACATGTTTCACATTTTATATAAATACCATGGTTAGCATGGTAAGAAGCTTCATATTTTTTTTGATAAATTGAACGAGTTTGAGATAACATAAATAAGGAAATATTTTTGTCTCATAAGATTGTATATAATGATTTTATTGATAAACTCAAACCATACTATTTGTTTACTAAATATATAGATTCAACTGGATGAAAGGTAACCATGGTTGTGAAGGAAAATACCGTGGTTCGGTAATTAAGTAAACAAATGAAATTTGAGTATCATTTGGAACTTTGCTGGTTATTTAAAACGAACTATTAGGTGTAATGATTAACTAATTTGAACTTAGTGTGTTTCATAATGAATCATATATCCGTGAAATGAATCCCTATAGATATTTAGGTAACAATGATCATAATATAAAATATATTCAATCACATTTGTTTTGATGGTGTGGAACAAAACAAAATGAAAAATTATAAATAGGGATGAAAAGAAGTTTTAGATGTGAAAATGGTGGTCATCAATAAATAACCTCGCAAGGTAAAGGGAAGTGTTTAGTTTACTCCATAAAAGTGAATTAAGTTATTATAGAGTTATCAATTTAATTTTTTAAATGTGGGTTGTATAGTCATTACGAAAAATAATATCATATAATGAATGTTTTTTATGGGATTAGAAGAACAATAAAAATATATGTTTAGAAATACCGAATGCCATTATAATTGGTGATAATGAAACCTAAAATGATTTATTAAATTAATGAATTATTACTTAACTCATTTTTCCACATAATTTAATCTCAAGACAAGATTCATGTTTTTATGTGAATGGTGTATTATGTAATAAGGTGGAAAAGAATGGTTAATGGGTCCTGAATAACAATAAATGAAAAAGAACCCAAAATATATGGGATTTAAGATTGATGGTAGATTTCAGGGTGATAAAATGATTAATTGTATTAGTATTATTATTATGGAATTATGTACTTTATGGGCCTTTTTTAATTTGTAACCCTTGATTTTCCCTTGTGAAAATGTTATTTGAGTAAAAATTCCATTTTATTTTGTGGACATAATTATAAAGTTATTTATAACTTCTAGTGTTTATATGATAATTATATTTTTAGTTAATTGTGTGTTATTGCATTTTGGGATTTAAAATGAATGTTATAAAATAAAAATTTATGTTGAAACTTGTTATGGTTATTTTTAATGATTTTATTATATTTTTGTAATGTTATAAGAATTATATTGTTTTCTAAAATGGGACAAGAAACATTTTTTGGGGAAACCCATCGCATCTAGATATTCCATAGGAATCTATCCCTTAACCGAATGATGAGAAAGGTGCATCAACTAACTCTGGTATTTGTGATGTTTTTGTTAGTATGAATTTTTTTGTAAGATAATAAATTTTATGGATTGTGAATAAGATGGTTTTGGTAACAAATGTATTATCTGATATATTAACATGGAAATGAGTCATTATTTGGGGATTATGTGAATAATGTTATTTTGTGAGATGTTCACTATTTTGGAAGTCCTATGTGATCAAGGTATATAAAACACTGGTAAAGATTAATTTAGGAATAAAGATAGAATTAATTTTTTGAAAAATGAAATATTTTTTGTGAGATTATAGTTATTTTGGTTATTTATTGAAATAATTTGAATCTCTTAGAGATTATGTGATTTGGGAAATTCAATTATTGTTATACTCGAATAATACTGATTATTTTTCATTGGAAAAAATTCGTAATGCTTAACATTTAATGATTATGTGATCATATACATCTAGTTTTTAGGAATCATTATTAGTATATAATATTTTTGAGGAATTACAATGATAGACAAATATTTAATGGTATAAGATAATATTTTGTTGTACCAATTGAATTTTAGAGATTAAAAGTAGTTTTGATCATATAATGGTTTAATGTTTTTAGATAATTGTCATATCTTATACAATCCTAAATTATTCTAAATTATTTAAGATAAAAGAAATATATAGTTCATATGTATAGTATTTTTATTCTAGTGCTTCGGGTATGATAATTTCATCTTAAATACTCATCATTTATTTAAAAATGATATATATGTTGTGTAATTTTATTATTGTATGAAAATATACATGTCTCATAATTATATTTCACTAGGTTCTCAGTCTGAATATTTAATTAATTACTAATCTTTATGAAAATTATTTTCATAAAAATGTTATCCGTTTAATTTTTGTGAAAATAAATAAATTACATTATAACACATTATTGATTTATGTTTTTTAAATTTTACCTTTCGTATTACTATGTTATTTATTAATCTCCATCAAAACCAGATAGTTGTTTTCTTCCATATCATTTTTTTCTTACATGGACAAATAGAAGGTTTTATTTCAGGTGACCTTCATACATCCATTTATTTATTTTAAAATGGAATTATAATTAATACTTTTTTTTTCTGATTTGGGATTTCTAAAAGGGTGTTTTTATAAGTCAAGAACCAAGATATTTATCCTGTGTTAAAATTGAGATGATGACAAATATTAAAGGGGTGATAATGTAAAATCCTAGTATTTTTAAAACTAAACACTATGATTGATATCATACATGATACACCACAACATGCTTAAAAAAAAACTAAATATTATTATTTTACTTCTAACATTATAACAAATCCATTAAAATATATAGAATTAAAATTATTAATTGAATTATGAATATATTATTTACACATATATATAATTCATTTTATAATGACAAATTATTTATAAATAAATTTAATCCCCCTTTTTTAGTAAATAGAAATATTTTTCTAAAAAAACTATTTAAATGCACATAAGTGTGTTTTATAATAAAAAATTAATATACAAAAATCTCTAATATATATATATATATATATATATTAATTTTTAACATTAATATTATGTGTTTGGTGGAGATGATATAAGAACAAATCAAATTTTATGATTATGAAAAATACTATAAAGGTATTCTTAGTGTATTTTTTTGGTGCACATGATTTTTTATACTATATTTCACTTATATATGTATCATATGAAAAAATAAATAATTTATTTTTAGTAGGACTATAAAAAAAATTATTTATTTTTCATTATTTTTCTGATCAAATTAAATTTTTAATGAATAGTTAAAAACAATAATTCAGTTTAATTTAAAAATAACTTTTAGTCAAATGTATTTATTATGTTAAATTATATGTTCAAATATTTTTATTGTATAATTAGATCATTTCTTTATCATTTAATTAAATTTAGGTCAATATATTAAATTTCACATTGAATTTGGATATATAAACATTTCAATCAATTAAATGTTTTTAAAATAAAACCATGTTTTCTTATTCTAGAAATGTATTTAATTTCAAAATAATATCATCAAATTATGTATTTTAAATTTGAAAACAAAAACTTCCATTGTTGGACTAATAAAATCAAAATAATTTAAATATGATTCATTCATTTCTATAAGATATGAATAGTAATAATTGTGATTATTTTTATTACAATGATTAAGGGTAAATCATGTAATTAAACAAAAAAACATAATATTATAAATAATGTAATATTACACAAAAAATTGTAATAATTTAATTTGATTAATTTTTTTCAAACAAAAAAATTACTTCTGTTGAATTTATTTGCTTTAGAAGCCCATTGGGTGTTAGAATGAAATTTATATAATTATAATCATAGAAAAATAAATTCTATTAAAACCATGTTCTAATAAGTAAAATATTTTTAATATGGTGTTTTATAAGATATTTGTCTCACAATAAATTGTATTTAGAAGGAAAAAATTATTACATGCATCATGGTGATTTATTATTAATTTCTAGTAAATAAATTTAATAATTAAATGATGACACAAATATGATGTAATTAATTCTTTTTTAATGAGGAAATAAAATATATGATAACAGAAATATTAATATTTTTAAATTTTTTCAATTTTGATCTAATCCATGAATATTTTTTGATGTTTTTTTTTAATTTTAGTGATGATTTAATAGAGTTTGTTCAATGATATCTAGTTATTAATTTATTTTTTAGAATTTCAAATACTAAATAGTTTGAAAATTGACATTAAGAATATTTTAAAATTATTAATATGTTATTAAATTAAATAAAAATTATAGAAATCTATATATCCATAAATTTACTGTGATAAATACCATCATGTCTCCAATTACTAATTTTTTTATATTTTTGTATTTTAATGATTTTATATTTACCTTGATAATGTAAATTTCTTGATATCACTATGAGAATTAATAAGTATTTAAATAGAAAATATGGATTAAAAAGTAGTAAAATGAGTATAAATTTAATTGGATGAGCTGATATCATCCCATCCTCATATTATATTATAAATAAATCAATCTGGGAACATTTTTATTGGAAAAATAATTTATATTAATTTTAAAATTTGAAAAATCCTTGAGTTCCCATCAACACACATATTAAATAGATCCAATTATTCTCTTTTACTCAGACATAAAAATATTTTTTTTCTGAAAATATATACCCAAATTGTAACGCCCTGACCCGAGTTACCCAGAGCCGGTGCATTATTACATAACATTGACCTGATCACAAAAGATCATGTCTCGAAAGACAGATTAGTTTAGTAGCCTTGGAAACACTAGATATATTCATAATGTTTACATTACATCAATAAGTGAAAAACTACAACAATATATTATCTTCATATCCCCCCCATACTATTCCTACAGATCATTCATAAAATACTTCATCACATCCTAGGAAAAATAAAACATAGAAAAAGGGGTGAGCTTAAATTCCTAGTAAGGATAACAATATAGAGGAAAAGTTCATAAATAAGAATAAACATTTTAGGCAATGTATAACTAAAACAAAAGCCGTTTAAACATGAACTTTAACATAGTATGGCAAAAATAAAATGAAATAATTCAATTTACTTATTCACATGGATATTCTACTAATCGAATAATCACATGCAATATCAATAACCCCTTTCATAATGATGGAATGCATAATGCTATACTATCATAACCACATAGCCGAGGCCTCATGCCAAGACTACAAATAAGATTTTTCCGAGGCCTTATGACAAGACACTAGACTGTCTCATGAGACCAACCGATGCATCGAGGAGCTATAGCAGGCTCCACCCGTCACATAATAAGTCCAATGCATTCCCATATGAAAATTGTCAAATATAACATAAACATTAGTATTAAAACTAGCATATGAAATGTAAATACTTCATCCATAAACCACGAATGGTATAAGAATGACACATCCACAGTCAAACACATCAGAAAAACATCAAAACAATATGGATGTTTTGTATCCTAATAAATCAACATCAAATAAACATAAAATATATCAAAGGATGTTGACATAGATGAAATCAATACTATTTGAGAGAAATATATCTTTTTTTAAAATCATTTAAAAGCCACACATTTATTAAGTAAGTAATTTAAATGTGATTTTTGGATCAAAGTGTCCCATATCACTTTGAATCTTTTAAAAATAAATATCATTTCAAAACATTCATGTCCATATAAATAAATCCTTAAAATCATTTTGATTACTTGGACATTAATTAAAATGATTTAGAGAGATAATTCATTAAAACATTTAAAATTATGATTTTGATAAAGAGTACCTTTCATAAATTCATAAAATATTAATTTTGAAATAATTTAAAAGTCACATAATTGTAAAATGAAACATTTAATTTGAAAATATCCTTATAATCCTATAAGGGAAGCTTCTAAAATTTTATAACAGCGGAAAATAGCTACACCCTCCGTATAAGTTAAAAAACATTCTTACCTTCATTCTGTCGAAAAGGTTAAAAAGGACCTTGTTTGGAAAACGACGGAAAGATTCCTTTATAAACATATTATAAAAAGTAAACCACGAGTATAAATGACTTTAACCCCTATTCAGTTAAATAGTATGAATGTTTTGAAATAAACTTTCAAAAAACATGGATGTGGATGATAAAGAGGTCCTAGTAGATAATTACGTATAAAAAACCTCGTATAATGACGAGATTGTGAAATAACCCTTACCTTGTAATTTTCCTTGGTTGGGGTAGGATAACCTCCTGTATAACGGTGAAATAATTTATATTAAATTATAAAAAATCATACACATTATTCTGTTATCATATATGATCTTTTAACATTGCTTTTTTAATAATATCTTAGTATTATCGTTATTTCGGGTGTTAACTTACTCGTTTTATTTTATTTGTTTTGTTATGTAAGACATGTTTGTCAAGGACAATTTTTATCTTATTCATACCCATAATGATATTAAGTAAATAAAAATTATTTTTAAATCATATAATGATAATTATACATTAATGGATAAGATGGAGAATTAATCTATTCGCGTTCGTGGAGACAGTAGTCTGTACGTACGCACGAGCGACAATATCATTCTTTAGATATTAAAATAATATTTTATTGGATGGTATATCTTATATACATAATCATTATAATGTTATAGTTATTACTTACATGAATTACACATCATTATTATACCCATCCAAATAATAATATATTGAATAACAATTACACCATGACGTGGAGACGGTAAGCCGTACGAATGCACGTATGGTAACATGTCATTCAAAGAATGGATAGAATAATGAATATGGTTTTACCATATTTATAATAATATTAAATTATATAGGAGATACTAGATTCATTATTTTATACTGATAATAACAAATAAATAAGATGTTGAAGAAGAAATGAATTTGAAAAAGGGTGGTGAAAGCATTACCTCTTCCTCGAGTTCTTCCTTTTGATTTAATCAAAATGGCTCATTAGGGTGGTTTAATGATCAAAATAAGGCCTATAAATTGTAGTGAGGGAATTTTAGAGATTATTTGGGAAAGGTTTGGCCGAACCAATAGGTTTTGAAGGTCTGAATTAATGAGAAGGCGGAGTGTCGTTTTATAAGAGAGGCGTGGGGACCTTTGGAAAAGCTAGAAATATTATTTTATAATAAATTCAGATTTGGTATATAATGGATCCTAAGTGGATTATATACAGGTTAAGGTGTGGATGGGTCGCAAACCACTCAACCAATAGAATTTAGACAGGTTTGGGTTATTATATTAACCTTATCTTTAAGTATTACCTCTTAGTTAATTAGTTTCACTTTTACAATGTCTCTTTGTATTTTTATATTATATGGTTAATAAACTTACTATATACATCCCAGAGACCCCCAAGTGGTCCATTAATTATACATCTATCATGATATAAGCCTCTTGGCCTATCCTTATATTTTTACGAATTTAAAATCTATTAATAATTTAATATTTGTTTTAAAACATCTTTTTTGTCAATTTTGACACTATTCAATAATTGATTTTTGTAAAACTCATAGCAGAATGATTACATCGAAAACAATTTAATTAAATAAATACTAACATGTCATATTAACCTATAAAATTATTGGTATTTATAAAAAGTCTCAAATTTAATTTATTTGGTTATTTATAATATCAATTATTGTAATTTTTCATTATTAGGTAATTACTGCATCACCATTGTGTCATAAATAAATTAAATTATTTAATGTATAAAAATTATAAATAAAATACCATTATGTATTAAATATCTTTATCTTTGTAATTAATATTAACAATTGAATTTATCTTATGTATAACCCTGTATTAAAATTTTTTTAGTAAATAAACATTTATTTTAACTCTTTTATCTCCTATTTGAATTAAATAATAATAAATGTCCTAATCTAATACAAGTGGACCTAAATGATAATATTTTACTCCTAAGATTGTTTTTGGTCGTGAAAAACTTTTCCAATAGAATTTTTACATGTGTTAGGGTAATATTAATAACATTTTTACCCTTAATTATCCTCTTCACTTTTAACCATGCTAAATAAAAGTAAAAAGTTATTATTCATCAAAAATTATTTTCATCTAATTGAACCACATTTTACTCCTTGATATTAACTGTGTCTCTCGGATTTTCTAAATTCCACTCACAGAAGAGGTACAATTTAGTTTTATGAAAAATTCAGTTTTTTAACTACCACTTAGTGGTTTTACTATTCATCAAAAAATGAAAGTTTCCACAAAAATACCAAAAATTAGTCCTAATCTATATTTGATATTATGAATTCAAAAATTATGTCTATTTTACCAAATTCAAAATATATTAGTTGCATTAATTAATTTAAAAATTAACTCACATCGTCAAAACAATTAGCGTGTTTTTAAGAGATAATAACTATCAAAAGATTGACACTTGCTTATGTCTGGTTTAAATGTGATATTACATCCAATGAAAAACATTGTATTAAATGGTAAAAAAATATTATAAATATACTTTAAAACCACTCAAATTAATAATTTATTACTATTAATTATTTCGATTAAACAATTTGTTTTTAATTAAAATTTAGTAATTTCACTATTCATCAAAATATGAAAGTTATCCGAAAAATACCAAAATTTCTCCGTAAGCTAATTTTTATATTAAAAATCCAAAAATGAAGTCCATTTAGAAAGATAAATTTATAATATTTCAAAAAGTAGGTATTACTATTCATAACGGCTAGTTTGATCGGTTGTGGTGTGTTAGAATCTCGAAGTTGCGTACAATGCACGCCATTGCATTATTTAAAGAGAAATGTACCGTGGAAGCTTGGGATGTTTCATTCTAAATTATTTTTGATTTCCCCATTATAAAAGTAAATTTATTTAGTCAAATTGTATATATATAAGTTTAAAATATTGGATTTAAAAAGGGTTCACTATTAAAAGGTGGTAAAAGTGAAATACTGAAAATGAATTTGTTCTTACATTATGACTAAGAAACTCATAATATGCATTCCAAAATTATAAGGATTATATAAAGTGTAAAATTTAGTTAATACTATTCATAACCTCTTTTGTATGGCTTGTTTGGTAAGTCATGGTGTGCTTGAACTCGGTGTTGTGTGTAGTGCATGTTATTGAATTTTTTTGAAAAAATAACACACTATGAAATCTTTGGGTTTTACAGTATCCCCTCCTTCAATAAATTGCGTACTCAAAATTTGAAATTGTTCTTCGAAAATAAAATGTTGAATATAGAAAATATCTTTGTCGTAAAACCCACATTGGAAATTGGGTTAATAAAATTTAGACTTAATAAGATGAAAAGAGAAATGAAAGGGTCACCACAAAATTATGATCTCTATTCGGAGAAAATTGGTGGCAATTAGAGACATATAATTGGAGGAAAACGTAAATATTTATAGATAGTGATTGAGGTCATCAATCACAAACATTTGTAAAATTGAGGGCCTTAAATTCATCAATATAAGATTATTTAAAATACCATCGGTTCAGAAAAACATATGGTATTCAGATAACACATTTTATTTTGTTTTAAGATCCCTTCACTAAAGTATAAGAATTAATTTCTTCATTGAATAAGAGAAGAAGAAAAATATATACTTGACAGGTAGAGTCTCATCCTTTAACAATGTTCTACCCAAAACTCATCTTTCACTCTAAAAGATGATAGAACATTATAATATTCTATTTATCATATCCGTATAGGGTTAAAAAATGAATTTATAAATAATCTAGAAGAACCATTAAAAAACGAAATTATTCAATCCCTAACATCATGTGGGTCAGTGGTAGGTGATACAACCTTCTCGCCCTTTTGTTGTGGGTTCATGTATCGCGGCCTTGCCGGACATGACAGGTTGCCACCCGACCTCCGGGTTGTCCTTTTTATGGGAATCCAAAATAATCCAAACTAGAACTATGCAACATACTTCAGTACAAAATTTACAAGGAAGGTATACACAATGAAGCTCCTTTTTCCATGTAATAACATGTAAAAACCTTTATAAATTATTATTTTAAAACACCGCAACATCCTAAATTACCATAAAACTTTATTGATTACATTCATGATCCCTTAATCCTTAAAGAATAATATATATAATCCTTCAATCCAAAAATGTTGTAAAGCCCAAACATGATAGAATATACAAATCATTAATTAGTTTCAAGGTAGTAAAGAATATCCAATATAATTTATCCAAATCAATAATGTATTATTCTAAAATCACTACCTCGGTATCAGAACCATATTATTGTTTATCATTCTCTCAACCATATATTTTCCAAAAATTTAACCTGCTATTGAGCCACTTTTATTTGTTCCACAGAATCTCAAGTCCTTAATTAAATAGTACTGTAGTACAATCCTTACATACTCCATTTTTATTATAACAAGTACATTGTTGATACAATACTCAAATTACATAATCAACATAAGAACTCTAATCATTCTTCTTCATCGGTGGTAGTATCATAACATGATTATTATCCAATATCATCATTTACGGTATAGTCTGATGACTGGGACATAGGTTCACGTAGTGTCCAAACTCCTTGAAAATGAAGCATTGTACATTTGCAAGGATTTTATTACCCTTGCAGTCACATAATTTTTTCCCTTTTTCTCCACACTTGTAACAAACTCTCATCCCTTTCAGGCAAGTTCCAGGGTGTTTCTTCCCACAGTTATCACATAAGTGAAAATTATTCTTTTCCCTCTTCCCTTTATCCATATTTCTCTCTTCCATCCTTTTCTTATCTTGCTTCCCATCAAAGCCATAGGACTCAATAAACTATTTACTTATCTTATCAACACATGAAATTATTTCTTCATATGATGATAATACATGGCAGACTATTTCTCTTATAAATTCCAGCTTAAGACCACGAATGATACGATCCTTCTTTCTCTTTGGATCATGTGCATTGATGGAGTTCCCAATCCTTATACTGGGCGATATTTCTAAACAATAGAATACACTAGATTAGTTTATGAATAACAATATCTAATCCCAAACATTTAAAACACATAACATAAATTACATAATTTATGGATATAATCCATAATAATAAAAATGCCTCCTTTGAGAATGTATATACTCATAAACCCTTCATAATGGGTTGTAAGGAAAATGAGAATTATCCTAAGCATATCCCCCAGGAGTGTCGTAACTAAGAGTGAAACAAGGCTCGTTGTCGTTCACCAGTTCCTGTTCGAGTCTCGCTCAAACCGAAGTTTTTGGTTTTTACCCCTAGGTACATCTGTGCCAAAGCCACCTCTAATGGCTCGTATCCAGACAGGGATGTATTGCTCGGAAAACTCACAAAATTTCTACAATACCAATATTTTAGGAAGTTCTTCTATACTAATCCTCAAAGTCCATCTTAGATCTATGTGCACTAATTAGAGTTCATCTAAATCTAGCTTCCAAGGTTTGTACTAAACTTCCTCTAATAAAAACTGTAATGCCCCGACCCCAGCTACCCAGAGCCGGTGCATTATTACGTAACATTGGAATGATCACAAAAGATCAAGCCTCGATAGACCGATTAGTTTAGTATCTTTGGAAACACTAGATATATTCATAATGTTTACATTACAACAATAAGTGAAAAACTACAACAATATATTGTCTTCATATCCCCCATACTATCCCTGTAGGTCATTCATAAAATACTACATCACATCCTGGGAAAAATAAAACATAGAAAAAGGGGTAAGCTCAAATTCCCATTAAGGATAACAATATAGCGCAAAACATTCATAAATAAGAATAAACTTTTAAGGCAATGTATAACTAAAACAAAACCTTTTAAACTTGAACTTCAATATAGTATGGCAAAAATAAAATGAAATAATGCCATTTACATATTCAAATAGATATTCTACTAATCGAATAATCACATGAAATATCAATAACCCCTTTTCATAATGAATGAATGCATAATTCTAGACTATCATAACCACATAGCCAAGGCCTCGTGCGAAGACTACAAATAATATTTTTCCGAGGCCATGTGCCAAGACACTAGTTTGTCTCATGAGACTTACCGATGCATCGAGGTGCTATAGTGGGATCCACCTATCACATATTATGTCCAAAGAATTTCCATATGGAAAGTTTTAAACATAACATAAACATTCGTATTAAAACTAGCATACGAAATGAAAATACTGCATCTATAAACCTCGAATGGTATATGAAGGACACATCCACAGTCAAACACATCAAAAAAACTTAAAAAAAATATGGAAGTTTTGTATCATAATAAATGAACTTCAAATAAAATTAAAATCCATCAAAGGATGTTGACATAGATGAAATCAAAACTATTTGAGAGAAATATCTCTTTTTTTGAAATCATTTATAAGTCACACATTTATAAAGGAAGTAACATAAAAGAGAATTTTGGATCAAAGTGTTCCATATCACTTTGAAACTATTTAAAAGAAATATAATTTCAAAACATTCATGTCCATATAAATATATCCTTAAAATCCTATTGAAATCATGGACATTAATTGAAAATATTCAAAAGATAAATTGTTAAAACATTTAAAATTCGGATTTTGGTAAATAGTACATTTCAGCAATTCTTAAAATATTAATTTTGAAATAATTTAAATGTAACATACAAAATAAAACATTTAATTTGAAACTATCATTATAAGATTGTAATTGACGCTTTGAAAATTTTATAATGGCGGAAAATAGCCGCACCTGCCGTGTAAGTTAAAAAAACATTTTTACCTTAATTTTGTCAAAAAAATTTAAAAGGACCTTGTTTGGAAAATGACGGAAAGATTCCTTTATAAACATCTTATAAAAATTCAAACAAGGGTAAAAATGACTTTAACCCATATTCTGTAAAATATTAAGACTGTTTTGAAATACACTTTCAAGAAACATGGATGTGGCTGATAAAGAGGTCCCAATAGAAAATTACGTATAAACAACCTCGGATAATGAATAGATTGTGAAATAACCCTTACCTTGTACTTTTCCTTGGTTGGGGTAAACTAAAAATCTGTATAATGGTGAAATAATTGTGATTAAATTATACAATAATCATATACATTATTATGTTATCATATATGATCTTTTAACATTGTTTTGTTAATAATATCTTAGTATTATCGTCGTTTCGGGTGTTAACTTACTCGTTTTCTTTTATATGTTTTGTTACGTAATACATGTTTTTCATGGATAGGTTGTATCTTATTCATATCTAGAATTATATTATGTCCTTGAACCTTATTTCTAAATCATCAAATGATAATTATATTTGAATGGATACGATGGAGAATGAATCTCATCGTGTTCATGGAGATGGTAGTCCGTACGTACGCAAATGCGACAATATCATTATTTTGATATTAAAATAATATTTAATTGGATGTTATATCTTATATACAGATTAATTATCATGTTATATTTATTATTTACATGAATTACACATCATTATTATACCCTTTCACATAATAATATATTGAATAACAATTACACCACGACATGGAGACGGTAAGTCGTACGTACGCACATATGGTGACATGTCATTCAAAGGATGGATAGAATAATTAATATGGTTGTAACATATTTATAATAATATTACAGTATATAAGAGATACGGGATTCATTATTTTAGAATGATAATAACAAATAAAGAAGAAGTTGAAGAAGAAATGAATTTGAAAAAGGGTGGTGAAAACATTACCTCTTCTTCAGGTTCATCCTTTTTATTTGATCAAAAGGTTTTCATAGGTTGGGTTTCTAATCACACTATGGCCTCTATGTTGTATTTATGGACGTTGATAGAGTATTTGGGCAGGGTTTGGTCAAACAAAAAGGCTTTGAAGGTGTTAATTAATGAGAAGGGGGAGTGCCCTTTTATAAGAGTGGTGAGGGGCACCTTTTAAAAACCTAGAAATATTATTTGATAGTAAATTCATATTCGGTTTATAATGGCTAAAAAGAGTATTATTTAAAGGTTAAGGTGGGGATGGGTTGATAACCCCTCAACCAATAGAATTTAGGTAGGTTTGGGTTAATATATTTCCCTTATCTTTAAGTATTAACTCTTAGTTAATTAGTTCCACTTTTACAATATCTCTTTCTATTTTTATATTTTATGGTTAATAAACTTACTAAATACATCCAAGATACCCCCAAGTGGTCCATTAATGATACACATAGCATGATATAAGCCTTTTGGGCAAGCTGTATATTTTTATGAATTTAATATTAATTAATAATATAATATTTGTTTTAAAAACTCTTTTATGTAAATTTTGACACTATTCAGTAATTGATTTTTTTAACTCATAACAGGATGATTACTTCGAAAAAAGTTAATTACATCAATACTAACATGTCATATTAACCATTAAAATTATTGATATTTATAAAAAGTCTCAAATTACATTTATTTGGGTATTTATAATATCAATTATTCTAATATTTCATTAATTAGGTAATTACTGCATCACCATTGTTTCATAAATAAATTAAATTATTTAATGTCTAAAAATTATAAATAAAATACAATTATGTAGGAAAGATTTTTTTCTTTCTAATGAATATTTACAATCGAATATATCTTATGTATAACCCCATATTATAAATGTTTTAGTAAATAAACATTGATTTTCACTCTTTTAACTCTTCTTTGAATTACATAACAATAAATGTCTTAATCTAATACAAGTGGACCAAAATGATAATATTTTACTCCTTTGGTTGTTTTTGGTCGAGATACACTTGTAAAATAGAATTAGGACACGTGTTAGGGTAATATTAATGTCATTTTACCCTTAATTATCTAATCACTTTTAACCATGGTAAATAAATGTAAAAAGATACTATTCACCAAAAATTATTTTCACCTCATTGAACCAAATTTTACCCTTTGATATTAACTGTGTCTCTATGATTTTCGAAATTACACTCACAGAAGTGGTAATATATTGTTTTATAAAAGAATCAATTTTTAACTACCACTTAGTGGTTTTACTATTCATCAAAAAATGAAAGCTCCAAAAAAATACCGAAAATTAGGCCTAAGATATATTTGATATTATGATATCAAAAATGATGTATATTTTAACAAATTCAAAATATATCAGTTCCATTAATTAATATAAAAATTAATTACCGTCGTCAAAACAATTAGCGTGTTTTTAAGAGACAATAACTATCAAAAGATTGACACTTGTTTATGTCTGGATTAAATGTGAAATTACATCCAATGACCAAAATTTTCTTAAATGGTAAAAATATATTCTAAATATACTTTAAAACCACTCAAATTAATAACTTATCACTATTAATTGTATCAATTAAAAATGTTTTTTTTAATTAAAATTTAGTACTTTTCACTATTCATCAAAATATGAAAGTTATCCGAAAAGTACCAAAATTTGACCCTAAGATAATTTCGATTTTAAAAATCCAAAAATGAAGTCCGTTTCGAAAGTTAAAATTTATAAAATTTCAAAAATTACATATTACTTTTCATAATGGCTAGTTTGATTGGTTGTGCTTTGTTAGAATCTCGAAGTTGCGTACAATGCACACCATTGCATTATTCAAAGGGAAACATACCATGGAAGCATGGGATTTTTCATTGTAAATTTATTTTGATGTCCCCATTCTAAAATTAAATTTATTTTGTCAAATTAAATATATAAAAGTTTAAAATATTGGATTTAAAAAGGGTTCACTACAGAAAGTTGTTAAAAGTGAAATACTGAAAATGAATTTGTTCTTACATTATGTCTAAGAAACTCATAATATTGATTCTAAAATTATACGGATTATATAAAGTTTAAAATAAATTTCATACTATTCATAACCTCTTTTGAACGACTTTTTGGTTAGTCATGGTGTGCTTGAACTCGGTGTTGCGTGTAGTACAAGTTATTGAATTATTTAGAAGAAATAACACACTATGAAATCTTGGGGTGATACACAAATAAATCCCTTTAATCCCAATCCACATTCTTTATAACTTATATTATGCTTAAAACTCATTGTAGATGAGTTAAGGTGACAATCAAAGGAGGTTGTCCAATGAAAATGTATCATTCTTAATTTATTGTTACTGTTTTGATTATTCTTCCACTTAATTGAAATATTATTCACCCATAATTCAATTATATCTCTAGTACCCTCAATAAATTAGTATTTGTTTCATGTAAATATCATCACCTAAATCTCTATCCACTTCAATCAAATTGTAAATTAGTAGTCATTTTTGTCTGAGACGAACAACCCCCTTGTGAATCGATATAGTTTTTTTCAATCAGTTTATCTCATGAATGATTATAATTATGGAATGGAATTTTATATTTGATAATAAAATCATATTTAATAATTATGAGAATATAATATATCATTTACTTTCATTACATTACATGTATATTTAAATTACAACATTGTTCAAGTGTACGTATAAACTATCACCTGCACAATGAGATGTATTTTTTTTCATCACCACATCACTTGAATGATATATGTAGATAAGTATATTTAAATTATTAATATGATATAAATTATAATATTATAATTATTCAATGATAAAATAATACTAACCATCATTCTATAATGTCAATTCAAAAATGGAAATGTTAGTCATGTTTATGTAGGGTCTACTAACTATATAGTTATATAGTTATATATTTTTCCTAACTATGAATAAAGAATATGATTAAAAATTAGAATTGATGTATAAAATGTATTTTTATTTCTTGATTAATTTTATGTAGATTATGGAATAATATGAAAATTGACTACTGATATCTTTGCATTTTCATTTGGACTCATGTATTGAATATTGAAAAAATGTCGGACATGGACATTAATAATTAAGTAATTGTTATAACATGATAAAAATTGATTTAAAAGGAATAATAATCTATTAAATGGAACCCATGGTATATATAATTAATAAAAGATTGTTTTTATGGATGATAAATATTTATAGTTATGAGTTAGTCTCTAGTTAATTGGCATTCTTTTAAATTCAACTATTTCTATTACTCTTTAAATTATTTTTAAAAAATCCCAGAGGAATTTTTTTTAACATATATTTCACGAATATTATATATTAATTTCATGTCATTTTAATTTTCAATGACTAATTTATTTGTTTATTACTTTTTTTTTCAAACAATGTGTTTTCATTTATTAGGTTCCAACTTTATAAAAAATGAAATATGATGTCAATTGGGGAATGCTAATATTCGGTTATGAATGATTAATTTTTTGTGATTAAATATTAGTTCATGGAAATTTTTATGAGTACCATTGGTTCCAAGATAAACTAAGGGATAATGATTCTATGATAGCTATATAAGGCATTGGTTAATGTTATGGAGTTAACTAGTATGGTTTCTCCTAAGATATTATGGTAATATACTATGATAAGAATTCCAAATGCCACCAGTGAGGGATAATACATATTTATCCATGAATTATTAAATTAGAGTGAAATTGAACATATTCCATAAGTTAATTTTATGATATATGTTTTCAATGTATTTTTATTGGAATACAATAATTTCATGAGTAACCTAATGAGCTTATGATTAATGGGTGATATTTATAACATTGTTATAATGTTATCAAGGGTTTAAAGTATTCATGTACAAAGACTTTATGCCATTATTTTGTGTCCCTTACTTTGATTTTTGTTCTTAATCAATGTTTTAATAAGTTTTTAAAAGGGTATAATTATAGGTATGATAATAAAGGAAATCAAGATGAATGTTATGAATATTTTTCATGAAAAATAAATAATATTTTCTTCTAAAGGTTTTTATTTCATGGAAGAAATTTATAATTTCTTAGTGGTATCAACATTTTATGAGTGGGAAATATTTTGTATCATTTTAGACATAATAATATAAAATGTTAAAAATTAAAATATCTTGAAATTGAATAAAATTTAAAATTTGAGTAAAACTCATGTTTATGAAAATTTTAAGGTCATTTCATTATAAGATTGTATTTTGTGAGGAACAATTTGAGACAATGTTCTAGAATTTCAATTGTTGAGTTCAACCATATCTTTCAATAATTTGGGAGGGGTTTCATGACTAAAAGTATTTTTAGATGTATATTTAGTATTGTAAAATAAATTTTCTATAACATAAGGTTATTGAATTTTTTTTTTGAAAGACCACCTAAAAAAGGACGACATTCAACAATGGATCAAATAATAAAAAATCGTATCTCCAATCTATGGTGTACAAATATTTACTCATAAGTCTTCTGGATGGAGTTATAACCAACTTATAAGAAATAGGTTAAGATAAGGATTTATGTATGGTATATCAAACTATGGAAAAATATTCAGTCACTAGTATAGGGAATTGAGGTTAACTATAGGAGGTATTACTAGGGTGTAAATGCAATTTTATTGTATAACTTTGTAATATTGAATTTCTTTGTAATGCTTCTATTTTAGGGTTAATAAAAAACATATTGAGTATGTATTTTTAGTTAATATTGAATATATCATGACTTTATAACTCTATTTTTTAAATATATAAATAATTATTTTCATATATATCACTGAGTGGATTAAAAGACTATGAATTTATATACTTCTTTCTATGAGAGTTATTTGTAAAAGAAAAGGTTCAATGATAAACCCCCTTCCCATTTATGTGAGTTCTTACATGTTAGGTAACAAAAAAACAATGGCCAAATTACTCTTCAGCATGCCTAGCCACTGTGAAAAGGTTCTCCTCATCTTGAAAAATCACATTTCAATATCCTATTCCATTTAGAAAATTATATTTTCCTATTTGTAATCTAAAATTATAAATTACACCTTTTTTGTTAATCTACCATTTATCTACTTTTCTGAGTCGTCTAAAAATAATCTAACAATATTTATAATATTACATTAGTTTCATAATTATTCAAAATTTAAATTATGTTAATGGGATTAACATTTTCCACCTTTCTTCAAATCATTTTAAAATAATCTATTTCACTTGAATTACATGAAGACATCTACATCAATAAGATACAACATAGGGTTTTCATAACATAATTAAAAACCAGTTCAAAGGTGGATCAAATTGACTAAATTGAGATATAAACAATTATTAATAATCATATAATATATAATATGTTCATACCTTCCTTGTGATCTATGTAGGATGAATGTGTATCCCATGCTCTTGTGTATACCACCACCTCTAAGAAGGATTAATATTTAATTTCTCATTCTAGTAATTTATTATGTATATAAATCTCATAAAATGTGGTTTACAATGTGTATCACATCTGAATAATATCTTTATTATAGATATATTATTTATTAAAATATCTTTTTTAGACATACTCACAAATGGATTATAAAAAGTTCTGGTTTGGGTCATTTTAAACACTTACATGAACAATAATATTAATTTATATCATCAATAAATTAGAAAACAAAATTAAATTTGATATTGGGATATATTATTTTCATTATATCAATAATGGAAATATAAATATTTTCTATGTTATTATGATGCCACCATTCATTCATTAACATTTCAGAAACATCCCCATCATAAAACTCACCTACATGAATCATAATTAATGGTGGTATGAAATTATATTAGAACATTATACATCATTGTGAAATATATTTATATATACCTATATTTATATAGTAATTATGAAATTAATATCTAAAATAATTATTTGACACCATAATTTTGAATCTATAACAAAATAAACAATCATTGCAAACAACATCATATAAAGAAAATAAATCACAACTTACTAATATTGTTGAAATAAATGATTTCTTATGATTTTTATAAAATGATATTTGTTTGAAAACGAATATTAAATACATTATTTTGATATTTATTTTTGTTTTATTAGGTCCTAAATAATTATAATCTAATATTTATTTAATGTCATCGTTATTTAAATTCTATTTTCATTGTAACACCCCAAGCTTCTACGGTACGCTTCTCTTTGAATAATGTGATAGTGTGTGTTGTACGCAACATCGAGTTTAACACACCACAACAAATCAAACTAGCCGTTATGAATAGTAATACCTACTTTTTGAAATTATAAATATATTATATTTCCAAATGGACTTAATTTTTGGATTCAGAATATCGAAATTATCCTAAGTTGAATTTTTGGTATTTTTCTGAGAACTTGCAATTTTTATGAATAATGAAAAATACTTAAAAACAAACATTTTAATAAAAATAATTTATAGTGATAAATTATATTATTTATTTATTTTAAAGTATAATTAGAATATATTTTTACATTTTATCCAATTGTGATCATTATAATTAATTTCACATTGAAATTGTACATAAACAATTGTCAATCTTTTGATATATATTGTTTCTTAAAAACAAGATATTTGTTGTGATAGTGGGAATTAATTATAAAATTAATTAATGGAAAATTTATGTTTGTAATTTTCTAAAATAGACATCATTTTAGAATTCTGAATAACAATTATAGCTAAGGGTGAAATTTTGCCAATGTTCTAAAAAACTTCAATTTTTGATGAATAGTGAAACTACTAAGTGGTAGTTAAAAAATTGAATTTTTCATAAAACATAATTTTACCACTTCTATGATTGGAATTTCTAAAATCCGAGAGACAATGTTAATATCAAGGAGTAAAATGTGGTTCAATGAGATGAAAATAATTTTTCGTGAATAGTAACTTTTTACTTTTATTTACCACGGATAAAATTAAATAGGTTAATTAAGGGTAAAAATGATATTAATATTACACTAAAACATGTCTTAATTCTATTGGAAAAGTGTATCTAGACCAAAAACAACCTTAGGAATAAAATATTATCATTTAGGTCCACTTGGATTAGATTAGGTTATTTATTATTATTTAATTCAAAGAAGAGTTAAAAGAGTTAAAATCAAAGTGTATTTACTAAATCATTTTTATTATAGGTTTATACATAAGATAAATTCGATTATAAATATTCATTAGAAAGATAAAAATATTTAATACATAAAAGTATTTTATTTATAAATTTTAGATATTAAAAAAGTTAATTTCGTAATAACACAATGATTATGCAGTAATTACTGTAATAGTGAAAAAATAAAATAATTGATATTATAAATAACCAAATAAATATAATTTGAGATTTTTATGAATTGCACTAATTTTATAGGTTAATATAAAATGTTAGTATTGACATAATTAACTTTTTCTGAAGTAATCATTCTGTTATAATTTAAAAAAAATCAATTATTTAATAGGGTCAAAATTGACATAAAAGATTTTTTAAAACAAATATTATATTATTAATTGATATTAAATTCGAAAAAATCTAAGGTTCGTCAAAGAGACTTATATCATGATATTTGTATCATTAATCGACCACTTGGGGGTCTCTTGGATGTATATTTTATGTTTATTATCCATATAATATAAAAATACAAAGAGACATTCTACAAGTGAAACTAATTAACTAAGAGTTAATACTTAAAGATAAGGTTAATATTGTAACCCAAACCTATTTAAATTCTATTGGTTGAGTGGTTTTCAAACCGTACCCACCCTAACCTTTAAATAATCTACTTTTGAGCCATTTGAAACGGAATATAAATTTATTATAAAATAATATTTCTAGATTTTCCAAAGGTGCCCCTCACCCTCTTATAAAAGGGGACTCTCGCTTCTCATTAACTCACACCATCAAAGACTTTTGGCTCAGAAACAATCCTCCCAAATACTCTCTAGTCTTCCCTAAATTCATCCTATAGGCCATCCTTTAGTCAGAAATCCAACCTAATAGCCCTTTTGATCAAATCAAAAGGAAGAACACGAAAAAGAGGTAATGATTTCACCACCTTTTTCCATGTTCCTTTCTTCTTCCACTTCTTCCTTCTTTTTTATTACCATTATAAAATAATAACTCCAGTATCTTATATATAATGTGATGTTATTACAAATATGTTACAACCACATTCAGTGTTCTATCTATCCTTTGAATAACATGTCACCATATGTGCCTACGTACGACTTACCGTCTCCACGTCGGGGTGTAATTGTTATTCAATATATTATTATTTGGATGGGTATAATAATGATTTGTAATTCCTATAAATAATAAATATAACATGATAATGATTCTTTATATAAGATATACCATCCAATAATATATTATTTTAATATCAAAAGAATGATATTGTCGCTCATGCGTATGTACAAACTATCGTCTCCACGAATGTGATGAGATTCATTCCCCATCGTATCCATTCAAGTATAATTATCATTTTATGAAATAAAAATACTTTTCAAGGACTTGATATCATTTTGGATATGAATAAGATACAACCTGTCCATGAAAAACATGGCTTACGTAACAAAACATATAAAAGAAAACGAGTAAGTTTACACCCGAAACAATGATAATTCTAAGATATTGTTAACAAAGAAATGTTAAAAGATCATATATGATATCATATTAATGTATATGATTCTTGTATAATTTAATAACAATTAATTCACCATTATTCAGGAGGTTAACCTACCCCAAACAAGGAAAATTACAAGGTAAGGGTTATTTCACAATCTCTTCATTATCCGAGGTTGTTTATTGGTAATAATCTATTAGGATATCTTTATCATCCACATCCATGTTTCTTGAAAGTTTATTTCAAAATATTTTTAATATTGACTAGAAAATGGGTTAAATTCATTTATACCCTTTTTTGACTTTTTATAAGAGGTTTATAAAGGAATATTTCCGTCGTTTTCCAAACAAGGTTCTTTTTAACCCTTTCGACAGAATTAAGGTATGAACGTTTTTTAACTTATACGGCGGGTGCAACTATTTTCCTCCATTATAAAATCTTCGAAGCTTACCTAACAATCATATATGAATATTTTCAAGGAAAATGTATTTTTTATAAATATATGACTCTTAATTGATTTCAAAATAAAAATAGATATTTCTCTAAAAAGAGTTTCGATTTCATCTATGTCAACATCCTTTGATGGATTTTACGCTTATTTGAAGATGATTTATTATGAAACAACACTTCTATATTGTATTGAAGGTTTTGTTATATGTTTGACTGTGGATGTGTTATTTTTATACCATCCATGGTTTATGCATGAAGTATTTACATTTTGTATGCTAGTATTAATATGAATTTTTATGTTTTGATTAATCCTTTTCATATGGGAATGCATTAGACATAATATGTGACGGGTGGATCCTGCTATAGATCCTCGATGCATCGGTTGGTCTCATGAGACAAAATAGTGTCTTCGTACAGGGCCTTGACAGATTATTATTTGTAGTCTTCGCACGAGGCCTTGGCTATGTGGTTATGATAGTATGGAATTATGCATTCCATCATTATGAAAGTGGTTATTGATATTGCATTTGATTATTCGATTAGTAGAATATCCATGTGAATAAGTAAATAGAATTATTTCATTTTATTTTTCCCATACTATGTTGAAATTCAAGTTTAAAAGGCTTTTGTTTTAGTTATACACTGCCTTAAATTTTTTTCTTATTTATGAAATTTTATGCTATATTGTTATCCTTACTGGGCATTTGCTCACACCCCTTTTCTATGTTTTATTTTTCCCAGGATGTGAAGAAGTAAATTATGAACGACCTGCAAGGATATTATGAGAGTATAATAGTGTCGAATATGGAAACAATATGTTTTTGTAGTTGTTTTTCACTTTATGATGTAATGTAAAATAGTATAAATATATCTAGTGTTTCCAAGGCTACTAAACCAATCGGTCTTTCGATATTTGATATTTCTTGTGATCATGTCAATGTTATGTAATCATGCACCGACTCTGGGTAAATTGGGTTGAGGTGTTACAGTTGGTATCGTATGAAGTTTAGTACAAACCTTGGAAGCTAGATTTAGATAAAATCTGATTAGAGCACATAGACCTAATATGGACTTTGAGGATTATTATAGAAGAACATCCTAGAATTTTTGTATTGTAGAGATTTGGTGAGTTTTCTGAGAAATACATCCCAATCTAGATATGAGCAGGTAGAGGCGGGTCTAGCACAGATTTACCTAGGGGTAAATCCCAAAAACACCGCTTTGAGCTAGACTCGAACGAGAACTGGTGCACGACAACGGGCCTTGCTACACTCTTGGTTACTACACTCCCAGAGGATATGCTTAGGATAACTCTTATTTTCTTTACAAATCATTATGAATGGTTTATGTGTATATACTTCCTCAAAGAAAACATTTTTTTATGATTATGTATTATATCCATAAATAGTTCAATTTATGTTAAGTGTTTTATAAGTATAGAATTATGTATTTTGATTCATAAATTGATCTAGTTTATGCCATTGTTTAGAAATGGCACCTAGTGGAAGAAATGGAAACTGTATCAATGCACGCACTCGATGTAGGGATTTCCCTCATGCTCAATATATTTATAGTGGAGCTGGTGATGCAACTGGTGTCGATCATCTAATCACCATACTTGGATAACTCACTCAGGTTATTAATAATAACCTTACCTGTATGGATCACCCTGATCCGTAGTGTGGAGGATCAATGTTAGGTCGCTTCATGTGGCAGAAACCACCAACATTAAAGGGGAGTACAAATCCATTAGTAGCTGAGCAATGGATAAGTTCCATAAAAAAATATTTCAGGCTTTGTGGTGTAGTGAAAGAGAAAAATTTATCATGGAAGTTTACCACCTCACTGGAGATGCTGATCAATGGTGGTCATTGATTCAAAACACTAAGTAAGATGATGAAGTATCAAATATGGAATGGAGAAAGTTCAAAGATTTATTTTTAGAAAAATACTTTCCTTGTGACCATCGAGCAGTTATGGAAATGCAATTTCTGAGTCTGAGACAAAAGGAGGATGAGAATGTCGCAAAGTATGAGGATAAGTTTACAAGGTTAGAAAGGTATGCTGAAGATTATATACGTATCCCAATAAGTAACATTGATCTTTTATTATATGGGTTAAAACCATTTATATGTTGATCATTAGTCTCACAATCCTTCTCATCATACGAAGACATTGTCTCGTGTGCTATCAAGACAGAAAAGTAATTCTCTAAGTCTTATGACTTTAAAGAAAAGAAATAGAAGAAGAGATTTTCTGATCAATCTGGGAATGGAAATAAGGGGAAGAATGGAAAGGTTGAATATCCATCGTGTGGTAAATGTGGGAAGAAACACCCCGATACTTGGTTGAAGGGAATGGGTGTCTGTTACAAGTGTGGTGAAAAAGGCCACCAAGCTCGTGAATGAAATGGGAAGAAGGAAGCTACCAATGTTCAATGCTACAATTGCAGGGAGATGGGACATTATGAAAATTAATTTCCTAAGCATCAGGGGAACATACCTCAGAAAAGGCCAAGGGATCAAGGCCAAGCTTATGCTATCACTACAGCTGAGGTAAAAGCTCCGAAAGACGTGGTGGCAGGTAATTTAATGGTTTCCTCAAGTTTAGAAAATGCATTATTTGATTCCCGATCATCACATTTTTTCATATCTTCCCAGTTTTCTAAGAATATTTAATATTTTAAATTTGATTTAACAAAGGAGTTGTCAGTTATAACTCATAAGGGAAGTATGATTGCAATAATGTTTTGTGAATCAGGCCCCATTGGAGCACATAAATGTTCTTTATCTGTTGATCATATCATCATACCTATGATTGAATTTGATATAATCATCGGTATGAATTGGATTTCAGATTATGATGCAAAGATTTATTGTTAGAAGAAACCGGTTACGATTTTTTATGATGACAATAAGGAACACCTTATCTTTAGATAAGAATCGTCACCACCTAATTCTTATCAAGATCCACCCCCAGTATCTCAACTAAATTCAACTATTGTGGAGGAAGAGAATGAAATGATAGTGGGTGAGGAACGTAATGTTCAAATAGGTGATGTACATGTTGTGAAAGAATATGTAGACGTATTTCCGGAAGATTTACCTTGACAACCTCCAAAACAAGAAGTTGAGTTTTCTATTGATTTAATTCCTGGATCAAGGCCTTTATCGAAGACCTCTTATAGAATGGTAACGGTATAATTAGTTGAACTAAATAAACAACTAGAGGAATTGAGTAATAAGGGATTTATTCCCCTAGTTTTTCTCCATGGGGAGCCGCTGTTCTTTTTGTTAAAAAGAAAAATGGATCTTTGAGGTTATGTATCGACTATAGGGAGATCAATGCCATAACAATAAAGAACAAGTTTCCCCTACCTCGAATTGATGATTTATTTGACCAACTGCATGGAGCTCAATACTTTTCAAAGATTGACCTTCGATCTGGATACCATCAGTTGTGTGTGAATAAGGAAGACATTCCGAAGACAGCATTTTGAACCAGGTATGGGCATTACGGGTTTACTGTAATGCCTTTAGGATTGACTAATTCACCCTCTGTATTCATTTATCTGATGAATTAAGTTTTCAAAGAATATCTCAATGAATTTTTGGTGGTATTTATTGATGATATCTTGGTATACTCTAAAAGCTACGAGGATCATGAAATTCACTTGCGCATTATCCTGAAGACTCTGAGAAGACATGAATTATATGGGAAGTTTAGCAAGTGTGAATTCTGGGTTCATGAGATTTCATTTCTTGGACATATTGTCTCTAAATATGGAATCTCTTTTTATCATTCTAAGCCCAAGGTAATCCAAGAGTGGCCAGCACCTACGAGTATAACTGAGGTATGGAGTTTTATTGGTTTGGCAGGTTATTATCGATGTTTCGTCTAGAATTTAGCCTGATTGGAAAACCCATTAATGAATTTCACACGTAAAGGGGTTAAAATAGTTTGGACAAAAGAGTGTGAATAAAGTTTCGAAGAATTGAAGAGAAGATTAGGCAATGCTCCTATATTGACACTACTATCGGGGAATGATAGGTTCAATATTTATAGTGATTCATCAAAGAAAGGACTTGGTTATGTCCTTATAGAGAATGATAGGGTTATTGCATATGCGTCACGACAGTTGAAAATTCATGACCAAAAATGTCCTACTCATGATCTTGAGTTAGCAGCTGTGATATTTGCTATGAAGATGTGGAGGCACTACCTTTATGGTGAAAAATGTGAGATTTATACTGATCTCAAGAGTTTGAAGTATATTTTCTCACAAAAAGAACTCAACATGAGGCAAAGGAAATGGCATGAATTACTCAAGGATTATGATTGTATGATATACTACCACCCAGGGAAAGCAAACAAGGAGGCAGATGCTTTGATCAGAAAGGATCATGGAGTTTTGAACAATATGATAATTGAAAGGGATCAAATTTTCATGGATCTAGTGAAGATTGACATGGGAATAACCAGGGAAGGTGAAACATAAATGCTTTTTCGAATGGTTGCCAAGCCATCTTTACTAGAAAGGATTATGAGTTCTAAAACCGATGATGAAGAATTTCAAAAGAAGATTAAAGCTGTGAATGATGGGAGATTGAGAGACTTTTTGTATGAAGAAGGAATTTTGAAATTCCAGAAGAGGCTTTGTGTTCCCGATATACCTGATCTAAAAAGGGAATTGCGGGATGATGCTCATAGTTCCAATTTCTCTATACACCCTGGGAGCACTGAAATGTATAATGATTTGAAGGAACATTTTTGGTGGGAAAACATAAAGAGGGAGTTTTCTGATATTGTGTCATGATGTATTGTTTGTCAACAAGTGAAAGCTGGAAGGCAATAGACTGGAGGATTCATGCAACCTCTTCCCATACCGGAGTGGAAATGGGACAATATTATGATGGAATTTGTCATGGGGCTACCAAATACTCCTAGAAAAAACGATGCAATATGGGTCATTGTTGATCATCTTACCAAGTCAGCACATTTTCTTGCTATAAGAGATGATTTACCTAGGTAACGTCTAGAAAGAATATATATTAATGAAGTTGTGAGACTTCATGGTGTACCCCTATCGATTGTTTCTGATCGTGATCCCCGTTTTACTTCAAGATTCTGGAAAGGTCTTCAGAAAGCCTTGGATTCTGAACTTCATTTGAGCACTGCCTACCACCCTCAAATAGATGGACAATCAGAACGAACTATTCAAACCTTAGAAGACATGTTGAGATCCTGCTCACATGACTTTCAAGGTATGTGGGATCAATATTTACCTCTTGTAGAATTTTCTTATAACAATAGCTTCCATTCGAGTATTCATATGGCACCATATGAAGCATTATATGGAAAGAGATGTCATACACCAACCTGTTGGGATGACGTTGGTGAATGAAAACTTGTAGGTCCAGAACTGGTTGAGGAAACGATGGAAAAGGTGAAGGTAATCCAAAACCATATCAAAGCAGCTCAAAGTAGGCAGAAGAGCTATGCTGATAATCGAAGGAAGGATTTGGAATTTCAAGTCGGTGATCATGTTTTCTTGAAGGTATCTCCATGGAAGGGATTCATACATTATGGTAAGAAAGGTAAATTGAGTCCCAGGTACATCAGACCTTTCGAAATTCTAGAACAAATTGGGGTTGTATCTTACCGATTGGCAATGCCGCCAAGTATCTCCAAAGTTCACGATGTGTTCCACATATTTCTGTTGAGGAAATACATGCCTGACCTAATGCATGTACTCACCTATGAGGAATTAGAACTATAACCCAATCTGTCTTATTGCGAAGAGCCCACCAGGATTCTTGATACGAGAGAACAAGTACTGAGAAATTGGATGACTCGTATGGTAAAAGTTTTGTGGAGAAACCATAAGATGAAAGAGGCAACGTGGGAACCCGAGAAACTTATGATGAAGAACCACCCGAGTCTTTTCATGCGGTAGTATTCTAGAAATTTCGAGGATGAAATTATTTGATGGAGGGGAGAATGTAAAACACCAAGCTTCTACGGTACGCTTCTCTTTGAATAATGTGATAGCATGTGTTGTACGCAACATCGAGTTCTAACACACCACAACCAATCAAACTAGCCGTTATGAATAGTAATACCTACCTTTTGAAATTATATATATTTTATATTTCAAAATGGACTTCATTTTTGGATTCAGAATATCGAAATTATCCTAAATTGAATTTTTTGTATTTTTCTGAGAACTTCCAATTTTAATGAATAGTGAAAAATAATTAAAAACAAATTTTTTAATCAAAATATTTTATAGGGATAAATTATATTATTTAGTGGTTTTAAAGTATAATTATAATATATTTTTACCATTTTATCAAATGGTTTTCATTAGAATTAATTTCACTTTGAAATTGGACATAAACAATTTTCAATCTTTTGATATATATTGTTTCTTAAAAACACGCTATTTGTTGTGACAGAGGGAATTAATTATAAAATTAATTAATGAAACTTTTATGTTTGAAATTTTGTAAAATAGAAATTATTTTTTAATTTCGAATATCAATTATATCTTAGGGTGAAATTTTGTCATTTTTCTGAAAAACTTCAATTTTTGATGAATACTGAAACTACTAAGTGGTAGTTAAAAAACTGAATTTTTCATAAAACGTAATTTTACTGCTTCTGTGATTGGAATTTCGAAAATCCGAGTCACACGGGTAATATCAAGGAGTAAAATGTGGTTCAATGAGATGAAAATAATTTTTGGTTAATAGTAACTGATTACTTTTATTTACAGCGGTTAAAAGTAAATAGGGTAGTTAAGGGTAAAAATGATATTAATATTACCCTAACACATGTCCTAATTCTTTTGGAAATATGTATCTCGACCAAAAACAACCTTAGGAATAAAATATTATCATTTAGGTCCACTTGGATTAGATTAGGACATTTATTATTATTTAATTCAAAGAAGAGTTAAAAGAGTTAAAATCAATGTTTATTTACTAAAACATTTTTAATATAGGGTTATACATAAGATAAATTCAATTGTAAATATTCATTAGAAATCTAAAAAGATTTATTCATAATAGCATTTTATTTATAATTTTTAGATTTTAAATAATTAAATTTATTTATGACACAATGATTATGCAGTAATTACCATAATAGTAAAAAATTAAAATAATTGATATTATAAATAACCAAATAAATATAATTTTAGATTTTTCGGAATTACACTAATTTTATATGTTAATATTACATGTTAGGATTGACTTAATTAAATTTTTTCGAAGTAATAATTCTGTTATGATTTTTACAAAAATCAATTATTGAATAGTGTCAAAATTGACATAAAAGAGTTTTTTTTAAAATATTATATTATTAATTTATATTAAATTCTTAAAAAAACTATGGTTCGGCCAAAATACTTATATCATGATAGTTTTATCATTAATGTACCACTTGGGGGTCTCTTTAATGTATATATAAAGTTTATTAACCAGATAATATAAAAATACAAAGAGACTTTGTAAAAGTGAAACAAATTAACTAAGTGTTAATACTTAACGATAAGGTTAATATAGTAAACCAAACCTGTATAAATTATATTGGTTGAGTGGTTTTAGACCCATACTCACCTTAGATTTTATATAATCCACTTTAGAGCCATTATAAACCGAATATGAATTTATTATAAAATAATATTTCTAGATTTTCCAAAGGTGCCCCTCACCCCACTTATAAAAGGGCACTCTCCCTTCTCATTAACTCACTCCATTGAAGCCTTTTGGCTCAGCCAAACTCTGCCCAAATAATCTATCAACTTCCCTAAATTCATCTTAGAGGCCTTCCTTTAGACATAAAGCCATCATAACATCCCTTTTTATCAAATCAGAAGGAAGAACCCTAAGAAGAGGTAATGATTTCAGCACCCTTTTCCATGTTCCTTTCTTCTTCTACTTATTCCTTCTATGTTATTACCATTATAAAATAATAACTCCAGTATCTTATATATACTGTGATGTTATTATAAATATGTCACAACCATATTCAGTATTCTATCCATCCTTTGAATAACATGTCACCATACGTGTGTACGTATGGCTTACCGTCTCCACGTCGTGGTGTAATTGTTATTCAATATATTATTATTTGGATGGGTATAATAATGATTTGTAATTCATGTAAATAATAAATATAACATGATAATGATTCTGTATATAAGATATAACATCCAATTATATATTATTTTAATATCAGAAGAATGATATTGTCGCTCGTGCGTACGTACGGACTACCGTCTCCACGAACGCGATGATTTTCATTCAACATCGTATCCATTCAAGTATAATTATCATTTGATGTTTTAAAAATTATGTTTAAAGACTTGATATAATTCTGTATATGAATAAGAGACAACCAATCCATGAAAAACATGTCTTACGTAACAAAATATATAAAAGAAAACGAGTAAGTTAACACCCGAAACAACGATAATTCTATGATATTATTAACAAAGCAATGTTAAATGGTCATATATGATATCATATGAATGTATATGATTATTGTATAATTTAATAAAAATTTTATTTTACCATTATACAGGAGGTTAACTTACCCCAACCATGTAAAAGTACAAGGTAAGGGTTATTTCACAATCTCTTCATTATCCGAGGTTGTTTATACGTAATAATCTATTGGGATCTCTTTATCATCCACATCCATGTTTCTTGAAAGTGTATTTAAAAATATTTTTACTATTTACTATAATATGGGTTAAAGTCATTTATACCCAGGTTTGACTTTTTATAAGAGGTTTATAAAGGAATATTTCCGTCATTTTCCTAAAAAAATTGCTTTTCATCCTTTTCTATAGAATTAAGGTAAGAATGTTTTTTTAACTTATACGGAGGGTGAAGATATCTTCCGCCGTTATAAAATATTCGAAGCTTCCCTTACAATATTATAAGAATATTTTAAAAGAAAATGTTTTATATTAGAAATATATGATTGTTAAATGATTTCCAAATATAATGTTATATTTCTCAAAAAAGAGTTTTGATTGCATCTATGTCAATATCCTTTGATGGATTTTATGCCTATTTGAAGTTGATTTATTATGAAACAAAACTTCTATATTGTATTGAAGGTTTTGTGATATGTTTGTCTGTAGATTTTTTATTTATATACTATTCTTGGTTTATGGATGAAGTATTTAAATTTCGTATGCTAGTTTTAATACGAATGTTTATGTTATGTTTAAACCTTTTCATATGGGAATGCATTGGACTTAATATGTGACGAGTGGTGCCCGCTATATCTCCTAGATGCATTGGTAGGTCTCATGAGACAAACTAGTGTCTTGGCCCAAGGCCTTGACACAATATTTTTGTATTCTTGGCACGAGGCCTTGGATATGTGGTTATGATAGTCTGACATTATGCATTCCATCCTTATGAAAGTGGTTATTGATATTGCATGTGATTATTGGATTAGTAGAATATCCTTGTGAATAAATAAATGGAATTATTTCATTTTATTTTTTCCATAATATGTTGATGTTCAAGTTTAAAAAGCTTTTGTTTTAGTTATACACTGCCTTAAATTTTTATTCTTATTTATGAAAGTTTCTGCTATATTGTTATCCTTACTGGACATTTGAGCTCACCCCTTTTCTATGTTTTATTTTTTCCAGGATGTGAAGAAGTAAATTATGAATGACCTACAGGGATATTATTAGGGGATAATAGTGTGAACTATGGAAACAATATGTTGTTGTATTATTTTTTCACTGATGATGTAATGTAAAACATTATGAATATATCTAGTGTTTACAAGGCAACTAAACCAATCGGTCTTTCAATATTTGCTCTTTCTTGTGATCATGCCAATGTTATGTAATAATGCACTGAATCTGGGTAACTGGGGTCGGGGCGTTACATTCATTCATTGAGATATGATGTGTTTTAATAGTTATTCCATTTTTAAGTGTATATAATGTTCACATATTAGTTTAATCATAATATTTATTGTAAATTATGGGATATATATATCTTCCATATCATGATATTTGAATATCAATTTCATAACATCCCTCCCAAATAAAATGGCATGAGATATTGGAATATGATAGTATCCTTAGGTGAGAACCCCAATACACCAAAGCTGGTAATAAATACAGTGGGATTAAAATTTCATATGTTGATTATTTTCCCATAAAGCTTTAAATAACCTGAAAATATGAAATATAAACATCCCATCATACTACATTACAATTAGATTTATGTAATAAATTCCAAATATAAATCAAGACAAACAATAATATCATACTGACAATCGAAGAATTAATATCAACAGAGAAAACCAATGGACCACATGACATAATTATATTAGTATGATATTAGCCTTAAAACCACCTCAACAGTTAGTACAATAAATTCAGTTATAAGGATCCAATTAGGGGAACCATAATATCCAATGAAAAAAAATAGTAAAACAACACCATCCAATATACAATGACATACAACAGGAAACCAAATTCAAAATTTAATGAACATCACAAAATCAACACAAATTATGAGCTCAAATTTTGAAAATTACAAACCACCCACCTCCTTGGGCCATGAAATACTGAGAGGTGAGACAAAAAACGCCAATATTTTGGAATATCCCACCATGTAATTTGTGCCTACCACACTGTTGTCTCCATCAAACCAGAACCATCTCAACCAATTCCATTATCCAAATCCCCTTTATATTGTCATTGTATCAAGATGAATTAGTAAAAAAATATGATTCCATTCCCTACCTTTATATATGTTTATGAAATCTGCAAACACACTACCATTACCATGTGTGGGGTATTTATTAACTATATATGCAATCCCCAAAAAAAGGCAATCACAATCCACTATGTCTATAATTTTTTATCACATTTTATAAAAAAAATTGAAAACTAGATAATGAATTTATATAAATTCATTAAATAAACCCATTTAGAAAACACATAAACATGTTTATTACCATAAATGGGTATTTTGAATAACCTTTCACATTTTTAAATACACACATTGACATCAGTATAATCAAGTTTTTTTCACCATTGATATTGGTTATCCATAACGATAATTCATTTGACCTAGATAGTTTCACTTAAAACCACACATTGTACACATGATCATATGCCAACACTATTATGTCGAATCCCATGACAATCAATTTTTCAGAAAACAAAAGTATTTTATTGAATAAATTTCATAAAATAACATTTCATAAATCAAATCCATTTAAAAATTTTAAAATCATCCTTTTGAAATTATTTTCAATTATGGTTTTACACGTTCCGTGGATGTTTCCTCATTTATGTGTTGTCACTCAATATGGGTCCTTTATGAAGTCATAAAATGATTCCATAGAAAACCATGAATCCCATTTGAACAGAGAAAACACTTAATGTTCTATAACATGTAGATATTGGATAGAATCCACTAACCACCTTGAAAATGTATAACATTGTGTACAACTCTATGATCTTCTAGATAAAAAAACACATTACCATAATAAATCCGCCAATATAACCCAAAAAATAAATAAATATAAATTATATCTATATATAAAATGATATAATTGTGTATTTTGGTAGGGCTATGAAAATTAGATCTTTGAAAAAAAATCATATACCAATGATCTAGATATCCAATGCACGTTGACATTTTTCTAAAGCCTCATCGGTATAAAAAACAATTTTTTAAGATCCAAATGAATTAATGGTGTAAAAGACCAAATATTAACTGAAGATTATCTAGGGGTTTAAGATATAATTAAAATCAAATAATAATTTCTATAAAAAACTAAACATCTCATAGATAAGGTAGAAATTGTATGAAATATTGTTCCAACTACGCTAATGGTATTTATCAACCACTTGAAATTCACATGGTTAAGTCTCATGAATTGGAAACAAATACACTAACCATGTGGTAATATTATCTCAAGGCCTCCCCATGCACGATTGACTCAAATAGTTCAAAAAAAAATTCAACAAACATATTTTTACAAAAAATTCCAAATGCATGGTTTCCCTTACATTATACATGGTTGGGAATACTCACACTTTAACCATGAACCTACCTAGTGACTCTCATCATTAGCTTTCATGGAATCTAGGATATATTTCACATTCTCTTCCAAAATTTCTCACACTAACAATGACTATAAAAACTTCAATAATAATGAAATAACTTCATGAATCTCATGAAACATAAAACAATAGTAATATAACTCAAAAAAATTCCAAAAAGGGTAATGTTATTGAAATTTAGGGTTAAAAATTATAACCCACTACGGGTTTTTTCCCATTATAATATTTGTAATCATTGTTGTTTTAGAATATCATAAAACCTGACTCTATAATATCCCTCTCACATTCCAACATTTCCTCTAAAATCTATACATTCTACACTAAAACTCATTCAAATTGATGCCTTTCCTATTGAGGGGCTGTTGTGACCTATCCAAAACCTGTATGGACAGATGAGTCAACATCACATATGGTTTAATATCAACTAGGACCCATAAAATCACATGTTCAATATTGTGCTAATACATCTACAGTTGACATACATGAAACACAATGGGTATATAACTAAACCATGTGTGTAAATAATACCATTAAGACACATAACAAACTCATCCATGTATAAAAATTTCCAATATAATATGGATGGGAAATTCTTTTATTTCTAAAATTATGGACTCTTATATTGGGATATATTATCATGAAAACATGTTTACTAACATCAAATTCTAAAAGTCTTTGATGATGTTCCAATACAATTTATGATGACTCTAATCCATCGGTATATTGTTTATGATCATTTGATCCTTCTCTATTGTCACATTGACATTGCATGGTATAATAAGTAATGTTTCCAATATTTCCATGCAAAAATTATAGTGAATGATAAGATATACCATAAAACCCTTTTAATGTAGCTAAATGTGTTGAGTTACCATAACATTTATCAATATAGAACTGAAAAAATTGTTGTTGATCCCCCAATGAGCCATAAAAAATAAATTACATTATCTATCATCATGTCTTACAATGTTTAGATTATCCATTAGAATTGTATTTCCATTTGCAGATGATAAGTGGTGATCTTTATCAACAACACATAATGGTATTTATTCAATGACTTTGAAACATGTTATGTTATCATAGTTTCCCATTACAACATAATTGAAACCCTATCACCAGGATTTTTTAGAAAACAATGCTCTGTAATATAGCTTATTTGGCCTCCAACACAAAAAAAATTGACCCATGGTTTATATAATGGTTATAAAATTACTGTTAAATTAATGGGTGTTAATAGTATTAACTACATTATGATAAAAATATATTTTTTACAAAATTTAAATTATTGATGTGATTTTACTAAATAAAAATCAATGATTAGTAATTGGTTTTTATTCATCAAAATTAGATTTTTATCAATAATAATATTTATTCAATTTAATGAAAAAATATTACAGTTAATTTTTGGAACTTTTAGATATTTTAGACAATGAAATTAAATCCATTTTTCATGTTAAAAAATAAAAAATTTACTTTCGGTGGTATTTCAGGATTAATCATAATGTAATGATTTCTTAGTGAATAGTTAAAAATTTCATTACAAAATCAATTCATTTCAATAAATTGGGAAATTTAAAAGTACTAAACTTTCATTAATATGATTTAATGATAAATAAGTACAATTTTTTTTTACTTAATCACATTAATTACTTTTTATACAACTTTATATTGTATTTTTGGGAAGGTTTTACTTTGGGATTATAAATGGGATTTTTTAAAACTATTTTAATGTTAAAAATGTTTCTCCCTAAAAAATAATTAAAAATAATACCATATGAGGATTTTTAAATGATATTTAGATATATTTTAATAAAAATTAATTGAAATTCATGAAAAATATTTATAATTCAAAATTTTAATATAAGAATTTATTTTCATTCAAAAAAACATACCCCTAAAAACCCATTTTTTCATTGCATCATCAGTTATGACTTTAATTTAAATTTCCCATGTTATATGAATGTAATTTATTAAATGGATTCCCTCTTTGGAATAATCATTATTTATATTATCTAATAAATTCATATTAATTTTTTACCATAATGAATAGTGAAATCATTTTGATGATTAATTTAGACCTTACCATATAGTCACTGTAATAATACATTATTTTTACTCTTCTATCCTGTGGAAATCATGGGTACACCTTATTCTTTTAAAAAATTACAACAGTGCTTATTGCCTCACATATAAATGGTCACCCCATATACTCTTTAATTCACACCATAAAACCATTTTGGCTTGACCAATACCAACCAAAATAAAATATGAAATTACATAACCTCATCATATAATCATTTTGTTGGTCAAATAAAACATTACAAAAATAGTTTAGGTATAAGCGAAAAGATGTTTCATGAGAAGAGGTAAAATAACAGCATATATTTTTCTATTTTATTTCATCACCCACATCCTTCAAATGTTCTTCAACGGTTTTCATATGATAACACAAGTGAAAAATATATATTTATATATTTTTTTATTAATTTAATAACCTATTCCAATATCCTCTTCCATTAAATATTAGATAAAATAATTATTCAGGTGTATACAAGAAAATCTCCTCACCAACTGAAATCATCATTTTTTCTTCATAGCCTCAGATAGATTCATTTACTGATCGATTGAATGTATATATATGATATTTTTAACTTTTTCATAGTAATTAATTTATAAAATCACAGTTAACCTTTTTTTACTTTCCATTCCACTTGGGAGATGATTATGTCACATGTGGGTATAGTGGACAATGTCCTTGTGAAGTGACGTGATTCATTTTTCATTAATGCATTACAGGGAAAGTAATAATGAGAATTATAATTATTATTTTTGATATATCTGGAAGAATAATGATATTAGTTACATATATATCATTCATATAATTTAATATATTAATCTATTCCTTACACTAAAAAATTATAATGTTTTTCGTATATCTGTTGACAATAGCCTCCCCAAAGTGATGTGATTATTTTCAACCACCACATCACAATAATAAAATATATATGTATATGTCACTTTATAATAAGTTATTTATTATATTATCATCAATATGCATTGAAAAAATTATTTATACACTCTTTCAATAATGATCATTGAAAAATAGACATGTTACTCTTGCATTTGTACATCCAAATGCCTCCATGATCATAACATTTTTTTTATAAACATTTATCATAAAATGATATAATATTATAATAGATGAATAAATATTTTAACTATATCATGACTATTATTGTCCCAATGTATATATGGGGTCCACATTAACCATGATCACCATACATTTTTTTTAACAATTGATTGAACAACATTAAAACATTCGATGTTGACATAACTAATTAATTTTTCAAATGATTATTTAAAAAAACAAAAAAAATATTTAATTATATGTAATAAATACATTAAAATTTTCTTAATTAATCAAATAATTTATGTAATCTTATCATACAAGAGTTAAATGGCCTACAAGGAATGGTTAGACTACAGTTAAGAGGTTTTCTCATCACACTTTTTATTTTTACAAGACATGTTATATATTTACCACTTATTTATATCATTTGTTTTATATAATAGAATTAAAAATGTTATATAATTAAACTTATTATTTTTTGATATCATAATTTTTTGGCGTTATTCAATCATGGGCTTTGGATCCATATCATTCCATAGTCATAAGGTTTTCTTGTCTCTCATTTACATCTATGAGGCATATTCTGTATTAATAACTTTTTTATTATCAAGTTCATATAAATAAAATTATAAATTTACTATAATGAATACCTAGTTAATAATTTTATTTTATCTTTTTATTATAATTAATTTATCCAACGGGATTTACTTGAATGTCACCATGTGGTAAATAATATCTTAACTCAATTCAATTTTGTTGGGTTATAAAACATATTCATTGACATTGTTATGATATTATTATGTATGAATTTATCCATATTTTTTATTAATTTTTTCAAGATTATTTGTATTGATTTACATTCGTTACACATAAACTATATATTTATTAACTCACACTTTAGTGAGATTTTCATTGTATTAGGTAGTTGTCCCAAATATCATTATTTCGGACATATGCTTTTGATATACATCTATCATATATATTATATGTAAATACTAATATTTTGTTAGGATATATCTTTTATGTACTTATATATATGAAATTCAATATTTCTTTTGGATTTATTCGTTCATGGGGTGTACTATTAATGAATTACAGTTTGGAAAAGGCTTGATATTAAAATCTATTTTCTATAGGGACTTCTTATTTTAAAGATGATTTGGAAAGATATAATATTATTATATTTTATTGAACAAAATATAAATTATTATAAACTGGTTATGAATGTGTTTCATTATTTTGTATTATAGTTCATTCTTATTAGATTGAAGAATCATTAAGATAATTTTTATAAGTGATATAGAAATTTTATTTTCCTTTTCAACAGGGTAAAATTTACTTCTATATCAATGTTCTGAATATTAATTTAAAAATTGTTATTTTCTAACAAATAATTTCTTTCCTAAAACTATTTTATATGAAAAATCACCTTTAATTTTATTCTTTTAAAATAAATTTCTTAATGTTTTTTATATGGGTCTTTTTTGATACCCTTTTACAAAATGTTTTTAAAAGAATGTTTTTTACATTTATTACATGAAATGATTTACCCCCCCCCCATCATATACATTATTTTCCATCTATATTTATTTATATTATTATATATTCATTTTCAACGTAATGTATTTTTTTTCAATAGTTTCCGAATTATATGTTTTTTATGTCGATTATCAAAATAAAAAAGTTATTTAAAAAAATTTACAAAAAATTTAATTATATTTATATTAATCAATATAGAAAAAACATATTGCTACATATTTTCCAGAGAATAATTTTATAATAATACCATACTCATTCATTCTGTATAACATTTTAGATCATTTCAATGAGGTTAAAATTGAACCAATTTCAATCAAAAGGGTTAATCATGTTTTAAAGAGATCAATATGGAACTCATTTGTATTATAAGGGTTAATAATTTTTTAAAAGAGATAATAATGGAAAATTATTATTATCAATGTATAAATGTGGTTTTAGTTGTATTTTCATGGAAATGTTATCATTTCTATGGTTTAATCATGTTTCAAATTGATTATTGTGGAACCGATATTTATTTCCTGTTTTGAACATATCTTAATGATATTATCATATAAACCATTTATTATCTAATGGTTAATCATATAATTAAATTAATATTGGTTGATTTAAAGATATTATGATTAATTCAATCATATATGTGCATTATTCTTCATATTTTTCTTGGGTAATTATTATAATGATATGTGATTCCATTATAACCGAATAAAATGTTGTTTGGTAATAAACCAAGGATGGGTGGTAATGTTATTAACTATGGAAAAGTGATCCAATTGTTTTCTGAAGGATGGGTGGTTCTATGATAAACCATGAATTGGTGGATAATCTATCGAGAGTAAATTAAATTGGAAATATGGTGATTGAAGAAGGCCATATTGGTTATTTCATTTGTAAGAAGTGATGTGTATATATTGTTCCAATAAACCAATATGTTTTATCTATGATTTATATGAGTTTATAATAGTTACGATTATAAATATTTATATGAAATAGCTATGATTCATGATTATGATTATTAATTCTATTCTAATCTAATATACTTACTACATGTTTTTATGCATGATTATCCACGTATTTATGGGTATTAATATTCTTATTTTATGCACATTAATATTGATTATTTCATTATACACTTATTCTCATATTATACCCACTGATAACATATAATTGCTAATACTTATGATTACCATTAATGATAATTTGAGCCCAACCTTGTTGTGTTTCATTTTCCATAGGTTATCAGGTATCATGTTTAATGAATTATTTCTAGAAGAGCTTAATATAGATGATTTTGATGACCTAATTTTGAAATTGAAGAGATGGGTATAGTGGGATAGACACACTTCTGAATTCTTCTGTGATTTTTATGTTTTTTTAATTATATAAAAAACTAAACATAAACTGTCCTTGAGAATGTATGATTTCTAATATTTTAATTTTTTTGTTTGTGTTGGATGAATTAAACTAGTTAACCTTAATCAGTATAAAATATAGAGATGTAATGTTTATATTTCTAACACAAACTCTGGGTGTACAGGTTTAGGAAAATTATGGTTGGTATCATAATATAGTATTTAATAGATTTTGAGATTCATATTTTATTCAATTTAGATTATTATAAGTGTTATGGATACCATATAGTTAAATATTACTATGTTGGATCATAATTTTGATGCCATATTCACTGTATTTATGTTTTATGTTATGAGATCTTAATGTTATTATTGAAATTTTGGAACATGTTTCAATAGGTTGAAGTATATTTAATACCATTATTTAATGAAAATTATTCATTTGTATTCGTTGATGATGGATTCATGATTTTGATAAATTGTAAGGTTTGAATTATCTTTGATATAGATGTAGTTATGTGAGAACAATTTTGAAACGTCATTTGGTGATAACGTGATTAATGTAATTTAAAATATTATCTCACTGTTTTTATTTTTGAAAGATGAGAGGTATCAGGTATAATTTGGAGTTAAACCAATCCTTAATATTGAATCCATTAAATAAATTTATATTTAAAACATTGGGTTTTACTGTGGAATTTTGAAAATTGTTGTGTTTTTTAATCAATGGTGGTTTTATAATTTTGAAAAATTTCTAACCATGTGGTAAACATTTTGGTTTTGGTTAATTTAAAATGATTAGTTAAATGGAATGATAATGAATTGTACGGTTAATAGGTATTTTAAATTTATTTCTAGTGATTCTTACATTAGAAATTCATCTTAAATATTCATTAATTGGATAAAAATATAATATTGGGGTGGAAATTGGATAAATGGAGAATTTAAAAATATCAAGTAATTATATTCCCTTATTTGATTCATTTTCATGGTATGGAATCCCCTGAACCTTGGAAATTTATCATTTAACAAAATATTTTCTTATTACTACAATTATTTATGATATCATTTAACCTTTTAAACCAATTTGGTTTGTTGTTTTTTGATTGTTATGTTTCTATTCATCATTAACTTTTTTGTGATCAATGATCTAAAAATATATATATAATTATTTTGAATTCATTAATTTATTAAAAAATTTAAATCGTTACATGACATCAATGTTATCCTATTAAAAAATCTAGTTTGTTTTATTCTCTAATAGATTCATATGTCTTTTTCACTCTTATCAATATGACGATTAATAAATTATTTTTTTGATGTGGGTTTCCAAAAAATAAAATTTAAAATGTACAACCATTGATTTCCAAAATGAATTTAGAATTTTAGTTTCACTATTTATAATATATTAGGTGGATGGAGAAATATGATATTTTGGAAAATAAAAATATGTTATATATCATATTCTACACATAAAATTTAGCTGAAATGACCCATGATATATATAACAATCATATGTTAGCCAATGAAGTTTCTTGCAAGAATAATATAAAATACACACACACATATATATATATTCTTATACTAAATATAAATATTTTTAAATTTATTGAAAACAATCAATCAATTTTATTAAGTTTTTTCATCATAAATATGTTTTCATAAAAAAATTAATTCTATTGGACTTCATGAAAAAACAATAAAATTGACTTTTCGAACAATGAAAATAATTATTTGAAAAAAGTAACTAAATTCACGAAATATTAATGTCAATGTTTATATTGGGTGAATCTTTTTTATTTTTCTGAAAATAATGATTTTTCAGTGAAAAGTGAAATATAAATGTTTTTTTAATGTCATTTCATTTCATAAAATTAAAAAACTTATGTCTTACTATATGTTAACAATGATTTAAAGTAAAATAGTATTATTTATTTATTTTTAATCCCCTTAATTACTTTTCTAAAATCATTATTTTGGATTTTTTAATATGTTTTCATTTTGGATTAGAAACATGATTTTATGTAATAACCGATTTAATGTGCATAGTGTTTCTAACATTAAATTGATTAAAATAATACTAATTTAGAGTTATTTGAATGAATATTATATGTCTTATATATGTAAATAAATAATGTATACTCATACAATAATAAATATTAGTCATAGAGTTGATATAAATCATGTTTTCCTTGAAAAATGAACCTTTTGAAAACCATCTCTTCATCATGTCTGCTTGTTTAATATTTAATTAAATTCATCCTATTATGTGACATACATTTGTGAAAATGGTTTGCCTATTTTTAATAACAATAATTTATCTTATATAATATATTAAACTTAATGTTATAACATAATGAATATTTAAGACAAGAAAAACAATTTTTCAGGGTTAAGGCGAAAACGTGATTATCAGGGTTGAATCTAACAATATATGGGTAAAATGACCTATAAACATGCCAATAAACTAACTTATTGAAATATTAATACCTTATAACAAATATAGGTATATTATAATTCATTTTTACTCTTATTTTATGGATTAGATGTGCCTAAAACATCATTTCATTCTAGAATTATAAGTTCTCCACTCAACTCACATAAAAAATGGGTAACCCCTCCTCTATCTTATTAAAACATTAAAACCATTTTTGATAAGAAAATAAATTCCATAATATATTACCAAATTCCATACCCACTTCCTGGGATCATTTGTTTTGTTAGATATGCTGGATCGAAACATGAATGTATATGTATATTATATAGCACAATTCCAGAGGGGGTGAATTGTAGGTTTAAAAAAATTATATTAAAACACTTTAGAAAGAACATAGTTTTAGAGGTCTTAAACTAATACAATTAATAACAAATACAATCTACCTAAAATGACCTGGATCCAATGGATATGATATATTGTAATACCAAATGCAATTAAAAACAATTGTATACAAATTGAATACAATATTTAGAGTAATTCAAATGTAAATGATTATACCATAATACGTATAGTATCCCTAAATAAAATATGTAATGAAAGAATCATAATTGAAACAATTAAAAAAATTTATCAGAATATAATGAAGAAAGAACTTGATTCCCATTCTATTAAAAATAGTAGCTAATGTGTAAATTTATTACTGTTATTTTATCCCCAAGCGTTGAGTATCCTTTCACATCGGATAAAAACTTTGTCTTATCACCACCTTGGTATTCCCTCGATACGATAATTGGATGCACATCATCTTATCCTTGGAATCGATCTATTAATACGGTAATTAAGAAATCTTTAAATCAATTAATTTAAATCCATTGATATTATGATCAACATCATGTCATCTTATCCCTGGGACCCCTTGATTAAAAAGGCTATTGTCACCTCTGACATTCAATTTGTTAAAATCCATCATTACAATGATCAGAAGCATTTCTTTCGATCCAAGGAAGCCCTTGATCGATATCACAATTATCATACACACAAAGAAGAAACAATTCTCTTATTGAAGTATGAGAACACAGAACAAGTCGTTCACTTATAGAATATTCAAGGCTTTGACATGAAGCAAGAGATAAGTCACAAAATATCTCTTATAATTGATAATAGAAATATTGATGAAGTCTTGTTCAAATGACAAACTATTTCTAGGCCTCATTTTATAATAATCATATTTTTCCAATGGTCATATTTAAATGAAAAATTTGGAGGGGCATGGACACCTAGCATTACACCGGTAAAAAAAGGAATGCACGACAACTTTTTTATTAGTAAACAACCTCCTTAACGACATCCTTTCAAGTTAAAAAATAGTATGTAAAACGGTATAAAATAATGAGTATGAGAAACATTTAATCGACATTGATGATAAGATAATAGTATAATGCATTTCAAATTTAAAATACCTAACATGGTTACTAGGGTTATCATGACAAAAATGCATATCATGATTACAATTTATAACAAGGTTATGATTCATAACATTGTTACGATGCCCAATATTTAATCTAGTTATGATGATTACATTACAATGAACAATAATTGTATAACACACAACCTCATTATGATACATGAACTTGTTATAAATCATTACAATGATACAATACTTACCCTTGTTATGATTCTTGATTATGATGTAGTACATAACCTGGTTACGATATATGACCTGATTATGATACATGTGGTTATGATTCATTTGATTACAATAAATATGATTACGAAACATGACATGGTTACAATAAAGGTGATTAAGATACATGACTTGGTTATGATATATGTGATTATGATGCATGTGGTTACGATCCATAACATGGTTATGATATAGGTGATTGTGAATCATGACTAGGATATGATATAGATGATTACAATGCATGTTGTTATAAATCTTGTTGTTATGATGCATGAATTGGTTCAAGTATATGTGACTATGATTCATGTTCTTATGATGGAAAACAATATATATGTTTTCATTGTAAAAAAAATATGATGAAAACAATCTGAGTGATTACAATTGTAAGAAAACCATAAATTATAAATAATATATGTGATTATGATATGATTGATTTGTGATTTCAAAAAAAAATGATTGATGGAAAAGTAGAAACTATTTTTGACTCAACAATCTACCACTTATTGGAAAGAACAAAATAAAACAAATAAAAAAGACTTATCTAATTCTTGGGTTTAATAACTCTCTAAAAGTAATAGTCAATAAAACTAATTCAACCCTTAGTTTAAGCATAAATACTAAGTCTCATATTCTATTTACTTTTACATGTCAGTTATCCCCCATAATAAGTCATTGATCAAAATTATCGTTTTCCGAATCATTCCCCCCTCTTATAATTTCAAAAATAATAAATGAAATTATTCATATCCTACAAAAGTATAGATAAACAAGGTATGAAAAAATAATGGTTACTTGAAACAAAATTTAATTACAATAAGAGTTCAAACACCATCCTTTCCCATTTAGTTTTTCCAAATGATTAAACATCAAAATATTTATCTTTTTGAACTCCTTTTTGTGACCCATGAGTTTTTCAAGATCTTCTTGCTGATGATTTAACATCTCATCCTCTTCAGAAATAACCATTTCATGCTACCGAAGGAATTGTTCTAAAATCTGGTTGATTTCTTCATGTGGTTTATGATTTTCTTCCTGATATTTAATCCTTACTTTATGGTTATGAAATCATCCAAACCGAGTCTATAGGCCTTTTAGAGTATAATAACTATAGTTGAGAGTGAAACAACCTCAATACTCTCATTCTCTAATTATTCCTTTAAACATTGAATATATTCTGAGGATAATCATTTTAAGGTTATAGGTCTTCAAAAATCATTAAGCTTTTCATTCTAATCATCAATTAGCTTTTGAAAGTCAGAGATATGTTTATTTAGCAGATGTACTAATTCATCATGATTATCCAAATGATCCTTGAAACAATAATCAATATTATATGACCATTTCAAAAACATATTAAAATCCTTACTATGTTCTGCAGCACATTCCTTGAAAATCATGAAATCTACATTAAGACTTAGAAACATGTCCATAAAAACCATGATAAAGAATGTTCTATCATTATGAGGATTTTAATGAATTTATATAATGGAATAATATTTTCGAATGAATAGTATCAACTTCTACAATATATTCAATGCTTGTGAAATGTGATAAACATATTTCATAGTGATTGTTCTTTCTGAATCCATGTCTTCATTGTATTATGGGAGATCCCCAAAATGAGTCTCAGTGTGCATTCTTTGAGAAGGATGACTCCGTTTCTTATCAGATTCATCATCTTCTTTATCTTAAAAATGAACAATTTTCATGGATAAAACCTTTTCAGAGGATTTCATAGAAGTCTGAGGATACGAGGATATAAAATTAAATGAAGGAAATTTTGAGGACTCTACAGTATTACTTCTCTTGTTAGTATCTTCTTTCTCTTCCATTTCTATTTATTCTTGTCCATGTTCCTCTTCCCCTTCTTCTTCTTGGTCAGCTTCTTCTTTCCTTCATCATATTTTTCTTCTTCTTCTTCTTCATACTATTGAGTAAGATATTGTGTAGCTGATTGTTCATAATCTTGTTTCCCATTTTTTTTACTAATGGATCTGATTGAGTCTGAACTGGTGGATCCCTTATTACAATTCTTATTTAGTCTTCTTCATCTATTACGAGTAGTGTATCAATGTCAATTTCTTGATAATTTATCTTCTTCATCCTCTTCTTCTCCTCTTCTTCATTCAAATCCATTTATGACCTAGTTTTTATACCATCATCCTTAGTTGGATCCAAACCATATTGAGGTTCCCCTCCATTCCATTCTTCATTTTTTATTCTCCACTCGACAACAACCACATCAGATATAGCATTTTGTATTTTATTGATGCCTTTAAAGTTGTATTCGTAAAAAGTATTTATTTATTTGATGATGACTTGAAGGGATTAGAAGGTTTCTCTCTACCTTAAACTACTTAATTTGCATTCTCAACATCCAGGTCTTTCTCAAACTTTTTCTATTAAATATTGAATCATAACATGAGCCTCCTTACCATATCATTAGTAATTGAAGGATACTTGAAGGAAGTCATATATGACTTGATAGAAATAGTATACAAGCTCAATAATTTTTTTAGAAACATACTAGTAAAGGTGGGAAACAAGATCATGTGTGATTTTATAGCACCGGAATAGAGATTCATAATTCTTGGGAATATAATCCTCATAAGGTTGAACATTCCTATTTTTAACAAATAATAAAGGAAATACATAACTAAAACATTCAATGTTTCCTTATCACCCTTTATCTGAGAAAAAAACCCTTGAATCGTGAGGGTTATGATTCTATTATCCACTTCTAAATGACTCACTTTACTATTTTCCTCATGAATATCAAAAAGTGGCTCTTCATCTTTAGAACTATCGAAAGTTCCATCAGCTTCCTGTAGATTATGATAAGGACATAATTCATCCCCCTTAAATTGAACACCTAAAAACATAGCTACTTATTTTATAGAGGTTTTATATTTGTTATCATACATCATAAAATAAATTTTATGATCCTTTTCGATCTCTACCAATTCATTATAATGTAACAATTCATCATGAAAAACATAATCCAGGTCAGAATCCGGTCTTCCAACACAAAAAGTTTCCTATCATTGGAATCATATAATTCTATTCATAGATGAAACAAAAGGCTTATAAAAGTCTCTACAGACCAAAAATTCCACTCGAATGGTCATGAGAGATAACTATTTTAGAGGAATTACTTTCAGAGATGAAGTAGTAGACTGAGTCATAAAATATTAACACAAACCCTAAAGATCTTCATAATTATTAAAGCTGAGTAGATCTTTGATTAAGAAAAATCAGATAAGAACCAAATTCAAATCATGATAACTATTTATAAATCCACAGGTCTTGCAATAAAAATATATGAATTCGATATGTGGAAGGTTCTTTTAAAAGAAATTGACTGTAATGATTAGATTTAAAAGATCTAATGTTTGAGAATGATTTCAAATTCTTGAGGTTTTCCTTAAAATAAAATTGTATATATACTAAAACCGATTAGGAATGAAAGGAATGAATTAGGAAACAACTAACAAAAATACGATATATATCATTAGAAATTTTACCTTTTAGAGTATCAGGATATATATATTGGTTTCAATATATTGTTCTTATGAGATCAATATAGATAAAAATTATAAAACCCAATAGAAATTCTAAAAATAATAAAATCAAATAGGCTTACACCAATAATTTAGTATCGATAATGTTTCATAGTACCAATAGTCTAATCAAGTACTCATAATTTTGATATCGAAAAATGAAACTGAAAAAATATGAAATCGATAAAAAAAATCCAATACTAATAATATTGAAACCAATAAACTGTAAAACTAATCAGTGAAACTGATTGTAGTGAAATAGATATTCATGTTGAACTGATAAGTGAAAATTTGATAATGTAATGGTGAAAACTAAGAATTAATACATGAAAAATAATTAAAAATGAATGTATAAAATCCAATAAATAAAAAACAGAAAAACATAGAGGGTAATGTAGATAAAAATAAAATTGAAAAATATCTATAGTGTAGAATCGATAAATATAAAATTAAAATGTGAATCCTATAAAATTAAGTATACTCCCCATTTGAAATTGAGTAGCGTAATGTAAGTATGTGGGTTAATCAAGAAATAGATGTTAATTATTAACTTATAGTGATTATTTCCAGTTTTTGTTTAATGTATTCACATCTATGATAAGATAATGGTTTTCTGAAAATATCAACATATTGTTCTTGCATTATTATTGATATAAAATAATATATCCATTCTTTTTATGGTACCTAAGAATATGATGCCTAATATATATGTTTTTAACATGATTGATGTCATGGGTGTTTACTAATATCAATGGAACTAGTATTGTCACATAGTATTTGAGTTTTGGAAAAACCAATGCCATAGTCACCTAGTGTGCGTTTCATCCCCAACACCCAGGCACAACAACTTTCAGCTGCTACATATTTAATTTTAGCAGTGGAAAGTGATACTGAGTGTTTTTTCATATAATACAAAGAAACTAAATAATCACCTAAGGAAATTTCAAGTTCTGCATGCACTTTTTCTCTCCATTCAAAAACCACAAAAATCTGCATCCGAAAAACTTTTAAAAAAATTATTTGGAGAAGAATATAATAGTCTTATATTCATAGTTCCATTTAAGAATCAATTTTTTTCAATAATTTTAAATGAAATTATTTTATATTATATTGGTATATTGCACATAATCACAGCCGAAATATAATGTCTGCATTACTAGCTGTCCTGTATAAAAGTCTACCTATCATACCTACAAAAGTTATTTGATCCTCTTATTTCCCAACATCATCTAGATCATGTGTATTTGAGGGAACTATTGGAGTTCTAATACATTTAGTGTTTTCATATACATACTTTTTGAGTAAGTATTTGATATATGTGTGCTGTGATATATATTTTCCTTTGGGGTTTTCAGATATTTGAAAACCTGAATAGAATGTCAACTCACCCATCACACTCATTTCAAACTAATATTTCATTAGACTCACAAAATAATCAGTTAAGGATTGCTGAGTCGATCTGAATATAATTTCATCAACATATATTTGTATAATCAAATTATTTTTGTTTTCCATTTTAATGTAAATAGTTGGATCGACAATACTTTTTCATAATTATTTTATAAAAGAAATCCTATAATTCTATCATACCATGATAAAGGGATTTTTAAGGCTATATAATGTTTTAGTGAGTTAAAAAACGTTATAAGAATGTTTTGGATCTACAAAACCAGGGGTTTTTCTAAAAAAACAACTTCATTTAATGAAAATTAAGAAAATCACATTTTACATCCACTGGAGAATGATTGAAATTGAAGTATGTTGCAGACGCTAAAAAAATACTAATAGATTCATGTAGAGCTACTAGATAATAGTTTTATTCATGATTTATTCCTACTTGTTGATTATAGGCCGTACAAAAAATTCATGATTTTTTTTCTTATAAATAATCCATTTTCATCACATTGGGTTCTAAAAATTCATTTACACTAATTACAATAGATTCATTAGGACATTTCACTAATGTCAATATATGATTCCTTTGAAATTAATTTAGTTCATATTGAATTTCATTTATTCAATTCTTATCACCTAAGTCCTCATTAGATGTTTTATGTTTGAAATAAGATAGTAACGAAAGATTTCATATTTCATTTCTCAAAGAATATCTTCATAAAAGGTAAATTACATCACCATGGATATTATTACTGGGATGATTATGAAGAAATAATTGTTTTGGGTTTTGTAAAAACTATTCATCAACATAGGATAGAATGTATTCTGTAGTAAATGTCTTAGAAACATTTTCATGAGTATTTCCCTTTTTAGAAGAGTTTTCAATCAATGGTTGATAATCAGTTTATGAAAACACATCAGTTGATGTAGGTAAAGATCGATTAAAGGAAAATGGGTATGATTCATCAACATTAACAGGCATGGTATCCTCAAAATTACAATAGATTTTATTAAAATAATAATCCACATATGTTGTGGAATAATATAATAATATTCCTTCATTATATTTGGGTGAAAATGTATGTATATTTTCTTTAGTATTTCGTTTGAATAATTTTCAAACAAAAACTCAAGAGTATAATTCTTTAGGCTTTCGTCTAGTCCACAATTCATAAGGAGTTATATGATGAAAAGGTCTAGTTGAAACAAATTTGTAGTATAACATTCGGTACTAACATCTTCTGCATAAAAATTTGTTGCAATTAAGTATTTACTTAACATGTTTTTTTTCATTTCCTGATGAATATGATTTCTTCTCTCATCAAAATTTTTTTTCTGAGGGGTTCTTAACTCAGAAAATATGGGAGTAATACCTTTCCCAGTACAAATGGTTTCAATATACGAATTTTGAAATTCTCTAAAAAGATCACTACGAATAGTTATCATTGTTTTGTTTTTCTCATTTGTAAATTGGGATCTATATTTTTTGAAAAATTAAAATGATTTAGATTTATTTTCTAGAAAACAATCCTTTATAAATCTAGTGTAGTAATCAACTAAAACAGATACATAGAACTTTCTTTCAATGCATCCAGTTTTTGTAGGATAGAAAAAATCAATGTGCACTAATTGTAATGCATTAGAAGTTGAAACATTATTAATTGATTTGAATATAGTTTTCATTTTCTTTCCATATTGATAACAGTCACAAACTTTTTAATAATAATGCCATATGTCTGGTAGATACATAATAAGTATTTTATTTTAATGTTTACAAATCTTCATAATATTAAAGTGTTGTAACCTTCTATTCCATAACCAGGATTGGACTTCGATTGCACTTAAACTAGGTAGGTCTTTGTTCATATGGCCTTAAAAATTGATTGTGTATACATTCTCATGCATATGGATAGAAATAATGAATTCATCGTTGGAATTGTGAACTAAACAATTATCATTACTAATATTCAAATGGTATCCTTCATCATATAATTGACATATTCTTGTATGGTTATGCTTAATACCATTGACAAATAAAACAATTGAAATTTAAACTTTTCATAAAATAAAAATATTACCTATACCAATGATTATTCCCTGAGCATTATCAATAAAGGTTACTCTTCCAATATTCATTTCAATAATCCTTAAAAAGAAATTATTATTTTCCATCATGTGTTGAGAAAAACTGCTATACAATTACAAAATGATCTTGTTGTTGGTACACTATTTGTTTTCCCAAAAAAAGAACAAATAGTGTTTCCGAACCCAAACATGGTTGGCTTTATAAAATTAAGATAAAATAATTTTAGGAATCCAAATTTGTTTTACAGAATGACCTTTATGAAATCATAATGATTTGGTTTTATTAAGGCAAAAATTTCATTCCCAATGTCCACCATATTTACATTTAGTGCAAAATGGATAATATTGGGGAAAAATATTTATGACTAAAAGTTGGATTTGAATGAGTATAACCAATTTCAGAAGTATTCCAATGTAGAGTAATTTTAGAATATATTGTTTCAAATTCATTCCTTCTAGTAGTAATTTTTGATAAAATATTAATAATAGGAAATATTTTATATTTTATTCTAATGAATAAATTATCATTCTCATAAGAAATTAATTTGGAAATTTTTTAACATAAATTTTTTTTTATTAAAACATGTTGTTGAATGTCTTTAGAATGTTTATCCTTCTGAGAACATACTTACTTTAGGGTTTTTGAAATAATTTCAAAAAAAAATTCTTATCAAAATATTTGGAAATAATTTTTACATCTTTTGTATGAATAGATATTCTAGAATTTTATTTATCATCATTTTCCTTCAGATTAGAATATTAATTATCATTTAATTTAAGAAAACCTGGATTCTTCATCATAATAAGGTAAATTATACTCTACTAAGGAATATTCTTCATTAAATGAGTTTGAATATTTCTCACCAGGGTAATAAATATTTAAAGCAACATTTGTTGGAGATTCAGTATTGTGTACATTGACAATGAAGTACTGATTTTCGATATGTAGTCTGGGTTATGAGTCCTTTTTTTTGTTTCTTTACAGACAATTTTTATTCTGAGGATTCTTCAGATAAATCACTACCACATGTAGTCCAAGTATATTTATCATTATATACATTATTAGTATTTTACTTGTAATAAATTTTATTATTTATTTTAGAATGATTTTCCTTCATATCTTTTATTTTTACAAAAGGAAACTTTGGTCCAATATGGTTAGTTAATTTACAATAATAAAATGTTACTTATAATTATTTATTGTCCTTCATATTTTTCTTTTTGATTATATATTTAAAGTCTTTATTTCTAAAAATCGTGTTAATCCTTCGAGTAAGATTAGATAACTCATTCTCTCACTGATCTCAATCACTTGATTCCGATATATGAAAAGCTTTATTATCATTGGATCCTGTTACCCTTTATTGTGACATGTCATTAGATGTAATAGTAAAATATACACTCCCATTATAATTTTCTTCTAATTGAAATTATAATCTCTTTTCATTCTGGTCTCATGCTGAACAAGAGTTCCAAATAATCCATTAATAATTTTTTGAGAAACATTCCTATTCTCATCAATAACTATCATTTTTGATTCCCACTCATTTGGAATTATGTCTATTATATTTTCCACAATTGCTTCATGATAAATATCCTTCACTCCTATAGATTGAAGACTTTTGAAAATTGCCATAAATCATTATTTCACCTTGCATACTAATTCTCTGTAATGAAAAAAAACCCACAATATTCTACTCAAAGCGTGGCACTTCTTGTTTCTTCAAATTTAGATGTACCTAAATGTGTGGCTTCCATTTTATTCTACATTCAATTGGATACTTCACATAAAAATGTCTGACTATATATATTATTTCCCATAGAACACAATAGGGTTTAGTGTACCTTGTAGTTTTATTAGTTTTATGGTTCCTCTTGGTTAGCGAAGGTTCAAATTTCTATATCTAGTATTTTGTATTCTCCAGTAAACATGACAATGTTTTACACTCCACTATTTATTAAAAAAGTCTTCTTTAGATCTATCTAGTACTCATATTCATTCCAATCAAAAATATATGTTCTAGTTGGGTTTATATTGTCAATTGATCGAATATTCATTCATTCAGTCTAATAAAATATACCCTTTCCACCCCCACACATTAGTGAAATATGTAGATATAAACAAAATATATGTAAAAGAAATATAATTGTCTTATAGATAGAAATAAATAATGTCAATAAATTAATGGAGACACACTCTAATTCAAATTTTTGGATCAAACTATGTATGTATATGTATATTTATGGCACAATACCAGAGGGGGTGAATTGTAAGATGAAAAAATTGAATTTAAACACTTAAAAAAGAAATTACATTAATAATTATCAATCTAATACAATTCAAAACCAATAAAAATGACCATACATGTCCTGGATCTGATGGATAAGATATATTGTAACAAAACAAGTAATAAAAAACAATTGTATTCGAATTGAATACAATGATCTAAGTAATCAATTGTAAATGATTCTACCAAACATTGTACAGAATCCCTTAATAAAATATGTAAATAAATAATCATAATTGAATCAATTATAGTATAATTGAATATGAAAAGAAATAACAAAAAATTTATTCCCTTTCCATTTCAAATGGAAATGAAAAGGTAATGGAAATACAATTCTTTTATCCAAAAGATTTGAGTATCCTTTCACTTAGGATAATAAAAATATTTTAACAACACCTTGTCAAGACCTCGACATGATGATTCAAAACACGTATTCCTATCTCCAAAATCCCTCTACGAAGAAGGAAATCAGAACCTTTTCCTTTCAAACAATTGAAAACCCTCAATACGATAATTGGCAGTACATCTTCTTATTCCCCGAAGCCCTGCATTAAAAATATAATCTCCACCTCTATCTTTAAAAAAATTTAAATGCCCCAATAAAATGATCGACCACATGTCATCCTATACCTGAAATACCTCAATGGATATCACAATGATTGGAAATAGAAAGCATAAATAAATCTCTTATAGATGTATAGGAACTTGGAACAACCGGTTCACTTCTTGTATCATCAATTCATTGACAATAAGTAATAGAGAAGTCACGACATCTCTCTCTTGAACATATTGAAATAAAATGTTATGTATTCTGGTTCAAATGACCTCCTATTTATGGCCCTTTGGTTCAAATGGTCATATTTCACCAAAACATTTGTAGTGACTTGGAAACCTATAATTACAATAGTCTAAACAAATCTAATACATGACTTTGTTTAAATTTGTAAACAACCATCTTAATGAAATCATTGTTGGTAATAAAGTAGTAAGTGAAAAGGTATGAGTCAATGAGTATGAAAAATATGTAATTGGTATTGAAATTAAGATAAGAGTATAATGTATTTCAAAATTAAAAAACATAACTTAGTTATTAGGCTTCTCTGTATTACAATGCATATCGTGATTACAATTTATAACCTTCATATGATTCATAACATGATTACGATGCATGATATTTAATATGGTAATGATTCTTGAATACAATGCACAATAATTGTATAATACATTACCTGGTTGTGATACACAACCAAGTTATGATTCCTGACTATGAGATAATACATAACATGGTTATGATACATAACCTAGTTACGATACATGACCTGGTTATGATACAAGTCGTCACGATGCATGTGATAATGATATAGATGATTATGATGAATGAGATGCATTCAATAAAGGTGATTATGATGCATTAATAGGTTATGAGTGAAGTGATTTTGATGCATGTGGTTATAATTCATATCCTGGTTACAATACATATGATTGCTATGCCTGACTAAGTTACAATACTGGTGACTATGTTGCATGTGGTTACGATTCAGGTGGTTACAATGCATTACGTGGTTCCGATACAGGTGATTACAATGTATGTTCTTATGATGGAAAATAATATATCTTATTTGCGTTAAAAAACAGCATATGAAAAAACAAAGTGAGTGATTATGATTGTAATACAATATATATGATAAACAATATATGAGATTACAATAACTGTGATTTTTTATTTCAAAAACAAATGATTGATGGAAAAGTCAAAACACCTTTTTACTCAACAAGATTGTCATTCTTCGATACCATTTTGAATAATCTGAAATTGGGGGTCTGAGAGGATGTAAAATTCTTAATTTTTAGTTTTAGTTTTATTTCATCTCCATCATTCTAGAATTCATCATAAACCATTATAATATTATTAAAATAGAATATTTCATATAATTATATGAATGTAATTTAAGATAATATTTGAAATACATATCATGATCCATCAAATGGGATAGGAAATTACATATTTTTGTACGAAATATTATCACCTTGTAAACGGATGTCATCTTTTTTGCATCATCCCTTCACATAACTTGTTGAAAAGATGGAATTAAATTATATATATAATATTTGTAACAAATTTATTTATATGGATTATTATATATCATAAAACGTATTACATTAAATTCCATGTGCGATATGATAATGTTTCTTGGGTATGTGAAAGACTACCACCTTGCGAAGCAATGTGATTCATCTATGAGTACCTCTTTAAATTGAAGGTAATAACAATAATTTTAATGATTTTGTATAATATAAATTAAATAATCTTGATATTAGAGAAATATTATTAGACTTTAAAGATAAAATATCATTTTATATGTTAAAATGGAAAATGATAATATCATTCGGGTACCTCTGGACTGCCACTACCAAAAAAGAGATATGATTATTCTTTTCATCACCACAACATAATATTTATACATATAAATATATTTTAATAAATAATATTGTATTTATTATATTTTTATCATTTTTAATGATAAAATAATATATTCCATCTTTACATAATGATCATTGATAAATGAAAATTTTACTAATGTGTATATATGGCATACAGTGTATATGACCGAAATAGAATTTATTTTTCATAACCAATTATCATTATTGATTTTAAAATTAATATTTGATAATAAGTTTAATTATTATTTAAATAATATTAATTTTTATATTTTGAAATAATGATCATTAGGACCAGGATCACCACACTAAACCCATGTCTAAACAATGAATTGGACGTCCTCAAAACACCCGATGTTGAAATAACTAATGATATATTTACCCATATAATTTAAAAGAAATTAAAAAAATGATTTATAATAAATTTATTAATGATATAATATTTTTTTATAAATGAAAAATCTATTTACTCTTTTTATACATTAGTTAATGTACATACAAGTAATATATGGACTTGATGTGAGGTATTTTCTCATCTCACTTTTTATTTAAGTGAGAGATATTATATATTCTCCACTCATTTATATTCTTTAGTGTATATAATTCCATTTTTCATGTAATATTTTTAATACACATATTATCCTTATATTAAATGATTAATTTTATGTTATTCTTCCGTAGGGATTTGATCATGATATTATCACAGCTATAAGGGTTTCTCATCCCTCCTGTACATATTAATGAAATTATACAAATTAACTAGTATTTTTTTTGATTCATGTAATTTTAATTTTAAATTTGATATCATGACTCCATATTTCATCATGGTATTTTACATTTCAATTTTAATTAATTTATCCATAGAAATAAACATGACTGTTTCCACATGGTATACAATTTCATAACTCCATTTCATTTTATTATGGAATAAAATATCTTCATTGAATATTTTATCATATAAATATGTGTTAGTTGATATCTAAATTGGTTAATATATATTTATTATTTTGTAACTATTTATTGTTTTTAAACATTATTTCTCCATTGATTACCTCTTAGCATTGTTATATGATGTTTTTAAGGGATAATCAATTGCAATTACTTTCATTCGTACATATGATTATGATATGAAACTATCTTTTTTATGAATTGTATATACCAACTATATGGAATTTCATACATTATATCTCCTTATGCTAATTAAATTTAATGTTTCATTTTATTTTATTTTATCATGGGCCATAAAATTAAATAGTTACTAAATTTGAAAAAGCATTACGATACAATCTCTGTTCTTTTGGGATTTTATATGGTCAAGTTTATTTTGGTGGAAAAAATATTATTTTATTTTATTAAACAAAATCTATTTTATTCTCCTCTTTTAGTAAATTTTAATAAAAATGTTAATTTCAATTTAATCCCATATTGATGGATGAATCATCAATAAAAGGATATTGGTCGGGTTTTTTAAGGGATAAGGATACTGTCTATAATGGATACTTATTGTATTTTTCATTTATATTGGGTATATTTATATTCCATATAAATGATCAAAAAATATTTTAAAAAATTTAATTTTAAAAAAAAAATTTACCCAGCATTCTTTTTTAAATAATCTTTTACATTTTTAAAATGTTTTAAAGGGATATTTATTATGATTTCCCAACTGTGTCACTTTTGACACATTGTTATGAAATAATTATGAAATTAAGATTATTTAAATAAATTATTACAATAAATATATTTTACCACGATCATGTAAATTATTTTACTTTATGATATTTTAATATTTATACATTGTTTTTTGATTGAAAATTATTTTTTAATATTTGGTTAATTTTTTCCTTTTAATGCTATTTTTTAAATGAAAAGGCTAGCATCAAAAAAGAAATTTTTTCATAATATTCTAATGGTAATTTCATTCATAAAAATCATAAAACCATGTGGTTACATGTGGTCTAATTAGGTTATTTTATAATTATATCGCCTTCATTCTTTCTTTTGATGGATTAGGATTGTTTCATTGAGATTCGAAATGAACCTATTTTTATTCCTCATATGGATCATGATTCAAATAGATTGTTATTAAATTATTCTATTTTCCATTAGTTAATAATTATTAAAATATTATATATTTATATTTTTGTGTTACACTACTTCAACATTCCTTAATGATATATTCATGTAACCCATTTTGTATCCATATGTTCATCATGATTCAAAGAGATTTTTATAGAACCAGTTTATCTTCCATGGGGTAATAATTTTTTAAATAGATTATCATGGAACCAATTTATTTTCCACTAGATAATCATTTTCTAATAAGAATAAAGGTTTCTTTAATTAAGATAAGATTAAATGAGAACAATTTTCACTTTATTCATGATATGGTTTGTGTGAAAGAAATTGTAATAACGGGTGGTTCCATTATAAACCATGTATTGGTGGTTCCGTTATAAACCAATTATGGGTGGTCACATTTCTTACCAAGGATGTGTGGTTAAATTTTTAACTATGGATGGATAGTTCTATATTAAACCAAGGGTGGGTGGTTTGGTTTTATCTGTCCAATTAATTTGGAAATGTAAAGATTGATAATGACAAGATTAGTTATTCCATTTTTAATAAGTGATTTGAAGATTATATTTGAGGATACCAATAATTATTATCTATAATGTTTAGGGATTATAATGTTAATTATGATAAATATTGATATCATCGGAGTGTAAATCCAAAATGGAGACCTCAGTTAGTGGTGGTGCCTCCACTTCCTACCCAACAACTAGTGACCCTTCTCCTCTTCCAACACATTCTTATCTCCCCAGATGGTCCATTATGATCTTGGGATTCATTTACCCCATTTTATTATATTCACAAAAATACCATTATTCAATTTCATCTATATATGCTTCACTTATGCACATTTGGACTTGATTCCCCTTCAAAACAAGGCGTCTTCTTAGGTGTTAGCCTCATCTTTATCATTGAAGATCTATTGAATATTATTTTTAGTATAGATATTTCATTTTCATTTGGGGCTCCTGTCGGTGTCCAAGAGAGTGGTGTGGAGTGATTTTGTAGTCCTATTCCCATTTCCCTCTAGTCTTGCATCATAATACATTGCTTTTATACTGTTTATACATGTTTAGAGGACAAAATAAAGGATATGGGATGTTGGGTTTTATTTTTTGAATGTGTTATTGGTTAATTTCAAGGATGACAATTTATACGGTGGAGGATCATGATCCAAATTTATTTTGGATCTCTATCGAGTCCTTGTCGAATTATATATATGCATTGTATTTATGGTCTATTTCTCTTTTTCAAGGCATTCTGGTGTAGTGTCTATCCACAAGGCTTTGATATATTCATAGTTAGCATCAATGATTCTCTAGAATGCTCGACTAGAATTCATTATATTCTTTTTAGTGAATGTTTTTTGACGTAGAAGGTTGTGTATCTCTGGAAGACATTAAATATTTAATATATAATTTTTTCTAGAAACATCTCTTCCAATTGAAATATATATTTTGTTGTGAATCTTGAGGAGATTTTGAGTTATGTTTTTGTAGGATTCAGTGTTCCAATAGGTTAATAAATGTAGTATTTTTTCATACTAGTCATGAATTTGAGGATATGATTTTTCACTCTCAATATTGTAGTCATTTTAATTGTCACTATTTTGATACTTGTTTTCCCCGATGGTTATTGAGATCTGATATAGGATGTCCTATGAATGGTTGTGATGGAAATTATCAATGGTCATTCATTAGGTGTGTGTTTTAGTTCTATAGTTAGGGTGGTTTAATATAATTATGATGATGGGATTTATGTGTATCATCACCATAATTGTGGGTGTTGAGGTAGATTATGTTGAACTAAATTTTAGGTTTTGCAACTTGTGGTGTCTCATATCTAGAGGTTAATCTATGTAGTTTCAATAGATTAATCTGAATGATTAAATTGAGGATTAATTGAGTATGTTGTGCAGCTCATGGTGGATAAAAGCCCAAGGCATTGATATATATTTTATTTTAAATTTTAATTATTGGTGTGAATAACATGAAAGGTGTTGGTGTGTGTTTTTTTGAGTTTTTAATTCATTTTCATTGAATTTGGGAGCATCACACTCATCCAAAAATATTTTTTAGAAAATAAAAAACAATGGATTTGGAGGGTCAGGGTTTATATCATAAGGCTCGTGATTATTGAATATGATGACTCATGCCTTTTTAAAATCTGTTTTCAAAGATTTCATGTCTGGGTTTGAAGGTATTTTTTAGGATTGGATATTTTTATGTTATTATTATTCACTTTTAATATGTAATCACATTTTGGTTATTTTCTTATATTCATTGATGAAATTTAATATTTAATGATTATGTTTACCCTTACTGAGTATTTTATCTTTAATTATTTATGTTTCTCTTTCACCATGTTTTCCATTACTTGGCTGAATAAATTATGCTTAAAATGTTTTCATATGGATTACATTCGTGACCTAATTTGGAATGTGATGAAATAGTTGTGGTGGAAATGATACTCTCTTGAATTCATGGGGATTTTTATATAAGTGTTTATTCTAATTATATAAATTTATAGATCTCAAAGGGAAATGGGAATGTAAGGGGTTTAATATTTTAATTTTGATGTTGAAAGTTTTAGATACTAACATTTTAGGCACCGTCTGTTGTAAAATACTTATATATATTAATTTTAATTTTACAACACTAGATCTCATATTGTGGATATTGGGATTTTATAGAAAATATAATTCAATGTATCTTTACAGCATATTGAATATAGATTTTTTATATGTCTCCAACCAAAATGGATTCATGATTATGGATGAAGTGGTCCTGCTTCAATATGTATTACACAACTAACCATATTGAATCAATTTTCCTACACAATATCGGTTTATAAATAAAACAATTAATGATTATATACTGCCATAACGACATTGGAGTCAGTAATTAATGCATCATTCTAGTTGGCTACTTTTCATATGCCGTGATATGCTGATATGTGGGCATCATGTGACAAACTCATCCACTTTATACATCATTTCACCACACCAAAAATGTTATACCATTTAAGCTATATATATTCTATATAGCTTTATTAATTTCCCATCTCTAATGGTTGTTGGAAAATAGAATTTATTCCTGATAGGTTGGAGGAACTAGAATCAAAAATTTAAAACACAGTAATAATATTTCATCTCACTTCCATATATCAATTGCCTTTCTTCAATTGATTATTATCATCATATATTCACAATAATCTTCAAGTTCCTATTTATATTAATTTAATACCCCAAATAAAGAGAAAAATAAATTGAAATGAAATTAAGAACACCATCATGCTAATAGATATCATGATTTATATTGTTCATAACCAATAATAGCTTCCATTGATCTAATGATTCATTATCTGGCTATTTATATGAATTAATACATAGTGATATATATATATATATAATTTCATATTCCCATATTATACATGAATTAAAAGACAATCATATATAGTTAATCTAACCTTTTTATTTTAACAAAATCATGCCCCTTTAGATAATATGTGTTTCAACACCTTATCATTCAAGAACTGTATAATTTTCTCACTAAAAGGATAATGAAACAAATTTTTTGAAGCATTGAATATAAAAAACAATTATAAATCATGTTTTTTCTAATGTTTATCATTCCTTTATAAGTGTATTTATCCATAAGAAACAACATGGTATTCCTTTATGAGAAAACAACTCATCCAAGATCTCGATGCATCACAATAGACTTAATAGACCCATCCTAACACAAATAATATAATGACAGTTACATAATTATGATTAACCTTATTTTCATGAATGTATTACTATACCTTTTTAATCTATCGAAATGAAATATATTTCTTTGTCAAATATTTAATTGGTGGAGAATGATAAAAAAATCAGAAACAATGTTTCAGCAATACCATGTTATTCTTAGGGAACTCTCTAAGAAAAAAACCATTCATTAGTGGTTACTAATAAATAATATACTATAATGATTCATGGTATGAAAAAATCCCTCTATCTGAATTCATATAACCAAAAAAATAACTCATATATCCATAAATATCTCCTTGAAAGCCTAGTTTAGTGGTGATGTCCACCAAACATACCCAACACTATAACCATGTATTTCTCATGAATATAATAACTCCTAGAATACAACTGAATGTCATCACCAAACACCAATAAAATGGAATAAATGTTCCTATGGATGATATAATAAATCTACTCCATAACAACCGCTACTGAATTCTAAGAACAATGTTTATTACGAGTTATTCATAATTTCTATAACATACGAGGATGGGTATCTTCTGAATATCCTGCTTCCAACCAAATTATTTTTGATAGAAAGATTGTAACATAATTATAGGGAATGTCTAGGAACCCCTAAATTTATAAATAAGGCCATTAATTAAATGAAGTATATAATTATTCATTATCACAACACTATTCAGTTAAAATTTATCTAAACAATTCATAACTATTTTATCAACATTCATTACCAAAAAATTATTGCAACCCATAGGGATGTGGCTGTTTGTCTAAACCCTTTTCTAGCCTACACTTTATATTCAAATTTAAATTATCTAAATTCTTTTGTTCTCATTCTATATGAATGAAATGAAATTGTATTTGTCCCTATTATGAGATGAATCATAAATTCCATTTCTCTTTGAAGTGTAATCCTAAGTAAATCTTCATTGAAGATATCAGAAATTGGATAATGAGGGTTATAAGGTATCTATGAAAAATTTCATCAATTAATGAAAAAGTAAATAATACAAACTATTAAGAGATATTCCTAATCATCTGTACCAATAAAATTTATCCTCATTCAATCACATCCCATTCTCTATTATAGATACAGTAATTGACATTGGGATATATGATGTTTGGATATTATGCATAACATTCAATGTGGGAAGTTAATTATGTCATCCAATCCATTCTAAAATGGAGGTTATATATTTATATCTCATGATATGAGAAATTATAATCTATGTACCATCGATTGATTGGTATAGAACATTTTAACAACAAAAAATATTCACAATCCAATTATCCTATAGTTTTTTTCTATTTCAAAAAAAATGTCATAATTTTGACTTGAAAACCCCTATGATCCACAACACTATAAATGAAAAAAAACGTGTTACCTACCCAAATTAAATATGGATTTCTTGAGTATATAATCTAAGTGAACTATTACTCACACCATCAAATATCTATATTGATCATCCAAGATCATATTTTCATCACCATAATTTTTTTCTATAACATATATGATCCTCACATCCTAATAGGGATTGAACATCCTGAGGTGTTTTAGTATTCCTGAAGTCTCCAAGGCTCGTTCAGTTTTCATAGTGACTGTAATTTTGTTGAGATCGCCTCATTAAAGAATATATTTTCTAAGAATCATGGGATTCATATCCAGGAGAATAATTTGGATAAAATTGAAAATAATGTTTTAGATGTACCATTCTATACACTTGTGGAAATCTTGATCTATTTTTACACATTCTCAATTCTAGTAGGGAGTTTCACTACATTAGAACCCAAAATGATCTATATTTGATCCTAGAGGGATGCTATATAATTTTATGGTCTAATTCTAAGATAGTACACCACCTTGGAAGTAAGTCACCCATTTCCACTTATTCCCATAATTTTAATTCCAACATGTTCTTATGGTGATAAACATAATCCCCTAGAAATATTTCTATAAATATCTCTTCCAACTAAAATTTCACTATTTAACTTCTCTATAAAATTTTTATTACAATGAACTGATACAGTTTAGTGAATGTATAGTAACATATTATACTAAAAGATGTGATCCTTTAAAAAAACTCTAGTAGAGACCTTCATGGAAAATCTCACTATATTGATAATCTTATCTACCTATGGTAACATTTCGGGCCAAACAATCTGGTCCAAGACATATGCCACGTGACCTCATGAACACCTCACAATATACAAGAGTCTATCAACTAGCAGCGAGGGTCTAATTCCATTAGTTTCATAACTATACCTACAATATCATGCCATAGGATCAATAATCAAAACTAAGTAATATAATAAATGATCAGAATAAACATGTGAAATGTTCGGATGTAGCACCGGTAACAAAAAAAATCATCTCTCATAAGTGGAAATAATATACAGATGAAATCAATAAAATAACATAATTTAATTTAATACATATTCTATGGAGTCCTCCATGGTCTGAAACTAGATCCATTATCCTCTACACCACTATCCACAATAGGGCCATCTACCTTATAAAAATTCGTCCTGAAATATACAAGTGAATTGAAATGATTGAGTAGGATGTGAGTACAATACTCAGTATGATGCCACCAATGCATCCTTAACCTATTTTTCCCATGTAAAAAATGTTATGACATAATAGTGATAAATTCATACTAAACAAAAACATAAATTGAAAAACAAAGTGGTTATTTGCTAACAAAAATTCCACAATCCCCCATCCATACATTCTTCAGCAATATTATGAATGGACAAAATTGTTTTTGGATGAATTATATATTATATATGAGGCAAATGAATCATGTTCCTCAGTATTATGTGATATTGAATATTAATATCACTAATCATTAATATTTTCATGTTTTCATCATCACGTATGCATTAATAGCCACTCGGTATCACCTAGTCCACGAGTATCGTAACCCTTTGAGTATGGTAGTCACATAGTGAATCAAATAAAGGTTACAATATAATTATTGATTATCCAGTAGGAAAATGAATCATGATAATCATAATAATGTGATCTTTGAACACAACAGGAAAACTAATCAAGATGGTTATGATCTCAAAATAACTTCAGAATATAGAGATAATCTGCATCCACTAATAATTGAGTAACATACCCCCTATGATCTTCCAGTCACCAAGTGTATCACATGGATTCTTCAAAGCATATTTTTATCAATACCATGTACATAGTTACCTATTATTTATTCATTCATGTCAGGTGATCTCCCCCAATAAGGGATAAACATGTCACTATGGTCCAACTATCCTAGAGTCTAAGAACAATACAATAAATTCCCACATAACATGCTATTATACACAACCAAGAATTTAATACCATCATAAGTAAGGTAGAACACACAATACATGGGATCAACATAGAACATGAAATATAAGAAACAATTTACTTATAAAAACAAATGTAAAATTAGGATTCTGTGGTAACACACACCACGACATTTGAACATAATTGAGTATGGTCATCAATAAATATCTGCACATATTCGTATTAGGGAAGCATGTGTAAAATAACCCACAATGGCAAGGAATGACTTCCCTTAAACGGTTTAAATGTGTAAAGAGAATGATATACCATTAAAGAATTATTCCTTGTAGATTTATTATCGAAATGGTTGACATGTTGAAACTCCATGTTCATCAAGTGTCCCAAGAATAAAAAATACTTTTTTTACTTCATAAAGAAGTAAATTAACACATGTGATGATACATTCTATCTCTATGATACTATCAAGGAATCATTTTATAATTACTGTGTTATACTTTCTCATTAATTATCCTCTTAAATATATATTTTGATAATTTATCATTAATTATCCTTTCATCATTATATTTTAAAAATTTTCAAAAATTATACATTTATAAACATTTTTTCATTTTCTTCATAAATTATCATTTTATAATTATATTTGGAAAATTCTTAATAAGTCACCCATTTATAATTATATTTTTACAGTTTCACTGAAATAATATTTTCTTAATTATATTATTATAATTTTCTTAAATTAATTTTTTATAATTATCTTTTGGTGATATTCATATTTATAATTTTTTTATTATGTTTTTAAAATTTCTAAAAAATTATCCTTTTATAAATATATTTTGCTAAATTCCCATAAATTTTACCATTTAAAATTTTATTTTTTGATTGATCATAAATTATAATACTATCATTAAATTATGAAAAATAATCATTATTTACAGTTTTAAAATTATTTTTCGAAACATTTTCATAAATTTTCTTATTATAAATATATTTTGATAATTTTCTTAAATTATCACTTTAGAAATAAATTTTTAATAAATTTTTTAAAATTATATTCTTTATAGTTACCTTTTTATAATTTATCATAAAACATACTTCTATAATGAATTGTCATTTTATAAATATATTTTGATAATTTCCCATAAATTAACCATTTATAAATCCAAGAGCATTCGTTTAGTATTTTTTTTGTAAATAAATTATCTTTGTAAATTCTATATAATTTCATTGGAAAAATTGAACATTTTATAAGATAATTACATTATTATTATCCTTAAAAAAAGTGAATAATATTTTATTTGATAAACTCATACTATTATTCATTGATAATTATATTTAATTATCACTTCGATAATTGTTCAATATTATCATTTTATTATTCCTTTTAATTATATTCTGATAATTAAAATTTTTCACACTTAGAAAAAATTATTTAAAATTATCATATGATGTTATTTATTTATTATCATTGATAATTTGATAAAATTATCAATTGTTGGTTACAGTAATTATAATTTAGTAAATTGTACTGTATTATCCTTAATAAAAAATAAATGATTATTATTTGGTAATTTAATTTAAATAAACACAATAAAAAAGATAAAATGAAAAGGAAAACTGTTTTATCCCAGGGGAACAAGTTTCACCTTTCTTCTGGGATCATATCCTATTAAAACTACACAAATTAGGCTGACTGTCCTGTAGTATTGATCAGGATAGGTGACCTTTGAAGATGTTTTTCATGGATTTCTTGAGTGAGGAAAATACAGAGTGAATGAACATGTGTTGGCCAATGGGGAGATTCAACAGTCTAATAAGTGATCCTAGTTAGTAATTCCATATAGTGTGATTGTAATGAATATGAAGTATTATAGGATACCCATGGAACTAGATTACTAGGTTCATGGCTAAGGGAAGGCTTGTTCATGGAAATTGATATCAAAGCCAATACCCTGCCAAAAGTGTAGAGTCTCTACATAGTTTTGAGGCATGGGATCTATAATTAGGGTGTTGTTATATAATGGCATGGTTAGTGTAAGACCCCTACAAGTGTAAGACATAAAATGATAAATGTTGATATTCATGTGGATAAGGTTCTTTATTCTTTTTGGTATCCCAGAAATACTGTAAATCATTAAATTATTTTAAATTTATTTTATAGGTTTTTATTCCCATGAAGGTGTTATTTTAAGGTTATTTTTCATATCATATGGTTAGAATAATTTCAAAAAAGGCTTTCTTTTTTATTTTATATGATTTTATTTATTTAAATATTTGGGAAAAAATAATATAAAATAGATTAACTTACTAAATTCCTTTTTATTCTTATAAAAATATTGGACTTCAATTCATTATGAAAAATAAATAGTTGAATCCAACATTTGGAGGCTCAAACTATGTTCACATGTAAAACCTCATAATCTCTACAAAAATATGGAAATGTTTGAAGTTGATAATGATTTTTTTATATTTATGGGAAAATGAAGCTGAAAAAATAAATTTTATAATGATTAAACCCATAAGTAAAACATTAATTAAGGTGGATCAATTAATTCAACTTATATAAAGGGAATAAATGCATGGGAAATAAGATATTGGAAATTAAAATATTCTTCCAAGACAGGATTAATTATCAGTGTAAATGTGAAATTTCTTTTTCAACACATGGATTATGGACCTGAAGTCTAGAAGTTAAATGAGAATCAAATTTTTGAACAATGATACATAATATGACTACTTCCAAAAAAAATCATTAAAATGGTGTACCACAAGCAAAAATTTTGAAAACATATTGTGGAGTAAAAATTTAACCCATTTTTCCTATAAAAATGTATTTCATCTCCAATTCAATGAATTAGAATCATTATCTTTCCATTTTCTAAACCTTTTAGTTTCATTTATTCTATAATAGTACTATGCAGTTTAATATATTTTACTTCCCTTCTACCACCATTTTCATATTTTTTTTCTATTTTATTTCCACCTCATTCTCTTCACATAGTGAACTCTACTACTTATGACCATGATTAAATGACTAGATAATGTTTCCAACGTAAAAACTATCAATTTAAACTAATTACATTAACATTCATTTTTATTTCTTCTTATTTTCATAGATTTGGGTCTATGGGATAATTTTGGGTAAATTTCCTTTCTGTCTCCACTTTCTAAAATATGATTATCTTCCAATTATAAAATATTAGCTATAGATTGTGGATGTAGATTTGTAGTGTCATGATGATCATTTAGTGATCCATATATTTACAAAATAGTAATGAGATGTTGTTCATTAAAAATGGCTTGTGTTCATTATGTTGATTAGACGTAATAATTAGATGATGATTGTTCAATCTATGTGTTCTCTCAAGAGGATCTCGTTTCTATGAAACATCATTTTTTTAAATTAATTTTTTTCCAAAATTAATTATATAAATATGAATATAAATATTTTTTGAATCATTCAAAATATATGTCATTAAATTATTCTGTTTTAATTATATAAACTATAAATGGTGGTAATAAAAATTAATTATTTTGTATGTTTCCTCCACAATATCAACCTTGTTTTTGCACTATATTATATGCTTAGGTAAATAAACCATTGAACTAGAATCCATGGAAAATCCATATGTGTTATATTCCTTATTACAACACCACTATTAAATAATTTTTTCCTTGATTACTGGTCTTGATGTGTGACAACCTGGAATGTTACATAGGGTGTCTATGAGTGAGGATTTTTGGTCAGAGTGAGTGTTGAAGGGGGGGGGGGGTGTTAATTCATTACTCGATAATTTTTTTCCATTATTGGTATAGTTAAATTCAAAAAATAATTAAAACACCCCATTTAATAAAAATATAAATTTGATATAATCTTTTTGAATTTAAGATATTTCTACAATATTTGTAATTTTTCAGTTAAAAATTATAAAAAACTACATTATCTTTTGAAATATATTTACTTAATCAAAAATTGATACACACAATATTCAACAATGACTATCAATGAAATGGGTTTTTATGATTTTAAAATAGATTATGTTTTAAATAAAAAAAATAAACAACAAAACCAATAAAACAATGTCGAGAGAATATAAGATGATTACTCTCAAGTCATTACCGAATCCTATCCACATGGATATTACCTACATCCAAGAGGATTATATAAAATAATATCTTGTTGTCATCTTTTATTAGTTAGACCACAATAAAAAAGTTCTTCATGTCACTTGGGGACCTCTTCCACAAAAATAATGTTGAAAAAATAGTCACATTACACACACATACTTCTTCCTTAACATGGGTGCTAATAAACATGAAATTATGTTATAAAATTCTATCATAACACATAAATATCATTAATAACTTATAAAACAAGTTTTGGTCACAAATCAAACAAGTAATCTATCAATCTATCCCTTTTTGATGATCACAAATCATAGCATTGTAATATATATAAATAGATCTAAATGAGGTGCGAATATAGGTGTATATTAAAAAATAAATTGTATAAAATATAAAAATAAGGAACTAATATTGTGGATTGGTGAATGTAAAGACATATAGTATCAAATATAGTGAAATGTAATAGTATCAATGAAAACTTGATATACACTTAGATTAAAAAAAATGAAAATAAATGAAATGACATAGAGTTATTCTCCCCCCGTTTTGTATTATCAAGAACCGATAATTATATATGAAAATAAAAGAAAAATAATAACAGTAGAAGTTAAATTACATTGAAAATAATATTAATTCCACAAAAATGATACTATAAAGAATCATACCAAAAACATCCCCAAAAATAATTAAAGCCCAATGTTAAGGATTTTTGGGACGAGTTGAAGGAATAAGAGGGGATTTTCCCTTGAAATGTTCTGATCTAGAGGGGTTATGAGTTGAGGTTTAGGGGAAATGATGGATGGATATAAAAAAATAGTTATAAATTAAGTATATTTAGGATAAATTGCTTGAAATGAGGAACTATATCCATGGGAGTGATTCTAAAAGGATAAAACAATGATAAAAATTTTGAATTTTGTTATATTGTTTCCTTGGTCCTAAATAACTCCAAATCAAAAGATTGATTGGTTAGATGAGTTGTAACATGAATGGAATCTAGAGCCTCTACTAAAAATCCAAGAACATAGTGAAATTATTTCATTCAATTTATGATTTTAGAAATTATATAACCTCCCCATTCAAAAACATTAATGAAATCTATATTCTCCCCTATAAAATATATAAGAACTGGATTCATCACCTTTAACAGATTCACTTTATCATTAAAATATTGATATAGGGGATAAATTCAATGAACATCACCCAATAAATTTAATTTTTATCCCTATCATGCTTCTTATAAATATGAAACAGATAAAAAATTATTGATTTTGAGATTTTATCTCAGTCGTATTTCATATCTTACATAGACTCCCTAACCATCATATAGAAATAGTCAATGTTATGCCTGTTTTTTCTCATACTTTCCTGAGGTATGTTAGGGGAATAAACTGAAAGACCGAAAAACTCTTCTCATAAAAACTTTCTGGACCAAATCAACCTCAAAAGTAGGAGGTGAAGCTCTAGAAGAAGAAGCAGTTGAAGTAAGGTTATCCACCCCTTATATAAAACTACACTGAGAAATTAAAAATGAATTTCTTGTTTTATCCACTATAGATATCATGGATTAACAGTCATTTAAAAACCTTAAAATCTATATTTCTTTTTAATAGATCTGATGTATCATTTATGGGGGAGTATGATGTATCACATGAATTAAATAACTTATATACCTCTCACTGAACATAGTGACCTGAGGGCCATATTTCATAATAGATGACTAAAATCACAAATCATCATATCCATGAACGATTCCATGTAACCAATAGTGTAAAAATACACACATATAGATTCAACAATAGGTGAATCAACTCTATAAATTGTAGTATCATTCACATCATATTAATTCCTATGAAATTCGCCAACATCATCAATCACATATACCAAAAATACTATAGGATCCATCACTTGTCAATTATGAAGACTCTCATCATAAAACTTTGAGTGTCCCAATCCATGTTTGATATAACCTGGGAACATGTCTCATTCCACGATAACTAGGTCTAACAACATAAATGAAGACATATCATATGTCTTTAAAACTAGATGCTCTGTGGGTTTAGATGCAACAATTGTATATAAAACACCCAAATACTCATTATATCTCTTAACAAGCACTCTATTCTCAGCAACAGTATGCCCAAATTCCACATGTTCATCAACTGAATATTTTACAACTGTCTACTAAGAAACCACATGTGTATCATGAACATGATCACGGTGAACAAAATCAATTTTAGGATCAACATGTTACTGTCTAAACATTGGGATCACTCCACCTCAATTGATTCTCCCTTCTCATCTCCAGCTTTTCTACCAAATTATTCAACCAAGCAAGGTTTCTCATAGGATCTAGAGACCACTAAAGAAGATATAAGTTAATGATTCATCTCAACATAGTCACCAATAATGCATCTAATAAAACCATCATGGTTATAATATCAATTATTTTCATCATCATCTTCATTTACTTATGTATTTTCATTTTTTTATCTCCTCTTTCTCCTTCATCATAATTTTCATCAACATTCTCTTGTTTATATTTGAAGTGTTATGATGTTAGATTGAACTGGTCCTCACCAAACTCATCTACTTATTCCTCGTCAATACAATTTATCAAGAGAGTCTCTTGGATTGGGATATTTCTATGTGGATAGAAACACCATATGTAATTAATGGAGAACTCTGTGGCTGATCAAGGTTACTTCCATTAAGAAGTGAAAACTCATTTTCCTTATCAGTAGTGGCCATAATATATACTTCATCATTTGAATACTCTTCCACTTCATCTGGTTCCAAACCATGATTTTATTGTCTAGTCAGCTGATCAACTAGATTGAAATAATTATAAATCCTTTCATTTTAAAAAATACGTTTTTTGGTTCACAGTTTCCAACTAAACATCATCATTTTTCAAATGACCCGTATGATGAAAAAACATTCAAACCACAATATTTTTTATAATCCCTCATCATCTCTCCCATGGATATTATCATTTATTAAATAAACATTGGGTAAATAATGTAGATCAACTGTGAATATGGATTCGACATCTTCAAAATGTTATTCATTAGATATATACATAGATTAATATTATCACCACTCCCTGAATGACATATAATATTAACATATAGATAGATCATTAGTAAAAAGTAACCCATAATTAGACATAGTATACTTGGGATCAACATGAAATGCATGATACATTGTCCATCAAGCTTTTTAGAAATTGATATTCCAAATATCCCATCACTGGTTAATTATGACAAAGAATCCTCCCAAAAAAAGTTCAATGTCGCATGGAACAACTCCTTGATATTCATTTGATACACCATCATGAGACACTTTCAAATAGATAGTCTATTTTCTAGATTAATGGATGATTGTTTTGGCCAAATATCCTAGCACATACCCATTCTTCATATTCCTAAAATCAGAACTCAAAAAACTAGTAGATTTGGGGCACTATCATAGAATAAAATTGTCTCTCATTTAAAGGAAACCATTTCACCCATAAAAGGTCATGAAATGTTTTTATCAATAATAAATTTCATGACATAAACCAAAAAAAATTACCTATTTTTTGAGAACCAAGAATCTTTTTAAAGGATCTGGTATTAATGTTTCAATAAAAGAAAAATGGTTGGATTCCCCTTTCTGCTTATTTGAAGATGTGACTCATCCATAGAAGACTTAGATGATCTTTTAATTATATCCATAGAGATCATCATGAAAGGTTCAGACTAAGGCAATGGAAGATCCAATTTCATGAAAGAATAGTGGTAGAAGGGAGGATCAAGTGAAAAATAATGAGGGGGGGAGTGTGTTGAAATTAGACAGGGGTCTAATTTTATATAATTTTTAGAATTAAAAAAATATTCAAAAAAATGAAAAAACCTAATAAAATTATTACCAATATAAAATTTACATAAATTATTCCTAAAAGTAAATTAAAGCACTAGAATTAAAATTAATAGCAAGAAATTGAAAAATGAATATTTACTTAAACCGTTAGTAACATAGATATCAGGATAACGAAATGGTGGTTAAATATAATGATGGGTAAATCTATCGGTGGGTAAAACCCAATGTTGGGTAAATATACTAATGGTAAATCACAGTGGCGGGTAAACCAATAAAGGTTAAAACTCAATAGTTTGTAAACCTCAATGGGGAGACACAGTAAATTACGTTAAACCAAAATTAGTCCAAAAAAAATCTTGTTTGATATAGTTCATTCACTAAAATTTCCAAGGCTTTGTGAAGATATCCAAATTATGATTTTATAAAACCATGCATTCAAGAGTAAGATCACCCTTTAGATAAAGGTCCCCCAAAATTTAATGTATTTCATCAATAATGTTTTTATTTATGAGTAATATATTGTGTTATATGAAAATTGTATTGCAATTTTATTGTCACAATGTTTAGGTACATGTCAAAATTGATATCCATTATCATTCAACATGTGTTTTATCAACAAAATTTATTCTCATAAACTATACATAGTTATGTACACATCTCCTCTAGTAGTCAAGGAAATAGATTTCCATTTCATATTTCACCATGAAACTTGTGAATCTTACAATAGATGAAATTTTTTATAGGTTTTTAATCTAACTTTAAACCACATAAATCATAATATATATAACTAAAAAGATCACGAAAAATTCCTCTAGGGTAAAGAATTCCTTAATTGGTTACATAATTAAGTTATATAAAAATACATTTTACAGAAACTAAGTGAGACTCTATTGGACTTTCATAAAAACGTGAACAGAAACACACCCTAAACATATTGTGAGGTCGAATAGTTGTTATGTCGAAAATACATCCAATCATAACTCTATAATTGGTTTGATCCATTAATTCCATAGCTTAATTAAGATCTATATTACTAGTGCTACACACTCAAGTATCACTACACTTAGCGATATCCAATGTAAAATGTTTTAAATTTTATTTATTATATTTTGATTGATTTAAAATAAATCTTTCTTTGTTTTAAAAAATCCTAAAACAGAGAATAATATTCATTTCACCCATTAAATGAATATAAAAACTTTTTTAATCATTTTTTAAAGTAAGCAGACATAATGAATTTTTTTAATATAAAAAATATAATAAAAACCATTAGATTGGATGAACTAAAACATATTTTGAAATTATTTTTATAATTAAGGTCGAATTAACGATACCATTATTATATCACTTTGAAATAAGAATAGAGTTGATGCTACCATACTAAGATCTAGGATCTAATTTCAGACCATATAAATATTCTGTTAACATGAAAACTTGATTTCGAATATGTGTATTTTAAAATAATAGCTAGTTTTAAACAAAAACTATGTCCATTATAAAACCATTTAGGAAATAACTATTTTCCTAAATTTGAAATATTTATAAATCATAATTTGGTACATGGACAAAATTACCCTAACAGATTCATTTATGGCAATATGTAAAAATGTTTCTTCATATACATTACAATTTTATTCCATATTAACTTGTGAAACTAATATAGCATTATTTCTTAAGAAAATTTCAGATTCATCAACCTTGTTTATAAACAAAAATTTATTATGGATAGTCATGTTGTCTTTGGGTTTATCAATATGTTCCAAAAATTTATTTCTTTAAAATTAATTATGTTCTTCTTGCATAGCCATAAATAATAATTAAACATTAATTAAATCATTTATGTTCTTAGGTTCTATATGTGATCATAATGCTCTATGTTCAACCTAGTTTCTTAGAGATTCTCTAGTTTGAGTAACTCTATCATTGTATACAAAAAAATTGAATCTAAAAGATAGAATTTATGATTCCTAAAAAATCTATAAAAATAAGGTTAATTAAAATTAGGTCCCTTTACTGATTCAGGTATAGTAATATCCTTATAATTGGATTATTTTTTATTGTTTTACAATAGAATATGATAGTTTTGAAATTATGTTTAATGTGGATAAATAATCACCATGGTTATCCAAAGGGGTTTTGGGATCATATGGTTCTGAAGCATGCTACATGAAATTGAAGGATTCTTCTATAGTCATGGTTCCTTTATTAAAAAATATGTAGGATAATATAGGCTAAATAACCATGGGAAATTCCTCCAACATGTTTCAAGGAAACCTTCTCAAGATTATCATTAGTTTTATTAATGAATACTTTCCCAACAAAAAAAATTAATTAAACATATTATTTATATTAATCCAATGTTTATAATTTTTTACATTATTATATATATAATTATAACTCTATTGATTATATAATAGGTTGTGTTAATAGTCTCTACCAAAATGTTGATAGGTAAGTCATAATCATACAGAATAGTCTACTCTATCCCTTGAAGTTTTATATTTCTTAATTATAAAACTTCATTTTGTTTAAGGGCCCTAAGACCAGATATGTTATACCTATAAACATTTTGGGTGTAAAAGGATTCAATGTCTATATTTTCAATATAATGGCCATGGTTACTTCATGCTGTCTTATTTAATATCCAATTAGATTTTCTATTGATTTTTCGTAATTGGTAAAATAAAAAAAAGAATCAAATTATTGATCATAAACTAATGCCCAATTATACGTAGAAAAGTCATATATATTTAAATTGACAAAGTACTTCCCATTGAGACTAAAAACACTAGATGGTCCAAATAGATCCATGTGAAAAAACATTAGAGGTGGAGAATTTGAAAAACATTTCTTTAATTTAAAACAAATAATGTAATGTATCCCTTTATTAGAATGGATATAGACATTTTAATTTGGTAATTCACAATTGGGTAGATCCCTAACAAATCCATTTATAGTAATATTTTTATTTGATTGTTTTATGTAATGTCCAAGCCACATATTCCATATACATTATTCTAAATGAAAGGCACTTAATCATGAATCTTTTAGTGAAAACAATGAATCTTGATTAATACAATCCACATTCTAATTTCTCAAGGTAGTAAATACTAAAAGAGATTTATAATTATAAACATTAAAAACAATTTTTTTTTTCTAATTTTAAATTACAAACATCCTCCCATAATTGTAAAATTCTAATATTATTTAAACCATAATAAAAAAGGTTAAAAATTTTAACCGATTTTGTGTTATCGATTTATCCAAGTCCAATGATCATTTCATTTTCATTTTCACATAGAGTGACAAGATGAATATGTACCATTATCTAGATCTTGAATCTTGAGTAATCTCAAATCATATTCCTAGAACATACATTGTGTAAATTCCACACAATTCTATAGGAACTCTTCATGAATCATTATTACAAAACAATGTTCCTAACAAATCTTATTTGGGTACCTATATTTTTTGATTCCATATTTGTTGGGTAATATGATCATAGAAACCCATATATTCATTATAGGTATATTATAATCATATTTTAATTTTTATGAAATTAATAATATATTTGGTACACATGAATAAACAGTATAAGTAGAATCTATAAAATTTAATTAGAAACAGAAGATTTCTTATGAAATCTTATTTTTCTTGGATTTTATCCTAGAACAATAATATATATAGGGAAAATATATTTTCATAATAGATTAATATGATTTTTCCTTCCCTTTTTAAATTTCTCTAATGGATTCCTTAGTTTATAATTTGATAGTTTCAGTTCTACATATTCATTCAATATACTCACCTCCTTTTCTTTCTCTACAATGAGACAAGTTCAAACACGAGAAGATAAAAAATGATTCCTCAAATATTTTATTCCTCAATTAATTTTGCTAACATCCCAAATCCAGGTGCCACCCATTGGTTCCCCGTATCCAGTTGGTCCTATGACCTCATGTGTTTTTTCCCAAATTACAGAGGTTACAGACTAGTAGAGAGGGCCAACGCTGATAATGGAGAAAATATGCCCCCATTGTTGGAGTATACAAAATTGAATTAAAAAATAAACAATAATGGTAGTTGTAATACCATTCAAAAAAGTAAATAGAGGAATACTGATAGTAATAAAAAAACTATGGAATATATAAATCTAAATAATTCACTTCAAATGTGTCTATGAAAGCATCCAATCTAGTCACAATGCAGGAATTACAATTCAAAAACCAATATATAGAAAAACAGTAAACTCCAACAACATTACTCTCCCCAGCTTAGTCCCATGCTCTCCACCTTCTACTACTATCAATTACCTGATGAATAAGGGAGAATTCCCTTATGAATACCTATAATCATATAATTTGTTTGGGTAAATTAAAGGACGCAAATAAGGATTGGGATGTATCCATATATAAAATCACCAAAATATTTATGCCTAACTATCTGTTAAAATATATATATTATAGAAAATATGAAATAATAAAGAATAAATTAAGACGTTATCCAATGTAAAAAATCCTATAGTTTTCAATTACATTTCTTAAAAATTTAATATTCATCTGTTGAATCATGTAACCCTGGGACCTGGATAAAGCTCTGTATACCCCTTGTAAAGTAACCAAAACAGACGTCTAATTAGACCATCTAAACAATCAAGTAAAACTAAATCCAAGCTTCTTATTTGGCTTTGCAGAAATGTCCAAATCATTCATATGTTCATAAATGACCCTTGGAAAATTTAATACTTTTTATCCCTTCTATTCTAACCTATATTCAAATCATCTAATAATAAACTTCTCAGAATCTCTCATTGTATCTCCCCTATGTTCCAACATGCCATTAATTCATTAAAATAACAACCCTATGATAATGCTCTCATGGTCTACCCCCCAATTGGTCTAAAATAGAAATATTCAATTATAAATGACCACACGAGAAGCTCTCATAGTTTGAACCCATTGGGAAGCTCACACAGTCCTATAACCATTTGTTAAAAATTCATAATGCTTATCACATGAATTTCATATAATCAATACCTGAATCCAAACAGAACAAGGTATATAAAAAAGTCAAGATTAACATAAATTCTAGACCAGACAACCATAAACAATAAATCAAGGGAAACACACCCATAGGGTGTCCCATAAAAATGGAATTTGGCCTTACACATAAGAAACAACCCTTTACCAATCAATGAAAATATTGTAGGTAATGTAAATGGTTAAATTCCAAGTCATGCAATACCCAAAATACTGGTATGCATCACTTTTAGAATATATAATCCATAAAAAATAATGGAAGGAAAAAACCAAGCAACACATTGTCATAGAATCGATATACTTGACCATAAGCCCTTGAATCAACCTAGATTATTATAGTTCTACTAATCGATGAAAAATGCTTACCCTTGAATAACTCACAAAAGATCATGAATAAAGAAGAAAGGATCAATTGGAAAAGAGAAATCACTGGTGGGATTCTAACTCAACTGATGATGTCTCAATCAGAGCTCATATGGAGAATTGGGGTTCATGATTCGTTCGTCACTCCTGCATTCTCTTATACAAACCAAGGACAGAAGAAAATGGTTCTGAATATGAGACGCAACCCTGATGTGATATATCAAATCAAAATTTAAGAAAACATCATGTTCATTAACTCTACATGTTATGTAGTAGGCTCAACTGATCCTTGACATAAGTGGGTCTTCTAGGTCACCACACGATCATGTAATCAAACATTATAAGGTGAAAATATGGTTGTATGCGGAATGCTTGGTACATGAATATTACACAAAAAAATTCTATTTTTTCTTATTTTCCAAAATAAATCCATAAATTAGGATCCATAACTAAAATGATGATCTCGGTAATTAATAACATCCCCACATAAAGAAATTCATCACAAATTTTCCCTTCCAATGTTTGTGAAGAAGAAACTATGAACCACTCTAAACACTGTGATTATACATTGGGATACCTTTCCTATGTCTCTTCGGACACTAAAAAATGATGCCAATTCCCCCGTACCAGATTAATAGACCATCCATGGGTATCCTTCATACTGTGATCCATATTCCAAATATGGTTCTCCTCGAAGGATGGATCCACCTCTAACTCAACCTCTTGAGGTTGAAAATTGTGATATGGGTCTAAAATTTAATTTTATAATTGAGAAACATGAAATATGTTGTGAATATCTTGATATCTCTGAGGTACTTGAAAATGATAGGGAACCGGCCAGAATATCTCCAAAACCTCAAACGGCCTGATGTATCTCATGAAATATTTCCATGTTTCATAATCATCCTATGTCCCATCCTAAGTGTGACATATAGGAAAACATGATCCCTGACTTCAAAATCCAGAGGTCATCTCCTTCGATTAGCATAATATTTCTAGTGAGACTGTATAATAGCCATCCATTTCTGAGTCAAATCCACATGCTCAGTGGTCTCCATGAAAAGATGAGGTCCAACATAGCTACATCTACTACCTCTATCAAACAAAGGGGATGATCGTATTAAATATCCATACATGGCCTCATAATGTTACATCTAAATCATTTCCTAAAAACTATTATTGAAATAAAACTCCATCATGTGAATGTGTCTCTCCCAAGAGACACTGAAATCCAGGATGCATGCTCGATGCATGTCCCCCAAATCCAAAATTGTGTACATAGAATGGCCATCTATCTTGGGAAGATAAGTTGTACATAGAAGTATTTGTGTACCCAGATCCTTCTATAGAGCCTACAAGACATGAGAAGAAAACTAGGCATCCCAGTATGAAATGGTAGAGTGTGGAACCCCATGTAAACATAAAATCTCTCATATGTACAACCTTACAATCTAATCCACTATAATGGTTTGCATTGTCAAAGAGAAATGTACAACCAACATGAGCCTATTCATAACAACCCTAACCACATCATTCCCATGAGTTGACCTCAGTAAACCAATCAAAAAAACCATTACGAAATCATTCCAATTACTCTAACGAATGGGTAACTACTATAAGTACCATGTTAGTCACTGATGCTCCACCATCAGATGCATACAGGTAGAACATCTCGTCACAAAACAAGCTACACCCCTCTTCATGTCCTTCCACCAATACAAATCATGTAGATCTCAATACATCTTGGTGACACCAGGATTAACTACCCATACAGGGGAATGAAAATCTCACCATAGATCCTCACTAGTGTCTAATGACACCTAAATGTGTCCATGAAAAAAAGTAGACCTCGTTCTCACCTATGTGCTTCCTAGGAGTACGAACCTCGCCTAACACAGTCTCCCATGGGACCAGGCCTTCGGAATCTGATAGCTCCCTCATTCATACACATTCATGTATTGTATATTTAAAACTTATAGAAGAAATAAATTCCTACCCCTATTTTCTGTGAACCACCGAATTCTTCTCAATGAATGGATCCACATGCTTCCACTCACTATTGGCCTCCCAAACTGCCTGTAATTAAGTCTTCCTCACTCAACGCATCAGCCACTACATTTCTTTTCCTAGGCATGTAGGCAATCTCAATTCTAAAATTTTGACGGTACACAATCTAGCATCACTATCTCAAATTAAGATCACATTATGTAAATATATACATGAGGCTTTTGCGGTATGTTTATACCATAGAATTATATCTCAAAAGATATTGTCTCCAGTAGTGCAAGGAATGAACAACTACATCCAACACGAGATCGTGAATCAGTTAGATCCTCTTATAGGTCCTAAACTACCAATACCTATATTCAATGAATCCTTCCCCATTCTTATTCAATACTCCTATCCAAGTACATGATGTGTCACTGTAAACGGTGAATCTCTTACTCAATTCCAGCATAATCATTGTTGGTTACAAATTCAATCACTCATTGATCTCCTTAAAGGAAGAATCACGAGAATATATCCACATGTACTTTGTAACCTTCTTATTCAGGCCTGTTAGTGGCACTGCTAAGCATGAAATTTTCAGAATAAATTATTTCTAAAAACCATCCAACACTAGAAAACTCCATAAGTAAAAAACATTATTTGTCTATTCAGTGGAATCTATATCACTCACATTCTTTGGTACTACCGACACTCATATCTCTGAGATTACATGACCTATGAAGTGAATTTTTTCCTTCCAAAAACAGAACATTGATAGAATAACATATTGTTTATTATCACTTATTGTACATAGTAAAATCTCAAGATGGACGACATTGTTGTGTTCAGTGTGAGAGTACACCAAGATATCTTCCAAAAAGACAAAAATAAAATAATCCATGTAAGTATGGACCATGTGGTTCATCAGTTCCATGAACACATCAGGTGTGTTCATTGGGCCAAATGGAATAACCAAATACTCTAATAGAAAATACCTTATCTGAAATTTTCTATGAGGTATATCTAATGGTCTAACACACAACTAAGGATAAATGGATTTCAATTGAATCTTTGAGAACACCGATGATCCATGAAGAAGATCAAAGTGATAATCAATCCTTGGAAAGGGATATAGTTTATTAACACTCAATTGGTTTAGCTTCTGATAATCCAAAAAAACCTGAGGGTGCAGTCCACCTTCTTCCCAAAAAGGACAGGTGAACCCCAAGGAGAGGTACTGGATCAGAAGAAACCCATTGTCTGTAACTCTTCCAAATACATTTTCATATCCTATAATTCGGGTGTAGACATCCTATAAAATGGAATGAACACAGATTCCACTCCTTGAACAAGCTCAATAAGGGAAATCCAACTATTTATTGGGATGTAAACCTGAAAATTTGTCTAGAAAGACATCTCTGAATAAATCCTCCAGTGGAGGAATATCTATGTATGATTTCCAGGGCCATCTTGATATAAACTAGTTATTTGTGCCAAAATTACTCTCAACGCATGATGATCGGATCCGGCTCTACTTTCATGTGCATTCATTTCAAACTATTGTAGAATAATATTCCCTATGCTGATGTGATACTCTCCCTGTAATGATATTAGTCTACAAAGGACTGAAAATAGACCAACCATTTCATTCCATGAAAATCATCGAAGCCTTCCATCTCTAAGACATGGAGGTCCTATAAGAAGGGGCATCCACCAACCTAAAGGGGGAACTCCTTTCACTAACATACAATAACATCACTTATCCACAAAAGAGTTTCAAGCATCATAACACCATATAAAGTAAAGATACAATGTACAAGGAAATCCAAAACAACAATAGATAACAATCTATGGGAAGCTACTATATCAAAAAAAAATAACATAAAACTAATTCCACTAGAATAATATATATAACCATAGAGGATCCAGGATCATGAGAATACTATGACTGTTCGATCAGAAATGTCTGACTTGTACTACAGCCACAAGACCCTATCTGTTTACCCTACGTAGATCCACCAAACTGTCACTGAAAATCTGTTTTTTGCCTACCATAACCACGACCACCTACTCGACCTGAATGGTCGGACGAGCCCCAATTCCCTGATTGATGATAAACATCCAGATCCTCTAATTTATGTTGTTTCATAAAAGATCCACATTAACTAGAATCTAGTGAAATCATCTTGAAAAAACATGGAATATGACCAATCATTCTGCATGATCTGGACTCAAATGGGTTTCATGGGAAATGTGGTATTGTATGTCCATTCCTACCAAACATGTCTTATATAGAATGGCTACATGATGAAACATCCTTGTGTATCTACCTACTATCTGTCGATGTAGTACCAGCCCTAAATATTGAACCACCCATGCCCCCAACTCCAACCCCCTATGATTGTGCTTGGAAATTAGTGTCTGGTTTACTATTGTAGTCACCAAAGTCAACATGGAAACACTCATTTCTGGTCAGATGTCGTATCTAAGACCATCCTCAAATAGCCATGCGAAAAGTAAATTATCATCACCCTGAACAAGTGAAATTCTCTACATCTCAGTAAAGTGATAAGAGTAATTGATAACTAAACCAGTTCACTGCTCCAAAATAATGAAATCATGATCTCGGTCGGCTCTCAACATTTTGAGTTAGAATTAATCATATAAGGTTCTCTGAAACAATTACCAAACCATATACCAATGATGTCCCTCCTGAAAGATAACTTCCCACCCTCTATTGGTGGAATAACATAGCATTTTAGTCGTAAACTTCACCTTCCTCTCAGGAGGTGTCTCCCAATGCTTGAAGATAGAAATCATGAACTTGAACCATGACTATATAGAATATGGACCTATGTCCCCTAAAAAATTGGGAGGAAGATGATGCTAGGACACTCGTGTCAACTCTTCCATCATTGCGTCAGGATGTGGTTCTCCTGGAATAGTTTGCATCATCCTCGTAATACCTTCATGGAACTTTACATTAGCACATGTGTTAGGATTTATAGCTATTAGAAAGATAGCCACGATGGGAGGATCTATTAGTAGTCCCTGATCATCATTTTTTTGGTGTCTGATTATCACCTATACTCTGCGAAAAAACGGATGATGTCCTGGTGGAATGACTCTATATGGTCAAGGAAATAAAATAGTACCACATTAATGTAACTAAAACTCATAAGTTAATGTACCAAAAAAGTGAAGGAAAACATTTTGGTTTATAAATTTGGGTTAAACAGATTGTAGAACAACTACACGATGTGCTCCCTTTATGCTTTAACATGGGAGTGTACCTCATCCAACATGGTCATGTAACACCCCATACACACGACATGTTCTTCATGAGATAATACATGTACATGAATATTCCTTTATACCCAGGTTCTTTTACACATTTAAAACGAGATGGTTTAGTTAGTGTGACACTACATGATGGGAACACTCTAGACATGGTTTGTACAAGAAAATAAATATCAACCTGTGTTTTTAGTCACACGGCCAGTTACACGGTCGACTATAACAGGACGTGTACACCCTTAACAAAGTGTGTACTACCAAAAGATTACCAGTACAAAGTCTCAGATCACACATTTATTCACACAGTCCAAAACTACATGACATGCACGTATAGAAAACAACATGTACTTATGAAAATTCATTTCCTCCAGAGTAGAATAACAAATTTCATGTGTTCATAACATCACACACTGTGTTTTCTAGTTTATTCAAATATCGAGCCTTTAAAACATCTAAAAAACTCTAAACATAGATTTTTTTTCAAATCATATCATGTTACAATCCATGATAACCAATAATCCCTGTGAATCAATGTTTGCTGTCCATATTCATCTCCTATACTAAAAAATTTCAGTTAAAGTTTAAATATGATTCAACACATTCTTATTCAAGAGGGCCTATAATACCTCAAGGACCAAATCGTGGCGTCTATACAAATACAAATTTACATATACTATTACCATATCAAAATAGAAGTAATTTATATCATGAAATATATCACAACAACATTTTATATAACACAACATCTATGACAACAGAATGAAATCAGTAATGAACCTTAAATAGAATGATAAGAATGGATGAAATGTGATCACTAGCAATTTAAAATATGATGCATGAGATAGAATGCCCTCATCTCATCGGACTTCAACATAAATATAAACATAATGATATCAATCGTAACTTCACAATACAAGTGATTCAACCAATGGTGAGAACAAATCAACTATAAAAACAACGAAACCAGAAAAATTGAAATATTCGAGCTAACATGGATTTTCCCAGTACACAGGTTACCTACCCTCGAGCAAAAATTGTTTCCAACAACCTATTCATTCATATACAAGGCTATTGGATCTAAATAATATGGAAATCCAGAAAAGAAAACTCATTTGATAACTCTTTGTAACGTATTTTATTTGGGTGCCACCCACTGGTGCCTCGTAACCAGTTTGTCACACGACCAAAAGCACATTTACCCAAATGTCAGAGGCTACTGACTAGCAGCGAGGACAAAGGTCTTATAAAGTTAAAACTATTTCATCAGAGGTATAGTATCATTTAATCTGATTGGGTCAAAAGCATGACCCAAACAAGCTGTGAGATTAATCCTTATAGGAAATCAGCAAAAGAACTGTTCATAAATATCAATGAATATATATAGCAGGTAATATGAAATAATGAATCAATAAACATGGAATTAATAAAAATTAAACAATACTATAGTTTTCAATTACATTCATTTAACAGTTATAATTCATCTATTGAATCATGTAACCCTAGAACATAGCCTATGATTTGTATTCCAAGTGTAAAGTAACCAAAATAGAAATATCATAACACCATCTAAATAATCTTGTATGAATTAATCGAGGCTTGTGTTGTTGTCTTGGAAGAAACGTCAAAATCATTCATTTATTCATACACATCCCTTTGGGAATATGTCATAGTACATCCCCTCTGTTCTACCTTTTATTAAATAATTAAACAATGACAGTCTCAGAGGATATCAATGCCTATAACCTTTAGATAAAAATTCCATCTATTCATTAAAATATACACCCTCTTGGAAAGCTCTCATATTTTATCCCCTTTTGGTATAACATAGCTAAAATAAATTATAAATGACAACATAGGCATCTCTCAAGGAATATCCCCTTTGGGAAGCTCCCATAGCCCAATCCCCCATGGCCAGACATTCATAATTCCTGTCACATGCATTTCATATAATCCATAACTCAATCCTTAATGAATAAGGCAGGGAAAACAAAGAAATTTTAATAGGCATTCCATACCAATCACCCATAAATAGTAAATAATGGAAAACACACCCATAGGGTGTTCTATAAAGAAAGAATCTATCTTTTGGCATATGAAAAAACCCTTTAGAAATCAATCAAAACCTAGTAGGTAAAAAAATGGTTAAATTCCTAGCCACTCAATAACCCAAACATGGAAATGTGACACTTTAAGAATATATAATGAAATGACAAACAATCGATGGCACAAACCACCTTCCTCGATGTCAAACGATAAATATACTTGAACGTAAACTCTGTAATCAGCCTAGATCAGTGTTCATCAACAAAATGGTTAAAAAATCTAGAAATTAAATAACTCACAAGGGAGGATGATTCAATAAGAAAGGCTCAATATTATTCGTGAAATCACTGGTAGGATTCCAATGCACCTAACGGTGTCTCAATCGGAGCTCGGATGGAGAATCATGGTTTTAGGACAATTTTGACTATCTAGAAAGCTTTGGAATGATCCTAAGACAGAAGAATATTTTTTAGCACATGAGACATGACCCCTCTTTTATATATCGAATATAAAGAAAAATACATGGTCTGTTCATTAACACTACATGTCATGCATTAGCATCAATTGGCCCCCGACTTATGTGTGTCCGGTAGGTCACCACACTACCATGTACTCATCGAATACACACACAAAACACGACTTTAGATGGAAACCCAGGTATATGGTGTGATTATAGAAGTACAAAATTTGTACTCATAAAATCACCATTTCGTCCTTTATCTTAAAAAACATCCCAAAATCATGATCCCTTCATGAAATTTAAATCTAAGTTCTTACAATTTTCTTGAATTTCCACTTCCTGGATGAAGCTTCCCTCATTAATTCACCGCATTATTTTCCCAATATCATTATAATTTAGACATCTAGTGATGAAATATAAATTTTTTCAACATTTTGGTAAGTTATATTTACATGGAAATAATACTCCTAGAGAATTGAAATTTTTATCCCACAAAGTGATATTTTTGACTAATTTATCACCCTATTCATGTTGCATAATTTTATAAAAATATGTGATTCTCTTTTATAGATGGAAATTTTCAGTTATGGAAACTCAATATTGCCTTTTAAATTATGACTCCTCTTTCCATTTGTGATTTATGGGTTCCAACCACTTCAATACCTTATAAAAAATAATATCCAACCCATGATCATTACTATTTATATTTTTGTAAAAGAATTCATTAGTTTTCATCTCATCATCTTTCTCATTTCCCAAAATTCCCATTTTTCTATTACTTGTTGTTTCTCAAATTAATGAATATAGGGACTATAATCCAATTTTCCTTTCTCCCCTATGTTTTAATGAATATGTATCATCCAAAAAAAACATTATTAATCCTTTATTAGATATAATTATTTTGTTATCCCATTTATTCACTCCTATAAAATCCTTATGACCTGAAATGTCATGGGGTAATTGTTGTATAATTTTGGAGGGTATATTTACCATATAATCAAACGTTGAGTAAATTATTTTGTTTATTTTTATGTGATTATCAATTTCATGAAATAAATCCTCCTAACATCATATTGTGAGATAATTGTATGTGATTTTGTCAATATTGTCTATTTTCATTTTAGTCTCATGTAAGGTCTAAGTTTTAGGTTGTCCTGGCCCCCTCACCAAAAGGTGTTCACCTATTGTGTAGGAAATGAGAGAAGAGGGACAATGTCACCTGATTCCAGCCTCAATTAGGACCCAGGTTGGTGACTGGAACATGGGGTATAAAAAACAAAATGATGGGATGCATTGGACTTTATGAGAAGACACGCGAACGAGATAGATATTATAGGAACCAGCTGACACCTTCGTGGAATATAATATAAATTAAATCCCAAGGTCACATATGTATTGACATGGAATACCTATTTTATCACAAAGGAAAAAATGAAAGTACCAAAAGAAAATGGGTAAGAGATGGTGATGACAATAGTGACCAAAAAAATCCATCAAACAATAATTTAGTAGTAACAATCTTGAACACCAAAATTCTATCACTGGATAAAGTGAGCATATGTATAAATACAATCAGTTTTTATGACAATATACTATGTAGGATCCTACCAAGTGCCTCTCATAGTAAAACAAATAATGAATGTAAAATCACATTGAACAACAACTGAAACTATCTCATCCCCTAAATAGGTATAAAAACTTCGCAACATTAATGTGGTTAATCATAATATATATCACATAAAATATCATATAATAGAATAAATAATATCAATTTTATACCGCCTCACTTGTTTTCCTCTCTTCCCTAATGTTGCATATCTTGAGCATCTCTCCGCTAAATGTCTATCATGTACACACCTTAGTGATGCACCACAATGTCAACCAATGGAAACACATCACCACATCCACATAACATTAAGAATCTATGTATTTTTTAGGATGCACCATAGCTCATAAAAAATCAATCATTCATTGGGTGTTATACCTCCATCCATCGTAACTCATACACCAAGTAAGGATCCTCAAGGCATCATATCCAATACACATTATACATATAATAATACAATGGAAACTATATCTAGAATACATTTATTTGAAATAAACACATTCCATTATACCTCTCTACAAATAGATATAGTGAAAACTAAATACTATGAATACTATAAAAAGTAACTACTAAGAGAAGTTATTGGGGCTAAATGGTGTAGTCATCCATCCACCCTCCCACTATGATGTTGGGTAAAATACACACCCCTGGTGCTGAGAGTCATCAGGGTTTTAGTTTACCATGTTGAATGGTAGGAGTAGCATACGAAAAAATAAAACATAGATGATTGGATATGTAAGAACACATACCTTCTTTTTCATGTATGTTTATCCTTTTTCTGGAGATTTTTAGAAAAGATGTGTTTCTAGAAATTTTTGAAGTTCACGCCATGTACTTCATTGCCGCTTGAGGCCGAGTACTGGTCGTGTCATGACCATGAACACGACCATGTAGGGGTGATACAGAGGCCGCCTAAAGTGGAGTACAAAAACAGTTCGTACACGTCGTGTACTCCAAAAGTATACGCCTTGTATTTTTTTCATTAAACGCACTGGGGTCACATAATAACCCCAAAACTGTCTTATTTATCAGCTTCTCCGACCAAGAGTGTCCCACATGGCCGCGAATCTCCTCTGAGTCCCTGAGCCTCTGTCTGTTCTCCAAATCGTCTGCAATCAATTGTGATGGAACCGTAGTGGTAAGCTCATCCATCTTATAGATCTTCGTTTTCCAATTCCTCCACATTCTCATGTTATCATGGGTGTAGTGTTTTGGATGTTTTTATAGATTTATGACATTACAAGAAGAATCAATCTTCAAGGTTCAAGTATATCGATCTCCTAGAGTCTAGGTAGGTGGTTTGTGCCTATCCCAAGAAAGCATTTTAGAATTTTTTGAAATTTCCACAAATAACCTTGAATGGGGTGTTGCGAGATCCTGGTTCATCCCTTGTTTTTTGCCTTATTTTCTTATAAGCCTGAGTAGAGGTTTCTGGTTTTGAATGGGTAATTTTACTATGATTTGGATGTTTTTCCCATGCATTGTTCTTCCTGTTTATGAATGTTTGGTCATGTTTTTCCTATTATTCTATTGCAAGTTCCATTCCTAGTCGGTAGGATAATGTGACTGTTCTTCCAAGCAGTGATGCTATGGAATACTAGCCAAGTAGTTCTTGAGGTTACATTGGCCTTTATTCTATGAGATTATTGATGACATTACCCAGGGATATAGGAACATAATGTAGTAGACCATATGGAGAATGGATGTAAGAGCTTCTCTAGAGTGTCTTTATAATACCATGCAAGACCACAAAGGAAATCAACATTCAGTTCTTCCTCAGAGTGTCTGTAGTTCCTTGATGTCGGCCATATGGGGTAATGCGATGCTGAGTTCTTCCCCAGAGCGCCTTTAGTACAATATGAGACTATAGGGGGAATTGATGGTGAGTGTTACCCTAGAGAGTCTATTTCTGTAGCTGAAGCAGAGGGGTGAGATTGTGTGTGACTCCCTTATGGATTCTAGTACTTGTTAGTTGAACCATATGGGTTAGGCTGTGAGAACTACCCAGAGGGGAACCCGTTTGTTATACTTTATTGAGTGGCTGGTTACATGTTGTTAAATTATATGCTAGAAACTATGGATTGTTTTCTGTTGATTACTTCCCATGTTTAATGCTTTCTTTACTATTACCTACCATATATTCACTGACTATTAGACACAAATCTTCGGGTGGTTTCCTACTGTTATTTAGTCTCACACCCTATTTGGGTCATGATTTTGGGCCCAAAATGATTATATTTTTTCAGGTATAGACAAGGGAAAGTGGCCTTAGACTTCCAATACTTGACTTGGTGTGGAGCTGAAGAGCATGGGACCAAGTTATGGCTTGTGATGCTGAGTAGTTTATCTACATTCCTTTTCACTTTGGTTTAGAACTTTGGTATTTAAGCATTGATACATTTTTGGCTGTTTTCCTAAACATATATGTATCATGAATCATTTATATATAAATTTTCTACAGTTTTTTCCTTTATTAGTCTTATGATGTTACTGTTGATTGGTATTTACTACATCCCCTATTATTGTTATTTGTTTTCTCTTCTGCTGTGTACTCTTCCAATGAGGGCATAATTTCCCCACTATCAGAACCAAGGCCCTCGATGTTAGTCGGAAACCTCTGGCACTTTTGGAAATGCTCTTGAGGCCATGTGACCAACCATGTATGGGGCGCCATAAGGTGTCTTCCTGAACCGGAATGTTACAAAGTTATATCAATGGATTATTTTCTTTTGACTTACTATTTGGATCCATTTTCTAGGGATATGATGGAAAAGGTACATGGTAATGATCTGTTCTTGGGAGTAGCTAACCCGTTTACAAGTAAAATCCATACTACCTCATTTATTGCAATTATATTTGGGTTGAAAATTATAATGTTGATTTGATTTCACCATTTGGTGATTCACATGATTTGTTCTATTTTTGTTGTTGTAATTACGGTTCTATTTCTGTTGCAACCCGATGAGATGAGGGTATTCAATCTCATTCATCATATAAGCAGTTGTTATAAATCACATTTCATGCATTCTTGCCATGCCATCTTGAATGTATTAGAGATTTCATTTTTTTGTGATAGACATTTTGTAGATTATACATGCTGTTTTGATAGATTCTTTGATATAATCCCAACTGTTTGATAGGTAATTTGTTTGTATAGTACATTTCTTAGATGGATTCCAAACGTTGTCACTTGAGGTGTTATGGGCCCTCATGGAACAGAATTTGTGGATCATCATCTTGTTTACCTTTTTTGTAACTTGTATGAGATTCCCAACATTGATTCTCTAGTAGTATGGGTCCTCACGGATCGGAATTCGGCTCCTTAGCAGTGGTTTTTCTGTGATTCTGGGCTCCAATGTAGTTCTGAGGCCACTGTCCGAAAAAAAACCCAGAATACATAGTGTGTGCATTAGGAATAAATGTCGTTTCGTCTGTAGACAAGTCATCGACTGTGTGGGCAGGGACACGGGGTTGTAAAAAATATTTAGGAACACATCGTGAACTAGCTTAGCAAGCCACGTAGTATGAAATAGGTACCCCGGACGTGTCACGAACAAAACAGGGTCGTGGGATTCCTTCATATGCATGCCATGTCCCTGTGGAACATGTTGTGTATTGTTAACCGTGGAGTCGGCCATGTAACTAACAACACGAGTCATTATTACCATTCTCATACACATCGTGTCCGTCTAGAACACGCCGTGTAGTGTCAGCCGTTTGTCAGGCCGTGTAGCTAACAACATGAGCTAGTGAGGCTTGTCTAGTACACGCCATGTCTACCTTGAACACACTGTTTAGTTTTGTCTTAAAGGAGCCATGTGGATAGACCTTGTAGAACAACTCAGGCACGAAAGAAGATTCAAGTACATGGTGTGTGATAGGACAACACACTTTGTATTTAGGGTGTTACACGACCATTTTAGGTAGAAGTACCTGCCCATGTGAATGACTTAAGAAGAACACGTTGTGTAGAGAATGAACAAGTCATGTAGTCATGTTTTTCATAACTTGAATGCCTTCATTTCCCTATTCCTTTTGTGCCTTCAGTTTTTCATTCCTTGTAAATCCTGAATCTAATGTGTGCTTACGACATTTCAGAGCTATGCCATAGAGACATCCTCCGATTATACGTTAGATGCCGGACAGTGACCAGACACTATATATGGCCAATCAGGGACCTCCTCCAGATCCTCCTACTGTGCCAGCCTTGGCACCAGTAGTTATACCAGTTGCAGGCGTCGATGCACAGTTTAGGGAAGGGTTTCAAAGGATGAAACAAACCTTCAAAGGATCTCTACCTCCTACCTCGAATATAGAAGACATGATGTGGGTTTTCCAGCAGCAGCATCCACACACCTTTTTTAGGGGAAGGAAGACCTCATGATACAATGTCATGACTAGAAGAAATGTTGATGAACCTTGAGCATCTGGAGACGCCTCCAATGAGGCGGGTCAAGCTATCTCCCTACATGCTATGAGATTCCAACAATAGGTGGTGGGAGCTGATCTCATAGGTGGTTCATCCGAAGGTTATGGTGTGGGAGGAGTTTCAGCACGTCTTTTATGACTACTTCTATCCGGAGACACTGAGGGCCGACTGAGCCTAGGAGTACATGAGCCTGGAGCAGGGTACTCTTTCTGTCATGGAGTATTCCTCTCGTTTCACTGAGCTTTATCATTTAACAGCCCTCCATAGTGGAGATGTTTTGTTCTTGGAAAGGAAGTTTGAGGATGGTATTAGACGGGAGATCCACTCAAAGGTGAATATCTTCAGGATGACTTCCATCACTTCCATCGTCAACCAGGCCCTGATTGTGGAGCTCGATCCGAGAGATTCTGGAGCTGAGAGTCAGGGCTGCTCTGCTTCCAGAGTTAGTGCTTCTCCAGCTGACAACAGGAAGCAAAATAGGGAGTCTACACGTGGAAATCTGAGGTAGCGAGACACATCTTAAAGTAGTTAGCTGGTATGCTACTACTGTAGAAGGGCTGGTCATACGCAATCACATTTTCATATGGACCTGGTGGAGTGCTGATATAGCGGCATGATGGGTCACATTCAGCGCTTCCTTTAGGTTTTGTCACTAGAAACGGGTGATAGAGGTTCTTCTATGACTCCTCGTTCAGGAGCAGCGACACCAGTTTCTCACCAGTCTGGGGACTGGAGTTCATTTGTCCTTTCGGGCCGAGGTAGAGGTCGAGTCCGGGGTGGTCAATCAACAGTCTTCCATTGATAGTTGGGTGGATTAGCTCAGAATGGTCAGGCAGGGTCACAGGGCCATGGAGTAGGCCAGAATTTTGCGATGGGGTTGACCTTGCAATAACAGGATCCCGAACCTTCCACCGTTCGAGATACGATTTTAGTAGACTCAGTTTTATCTTCTACACTTTTCAATACAGTGGATTCACATAGCTTTATCATTGTTTCTATTGTGTAGTGCCTTGGGCTCTGTATATTTTCTTCTTCCGACATGTTCAATCTAGACACACCGTTGGTGACTTGGATGACTAGTGTACATCAGTGCAGACAATGCCCTATTGAGGTTGTAGAGTGTCACTTTTTATGGGATCTCTATTTCCTAGAGATGATAGACTATGATGTCATTCTCAGAATGGATAGTCTTGTTCATTCCAAGGAAATAATCGATAGTTATCATCATAGGGTGAGTTTCATATCACCAGAGGGTCGATATTTTCTCCATCGGGGCGAGTGGGATGTCCAGAAAAATAGAGATGGACCTGAGCATCATGGGCTCAGCGGAGTTACTTGTCATATTTCCAGTCTGTATCTAGATGACCCGGGGACTTTGTAGTTATACATTCCTCGAATGGTTTATTATTTTAGGGATGTCTTTCTAGAGGAATTTTCAGGTTTTCCTCCATAGTATGATGAAGACTTTTCTATTGATCTCGTTTCAAGGGAGGCACCGGTGTCTATTCCTCCTTATAGGATGGCTACACCTGAGTTGTATAAGCTTATGAAGGAGTTGGATGAGTTTTAGGAAATGGGTTTCATTAGACCCAGTACTTCTCTTTGGAGTTCGACTGTCTTATTGGCGAAGAAGGAAGACGACACCCTCTGGCTTTGTGTGGATTATCAGAAGCTGAACCAGTTGACAATCAGGAACTGATATCCCATGTAGAGGATTGATGACCGCTTTGATCAGCATCAAGGAGTTAGGGTGTTCTTGAAGAACGATTTGGGGCCCGAGTTCCATAAATTGCATGTTAGACCATTTGATATACCTCTTATAGCTTTCCAAAGCAGGTATGGATTATACGAGTATATGGTTATGTCGTTTGGTCTAATAAAAGCACCTGTAGTTTTCATGGAACTGATGAACCGAGTGTTCCATCCATACGTAGAATCTTTTGATGTGGTCTTCGAGGATGATATCTTGGTGAACTCCAAACTCGACATGACCATGATACCCATCTTGAGATTGTTCTGAGTACGTTGAGAGAGCATAATTTATATGCAATGTTCTCAAAGTTCCAGTTTTGGATGGATCAGATTCAATTCATCGGTCATGTTAACTCAGAGACAGGATTATTGGTAGGCCTAGAGAAATTGAGATCAGTAGTTTCCTGGGAGCATCTGAAGAACGTCTTTTAGTTTCAGAGTTTTCTAGGAATGGTTGTATACTACAGGATTTTCATACAGGACTTTTCACGCTTAGCAGCACCGTTGACGGGTCTAACCAAGAATGTTGAAATGTTCTTGTGGTCATATTCTTATGAGTCATACTTTTCGGAGTTGAAAGGGAGGTTGACTTCATCAGTGATACAAGTATTCTAATGTCGGGCTAGATATACACAGTTTACTATGATGCTTCAGGTATCGGGCTGGGAGATGTGCTTATGCAGGGAGATGGAGTCATTGTGTATGGGTCTCGGCAGTTAAGGCCAGAATAGAGGAACTATCCAACACATGATCTTGAGCTGGCGAACATTGTTCATGCCTTGCACTGTTTGAGACATTATCTTCTGGGAGTGCACTTTATGGGTTTAAATGACAAAAAGATTCTCAAGTACATCTTAACTTAGCGTGATCTAATTTTGATACAGTGCTTTTCGGTTGAGTTTCTACAGTCCTTTAACATTGAGCTTGCCTATACGCCTAGGATGGGAAACGCAGTGGCTGCTGCGTTGAGCAGGAGGACTCAAATACATGCAGTTCAGGAGGCCAGTAGTGAGTGGAAGATTTTAGTTCTATTCCCTGAGATGAATTTGGAGGTGCATGACAGAGATGGGCATGCTTTTCTATCTTCTAAAGTTGTTACCTCTACCATTATTAATCAGGTCTGGATGAGGTAGCTTTCAGACTCAGAAGGCTCAGTCTTGCGAGAGAGTGTGTTAGGAGAAGACCCTCTTCATGAAAGGACAGTGGGAAACGACGAGATCCGGCATTTCTAAGGACGCGTATGGGTGCCAGTAGACATAGATGAGGAGCTGATGTTGGATTTTGATTCCTCAGTTTGGGAAGTTCATCCTTGAATCACCAAGTTGTATCACGACCTACACTATCAGTATTGGTGTCCAAGTATTAAGAGAGATTTTACTCGTTTTGTCATGAGGTATTCCACTTGTAAGCATATGAAAGTGGAGCATCATTGAAAAGAATGTCTTTTACAGAAGCTACCCATTCTGGAGTTGTAGTGGAATGGTTTCACGATGGACTTCGTGACAGGTTTTCCGAGATCACCTGTAGGGAATGATGCTGCTTGGGTTGTAATCGATAGGCTTACAAAGGTTGTTCACCTTTTGTCGGTCAAAGGAGACCATCGTTGTTGAAGAGCTAGGATGTTTGCACATCTGTGAGACTATACATCTACTTGGGGTTGCACACTCCATTGTTTCAGACATGGATGCACCTTTTACTTCTTAGGTCTGCCAGGGGCTTCAGAAGGCTTTGGGTATGCAGGTACATTTGATTACATCTTACTGTCCCCAAACAGATTTACAATCCGAGCGTTCTATTCAGGTGCTTGAGGATATGCTCTGAGCATAAATTATGGGCATTGGAGGTTCTTCGGTGAAGAATATATCACCTATGTAGTTTTCCTACAATAATAATTCTCAAAAAACTATTCATATAGAACATTATGAGGCTTTTTTGGGTAGCCAGCGCCAATCAACCATATGTTGGCTGGAGGAAGGAGTGGAAGCTTCGTTGGGACCTCATCTTGTTCCAGAGACCACTGAGAAAATAGAGATGATTTGGAAGAGGATGGCTACTGTGCAGTCTCAACAAATGTTTTATGCTGAATAGGAGAGACGACCTATGGAGTTCGAGGTTAGGGATCAGGTTTCCTGTGTGTCGTATCGATGTTGGGACACAAGAGGATTCAGAGAATGGGTAGGCTTTCACCATGGTACGTTGGGCCATTTGAGGTTTTGGAGAGATTTGGGCCGATTTCCTATCAGTTTTAGTTACCTCATAGGTACCGGGCTTGGAACGATGTCTTCCATGTTTCTCATAATTGTCGTTACTTTTCAGACCCATGTCATGTCTTTCAACCTAAGGAGGTTGAGCTCGAAGAAGATGTATTGTTTTAGGAGCATCCTATTTGCATTCTCGATCGTAGTACGATGGTTCTCCGTGGCCAGTATGTTCCTCTAGTATGGGTGAAATGGAAGCACGAGTGAGTACTGGACGAGGCTTGGGAGAGGGAGGCTGATATACGATCACAGTGGCTGGAGTTGTTTTGGGTTTCTCCTTCTGTACCATTCTAGGGTAATTCAAGGATGCATTTCATGATGGGGGGAAGTTTTTAAGAACTCGGACCTTCTTTTCAGGTATGTTTTTCCTTTTTATGGAGTTTCTGAGAAAATAGGATTTTTAGGAATTTTTTTAAGTACATGTCGTGTACTTTATAATTACATGTTGTGTACTTCATTGCCGGTAGAGGGTGAGTGATGGACGTTTCATGACCATGCGCACTACTATGTAGGGGGGATATGGAGGCCGCCTAAATCAGAGTATGAAAACAGTAAGTTCATTCCATTTATTTGTTTTTTTATTAAACACACCGTAGTCATGTATTATCCCTACAACTGTCTTCTTCTCCAGATTCTTCAACTGAGAGCATCTCGTACGGCTGTAAATATCCTTCGAGCCCCCGAGCCTCCAAATTTTCTCTGAATCAATCAATGTCGATTGTGTTGGAACCGTAGTTCCAAGATATTCAATCTCATAGAGCATCATTTTCCGATTCTTATTCTTTCACAAGATATCGTGGGTTGCGTTTTTTGGACCTTTTCATAGATATGTGACATTCCAAGGACAATCAAACTTCAAGGATAAATTATATCATTTTCATAGCATCGAGGTAGGTGGTTTGTGTCTTTACGTAGAAAGTCTTTGAGTATTTTGTGAAAATTCCCCCAATACCCTTGAACGGGGTGTTTCGTGTTTCCTGTGATTCCCTTGTTGTTTTCCTTCTTCGATTATATGCATGAGTAGAGGTTACTGGTTGTGAATTGTGGAATTTCACTGTGCTTTGGATGTTTTGACCATTCATAGCTCCGCCTGTTTATGAATGTTTGGTCTAGTTTTTCCTGTTAGGTTATTGCCAGTTCCATGCCTCATTAGTAGGACGATGTGACTGTTCCTCTATGATCTAATGCTATAGAATGATTTCCATGTAGTTATTATTGTAATAATGGCTGTTACGCGATGCGATTCTTGCTGACATTACACAGGGCTGTGGGAAACTAGTGTAGTAGACCATAGGGAGTATGGACGTAAGGGCTTCTCCACAGTGTCATTATAATATTTTTTGACACCACAGGGGGAAATGAATTTGAGTGCTTCCTCAAAATGTATGCAGTTCATAGATGTGGGCCATAGGGGGAATGCGATGTTGAGTGCTTCCACAGTGTTCCTTTCATTCGATACGAGACTATAGGGGGAATATTCGGTGAGTTCATCACCAGAGAGTCTATTTCTGTAGCTGAACCAGAGGGGTGAGACTATTTGTGACTCGTAAAGGGATTCTAGTACATGTTGGTTGAACCGTAGGGGTTAGTCTATGAGAACAACCCAGAGGGTTACCTGTTTTTTATACTTGATTGAGTGGCTACATACTTGTTTTTAAACTATATGCAAGAAATTGCGGATTTTTTTCTATTGAGTAATTCCCTATTTACTGCTTTCTGTACTTTTACCTGCCATATATTAACTGACTATTACACAGAAATTTTCGTGTGGTTTCTGACTGGGATTTAGTCTCACACCTTAATTGGGTCATTTTATTGGGCCCAAATAGATTATATTGTTGCAGGTATAGACAATGGAAATCCCCCTTCGACTTCCGGTACTTCACTTTCTATGGAGCTGGAGAGCATTAGACCATGAAATGGCTTGTGATGGCGAGGAGTTTATCTTCGTTCTTTTGCAGTTTGGTTTAGCACTGTTGTATTTCAGCATTGTGATTTGTTTGGCTGTTTTCCAGAACATATATGTATCATGAATCATTTATATATATAATTTCTCCTGTTGTTTCTTTTAGAAGTCTTCCACTTTTACTGTGGATTGGTATTTACTGCTTCCTCTATTATTGTTATTGGTTTTCTATTACACTATGTACTCTAAAAATGAGGGAATAGTTTCCCCACTATCAGACCCAAGGCTCTCTCTAGTAGTCGGCAGCCTGTGGGATTTGGGGAAATGCGCTTGAGGCCATGTGACCAACCGGGTATGGTGCACCTCTAGGTGGCTTCCAAAACCGGGGCATTACATGATATATCTCACAACCACACTATGGGATGAAACTATTCTCATACTCAACTATAGAAAACGTCTACAAGACTCCCTTTTTCTACTAATAAGAACAGATATCCTAAATTAACTAAACCATTTAATGAGATACATGATATTAAATTATTCCATTTCATCATTTTCATATTATGTTAAATAATTCATTATCATTTAAATAACTATTGACATTTCCCCCATTATGGTACATTACCATCATATTAATGTTCCATTCCCTCATGAAATAAGAAAACTAAGCCCACAAAATCTCAAAATAATAGCCTCAACATTGCATCAGAGAAAGATCCAAAACCATGGTTTAAAATTTTATTAATTTTTTAAAATTATCTCTTTCTATATTTTAAGGTATTCCATGAAAACATCCAAAGCTACTAGAAGGGGTTTTAAACAAATCACATTTATCTGCCTCAAGGTGTGTGGAATGGAAAGAAGATAAAAAATCAGCTAGACATCGGCTGGAAAATATGTTCAAATAAGAATCAAACATTTATATTAATAGGTTAGCCCAGTATCAACCCATTTAGTCGTCTATGATGTCCTCCCAGACACCCAAATTCATATACCGATTCATCCACCCACCACATCCCTCAGATGTTGCCACAACATTTGATTATCCCTGTCCCATAAACCACAACATCCCTCTAAGAACAACCATTCCTACATATTTTCCCATATGGGCCTCCCCACCCCACATCATCAGCCTCAAATCCACAGAAAATCACATGTAGTAGGAAATAAACATAGAAATATTTCTCATTGACCTAAGGTAAGGAATTAATCCTTCACACACAATGATTCATAATGGATCCAAAGCATAAGTCACTTTCTATATTCAAGATGATGGGAAACATCATCCCTATAATGGAATTAAATTTTATATTTAAAATTACCCTTATTCAATATTTAATTAACCGACACATTTTTTTAGGTTACAATAATGATAAAACTATGAATAATTCTAGAAAAGATCTTAAAAAATAATAAAACCATTACTTTAACATGATATTAATTATTTTATTAAAAAAATCAACAAGAATCACATCTTTATTCAAAACAATTTACACATGGATGGTCAATTAATTTAAACATTCTTCATGTATTGATATTATAACCTACAATATTATTTAAACATGGTTATTTAATAATTTATCTAATTAATTATTTATTAATATCGACTTTCTGTTCTTTAAAAATTCATCATAGTAATTAAAGTCTATTTAGAACAACATTGATACCACACTATCATGGAAATACAATGTCAACCTATTGTTAGGGTACAAACAAAAACATTTCCAAAACAATTATACAAATTCATTAATCTGGTTCAATTATATATTAGGTTAATTCTTCTGTCATCAAGGGTTCTAAATCATGCTCAATTTACAATAACACATAAATTAATTGACACAGATAATCATGTACTTTAAAAGGGTGTCAATGTTCTTCACACAAGAGTGAAAATTTGGTGCATATCTCAATCACCCCACACACAAGAACTGCATCCCCCATGTATTCCAATCTAAATATGCACAATGAATCAACCATAAAACTGTAATAGAACATGGGTATTATTCTCCAAGGCATGTTATTTTTGAAAACAAGGGAACTAATCTAGGAATCAACAATAATGGATGTAGTCAATACATTTTATTGAACATGCATCGATGGTCGGATTTTAGATGTGTATCCTACCAAAAGGAAACCCACAAACGTAAAAGAGTTGTATTTCGAGATACCTAGAATGAGAGGGAGGCGATACAGGGAATAGTGTTTGAGAAACCCATGTTGCTGAAACATTTATAGATATAGAGAAACAGAGTTTTACAGTACATGTAATACCATTTACATTGTGTAATTATTAGGGTATGGATTACACTAAAAAACACAATTAGTTTTTATTTTTAAATAGATATTTATTACTCGTCATGATCTGATCAGCTGGAGATGTGAAACCCACTTTCTCATAAGGTACGTTTTTACAGGACATGAAATATAAAAATTTCTATATTATAATAGCCAAACACAAACATACATCCTTAGTGCCTTGTCTATGGACCATGGTATTAGAAATAAATTAAATGGGTCAATAATCAGGGATATGATCTCTTATATTAGACACCTCTCAGAACATTATCTTCCTTGATAATCAAAAATCCACCCAAAGAAGAATCAATAAAGGGATTTTCCAGATAGCCACCCCATGAGATACCTCTCATGGGTCTCACCATAACCCGATCTTAAACACCGCATCTGAGGGACAACACAAAACCATAAAAAAACCAAAAATGGCTCCTAAATAATTTAATATGGTAGAAAAATCTAAAAAAAATTCATGATACAACATGAAAAAATTGAAATCCATCACAGAAAATAGAATAGTTCTAAACCCACAAAATGAAAAACATTACAAGATAAGTGGAAAATAACAAAATCAACAGGGAATTATAATTGTATGTATGAGTCAACATCCTAGGTAATTTTCACCAAACCATAATTACACCTAATGAAAATAACCATAGATGTATCATTCCCACAAAAAACCTTATCTTGGCAGTCATGGATTGTTGCGGGATGCTCCTCAAAGTTTTCACCATCATTAACATAAATCTAACCCCAATAAATTATGTTGGAGTTGTCATAGAATTGATAACATATTAATAAAATGTTTTATTTGGATCATCTAAATGGGAACTTCTATCTGATATTCCATGGATCTATACTGAGATAACACCTCTAAAGGACTACAAATTTTCGAAGAAAGGTTACTCCCATGGAAAAACCTATGATGCCCCTGACAGGGTGTCACCATCAGGGTCACATAATCCCAAACATCGAACTCTATAGGTCTCATCCTATGATAAAAATTTAATTTATGACAATCCAACACTACTTTCATACTTTCATGGATCACCTGAATCTAATATTTCATATTTTATTCTAGTTATGGATCAAGTGTTTATGACTCTTCTACCACAATCTAGTACCATGGAGAATGGAAAGGTCATCCATACAAGGATTCAGATGGTGTTATACTGTTAGTGGAGTCAAACAAATATTTGTAACATAAATTTACCAAGGTCAGGTTCCTCACGCACAAACCTTAAAAAACCAAGACATAAGAGAGGAACATGTAATCATTTGTTTTGATAGTCATCACCATTTAATCATCCTTCTACGAATGAAAAGTATTGTAAAGAAATACTAGATAACCAAAATCATGATGGAGACCACTCAAATCTGTGGAGGTATAATGAGGATCTTGGCTAGAAATTATATCCATGGGGACACTATGGAGTCTTGCGACCACCATCAAATAATTTCTTGACAAAACATCCACTATGATCACCTCCTTGATCAATAAAATTTGGGATGATTTCACCAAAACATACACTACCACCCAGGTAACATCATACACATTATGATCTTGAGGTAAAATGGTGATATATTCAATATTATTTTCCTCCAACATATATTTAGGTACATATAATGGCGGGAGAAAACCACCGAGAACACGGTTCACACCATTCCCCTCTTGGACAACCAAACATGGAGTCACACATTCTACAACATCATGCTCATACCTTTCCAGAAAAATGAACTCTCTATGTTATGAATATCATTTTCACCCTCGGATTTATCACCAATGGTGAAAAATGGAACCCTATAATAACCATATAATTCATATCTAAATAATAAAAATACATCTATGAAACAAAAACTTGTTCTATTCATCGTTAGACAAAAAAACTATGACCTCTACAAAGACAACTCAAACTCTCCAAATTTTCACCATATAACCCCCAACAAGGATTCCTCCACCCACTACACCTGCACTATCATCTAGGAAAATAAAAACTCTACACCCTAAATCCCCCATACCATGATACAATGATGAATGTTCTTCACCACTCACTATGAATCACCTGATTTGTGGAATTTATAAATACATAACTTAATACTCACTGCATCAGTTAGAACATTGAAATTTATGTTTGTATAAAAATTTATGGAGTCATAAAGTTGTTCAAACTCCATCTAGTGATGTTGATGCTAGTTAATGTCACATTAATATAATTCATTCCACATGCACTTATGATCATTTAAGACCACAAAATGCTAACCAATGAGGTAATATATCAATAATTTCATGGAAAGCACTAATACCTCCAAAACGATATCATAGATGGAATATTAATGCTCAAGAGGATGTAACTGTGGATACTAACAAGAAATAATTGATATATACTGCATCAGGGAACAACCCAACCCATAATGTGAAACCTTGGAAAAAAAAATTAAACTGAACACATTATGTTTGATGTCAAAGAATTAGGGAACTTAACTTATTCTCATTCAGATACTCAAAATATATAGAACACTGATCAGTCCACATGAATTCTGGATTCTCTCTGGTTAATGATACCAGATGTGTCACAACCTAAGATAAATTGGCTACAAACCATCTATAATAGATAGAATAACGAAGGAAACATACCACCTCAACTACAATCTTGTGTGATTACCACAACACGAATTCTTCTATATTCAACGTATCCATAACTACTCCCTATTGGGATACAGAATTAAAAAATGGATTGGACTTATCAATACTAAAAATGACAATTTATTAACACCCCAAATGGATTCTCAAGATGATGTACTCCCAAAGTGTCACACAATTTCTATACATGGTCCTCCTCAAATACAGAGTCCATTGGTATTTCATCGATCAAAACCACCCCACATATATTTGAGATTTCAAGGAACATATGTCTCAATAATCCAATGAAGTATCGTAGAGAACTCATCACACAAGATGACATCAAAACATATTCGTAATGCCCATGAGGATAATAGAATGGAGTATCCCAGATATAATTATCCATTACACACTTTTGATGATCTCTTTAATGAAAATAAATAATATAGAACCAACTTTCACATTTTAGTTGATCAAGTAAATCATTGATCTGTGTATAAGGATGGTAGATCTTCCATATCACTTGGTTCAAGCGATGATAATTGATACAGATCTGCAAACTGTCATCATTATTCATCATGAACAAAACAGGTTCACCCCAAGATGAAGTTATCGTCCAAAAAAACCACATTACAACAAAACATCTAGATTTATATTTATCCCACACAAATGTAAAGGCACCATCCTATGTGGAGATATCGAGATAGGTGACTCTTTTTTCTATAGATCGGTCCAAAAATTGATTATCATCGAGGGGTTAATGATACCACATCCTTTTGAGATACATCATGATACTATTATAAGACCCTAGAATATGAAATATATTAATCCTTCTATAAACTAAATATCAAATCATAGACCAGGGATAGCAAGGAGATAACCCGTCTCAAACCCATCAGGGGGTCTCCCTCACCATCAAACATTACTGGCTCTCTAGTATCATTGAAGAACAAAACATGCCTCCTAATGAAATCCACATTATCTTACACATAATACAAAAAATACTATCTAGGGATGATTTCATATGGTTGTAATTTTGAACATTTTAATTATCCCCAATAGTGGTGTTCCCATGAATTATCTCATAGTATTCACATCAAAGAAATAGGTAAACTTGGCATCCAATTAGCTTAGTTAACTCCATGGATATTAGAATCTTCTCTAAGTCATGTCGCCATGTATGGACAAGGAGAATTCAAATAAAGGAGTGTGACATTACAATATCAAACAATGAATCCACTGATGAAAAACTCAGAAAAATGAATAAAATATGTCATACCCATAACTAGAAATGATAAAGTATGAAGGTTACCATGACTTGCTACAAGACCTCACTGACCATACTAGTATCCACCTACCTGGCCAACCTCTTCTCTCTAAGGATTGGGAAAATCATTAGGATATTCACTAATGTCCCCAACTAGTCTGTGCCGATACCAAATAGGAGAAACCTACTGATACTGCCTCTACAAGAAGTCCCTCAACAATGGAGCCTAATGTCGAAGAACTAGAACACTCTAACACTTAATAATGGTCGGGCACTTTCCCCACTAATGACCTCGGGCCCACAAGAAAAAAAATATGTCAGATACCATGGAATAGTTATTCGATCTACCATCCTAAGAGAAATTAGACATTTAAGACTATGACCTACCCCTCTCTGATCAAAAACTCTTTTATCCAGTTAATAGGTAATCCTGAATCACAATTGTCCGTCATGATAAATCCTAAATACAACCCTTTAATGATGATCAGGATCGGGAAAACATCCTTATAATTACCTCTACTCACATAAATACCTTTAGATATTTCGTTAGCATAAAAGGGGAGACCATTCATTTGATATCTAGATGAAATGACTCATCCAAATGCCTCTCTAATGCCTCATCATCTGGTAATATGTCCAAAAAATATCGAAAAAGGTTCCAAAAATAGATCCTATACATTAGAATACTAAAAATACACTATATAAACTCTTGGAGAATATCTCCCTTCATGGTCTACGAAAGAAACCCATCACTAAACTATTCTCATAAATCCTCCCACAAGTCTGAAAATGCCTTACAATCTCTGAGGAACAAGAACCACCACTACCTTTCTACCACACAAAACATCATCATAGTCAACAATACCCAATGCTCCTTCCAAGCATAGAAATACATGATTGTTATATAAACCACCTCCAACTAGTCTTCATTTACTCCATCTAAAATATAACACTAATAACTCTACCGAATCAATATTTGAAACTCATAGAATTCCCAACTCCATGTGTCATCATCAACCCCGAACCAAAAATTATATTCCGATGAAACATGCTGAACACCTTCAACATGAGCCTAACAAGGATGTTGACATGGATCCATGCCTAAAAATAAAAATAGTATTATTTATTAAAGCTAGAATATGAAAGAACTTATATATAATCAAATGATTTATTATGTTCATCATTTTTTAACCTATCCAAATGTATACCAACTGAATCATATGTGCAAAGAATACGGATTCGTGATCCTTTATTAGTTATCTACCTTACAACCAGATTCACGTAGTTTAGTAGCCTATGTATGATTAATGGTCTATGCATTAGATCATAGGGGCACTTCATTCCCATGTATATTTTAGTCTCCAAGGTTTATAGTGATTTATAAACTTATATGACAACGTGCCCTACCATCCCATAAAACCTCACCTGTTCGTAACTATAAACTCCATTTGTTCCCTCAAAAAGAAAAATGATATCACTCTATAATGACCCCTTCCTATAAGGTATATCTCTCCTGGGATGTTAATCAGATAATTGAGATAGAGACTCCCAATTCCTACATCCATTATACCCCATTTTGAATAATTGCATTGGGGGTATATTAAGAACACTAATTGGACGCATTGTCCTCTAAGAGAACACATGAAAAAAAGGATAAGAAAGTTAGAATCCAACAAACTCATTATCATACTCCAATATTAATTAAATCCCATGTGGAAGGATTTAATGTCTTTTCTGAACTACTTTAATTTAAATTATATTTTCATGTAGTAAAAGAAAATTTGTAATGTATGGTGACCATGAATTCCAAACAGCTCCAACAAACCACTAGCCAATAATTACCAACCTGATCACTGACCTACTCCTGGTGGCCTAAAAGAATATATATATATATATATATATATACATTTTGAGAGTATGAAATTATACTCACTAGGATCCCCCTCAGATCATACTTTTAAAATGTAAATGAAAACATGCTAAATAATAATGATCAACAAGTGAAACTAACTCATCACCTAAACACGTATACTTTTTTTGTAGCATCACCATGGAAAATCTAACCAAATATTGCATAAAATATCATATTATATGATTAAATAAAATCAAGTGTACCTCAATTAAAATCCCCCACCAGTTTTCCTCACTTCCCCAATGTTTCACATACAAAGTATATCTCTAAAAAATGATATCCCACAGACAGTTGGAAGAATCACCATAAGGTCCACCTCATGCAACACACCACCACATCAAAGAAATCAAAAGTAACATGACATTTTATAAAAGGAAACAAATCGTTGATAACATGTATCATATTTCATGTTTTATACCTCAAGCCATTAAATCCTATACACAGACAAAGAATCATTATTTCATCACAGACAATAGACATTATAACGATAGTAGCCATTAGGAATCTATGTCTAGAATACATGTCTGTGAAATAACTATAATCCATTACAACCCTCTATAAAAATATATAGAGAAACTACCCACCATTAATACAATAACACATAACTACCAATAAGAAGAGAATGGTTCCAAATGGGGTATTCATCTATCCATCCTACCACCAAGATGTTGGGGAAACCCTCCTAGTGTTCAGAATCCCTAGGGTGTTAGTTTCTTTAATATAAAAAATGATGTGTCATATAAAAAATTAAAATGATATATTATATCCCTCAAACACACTCTGGGAACAACAAATTATCCAACTCAAATATAGGTAACATCTCTCAGACTCCTGGCTCCCTCAAATGTGACCAAATATCTTATAAGAAAACAACCATTTGAAGAGACACATTAAATTACATTAATCATTTTCCTCAGTCGTAATTTCAGTTCATTAATTATATAAACTTCAATTAACTATTTACATTTTCCAAATTAAATTACATTCGTCTTAAAACAATGTTCATTTCCCTTACATCATAATTAAACCGATCCCATGGGTTCTCAGACTCATAAACTAAGCATTGATTCATAGAAATATCCAACCCCATTAGGCATGAAATTGTAGTGGTACTGTAGATCACTGTAGTAACGGTGAAACTATTGTAGCAGCAGGTCACTATAGTGGAAGCAGATCAATGTTGCGGCAGCGGGTACTGTGCGGTACTATAGCAGGTGGGTACTATAGTAGTACAATTCCCAGTATGGTCCATGTGCCAAAAAATGGGGCCTACGGGGCATGTAATGGGCTAAATGCCCAATGGGCCTTTGGGATATGTAATGGTCTCTCTATACTAATGTTAAAGAGTTATTTTATTTGATTTAACACTAAATTATTCTTTGGCCCCATCCTAAAAAAATGCCCATATAACATGTAATTTTAGGTAGACATCCAATGTTACCACAGAAGGAAAAAAATATGCACGTATTTCCACCTCATGCAGTATTGAGTGGAACTACAATAAAAAATTACTTGTAAAACATCACAATAACATTATCCAAAAAGAATAAAATTTCATGTTAATGAGAATTCCCTAATTGAACTCGTTATTTCATCTCCAGGGTCCTCCCCAACACCCACATGCATATCCTGATGCATTTCTCCACCACAAGAATCGAATACTGAAAAAAATGGTGCCTCATGGACCCACATACCACAAAATCCATTCATGCATAAACATCATAAGACCACATCCTATCAAGTCCTCCCATCCTTACATCACAAGGATTGTATCCATAGCACATCACAGGAAGTAGGAATAAACATAGGAACTAGGATCTTGGCCCTAAATAATGGAACTCATCCACCACACACAATATTCTAGCACACCTCTAAAGCACAAGACAATGAACATTTAAAAGAAATCAGGAATCCTAGACCCTACAATAGAATTTTCTTTTATCACAAAAGAAAATATTATTCCAATTTGAATTAAAAGATTCATTAATTATTGGTTCGAACTATGGGAACCCTGTGAGGAAGGTAGAATAAGAAATTAAAAACTAATAAAACAAATAATCTAACATGAATTTAAATCATTTCTCTTCAAGAGTCTAAATTCATTACATTTTTATTCAATGCATGAACTCATGAATTATCAATAAATTTAATCTAGCATTCAACCTTAGGATTAAACCACATATGATTCAATAAACATGCATCTATATTATTTTAGTCAATTAATTATCAATTAATTCCAAAAATTATGATATTTTCCAATTAAATATGAGAATACACAAATTGAAAGTATTATTCACATAACAAACTATCTATAAAATATATTAGAATCTCATTTTCATGACTAAAACAACAACATCATTATTTGATCAATTCAAATTCTATAATTCAGTTCAAGTAATTTTTATGATAATTTATTTGGAATCTAAGGGGATAAATTATTTTCAATTTAAGATCACATATAAATAAAAGTGATGTAATTAATCCCCTACCTCAAATGGGAGAAAGAATTCTTCACACTAGAATAGACCAACACTATAGTTCTCGATCTTCTCTCCAACAAAAACTACATCTACCCATGGATGTTGTACCACATCCGTGACAATAGACAACCAAAAAACACTATTAGAACATGTAGATCAAGTTTCATTACATGGAAAAGCGGAACTAGGGGAAATTGATAATGAAAACAACATGAAGAAATGTTGATCATATCTTTGATCAATAACAGATCGAAGGAATTGAATCCTCAAAATGTCGAAGAGGGGGTTTCCAGGTTTCCTCGAATGAGGGTGGGTATCGAAGAACATAGGGTTTGAGAAACCCAAATTTCTACATCATTTAAGGATATATATGATCAGGTATTTACACACTGTGTAATCCCATTACACGTCATGTAATCGTCATTGTATGGATTACACAGAAAAAACATGTCTATTTTTTAATTTATAAACACCAATTTATTACATGTCATGATATGATGGTCACAAGCTATTAATACAACTTCAATGTCTGGTAAAAATGTCCACGACATGAAATCTCAATGTTTCTATGTTTTTGTAGTTGTACTCCTCTAAAAATCATATGAGGATCCTATGAGCCCCTCAGTCATCAGAAACAAGTAAAGGGTCATCCCTCATGGATTCAAAACCTTTAAATGGCGGTCCATACAACAAATAAATCCCATTAAATGCGTATTGGTAATGCCACTTTAGACAGTAATATATTTCCTTAACGAATCAGTGTTCTTCCAATTGATGCAGTTAAGCATTATCATTAGAAAAAATGGAATATTGGGATCTATAATTATAGAAATATGATAATGAATACATTTATTCTCATAAAATTATTACCATTAACTTACACGACGTACCACTATATTTAATTACTACTGGTCCCTCCAAGTTGAGTTGAAATACACTCTGATTTTTGATGATATAGGTACAAAAATGTTTCATTATTTGAAATTTTTTTAATAATTCATTCTAGTTAAAATAATTATCCAATAAAATTGGACTAAATAACATCATATAATCACATACATTGTCGAGCCATAGTTTCACGTCATGAAATTTTATATATTACTAGATATTTACGTGACTATATTCACTATTAATATTTAAATTGTATACTAAAATTTAAGGACCCCACATTTAATTGGGACAATCTTGTAAATTTCATATTTATAGCAGTACACATTATAATTTTATATTGAAATCAATGAATTAGGTTGGAATTAATGTGTATCATAATTTGTTCATACATATGGATATAATTCGAAAAATATAACATAACACTAATTATTTTGGTATGAATTTCTTTAGAATCTATGTCTAACTTGATCAAAATTTTAAGGAGATCTATATCACTTTTTTCTATATAAACTACCGTTTGTTGAATACAAAATATCATATCCATTTGGAGATATTTCATCATAGATAATTCTATTTGAAATGATAAAAAGAGTAGTGGGTTTGGAAATTATGATAATATATTTAGTACATATAGATGTCCTCTTGAAGGAAGTCATCATATAATTGGGATAATTTAATTATTTTATACCACAACATACTAGATTCTTCAATTAGTTAATATTTCCTTAGCCATTAATTTTTTGAATCATCACCTTTATCAAATTAACCTTTCTGTTTTTATATTAACCTTATTCTTGCCTCCATATTTTATCAATGGGTTATTAATTTCAAGGTAATTTATTCATCAATAAATCTATTTGGAGTTAAATTATTCTCCATAATAATTAATTCCATTTTGAACATAATGGCTTCATCGTGTGTTATAACTTGAATGTTGGAAGAAAGTCCACTTGGTTCCATTTCATGATATAATCACTTTACCTATATGTTATATGGGTTCATGATTCACTAACCCACACATTATATATCTCATGTTCATTTATTCTCTGTGTATATGGAGGGATGGGTTTATTCTTCATGATATAATGGTACATTCCAAAGATTACAAAGAATATAGTAAGTTGATTTTCACCCCCTTTCATGACTCATTGAACTTTTATTATATCCAGTGATGTGAAATTCAATCATCAAAACTCATGTTCCCATTTTTTATTATTTAATTTATCCTAATTCATCATTTTGAAAAAAAAATGAGAATAATATTTGAGAATGTTCTTGAAAACCAAATCAATATAGAAAATGTAAATTCTTATTTATGATTGAATTTTCTTCTATGAGTTATTTTGTTTTTTGTATTAATATAACTAAATTGATTATTAACATTAATAAAATATATTTCAAAAATGGTTATTCATGTTATTGGAATTTTTGGGCCTATATATTAGTTAGTACATGGTCATATCTATTGGGGAATTTGTTTTATCCACAATTTCATATAGCTATATTGAATAGGAGTAAACTATGAATTGGTGGTGTCATGTATGTAGAACTAGAAATAAATATAATTTTGTTTCATGTTTATAAAATTTGTGTGTGTATGTGTGTGTTTTTGTTTGTCTATTTGGGTTTATAGTTTTGGATTGTATGTAGAAGAAAATAAAAGAGGAAAACAGATTTTGTTTAAATTTATATAATATAGGTGATATTTGTTAGTTATAAAACTCATGATGTACTTAATATGGATCAAACCCTATAAATAAATTACCAAAACCATTATTCTTGAAATTACTTCCTCATTAAATTCTAAATTATGAAATAAAAAGGCCATTATATTATTCCTATAATCCCCTATGAGCAACAATGAGGTCACATTTTCTATGACTATATTTCCAAAACACTGCTAGAACTCTTCTATATCAAGGTGTTGAGATTATAGCTCAAGATCAATGATTGGTATTCAATTTTTATTAAATTATTATTACCCTTGAATTATCTCCCAAATGAAAAATAACTGTGACTATTTATAATCTAGGGATGAATAATACAACATCAAGTTTTGATTCAAAATAAAAATAAAATAATCACATTCACATCAATTCCCACAAGTACACCATAACCAATCATCCTAAATATAATTAACTGAATAAGAGATATTTATATATTTCCCTACACATGTGATGCTAGGCCTCTGTTTCATTGAGATACATAATCGATACACTACGATGGTTAGATTGGTTGTCTGTAATATATCGATTAGGAGGTTTGGGTATGGGGGTCCAGATAAAGATCAATAATAGAGTTAAAATGGAATGATAATATCATTAGGATACTAAAATAATGATTTAGAAAAAATTAATTAAGAAATCATTAATCTCAGGAAATTTTTTATAAATTTTGAATGTCTAGTTTTCTATCGATAAAACATATTAATCTGATGGTTCCAGGTAGAGTTTTCTCCATTACATCATCCTTATTGAAGGTACTTTTATTGTATTCCCAAAATATGAGAGGGTGTTAATTTGATTCGTATTCAATTCTGGGATTAGGATGAAAATTTTTGTTTAATTTCACCCATATACTACCTTATATAAGAAAACATGAAAAAATATTCCTCCCATGATTCATGTATCCCATGCTTATTTGATATTAGATCTATGGATAAAATTTAGATTGATCTCCTTACATGAATGAGGATTCTATGTGCATGAATTGGATTGTGTAGTAAGATCCTTATAGATACATTTGAAAGAGTTGAGGAAGTATTGAAGACTGTGATTATATTGTATAAGGTTGAGGCCTCATCCATTATCCAAACTATATTGGATGATAATGTCATCCAATTTGTGTTCAATAATATATTATATTGATTAGAGAATATTTCCATTCTCGAAATTATATTACCCAACCTTAAGCATATGTTGTACCCTAAAATAATAGTCAGAACCTTAAGAGTATATTGTAATGTGACTCTCTATAAATAAGTCATTAAGGTTTATCACACATTGGTAATTAAATAGAGACATATAATATGTCATGAAAACATGAGTATATTTTTTGTATGAATGAAACTATGTTAGTCTCCCCACCATAATATTTTCATTAAATACCAATTAGAAATTTATCCACATCCATGAATCATCCTATTAATACCTTTAAATTTCATAAAATACTCTACATTAAATATAATGAAATACTCAACATTTTATTTTAAATAATGATCATTTATAAATAGACATACTTTTTAATATTTATAAAATGATTTCTTATAATATAATATTCCATAATTATAAATACTAATATAATGAGGTTGGTAAATATGTTAAATAATATAAATAAGAATTATTAATTAAAATAAGAATAAAAAGGTTTTTTATCTATTCCATAAGAACAACCAACACTAGTGTCAATATAATATCATCCCAATTATTCCACATTAGATTAAATATTTTAAAATCATGTTGTCCATTTCACTTTTGAATAAAAATTTTTATTAAATTTTTTTTATAATAATACATAATTCATATTCTACATAGATTCCATTCATGGTGCTTAAATCTTGGTATAGTCTTTTCTCATTAATTAATATCTAAATTAAGAAATAAGGAAACCCATGGATATTTTTCATATTCTCTATGGAGGATAAAATTAAAATGCATGGATTTAAAAAACATAAAAAATATCAAAATAAATATTCAAAAAACATGTATAAATAATCTAATCATTTTTTTGGTAAAATAGATTCATAATTTAAACCATGTAAGTGATAAACATTTTATTTAAAGAGATTGATGTTACAAGTGAATGGAATTGATTTTTTTTGTTATAGGATATTGTATGATTTTATTTTTTGAAATATTCTGGTGGTCATTATCTAAAAGGATGGATAATTTTTTTGGTGATCAAGGAATTTTGGATTATAATGTTTTTAGTTCTTGATTCTAGATATCATTAATAAAATTCATCATCTTTTAGAAAATTTCATTTTGTAGTAATAGATTTTATATTGAATATATGTTTGTATTTTGTTCATTATCAATGTAAACTACCTACTAAATTGGTTGAAAAATATAATTCATTACCAATGTAAATATTACATATATATTGTGGAATTAGTAGGGTTAGCTGTAATATACATGGTGTGTTTTTATTCAAATTTTAATATAATTTAATTATTAGTTAATTACTTTGTAATTCTATCCCCTAATTGAGAATTTACACTATGATTAAGGTATATTTTTTGGTCTAGATGGAGTAGAATATATTCATCTCTTTTACCAAATATTTGATGTATTATTGATGAAAAATTACTATTTCATATTCATCACTCACACTAACTACCATCATTTGGTGTGATATAATAGATTTTTTACTCCATTATTATTCTGTAAAAAAATAAGTATTAATTATTTTAATATAAGTAATATTCTAAATATATGTAATTCAAAAAATATATTATAGCATGTCTAATTAATCATATTCCAAGAATTTTTACTTAGTTTCATGATTTATTTAAATAAAAAAACAAGAACTCCCTAACACTTTTGACAATTTGATTCTAGTCTCTTAGAGGGATACAACATTTCGTCAAAGAAGATATCTATTCAAACAACAGGATTAATTTCTTTTTTTAGGCACCATGAGAGGATTATATAAAATTTGTGATTTATTTTATTGGATAAGGGGCATTTATAATAATACACAACCACATTTAAATTAAATAAAATCTCCCATTTGAACTAATTGTTCTTTATAGATCAACAAATATAGAGAACACCTTTCTTATAACCTTGTCATTTAAAAAATTTTGAAAATAATAAATCACAATCGATATATATAATTGAATTAAAAATTATTCACTATGAATATATTTTTAAAAAAAATAGTAGGTAAATATAACCAAAGTCATGTATATGAATTTTTACATCATTTTATAAAACTTGATAACCATATTTTTATTATTTTTTAGTATGTATATTTAAAAAACGTCAATAATCTACTTTTTCAAGTATTACTTTTCATTTAATGTGAGGATACAAAAAATAACTTCAATAAGATAATATTTTTATATGAATAATTAAATTAAATATTAGTATCACCTAATCTTGTAATTTGGAGATCATTACCTTTACCAATTAAAATATGCGCATAGGGATGTTCATAAAAACTCCTACATGAAAAAATAATTTACTGATATGATAATTAAGGGATTATTATTTATATATTCTTCTAATAATAATGAAGTATAAATATATATAATTAAGCCTATTTAATTATAAATTAATTTAGGGGAACATATATTTTTAAAGGAATATAATAAAATAATTGTTCATTTTTTCGCACTATTAAATTTAGAAAAAGAAATATTATTACATTATTGTTTTATCTACCTCTTGACAATGATTTTAATTTTCAAGATACAACATATGGATGATATTTTATTGATAATTAAATATTTGTAGGGAATGGAATATTTGGGAAGAGAACCCAAAACTATAAATATCTTTCTATAATAACTACTAAAAGAATACACGTGAAACATGTAACATCTTCTCATCCACCATTAAATGAATCCATCTATGAGGAACCAACGACATTTATTAATAAGGTGAATCTAAAATTATAAACTAACTAAAAAAATTCCGGGATGAAATGTAAACATGGATCTTAAATATTGAAATTTATTAAACATAAGGGATCTAAATTGAAATAATTGATGTAATGTAACATAAAATAATGTTTTAATAAGACATTAAATAATATGGATGGAATGAAATATTTTTTAAATATTCTGGGATTTGAAATTAAACCTTTTTTCCAAGATAGACATTTTAATTGTAGTTTCATTAACCTCCACCAATACAATAATACATCAACCAACCATTTATTCTATAAACCCTTCAACAATAACACCTTAAGTAGTCAAAACATCATGGAATGTAATTAATTGGTCATAATAGAAAATCGATAAAATTTCAGATATGATAATGTTTTCAATGAAAAAATATATGAATTAATTATAAATATTTCTTGGGAGTTGATATGAATTATTGAATAAAAATCTAGGATATTTCTAGTAAAACAAAATCCTAATCAAAAAATTTGTTTGAACAAAAATAAAAATTTTGGGCAAATGAAAGTCATTATACTAAATAATATAATTCCAGGTAAAATATGAAACCAATTACGGAATGTATGAGAAATATAAATATTAAAATATTGAAAGAAAATATAAAAAAAATCATTAAACATATAATGGAAAAATGAAATTAGAATATAATTTCCCTTATCAATGGTTTAATAAATAAATTCTCTTGATTATGAAAATAAGATATAACTCATCGATACCTTTCAAAAAATGTAATCAATATATATTTTTTTAATCATTTTTTTATTCTTAGACAAATATGAAATAAGAAAATGAATCATCAAGGATTTTAAATAGTGAATTTATAGATGACATATTGAACATCGATCACACCACTTCATCTCACAATATGATTAGAAATAGAAAATTTTTCTTATACCATCAACATTTTGAAATGTTCTTCTTAAAAACATTTTGTGCTCTATAAGAATATATTAATGGAATGACACATTTAGTTTTATTCAATATATAATGAAAAGCTAAAGTCAATATATCGTTTAATAAAACTAAAAAACAGATCCAATAAATTATTATATGGATATATAGAGTATTTTTTAGTATGATTATAGAATTAGATCTTTATAAATATATTGTTATGATTTTATCATGGATACAGATAGGTTACCAGAAACATCACATATAATACGTGGTGGGAAATTTATATAATGGTAAATGATAATCATTAATATGAATTAATGTTATTTTTCAATGAAATTGTGGGAAACACATTCTATTTTAATATTAATACTTATTTCAACAACCACTATGAATTATAATCAAATTTCAAACATTTTTAATTTAATGATAACATTATATTTAGAGAATTTTTTAATATAGAATAAATTTTATCTTACACTAATAATATAGGATTTAAAAATTCAGGTATAAATAATGGGATGTGACCTAAGTGTGATTGGTGGAAATAAAATCCTAATCTAAAATTGGATATATTTAATGGATTTCACTATTCTGTCAGAAAAATAAAATAACACATTAGTTGTATTATAGGACACTAAGCCTCTAAGTTCATTTAGTAAATATAATTCCATCATTAATTATGATGAGAAATATAGATTTAAAACTTATACCACCTAATATTAAACACATATAAATAAGAGGATAAGAGTATATACTAGTAGCTATTAAATAAAATATTTCCTTTGTACAATAATAGGAACTAATCAACACATTTAATAATAATTTGAATGATTTAGGATACATGGTTGAAGCTATTCTAGGGATTAGTTAAAAACTAATTATATAGAGACTTATTTTACATAAATTATAAAAACCAAGAAAGGAATACATAAGGAATTCATTGTCAAAAAACAGTGGAAAAATTTCATATAATTTAGATTTTTCTCATGAATAAAATCATTTACCCATTTTTAGTTTATTGAAGTTCTGATTACAATTTTCATTATTCCTAAAAAATATACTTGTTATGAAGGATGCTAAATATAAATTAATTAATGAGATAGTCTATATCTTCTGGAGATTCAATATTGAATATAGAAAACTAAAATTGGTCACATGAAAATATCATTATTCCACAACATATTTTGACAAAATTGACTAATGGTTATCAAGTAAAATAGTGAAATTACTTTTATATGGTATATATTAGTATATACAACATCCCATTGAACATGATGAAAAAAATTAAATATTTACATATCTTTATATAACCATGTATTATAACAACATTTCATTTGGATCCTAAAATACCTCAATACATTTATAGTATGCATGGTAAACAATATATCGGATTCGATAGAATATCGATTGGATTATACTCTTGATAATTTCACTTTTTTGGTAATTCACTTGATTATATATTTTATAATCTTTTCAAATATTTTAATATTTTTATTTGAAAAGACTATTATGTTAAATATAGATATGTGATGTTTTTTAGTTAAAAATTGAATTATTTGTTGGTTATTATTTATTAAATATGGGAATGGGTTTGAAAAATCAAAACTGAATTCCTATATATAATTACATAACCAACATACCTATAAATTATTTAACTATTTTTTTAACATATATGTTAATATAATATATTCCATGAAAAAATCAGTAATATTCTTTTTGTAATTTAGATGTTAATTTTTGTAAATATAAAATTTATTATTAATGTTCATTATGTTAAACTAATTAATTATTTGAGGTATAAATTAGACACACAACCTATAATACGACAACTAAAATAGAAAAATGAAATTAAGATATTTATTAATGCATAAAATGATGGTATGGGATTATTTAAATATAAGAGTCTTGATGGATTTATAAATGTTTCAAATTATGAATCTAGAACACAAAGTGCATATTAAAACACTAACACCACTATGGAAGAGGTTTCTGAGTGGTTATTTTTCTCATCAATAATGAAAATTTAATCAACATGTGATTACTGTTAATTTATTTTCAAATCATATTGATGTTAGGTAATTTGTGAAGAAGGAACATGTAAAGACAATTATAGTTATATATCTTTTATTAGAATAAGGAATTGATTTCAATATAATGGATAATAAATGAAATGAAAATCTAGTGGAAGGGTACATGAGTATGCTTTATTTTATAATTATGGAAGAAATTATAGATAAAAATATAAATAATGACTTCAATAAATGTTTTTATTTTTATTTAATATATGGATATTTAATATGTTAAATTAATGTGGTCATGTTTATAAATACATCTACTATCACCTTAGACATAACCTTACATGATATTGAAAAACATTACACTATGTCAAAATGATAAAAATTGGATGAGCCATATGACTTTGAGATGTTTACTAAAATATTTATTGTGATATATTTTTCAAAAATTCATGTAATATTAATACTCAAAAATTTCAATACAAATAATAGTTTGGGAGACTATTCACTACAATAAAATAATAATAAAATCTGGGATTTGGTGTATATTTTTTGTAATTATGGAAGGAATCTAATGATTTTTGTAAAATCAATAATAAATTCCAATTCACATGCAAAAATCTTAAAGATGAGAAATATCTCAAATAAAATTGTATTTTTTTAAATATTTTATATATAGGGAATACATTTTTTTATATTATTTCACATGAACATTGGATATTTTTACAATTTTTACATAAGGATTGTGTTTTCTTGTGCTGGGAACCAAAGGACACCAAATATATTGACATATTTATTTTCATTATATTTATTAGAAGTAAATTAATTTTCAGAATTCGACATCCAATATAAATATAAATTTTTAATCAAAGTAAATTTTCCTATTTAATAATAATGATATTTACCAGGATATTAGGTTCCACTCACAAAAACTCAAAAAATTATGATTCATAGGTAGATTGGTAATCACTATATTGAAATTGGTATGTAATATGAATTCTATAAATTATTTTCATGCAAAATATTAATGATTTTATATGCCACTTCCCTAAACTCACAAGCCCTATTAAATAAAAACACATTACATTTTGGATTCAATACCAATAATATATTACCAGATATAATTATTTGATAGTTATATTATATTCAATATTGTTTTCATTTTATAAAATCCCATGAACTATTTTACATATACAATTCTTTTACTAGTACAATAAATAATATATCAATTCAAAATTTATTTTTATTAATTATATAAACATTCCGATTATATTTAAAACTACTAAATTATACATGATTCTATAAATTTTCAAAAATTCATCCACCAATTTCTTCTTTCTAAATATGTCTTGTGTGCCACATTTTATCATAATCTATGTATTAGAAACATGATAAATTTGTCACCTTAAACCCTTGGTAATGGAAATATATAATAGAAGGTGCTAAAATATGAATGGTATCAATAATTTCCAAAGAATAAAAATTCTAACTAATTCAATAATCTTCTATAAATCATTATGTGATATATCCAATATAAAAAATTAAAAAATTAATATAGATTATGATTATATGTTATCAATTTAAGGCATATTGGTAGAAATCCAAAACTTTTTTCAAGGTCTTCTTCCAAGACACTATCCAAATATATGAAATGGTCTGGAAAAAAACATAAAATTTTTGTCATGATTCATATGGATTCATCAATTGGTAGTATAATTTTTATCAACACTCATAAAATCATTATGTCCAACTAATTCATCATAATATTCGAAAAGACCTTTCATACCATTACCAAGGGATCCTATTTTAGAAAAAACCTTGGATATACACATAATGATGAATAAGGAATATAAATATATGATCAACCAATAGTAGAATTCAATATTCGTTTAGAATTTAAATATTTTCAACATGGTAATAAAATGGATAAAATGATAAAAAAATCCTCTCGGGAAAGAAGGTGTATGGTTGAACAAATCATTTTCATATTTATAATAACCATTCCTCTTGGAATATTACTATATGGAATTCAAATTCATTATTTAATGCCAAATAATGTTTAGAACTTAACATAATCAATCTCCAAAAAGAATTTTTATAGTGAATCAATATGTATTCAACTGATGATAATATTCCAAATTATAATAGTGATATACATTAACCAATGGAAAAATAGATAAAACATGACTTAAAAAAATCCATGAAAAGTGTAACACCCCAGGATTTCAGAGTGTGTTATTTCTTCAAAATAATTCAATAACTTGCACTACACGCAACACCGAGTTAAATCACACCATGACATACAAAAAAAAATCCATTCAAAAGAGGTTATGAATAGTATTATCTAAATTTTAAACTTTATATAATCCTTATAATTTTAGAATCCATATTATGAGTTTCTTAGATATAATGCAAGAACAAATTCATTTTCAGTATTGCACTTTTATCAACTTTTAATAGTGAACCCTTTTTAAATACAATATTTTAAACTTTTTGACTAAATGGGGACATCAAAAATTTAAAATGAAACATCTCAAGCTTCCACGGTACACTTTCTTTGAATAATACAGTAGCGTGTGTTGTACGCAACCTTGAGTTTTAACACACACCACAACCAATCAAACTAGCCGTTATGAATAGTAATACCTACTTTTTGAAATTATATATATTTTATATTTGAAAATGGACTTCATTTTTGGATTCGGAATATCAAATTTAGCCTAAGGTGAAATTTTGGTACTTTTCGGATAACTTTAATATTTTGATGAATAGTGAAAATTACTAAATTTTAATTAAAAACAACTTTTTTAATCAAAATAATTAATAGTGATAAATTATTAATTTTAGTGGTTTTAAAGTATATTTAGAATATATTTTTACCACTTAATATAATGTTGGTCATTGGACATAATTTTACAATTAAACCGAACATAAACAAGTGTCAATCTTTTGATAGTTATTATCTCTTAAAAACACGCTTTTTGTTTTGACAGCGGGAATTAATTTTAAATTAATTTCTGCCACTTCTGTGTTTTGAATTTAGAAAAATGGATTCCATATTTGGAATCAGGATGTTCAAATTGTGTAAATAGGTAACTTTTATTTTTAGACATTTTGAAAAATTACTGCGGTAAATATTTTATTTACCATGGTTAAGGGTAAATCCGGTAAATAAGGGTTAACAAATAATATTATAATAATACTAAATTACCCTAAAACGTGTCTTAACCCTATTGGTTGATACATGGTCGACCATGGGCATCTTTGTGTCAATTTTGGGACCCCATGGATCCACTTGTATGTGATAATGACACATTATATTAATAAAGCTAAAATAAAAATAAAAATGGCATAAGCTTACATCTTTTAGAAGAACAATTTTTACATAGGGTTATACATGTTGGATTTTCGATTATAAATATTAATTAGAAAGATAAAAAGATTTTCTACATAATGATAGTTTATTTATAATTTTTAGACATTAAATAAGTTATTTTATTTATGACACAATGATGATGTAGTAATTACTATAATAGTGAAAAATTAAAATAATCGATATTATAAATACCCAAATAAATATAATATGAAACTTTTAATGAATTAAACTAATTTTATAGGATAATATGATATATTAGTATTGATTTAATTGACTTTGTTCGAAGTAATTAATCTGTTATGAGTTTCACAAAAATCAACTATTGAATAGTGTCAAAATTGACATAAAAGAGTTCTTAAAACAAATATTATATTATTAATTGATATTAAATTCCTAAAAATCTAAGGTTCGGCCAAGAGACTTATATTATGATAGTTTAATCATTAATGGACCACTTGGGGGTCGCTTGGATGTATATAGTAAGTTTATTAACCATATTATATAAAAATACAAAGAGACATTGTAAAAGTGAAACTAATTAACTTAGAGTTAATACTTAAAGATAAGGTTAATATAAGTACCCTAACCTGTCTAAATTCTATTGGATGAGTTGTTTTAGACCTATACCCACCTCAAACTTTGAATAGTCAACTTTGGAGCCATTGGAAACCGAATATGAATTTATTATAAATTAATATTTCTAGCTTTTCCAAAGGTGCCCCTCACCCCTCTTATAAAAGGGCACTCCTCCTTCTCATTTCCTCACACCTCTCAAGCCACTTGGCTCGTCCAAACTCTGCCCAACTAATCTCCCCACATCCCTCGCCTCCTCCTTGAAGCTTCCCATTAGGCAGAAAGCATTTCAAGAAGTCCTTTGGTTCCAACCAAAGTGAGTTACCTAAATTAAAGGTAACGATTTCTCTTAAATTATTTTCATTTATTTTGCTTCTTCAACCCCCAAAATCTTTTTATTTCCTTTCTTTTGTAACAACACCAGTATCCTCAATATACTAAGATGTTGTTATAATAAGGATTCAAACTACACATACACACAACTCCATCTAATGGATGATGAACATAATGTTTCTGTGGATGGAAAACTAACGCCTCACGAAACGATGATTGTTCAAAAACATCTTACCGCCTCTCATGGTGGCCATTATGATGGCATTATAATTAAATATGATATTAATGATATATATTTTATATATAAGCTTCTGTAATTCCATTTTATTTCATTCCATTATTTGTTTCATGTTGTATATACATACGGTAGTTTCATTTGAGGAAGTGCGGACTACCGCCCCCTTAAAATGATATGACTCGTTCATACAACACATGGAACGTATAAAGGATGGTGTTAATGAACATAAGTAACATATATAAAATATTAAATTATACTGGAATAGTAATATACCTATGTATCATTTGGATTTGATTCTTTTAAAATAAAAAATTAAATGGAAGTAGCGTTCGTGCGTACGTACGGACTACCGTCTCCACGAACGCGATAAGATTCGTTCTCCATCATATCCATTCAAGTATTATTCTCATTTTAGGGTTAAAAATAATGTTAATATCATTCTGATTATGAATAAGATATAATCTATCCATTACAAACATGTCTTACGTAACCAAACATTTAAGAAGAACGAATCGATTATCACCCGAAACGACGATAATACTAAGATATTATTAATAAAGCAATGTTAAAAGATCATATATGATATCATATTAATGTATATGATTCTTGTACAATTTAATAACAATTATTTCACCATTATACAGGAGGTTAACCTACCCCAACCAAGGAAAAGTTCAAGGTAAGGGTTATTTCACGATCTCTTCATTATCCGATGTTGTTTATATGTAATAATCTACTGGGATCTCTTTATCATCCACATCCATGTTTCTTAAAAATGTATTTCAAAACATTTTTACTATTTACTAGAATATGAGTTAATGTCATTTATACCCTTTTTGACTTGTATAAGTGGTTTATAAAGGAATCTTACCGTCGTTTTCAAAACAAGGTCCCTTTTTAACCTTTTCGACAGAATTAAGATAAGAATGTTTTTTTTAACTTATACGGCGGGTGCGGTTATTTTCCGCCGTTATAAAATCGTCAAAGCTTTCCTTACAAGCTTACAAGAATATTTTCAAGAAAATGTTTTATTTTATATGGCTCTTAAATGATTTCAAAAATAGAAAGATATATTTCTCTAAAAGTGTTTTGATTTCATCTATGTCAACATCCTTTAATGGATTTTACGCTTATTTGAAGTCGATTTATTATAATACAAAACTTCTATATTGTATTGAAGGTTTTGTGATATGTTTGACTGTGGATGTGCTATTTTATACCATTCATAGTTTATGGTGAAACTATTGACATTTCGTATGCTAGTTTTAATCTGAATGTTTATGTTATATTTCAAACTTTTCTTCAGATGAATGTGCTAAACAAGTATGTTCCGGGTTGGGGACCGGTAAAATTAAGCCCTCCAGGTTGGGGACTGGTTAAAGTAAGCCCTCCAGGTTAGGGACTGGTAAAAGTATGCCCTCCGGGTTGGTGTCCGGTTATTAGAGGCACTCCGGGTTGGTGTCCGGTTATTAGAGGCACTCCGGGATGGTGTCCGGTTATTAGAGACACTCCGGGTTGGTGTCCGGTTATTAGAGGCACTCCGGGTTGGGTTCCGGTTAGAAGTAACCCCTAGGTCTTGGGATGAGGCCTAGACAAAGAAATTAACGTTTAGCATTATGCATTCCATAATTATGAAAGTAGTTATTGATATTGCATGTGATTATTCGATTAGTAGAATATCCATGTGAACAAGTAAATGGCATTATTTCATTTTACTTTTGCCATACTATGTTGAAGTTCAATTTTAAAAGGCTTTTGTTTTAGTAATTCATTGCCTTAAATGTTTATGCTTATTTTGAATGTTCCGCTATATTGTTATCCTAACTGGGCATTTGAGCTCACCCCTTTTCTATGTTTTATTTTTCCCAGGTAGTGAAGAAGTAAATTATGAATGACTTGCAGGGATATTATGAGGGGTTAATAGTGTGGATATGAAGACTTTGTTGTTGTAGTGGTTTTTCACTTTGAAATGTAATGTAAAACTTTATGATTATATCTAGTGTTTCCAAGGCTACTAAACCAATCGGTCTTTCGAGATTTGATCTTTCTTGTGATCATGCCAATGTTACGAAGTAATGCACCGACTCTGGGCAGCTGGGGTCGGGGCGTTACAGTTGGTATCAGAGGAGGTTTAGTACAAACCTTGGAAGCTAGATTTAGATAAACTCTGATTAGAGCACGTAGACCTAAGATGAACTTTGAGGATTAGTGTAGAAGAACTTCCTAGAATTTTGGTATTGTAGAGATTTTGTGAGTTTTCCGAGCAATACATCCCTGTCTGGATACGAGCAGGTAGAGGCGGCTCTGGCACAGATGTACCTAGGGGTAAAACCCGAAAACACCGCTTTTAGCTAGACTCGAACGGGAACTGGTGCACGACAACGGGTCTTGCTGCACTCTTGGTTACGACACTCCCGGGGGATATGCTTAGGATAACTCTCATTTTCTTTACAAATCATTGTGAAGGGTTTATGAGTATATACTTCCTCAAAGAAAACATTTTTATGATTATGGATTATATCCATAAATAGTTCAATTTATGTTAAGTGTTTTATAAGTATGGGATTATGTATTTTGATTCATAAACTGATATAGTTTATGCCATTGTTTAGAAATGGCGCCCAGTAGAAGGAATGAGAACTCCAGAAATGCACATGATCCAAAGAGAAGGAAGGATCATATCTTTCATGGTCTTAAGCTAGAATTGATAAGAGAAATAGTCTCCCATGTATTATCATCATATGAAGAAATAATATCATGTGTTGATAAGATAAGTAAAGAGTTTACTGAGTCCTATGGCTTTGAAGGGAAGCAAGAGAAGAAAAGGATGGAAGAGAGAAAAATGGATAAAGGGAAGAGGGAAAAGAAGAATTTTCCCATATGTGGTAACTGTGGAAAGAAACACCCTGGAAATTGCCTGAAAGGAATGGGAGTTTGTTATAAGTGTGGAGGAAAAGGGCACAAAGTACATGACTGCAAGGTTAAGAAAATGGTTTCAAATGTAGAATGCTTCATTTTCAAGGAGTTTGGACACTACGCGAACCTATGTCCCAGTCATCAGACTATGCCGCAAATGATGATATTGGATAATAATCAAGTTATGATACTACCACAGATGAAGAGGAATGATTAGAGTTCTTATGTTGATTATGTCAATTGAGTGTTGTATCAACAATGTACTTGTTATAATAATTATGGAGTATATAAGGATTGTACTGCAGTACTATTTCATTAAGGACTTGAGATTGTGTGGAACAAAGAAAAGTGACTCAATAGCAGGATAAATTTTTGGAAAATATATGGTTGAGAGAATGATAAATCATAATATAGTTCTGATACTGAGATAGTGACTTTGGAATAATATGTGATTGTTTTGGATAAATTATATTGGATATTCTTGACTAACCTGGAACTGATTAATGATTTGTATATTCCATAATTGTTGGGGTTTAAAACATTTTTGGATTAATGAAGTATATCCATCTTTCTATATGGAATAAGGGAGCATGAATGTAATCAATAAGGAATATGGTAATTCAGGATGTTTCGGTGTATTAAAAGAATACATGATGAAGGTATTCATATGCTATTACAAGGTAAAAAGGTTCTACATTATGTTTACCTTACTTATAAATGTTGTACTGTGAGTTTGGATAGAAGTATTTTGGATAGTTCTAGTTTGGATTATTTTGGATTGCCATAAAAGGACAACCCAGAGGTCGGGCGGCAACCCGTCGCGTCCGGCAAGGCTACGAGACTTGAACCCGCAACTGAAGGGCGACAAGGGTGTATCACCTACCACTAACCCACGAGATGTCCTGGATTAAATAATGTAGTTTTTATTAAAAGATTTTATAGATGAATTATAAATTCATTTATTTTGGAACCCTATACGAATAGTGTAAATAGAATTCTTTTACATTCTATTATCTTTTAGAGTGAAAGATGAGTTTGTGGTAGAAATTTATTAATGGATAAAACTCTAATTATAAAGTAAGTATATCTCCTTATGATCTTAGCCAATCTCATAAATAAATTCCTCAATATTAAGAAAAGCAACTTAGAACAAAAATGTTTTCCTAGAGGGTACCTTAAATCATCAATAATTTATGGCTTTGGGATTGTTGTCCTTTTCATAGCCATGTTCTCTACCACTCTCCATCAGATAATTGATGGTTAGATTTTTCTTCCATATCCATATTTTCCTACATGGAACCCTACTATGTGTTATTTTCGGTAATCTTCATACTTTCGACTCTTTATTTTAAATAGAGGCCGCATTAATTCATTTTTCGATGTGGGATTTCAACTAAGATATTTTGAAACATCAAAAATGTGTTATCCTAATACCCTATGTTTTGTTGAACCGATGGTATTTCAAATCATCATAGATTGATGAATTTAAGGACCTTAATTTTACACTTGTTTGTGATTGATGACCTCAATCACTACCTATAAATATTTACGTTTTTCCTCCAATTATATTTCTCTAATTGCCACCAATGTTCTCCTAATCGAGATCATAATTTGGTGGTGACCCTTTGATTTCTCTTTTCCTCATATTAAGACTAAATTTTAGTAACCCAATTTTCGATGTGGGTTTTCCCACAAATATATTATCTATTTTCAACCTTTTATTTTCGAAGAAAAATTTCAAATTGCGAGGACGCATTTTATTGAAGGAGGGGAGAATGTAACACCCCAGGATTTCAGAGTGTGTTATTTCTTCAAAATAATTCAATAACTTGCACTACACGCAACACCGAGTTAAATCACACCATGACTTACAAAAAAAAATCCATTCAAAAGAGGTTATGAATAGTATTATCTAAATTTTAAACTTTATATAATCCTTATAATTTTAGAATCCATATTATGAGTTTCTTAGATATAATGCAAGAACAAATTCATTTTCAGTATTGCACTTTTATCAACTTTTAATAGTGAACCCTTTTTAAATACAATATTTTAAACTTTTTGACTAAATGGGGACATCAAAAATTTAAAATGAAACATCCCAAGCTTCCACGGTACACTTTCTTTGAATAATACAGTAGCGTGTGTTGTACGCAACCTTGAGTTTTAACACACACCACAACCAATCAAACTAGCCGTTATGAATAGTAATACCTACTTTTTGAAATTATATATATTTTATATTTGAAAATGGACTTCATTTTTGGATTCGGAATATCAAATTTAGCCTAAGGTTAAATTTTGGTACTTTTCGGATAACTTTAATATTTTGATGAATAGTGAAAATTACTAAATTTTAATTAAAAACAACTTTTTTAATCAAAATAATTAATAGTGATAAATTATTAATTTTAGTGGTTTTAAAGTATATTTAGAATATATTTTTACCACTTAATATAATGTTGGTCATTGGACATAATTTTACAATTAAACCGAACATAAACAAGTGTCAATCTTTTGATAGTTATTATCTCTTAAAAACACGCTTTTTGTTTTGACAGCGGGAATTAATTTTAAATTAATTTCTGCCACTTCTGTGTTTTGAATTTAGAAAAATGGATTCCATATTTGGAATCAGGATGTTCAAATTGTGTAAATAGGTAACTTTTATTTTTAGACATTTTGAAAAATTACTGCGGTAAATATTTTATTTACCATGGTTAAGGGTAAATCCGGTAAATAAGGGTTAAAAAATAATATTATAATAATACTAAATTACCCTAAAACGTGTCTTAACCCTATTGGTTGATACATGGTCGACCATGGGCATCTTTGTGTCAATTTTGGGACCCCATGGATCCACTTGTAAGTGATAATGACACATTATATTAATAAAGCTAAAATAAAAATAAAAATGGCATAAGCTTACATCTTTTAGAAGAACAATTTTTACATAGGGTTATACATGTTGGATTTTCGATTATAAATATTAATTAGAAAGATAAAAAGATTTCCTACATAATGATAGTTTATTTATAATTTTTAGACATTAAATAAGTTATTTTATTTATGACACAATGATGATGTAGTAATTACTATAATAGTGAAAAATTAAAATAATCGATATTATAAATACCCAAATAAATATAATATGAAACTTTTAATGAATTAAACTAATTTTATAGGATAATATGATATATTAGTATTGATTTAATTGACTTTGTTCGAAGTAATCAATCTGTTATGAGTTTCACAAAAATCAACTATTGAATAGTGTCAAAATTGACATAAAAGAGTTCTTAAAACAAATATTATATTATTAATTGATATTAAATTCCTAAAAATCTAAGGTTCGGCCAAGAGACTTATATTATGATAGTTTAATCATTAATGGACCACTTGGGGGTCGCTTGGATGTATATAGTAAGTTTATTAACCATATTATATAAAAATACAAAGAGACATTGTAAAAGTGAAACTAATTAACTTAGAGTTAATATTTAAAGATAAGGTTAATATAAGTACCCAAACCTGTCTAAATTCTATTGGATGAGTTGTTTTAGACCTATCCCCACCTCAACCTTTGAATAGTCAACTTTGGAGCCATTGGAAACCGAATATGAATTTATTATAAATTAATATTTCTAGCTTTTCCAAAGGTGCCCCTCACCCCTCTTATAAAAGGGAACTCCTCCTTCTCATTTCCTCACACCTCTCAAGCCACTTGGCTCGTCCAAAATCTGACCAACTAATCTCCCCACATCCCTCTCCTCCTCCTTGAAGCTTCCCCTTAGGCAGAAAGCATTTCAAGAAGTCCTTTGGTTCCAACCAAAGTGAGTTACCTAAATTAAAGGTAACGATTTCTCTTAAATTATTTTCATTTATTTTGCTTCTTCAACCCCCAAAATCTTTTTATTTCCTTTCTTTTGTAACAACACCAGTATCCTCAATATACTAAGATGTTGTTATAATAAGGATTCAAACTACACATACACACAACTCCATCTAATGGATGATGAACATAATGTTTCTGTGGATGGAAAACTAACGCCTCACGAAACGATGATTGTTCAAAAACATCTTACCGCCTCTCATGGTGGCCATTATGATGGCATTGTAATTAAATATGATATTAATGATATATATTTTATATATAAGCTTCTGTAATTCCATTTTATTTCATTCCATTATTTGTTTCATGTTGTATATACATACGATAGTTTCATTTGAGGAAGTGCGGACTACCGCCCCCTTAAAATGATATGACTCGTTCATACAACACATGGAACGTATAAAGGATGGTGTTAATGAACATAAGTAACATATATAAAATATTAAATTATACTAGAATAGTAATATACCTATGTATCATTTGGATTTGATTCTTTTAAAATAAAAAATTAAATGGAAGTTGCGTTCGTGCGTACGTACGGACTACCGTCTCCACGAACGCGATAAGATTCGTTCTCCATCATATCCATTCAAGTATTATTCTCATTTTAGGGTTAAAAATAATGTTAATATCATTCTGATTATGAATAAGATATAATCTATCCATTATAAACATGTCTTACGTAACCAAACATTTAAGAAGAACGAATCGATTATCACCCGAAACGACGATAATACTAAGATATTATTAATAAAGCAATGTTAAAAGATCATATATGATATCATATTAATGTATATGATTCTTGTACAATTTAATAACAATTATTTCACCATTATACAGGAGGTTAACCTACCCCAACCAAGGAAAAGTTCAAGGTAAGTGTTATTTCATGATCTCTTCATTATCCGAGGTTGTTTATATGTAATAATCTACTGGGATCTCTTTATCATCCACATCCATGTTTCTTAAAAATGTATTTCAAAACATTTTTACTATTTACTAGAATATGAGTTAATGTCATTTATACCCTTTTTGACTTGTATAAGTGGTTTATAAAGGAATCTTACCGTCGTTTTCAAAACAAGGTCCCTTTTTAACCTTTTCGACAGAATTAAGATAAGAATGTTTTTTTAACTTATACGGCGGGTGCGGTTATTTTCCGCCGTTATAAAATCGTCAAAGCTTTCCTTACAAGCTTACAAGAATATTTTCAAGAAAATGTTTTATTTTATATGGCTCTTAAATGATTTCAAAAATAGAAAGATATATTTCTCTAAAAAGTGTTTTGATTTCATCTATGTCAACATCCTTTAATGGATTTTACGCTTATTTGAAGTCGATTTATTATAATACAAAACTTCTATATTGTATTGAAGGTTTTGTGATATGTTTGACTGTGGATGTGCTATTTTATACCATTCATAGTTTATGGTGAAACTATTGACATTTAGTATGCTAGTTTTAATCTGAATGTTTATGTTATATTTCAAACTTTTCTTCAGATGAATGTGCTAAACAAGTATGTTCCGGGTTGGGGACCGGTAAAATTAAGCCCTCCAGGTTGGGGACTGGTTAAAGTAAGCCCTCCAGGTTAGGGACTGGTAAAAGTATGCCCTCCGGGTTGGTGTCCGGTTATTAGAGGCACTCCGGGTTGGTGTCCGGTTATTAGAGGCACTCCGGGTTGGGTTCCGGTTAGAAGTAACCCCTAGGTCTTGGGATGAGGCCTAGACAAAGAAATTAACGTTTAGCATTATGCATTCCATAATTATGAAAGTAGTTATTGATATTGCATGTGATTATTCGATTAGTAGAATATCCATGTGAACAAGTAAATGGCATTATTTCATTTTACTTTTGCCATACTATGTTGAAGTTCAATTTTAAAAGGCTTTTGTTTTAGTAATTCATTGCCTTAAATGTTTATGCTTATTTTTAATGTTCCGCTATATTGTTATCCTTACTGGGCATTTGAGCTCACCCCTTTTCTATGTTTTATTTTTCCCAGGTAGTGAAGAAGTAAATTATGAATGACTTGCAGGGATATTATGAGGGGTTAATAGTGTGGATATGAAGACTTTGTTGTTGTAGTGGTTTTTCACTTTGAAATGTAATGTAAAACTTTATGATTATATCTAGTGTTTCCAAGGCTACTAAACCAATCGGTCTTTCGAGATTTGATCTTTCTTGTGATCATGCCAATGTTACGAAGTAATGCACCGACTCTGGGCAGCTGGGGTCGGGGCGTTACAAAAAGTATTTTGCTGATTTCAAAAACCCTAGGCTAAAAAAATAAACATATATTGATGTTGATATAGAAGAAATACATCTTTGAAAATAATTCTCGAATGAAACCACTCTTGAATGGATACGGAATTGAAATTCTCAATTACAATAGTTCATTACCCCAATATCTAAATATCTATTAAATTAAAACTATTGTAAAATATAAATTATTTTTGTATGCTCTTTTTAAAATGAAAAGAGAAATAGAAGTAAAATATTTGAATATTATTTATAATACATTTTAAAATTCAAACAATTGAAAATGTTATGGCTGTCTTCCTAAAGAAATTCAGAAAAGGATAAGGGAAAATTCATTGAAAACCTATATATTTTAAAAAACATCAATAATAGGGCCTTAAAAATACATTTTTTATCTGTTAAATTTTTTTGAGATGATGATAAAAACAACAAAGTGAAAGGGAAACCCCTTCTATATTATTTTCAAAATTCCACTATTCAACAGTAGTATTGATAAAAGAGTAAAAATATAATAAAATATATAATAAAATAACATTAATTAAGTGGTTTACGAAATACTATATAATAAAATATCATATATTAGGAAGATATGTATGTAAAATAAATGATTATTATGAATCATTATAACTCAAAAAAATGGCCTTTGAGTTAACATTATCTCATATAAGAAACATACTCCATGTGACATGTGACAACTAAAAATGGGACTCTATGTGAAAAATGTAAATAATGAGATAACACCACCTAATTAAATCATAAGGTTTAATCATTCAATACTATAAGAAATAATTTAAACGGAATGGTAATAAAAAATAGATGAAAATTGAGTTACCAAAAAATGATTACTTAATGGTGTAACAGTAAATTCAAATAACGTTTTAATAATGAAACATGATTTATCATAATTTATACCATGATTTAAAATTAAATTATTTATAAGGGATTTATGGGAGAGAAAATTAATACAACACCATTAAAAATAATCATGTAATATAACAAAAAAATGTCTCTATGAATCAAAATTGAGATTAAGAAAACATATATGGATTGAGTAATATTTCAATGAAAATTTAATTCGATGGAGGGATTTTAATTGAAATGAAAAATGATGAATAATAGTGAATTAATTATATATTATAAATTTAAGGATTTAAATACACCACATGAGTTATATTAGTTTCTTAATGAAAAACATATATCAAAGAGATGCAGGGGAAATAAAAACCCTTACCTTATTTCCTTTGATAATATATTACAATCTATACTCATATATAATATAAATAGAATCCATAATGATATAAATAATATAACATTTCAGTTTTATATCATTTTAAATCAACATTTTAGTATTATTTTTTATGGACATATTGGTTAGTTATAACTTATTTCAACAATGGAGTGTCGATAATATCCACAGTTTTTTAACTTTTTATAATTTCAGTATCCCTACCCATGAAATGGTTCCAAATTCATGATTAGTATATTTTTATATGAAATATTATAATATTACTATTATTTTATTAGATCTCATATATTTTCCAAATACAATAGTTATGATACTTGAAAATAGAACAAGTGTTGGCCTATTTAAGATATTTTAATAAAATAATATGATACAATAATAAAATGATATGGAATATAATACATATAGAATAATATTATAATTATAATTATCTTATTATATAATAATAATAATATTTTTGTTCTTATAGTCATCCATTATTGAGTTTTATATCAACGTCCATATCTACAATTAAAACAACCCAAACATGAACCCACATTATCTTGATGGGTGAGAATGGTTAAAGATGTTCTAATTTGGAAATAATGTTGTTATAATAGAATAATAAAGATTTATTTTTTATTTTTTTTTATGACGGTGAACAATATATAATGTCTTTTGGTTAAACATAATAGCAATATAAAAAATGGAAAATGATTCAATACGAAAGAAGTCATATGTGAGCACACATGATTGGAAATCCATTGTTATTCGATGTGCACGGAAATGAATAAAAAAGTGTTATAAAATTAATATAGTAACATATATTTATTAAAAATATTTAATATTCATCAAATTATAATGGTGATAATATATTTTGATGAGTTTGATTAGTAATAAAAATGTAAGAATGGGATAATACATAAAATGGAAACATGATCTCCCATTAGATTACTCCATGAAATTGATGAGATTGTGATTATAATGTGTGATGAATGGATTTAGGATGTGGGAGTGTGTTATATTGAGAGAAAACATTAACATATATTCAAGGGGTGATTTGAAGTCCAATTGTATATTTGGATGGGTGGAAGTTGTATCCTTTTAAACGTAATGAAAATATATCTTTTGGAGTAACTCATCATTTTTCAATGATGCCATGGCCTGATACCAAAGTAAATTAATCAAAACATGAAAATAATGTGGTAGTGTAAAATATTATAGAAAAGTCATGTAGTCCATTCATTTTGATAAAATATTTTTGTCATTTATGGATTTTATTTTTTACTTCTTCTAATTTATTAAAATTCAAACGTACTATAAAAAATATTTTCTAACAAAATAATTCATATATGAATAAATATAAAATTTAACCACTATTAGAATCATGTAGGAATTGGATCCACTATGAGATACATATCTGAATGAAATTTGTGGACCTAGTCATAAAAGAATCCATGATAAAGGTAGATTAAAATTATACACATGTGGATTTTTGGATAAAAATATTGCATATGCATTGGAATGAATCATCTCTCATATTTTTTATTCATTTTAAACCCCATTATCATTTGAAAATATATTTTTGAAGAATTTTTATATGAATAATGTTTTTTTATAAAAATAATATTTAATGTTATAATTATAATGATTTTAAGATGTTTATAATTATTCAAAGATGATTTATTAAACCTTAAAATAATTATAATAATTTTCTCATCCATAAATTCACTTAATTAAACATATTAATAGATATTTTATAATGTATTACATGATTTCAGAAATTTATAATAATGTATTTATTAAATTTATAATATTATATTTAAATGCGATATTTTATATTTTTATAATCGAAAGGATTCCAAAAACATATATTCCATATAATATCTAATGTAGTGCAGAATTAGTATTTTTCACAATTCATATAAAGACATATTCTAGATTAATCCAAAAAAACATAGTCTAATGTTGTTTTTATATATTAATTACTATTGGTCAATTAATAAAATTAAAATCATTAAATTTATATTCTAATTTTTTTAATAAAATATTATAATATAGCGGAAAGAATATTTTTTAATAATATAAATTTCAAATATTAAATATTCTTATTCTTATTTCATGTCACATTAAATTTAAAAAGGGGTTAATAAATTAAAAATATAAAAAAGTCATCACCGATAATAAAATTTTTCATTGAATAGAAATGAAAATCACACACATGAAACCTTTTATATAATAATACATTTCTAAACAATAAATGGTATTATATATAATTTTAGGTAAATTATACGAATTTCATGTATATTAAATGTGGAATTTATTATCATTAATATATATTTTACAATGTGGTTGTATTATATCATTCTCATGAATTTTATGTCTATGTTTTTATGATCATTCAAATATATTTATATTTTATCTAAATATATCATGGATTTTTTTATTTTTTGTGTTTTATATAGATAAATTATAAGGCCCTAGCCTTAAACCATACTTAATCTTGAGTTATTACAAGATTACACATTGAGGATCTTTTCAGGTTTAGAGTTTTAGAGAATTAGATAATGAAACTTGCATTACATTCCACATTTAAATAAAGTGGTACATAAAAGACAGTATTCATTTTTCCCATCAACGGAAACATATTTAAAATAAAACATGGATTCTTTCTTGACACTTCCTTGACACTATCATCACATCATGCACCTTTCCCTTGACCTATGAAAAACATATCAAAAACTTGGTCTGAGCATAAAAAGCTCAGTAAGGGATATAAAAATATGGAAAGGAAACATGAGTACATGTATACATAAGAATGAAATCATACTTTACCAATAAAACATAATCTCATTAACATACCTCATAAAATCATGAATAAATCATAGAAATCCTAAGATATAAAGGTAACGTGAGGCATTCATAACATTCTTACGTAGGGAGTAACCCTCTTGGTAACGTTTGGAATACCCACCACAGTATATTCCCTAAATCGCTTTAGAGAAACCTTAACATTTCACTCCTTCGCGTTACCCAATGCATTGGAGAGCTATATCGGGCTCACCTGCCCTTAGTTTATCACGGAACAACCCATTTTCATAACAATTCCCATGAACCATAACATAAATGTATCACATAAAACATTCATAATGGAAACATAACATTTCCACATTTTAATCACAATATAACATTTTAGTATATTGAAATAATGAATCCATTCAAAAAGAAACCATTTCCAAAACCATTTAAAACATTTATTAAAGGGATTTTTGAATCAAAGTTTCCCATACCACCTTGAAGCTTTTAAAATTTTAAACCATTAATATCCATATAAATAAATCCTTAAAACCATTTTGAAAACATGGATATTAATATGAAAAAAACTTAAAATATTTAAAGCGATATTTTGGTTAATGGGGTTTTACCAAAATTAGAGACACTTGAATAAAATAATTGAGGAATAACATTTAGTAAGAACTTTATAATATCATGAGAATAAATGGATTCATGATAAAATATTCCAAAGGACAGTATATACACCATATAAGAGTGAATTGGTGCATAACAACAACGAAGTCTCAAAAGAAATGTCAAATGTGATGAAATCCCTTATAATGAAGGTATCCTTAAATTAAGGATAAATAAATCTCAAAATTATGTGTGAAAAATATAAATACACCCAATATAAGTGGATATTAAGTGTAAAAAAATAAAAAGTCATTAACACATATTCAAAGGATGACATATTCAATAACTACATGTTGAACCCAAAGAAATCGAAATTGGGTTAAACAGTTCCCTTGGTAAAATTTGACAACCTAACTCCATCACTTAAAAATTCAGAAAATGAGTTTAGGAGAGATTAAAAGGGCATATCATCACATAGAAATAAAATTTACATCAATAAGGATATAGAAGAACATATCCCAACATGATAGTATGTTAATTAAAAGAAATAACAAAAGAAGACTTTTAAAATGTGGCGGGTAAAAGGTCCCCTTACCGAGTTAGGTAACTTTCGAAACGTACACCCCATGGAAGAAGGGTCATACAATGAAGATGTGAATACCCATAAATGAAATTATGATACACAAAGTATATAATAATGGGCAGTACATAAACCACTCAAAGGAAATTGGTGGAAATGTAGCATAAATCTCACAGGAATAAAAGTGAGACGAAAAATCCCTTAAGAAAACTCGGCAGCCTAACGACGTCACATAAAACATCCAAAATGGATTGATGAGAGAGGATAGGGTCTCTAATCATATGAACATTAAAATTAAAATAAGAGTAATATAAAAGAATATCCCAATAACATGAAAGATTATATTTAAGAAGAATGACATAAAAAGAGAGTACTTTAAAAGAAAGAGAGGAGTCAGATCCCTTACCTTGGGAACGACATGACTCGATCGTTCTTTATTCTCCTGAATAATAACTTGAGTTAATTTATACTTCCTTAAGATCCCTTTTTCAAGTTAATTATTCCTTTTATATCATTTATTACCATGTCATGAACACTATTTTATTATTTATGTTAATAATTGTCATTTTAACTATCATTGGTACTTGAGTCAAAAAATAAACTCTTTATAATAACAAGTTGTTCATGTGGTAAAATATACATTATATACATAATTTTATTCATGATTTAGATATCATATATATCATATATATCCATTATATTCATTCATTTATAGTATTACATAACATTTAGAGTTAAGAAATGAAATGCACCATTCATGGAGACGGTATGTCGTACGTACGCATGAACGCTACTTCCATTTCTATATCATATTTAATGGAATTAAAACATAATGATATATAATAGTATTTTAATTCCAGTATGGTATCATATATAATATCATTAAATATATCCTTTATACTTACCACATATGGTATTAATGAATCAAATCACTTTGAGGGGGCGGTAGTCCGCACTTCATAAAATGAAGATATCGCGTATACCCAAAATGGAAGCCATGAAGGTATTCCATAAATAAATAAAACACAATTTTAAGGAAAATATAAAGATATTATATATCATATATAAATATAGTTTCATCTTAATGGCCACCTTTGAAGGTGTTAAAATAATGTTGAACAATCATCGTTTCGGGATGCAGAAATTCGCCATCCACGGAAACAGTATGTTCTTTAACCATTAGAGGTAGGTGTGTGTAAGTGTAGCTCGAATCCTTCTAATAGAAACTTACTAGTATATTTAATATACTATATTTGTTACAAAATAAATGAATAAAAAGAGTTTAGGGGGTTGGAGAAGCCAAATAAAACAAAAGGATAGAAGTGAAGACATTACCTTAAAATCGGGTAACTCCCTTTGGTTTGAGCTCAAAGGTTTCCTTGGAAAGTCTTCTGCCCAAAGTGAGGCTTCAAAGAGTTATAGAGGGATATGGAGAGACAAAACAGGCAGGGTTTGGCCATGCTAAAGGCTTTGGAAGTGTGGGTAAGGAGGTATAGGTGGGGGCCTTTAATAAGAGGAGAGGAGGGGTACTCTTGGAAAGTAAATAAATGTTACTTTATTTTAGAATGAGTTTCGGATTTTAATGGTCCCACATTGATGTGTTTCTAGGATAAGGTGATAAGGGTTCTAAATACACCCATAAAATAGGTTTTGAACTTGTTTAGGTCTTAGATTTTACATTAACCTTCCATTTTAATTAAATCTATAAATAATGAGGACATCGTTGCATCATCATGATGTCATAAATAATTTTCTTTATTTAATGTCTAAAAATTATAAAAAAATAATATGATTTACAAAATATTATTAGCTTTCCAATTACTATTTACAGTAAAAAATCTGACTTGTAAAACCCCATGTAAAAATTCTTTTAGTAAAACATCTCATGTTTGTGTCATTTTTATTTTAACATTAAATAAAATGTTATTTATGTTATTTCCAAACCAAAGTGGCTCCATGGGGTCCCCAAGTTGACCCATGGATTGTCTTGGTCATACATGACACATCCAATGAGGGTAGGACATGTGTCTAGGTCATTTAATTTTATTAAAACATTATGTTTACCTTAAACTACACTAATTACTTCTAATCGCAATTAGAAACTTAATAAGTTACTATTCACCAAAAAATTATTCTAGTCCCATTGATCCACATTTTACTTTTTAATGAGAACCATGTATGTCTACTTTTTAAAATTCAAATCATAAAGGTGGCAATATTTCATTTAAACGGAAAATCAGTTTTTATAATTACCACTTAGTGGTTGCACTATTCATAAAAGATTGATGTTTTTCAAAAAATTACCAAAAAAACACCCTAAGCTATATTTGATATTATTAATTCAAAAATGATGTGTATTTTAAAAAATTAAAAACATATAAGTTTCATTAATTTATTTAATAATTAATTCCCACAGTCAAAACAAATAGCGTGTTTTTATGAAACAAAATATATCAAAAGATTGACACTAGTTTAAGTCCAATTTCAAAGTGAAATTAATTCCAATGAACACTATTGGATTAAATGGTAAAAATATATTCTAATTTATCTTTAAAACCAATTAGAAATATAATCTATTCATATAATTAAATTATATTAAAAAGAGGTTTTGATTTAAAATACAACATTTTTCACTATTCATTAAAAATTGAACTTTTTCGGAAAAATACCAAAAATTTACACAAAGTAAATTTTGATGTCCTGATTCTAAAAAATAATTTTATTTTGTCAAATATAAAACATAAAATTGTCAAAAAGTATATTTAAAAGAGATTCTCCATCAAAAGGTGGTTAATCGACCTTTTATAGAATATTGGAGTGTTTACGCTTAAAATTGGATACACTCGCATTTTTAATCCTCTAACATTTATTGTAAAGAGTAAAAATATTTGACAAACACATATAATCATTTTTTAGTTAGTTCTGTTCATTCCCGCCATTACAATGGCTAGGCGTTAACTACCATATAAAATAATATTATTTTATTATTAGAGTGCAACGTAAGATTCCAATGAAACTTATTGTTGCGTATTGGGTACGACATCGAGCATAGCGTCCCCTTTAAATTAATAGTAATATTTTATTCACAAATATGAATAAATGTGAAAATGTCATATTCTTTATTTACTTGGGGTGTTACATCCTTCCCCCTTTTGGGAATTTCTTCCTCGGAATTTTAAAATTGGGCTTGGAAACTTCATTGAAAATCCCACAACAGAACAAGAGTTAGTAAAACAATAACTTTAAAATAAAGAAAGATAAGTACAGAGGTCACCCGAGTTAACCCATACTAGGATTCCATGTATGAAAAAATGGACATGGAGGAGAAAACATAGGGTCATGCTCTGAGGGATATTGATAGTAAACATATCTAGGTGAAAGTTAACCATAAGAAAATCTAAAACCTGTGATGGGTTAAACTGTATTCGATTCCCCAGTAGGAAAAGTTAATAGAGAATATTTTTGTTTTAAGTTACAGTTCATTGAGGAATTTATTTTTGATATTAAGGAAACATACTTACTTTTCATGTTGACATTCAACTTTTAATAGATTTCTTACACAAACTCATACTTTCCCCAAAAAACGAGTATTTAAGAAGACTTGTTCACATTAAGAGTACTATAATCAACTTCTAGAGGATCACCTAATCCACAAAAGAGAACTATTTACTTCTCATGTATTTTGACTTTAACAAAAACCAAAACCAAAAAGGTTTGTATAAGATTAGATAATCCAAAAAAGTATAATCCTTTATAAAAAGAAAATTTATTCTTAATCTCCAAAATTTGTCTAAAAAAACCCAAAGTTCAACGAGGACCATCAGATAAACAATTTGTCCGTAAAATTCTTCAACATAAACCAAACTAAGATTGAAACCCAAATATTTTAAGGATTTAATCACATAGTCTTCCAAGGTACAAATTAGCTTTTATCTCTAAATAACATCAGTTGCTCTTAAATTCTCATATTGAAAAGTAAATAACATAATCACATATCCTCGATGATAGGTTAATCATTTCCATAGATAACCCAATATAAACTTACTCTTGATTCCTAAAATCCTCTAACTAAAAATAATTAGTCAAACTAACCAGGGACTTCACATAGTCCAGTGGTAGGTGATAAATACCAGTCGCACATTGGTTGTGGGTTCGATTCCCACAGCTTTGTCCGACGCGACAGGTTGTCACACGGTCTGTGTGTTTTCCTTTTTCCAAAACTATATAATTCTTAGAAAATTCCCCAAAACGAGATAAAATATTCAAAAATAACCATAACATAATTTGACCTTAATTTTATCTCATGCCTTTCATTTTCCATCATAACATATAATTACCCATAATTACCTCAATGTAAGGATCATATAAACTCTAATGGTTACCTTTATACTTATTACTTGAACATCCACATCGATTGGTCATCTGGTACATGATGCATTACAGAACATACGAAGGTTCAAGTGGTTGATCATGACTCTTGGATAGTTGGTTTAGAACAACCATGAGTTTCCTCATTGAATCCCCCATTTTTTCTAGTATCCTAATCAGAGAACCACCACAGTTTCCATGAAACCTTTTGTCTCCTTGGTGCCTTCTAGATCCATCCATTCACTAAAAACCGAAAATGTCAGTGTGAGTATATCAACAAAACCATCATTTACCAATGAGGAAGGCAAACACTAAGATATACATACTCATTCACTTTATCTAAAACTAGTACTCTTTCTGAAATCCTATCCATTATGGTACTTTCACTTATGCTTAGAGAATAACCTAACCTCTAAAGTTATCTAAACCGACCTTTGATACCAACTATAAGGCCCCAGCCTTAAACCATACTTAATCTTGAGTTATTACAAGATTACACAGTGAGGATATTTTCATATTTATAGTTTTAGAGAATTAAATCATGAATCGTTTATTACATTCCACATTTAAACAAAGTGGTACATAAAAGACAATATTCATTTTTCCCATCAACGGAAACATATTTAAAATAAAACATGGATTCTTCCTTGACACTTCCTTGACACTATCATCACATCATGGACCTTTCCATTGACCTGTGAAAAACATTTCAAAAACATGGGATGGGCATAAAAATCATAGTAAGGGATATAAAAATATGGAAAGGAAACATGAGAACATGTATTCATAATAATGAAATCATACTTTACCAATAAAACATAAGCACTTTAACATACCTCATAAAATCATGAATAAATCATAGAAATCATAATACATAAAGGTAACTTGAGGCATTCATATCATTCTTACGTAAGGAGTTACCCTCTTGGTTACGTTTGGAATACCCAACACAGTATATTCCCTAAATCTCTTCGAAGAAACCTTAACGTTTCACTCCTTCGCGTAACCCAATGCATTGGAGGGCTATATCGGGCTCATCCGCCCTTAGTTTATCACAGAACCACCCGTTTTCATAACAATGCCCAAGAACCATAACATAAACTTATCACATAATACATGCATAAAGGAAACATAACATTTCCACATTTCAATCACAATATAACATTTTAGTATATTGAAATAATGAATCCATTCAAAAAGAAACCATTTCCAAAACCATTTAAAACATTTAATAAAGATATTTTTGAATCAAAGTGTCCCATTACACCTTGAAGATTTTAAAATCTTAAACCATTAATATCCATATAAATAAATCCATAATACCATTTTGAAAACATGTATATTAATAAGAACAAATAATTAAAACATTTAAAGCGATATTTTGGTTAAAGGGGGTTTACAAAAATTAGAGACACTTGAATACAATAATTGAAGAATAACATTTATTCAGAACATTATAATATCATGAGAATAAATGGATTCATGATATAATATTCCAAAGGACAGTATATACACCATATAAGAGTGAATTGGTGCATAACAACTATGAAGTCTCAATAGAAATGTCAAATGTGATGAAATCCCTTATAAAGAAGGTATACTTAAATTAAGGATAAATCAATCTCAAAATTATGTGCCACAAATATAAATACACCAAATATAAGTGGATATTAAGTGTAAAAAAATAAAATTTCATTCACACATACTCAAAGGATGAAATATTCAATAACTACATGTTGAACCCACAGAAATCGAAATTGGGTTAAATAGTTCCCTTGGTAAATTTCGACAGCCTAACAGCATCACTTCAAAATTCAAAAAATGATTTAATGGGAGATAAATAGGGCATCTCATCACTTGGAAATAAAATTTACATCAATAAGGATATAAAATAACATATCCCAACATGATATTATGTGAATTAAAATACATAACAAAAGAAATCTTTTAAGAAGTGGAGGGTGAAAGGTCCCCTTACCGAGTTGGGTAACTTTCAAAACGTACACCCCATGGAAGAAGGGTCATACAATGAAGATGTGAATACCAATAAATGAAATTATACTACACAAAGTGTATAATAATGGTCAGTACATACACCACTCTAAAGAAAATTGTGGAAAATGTAGCATAAATCTCACGGGAATAAAAGTGAGATGAAAAATCCCTTACGAAAACTCGGCAGCCTAACAGCGACACTTAAAACATCCAAAATGGATTGATGAGAGACAATAGGGTCTCTCATCATATGAACATAAAAATTACATTAATAGTAATATAAATGAATATCCCAATAACAAGAAAGATGAGATTTAAAAGGAATGACATAAAAGAGTGTACATTAAAAGAAAGAGAGGAGTCGGATCCCTTACCCCAGGTCCGACTTGACTCGATCATTCTTTAATCTCCTAAATAATAAACCTGAGTTAATTTATACTTCCTTAAGAACCCTTTTTCAAGTTCTATATTCCTTTTATATCACTTATTACCATGTCATTAACACTATGTTATTATTTAGGTTAATAATGGTCGTTTTAACGATCATTGGTACTTGAGTCAAAAAAATAAACTCTTTATAATTACAAGTTGTTAATGTGGTAAAATATCCATTATATCCATAATTGTATTAATGATGTAGATATCATATATATCATATATATCCAGTATATTCATTCATTTATAATATTACATAACATTTAGATTTAAGAAAAGAAATGCACCGTTCATGGAGACGGTAAGCCATACGTACGCATGAACACTACTTACATTTCTATTTCATATTTAATGGAATTAAAACATAATGATACATAATAGTATTTTAATTACAGAATTGTATCATATATAATATAATTAAATATATCCTTTATATGTACCACATATGGCATTAACTAATCAAATAACTTTGAGGGGGCGGTAGTCCACACTTCCTAAAATGAAGATATCGTGTATACCCATAATGGAAGCCATAAAGGTATGCCATAAATGAAAAATACAGAAGCATAAGAAAAAAATAAACATATTATATATCATATATAAATATAGTGTCATATTATTGGCAACCTTTGAAGGTGTTTAAAGAATGTTGAACAATCATCGTTTCGGGAGGCAGAAATTCTCCATCCACGGAAACAGTATGTTCTTTAACCATTAGATGTAGGTGTGTGTACGTGTATCTCGAATTATTCTTAAAAAACATCATAGTATATTTTATATAATGTATTTGTTACAAAATAAATAAACAAAAAGAGTTTAGGGGGTTGGAGAAGCAAAATAAAACAAAAGGACATAAGTGAAGACATTACCTTAAAATCAGGTAACTCCCCTTGGTTTGAGCTCAAAGGCTTCCTTGGCTAGACTTATGCCCAAAGTGAGGCTTCAAGGAGTTAGAGAGGGATGTGGAGAGACAACATGGGTATTGTTTGTCTGAGCCAAAGTGTTTTTATCTGTGGGTAAGGAGGTAGAAGTGGGGGACTTTTATAAGAGGAGAGGAGGGGCATTCTTGGAAAGTAAATAAATGTTTCTTTATTTTAGAATGAGTTTCGGATTTTAATGGTCCCACATTGATGTTTTTCGAGTATAAGGTGATAAGGGTTTTAAATCCACCTATCCAATAGGTTTTGGACATGTGTAGGTCTTATATTCTACATTATCTTTCCATTTTATTTAAATCGTTAAATAATGAGGTTATTGCTGCATCATCATGATGTCATAAATAATTTAATTTATTTAATGTCTAAAAATTATAAAATAACTATTATGATGTAGGAACTCTTTTTAGTTTTCCAATTACTATTTATAGTCAAAAATATTACTTTTATAACCCCTTCTAAAAATTTATTTAGTAAAACATCTCATGTTTGTGTCTTTTTTTACTTAACATTAAATAAAATGTTATTTATGTCATTTCCCAACAAAAGTGACTTCATGGGGTCCCCAAGTTGACCCATGGATTATCTTTGTCGGACATGACACATCCAATGAGGGTAGGACATGTGTCTAGGTCATTTCATTTTATTAAAGCATTATTTTTACCTTAAACTGTACTAATTATCTCTAATCGCGATTAAAAACTTAATAAGTTACTATTCACAAAAAAATTATTCTAGTCCCTTTGAACAACATTTTACTTCTTAATGACAACCATGTATGTCAGATTTTTGAAATTCAAAACAAAATGGTGGCAAAATTTCATTTAAATGGAATATCAGTTTTTATAAGTACCACATAGTGTTTTCACTATTCATCAAAATTGATGTTTTTCAAAAAATTACCAAAAATTCACCCTAAGCTATATTTGATATTCTGAATTCAAAAATGATTTCTATTTTAAAAAATTCAAAAAATATAAGTTGCATTAATTAATTTAAAAATTAATTCCCGCTGTTAAAACAAATAGCGTGTTATTATGAAACAAAATGTATCAAAAGATTGACACTAGTTTAAGTCCGATTTCAATGCGAAATTAATTCCAACAAACACTATTGTATTATGTGGTAAAAATATATTCTAATTTATCCTTAAAACCAATTTTAAATATAATCTAATCATATAAATAAATTAGATTAAAAGGAGGTTTTGAGTTAAAATACAACATTTTCACTATTCATTAAAAATTGAGCTTTTTCGAAAAAATACCAAAAATTTACACAAAGTAAATTTTGATGTCCCGATTGTAAAGAAGAATTTTATTTTGTAAAATATAAAACATAAAATTGTGAAAAAGTGGATTTAAAAGAGGTTCGCTATCAAAAGGTGGTTAATCGACCTTTAAAAGAATATTGGAATGTTTACGCTTAAAATAGGATTCATTCGCATATTTAATCCTCTAACATTTATTGTAAAGAGTAAAATGATTTGACAAACAAATATAATCATTTTGTAGTTAGTTCTGTTCATTTCCGCCATTAAAACGGCTAGGAGTTAACTACCATATAAAAAAATATTATTTTATTATTAGAGTGCAACATAAGATTTCCAAGAAACTCGTTGTTGCGTATTCGGTATGCCATCGAGCATAGCGTCCCCATTAAAGTAATATTAATATTTTATTCACAAATATGAATAAATGTGAAAATTTCATATTCTTTATTTACCTGGGGTGTTACAGAAATCTAATTAAATTTTTTTTTACATTTAATGTACTTAATATATTACAATCTTATGTAATTACATTCTTCCCTATTAAAAAATCACATTTTCTAAATTTTAATTATCACTTACTAAGGACTATTTGTTGGGATATAGTTAATATATTAATCCAATGAGTATAATCATATAATATGAAATCAACATTACTCTTTTATTATGGATTAACAATATATTTAAACAAAAAATTATATTAGTTAGTAGTTCATAATGTAACTCTCTATTCAATATATAAACATATTGAAATTGAGATAATCCTCACCAAAATTTTCATGAAAAAATTATCAATCCCATGGTTACAAATACTATCAAACTAAATTCATCAAAATCAATCCAAAAATTATAAACACAATATCCGGAATATATTAAACAAAAAATTTATCCATTTACCAATCATGTTGTCTCTATTATTTATCCCAATAAATGAAACCTTTAAATAATTTTAAATTTTTAGAATATTGATAACTTTTAAATTTATTTTCCCTAAATTTAAATCTAAATTAATGAATAACATTTCATTGATGATTCACATCATACCCATACCATTTATGAAATCCCAAACTATCAGTGATAAAAATCACCCAAAAATTAACACTGTTCATTGTATCAAAAAAATATCTATCACATTACATTAGGTAATAATATGAAATATACAATTTATTTCATAATATGAATTTACTATAACTATTAACTATTTATGTATAAATTTTTATTTATTAAAATCTATAGTTCTTTCTAGAATCATACCTTTTGAATATTCATCATGTTGAATCTTTTTTAAAAATCAAAAATAAAATTAGTTATGACAATATCAGAAAAATTATTATGAAAATATAAATTAGAATATTTTATCACACGTCACACCTTCATTATTAACATAAGATACTTTTAGAAATACCTAGGATTCAATTTCATCAATTCTAGGTTATCTATAGAAATTTTTTTATTATGTTATGGGACATAATTTTTAACATCAAATTTCAATCATTCATTATTACTTTCAATGAGAATATTATTAAACAATGAACATCTCTAGGGAGTTTCAAACAAACTGTGCCCTTCTTCCTCTTTTTCTTTAACCATGTGAAAATTTATCTGATACATAATTCTCCATTTGTGATGTTTTTACCCCCAGTAATGTCTATAACTGATCCTGCATAAACTTTTAGTATCCATACTGGTTGGTAATTCCTTATAAAACCGATGAAACAATTATTTACCCATCCTCAAGATGTTATCCTATATTTTGATTTCTCACATAGGCATATTCCAAGGTGTTTTACTAATGTTCTTCTATACTAATACCTAAATAAAATATAGATAATTATATTAATGTTAAATCATGTATTATCACTAAGGGATAACAATAACTTTAAAATTAGGATCACCCTTAACTTATCATAAACAAAATTATCTTCAACGGACAACATAATCTCCAAATATTCTAGACCCTACTATGACAAAAATGACAATGAACCTAACCCAAACTACCAACCCTAGTTCTACAAACAAATACATAAAATATTTTTTTGGATACCAACTATATAATCATGTACATAATTATCAAATAGATACTCAACAGTTAGAAAATATTTAATTTCATAAATCCCCATCAAGAATAACCTTGAACCAAATCAATATGGTTTGGAAGGAATACCACACAACCTCATGTATTCCACTACATACATAATAGGATTTCGAATAACAATGGGGGAAATAACGGGCATACTTGGAAGTATATTACGTCTATATTATGCAACCATATGATTAGAAAATAGATCTAACAAAAAAATATACTCCAAAAAATAGGAAATAAATAATAAGGTTATCATCACATTTATAAAGATACAACCCATATTACAACAGTAGGGAATGAATGTCACACGACAAAAAACTGAAAAAATAACTATCCCACATGTATAGGATCAATGTATATAATAACATTAACTATAAAAAATCAAAGGAAACATCATAGTTTAAATTTATTACAATAGTTCCCTACACCATCCTACAAATCCTAACCCTATTCTACTATAAGGAACTTTTTTTCACCATATCTGTAGTTATAAAATCAATGCATGCACCAAGATTCCCACCTAGGGTGTGGTTGCTAAACTTATTTTGAAATAACCAAAAAGTCCATTACAATGGTTCATAAGATATAATATTTATATTCATGAATAAAAATAAATCCCATATATGAAAATGTTTATTAGAATAGCATAAATCCTATAAAAATTTCTAAGGTTCTGGATCTACCTTTTCACCTATATGAGAGAATGAATTTCAAATTTCCACCTAACATATTCTCCGTTTATGAGATATCACAAAAAAAATATTTTAAATAGACCTATAAAAAGGGAATCCTTTTTACATAACTTGTAAATATCTAAGCCATCATTCATTTGGGAAGGGATAGTCTATATGGATCAAACAACATGCTCAAATATATTATAAATATGAATAACACATGAAATAACGATAGATAAAAATTCATTTCATGTGAAGTGGGAGTCACAACCATCACAAATACATATCCATGAAATCCTCGAGCATAGGTCTCCCATAGCAACATAGGATCACCACATGTGATCAAACATCAAGAAGAATCCTCATAGTTTTACAAAATTATGTGAAAAAGTCTTGAAAGGTTCCTATATAAATATTTGAAACTAATAAGGACTTCCTACTTTTGGTGAAATGAACGTTTGGTGAAATAAAAAAAAACCATGCATAATTTCAAGACTCAAAATCCTAGTTAAAAACATAAGAAACAAAAATTATAAATATATTAATATTTTTTGAAGATATTACTTACCCAAAAAAGGATGTAAATGATATCCCATAACTATTGTGATTTTTTATCAATGACAGTCTAGATCCAAACTATTGGAACATTCAAATTCCATGAATCTTAATGATTGTCATATCCATGAACAACATTATAATTTTATAGACCATGAAAAAACACCTTGATTTTGATCTGTAAAATAAGAATATAGTTGATTTTACCAAGGTAATTAGGATGTAATTAATTCAGATAATGATAAAACTCATTAGATGTGGAATTAAGGAATTAGACCATTGTGGAAATGTTAATGGGAGGAGAATAAAGGGTGTAAGAGTTTCCATAATAATTTTTTATAATATCCAATGGTACTGGGCGTCATTAGAGGAAAATGGGAGTAATTATTTTTGAAGGTATCTTGTTTTAAAAATAATCATTATAACACAATTGGGCATGTGATGACACAAATAGTTTAATTGGATTGTTAGTGGTCTCCACTAACAGATTGTTAGATTTCGGGTAGAAGATCATATTCACAATATCCCAAATTTCTCTCTAAGGGGATTTATAGTTTTACAATAGATTTTTAGGAATACATTAATAGGTTAGTATAACAATAATAGCATTTGATGATATAATATAACAAAAAATCATGTTTGCTAACCAAATATAACTTTCCCCAATACTCTAATCCATCTCAAAAAAATTAAATATATATATAACGAAATAAAAAATACTAAAAAAATTTATCCATATGTATACAATGTAACAATTATACCCCCTCCATGGACTTCTATTCATCGAGATGTTTCTCATGACCTCATCTCAAATAAACTAATCCATTATAACTAAAAATTTGTCACTATATCCCATTTACCACCATAAATTCCCATGTACTTCTATTGAACCCGAAGAGGAGGAAAAAACCTAACTAACATATCCTTAACACTTCATTCAACAACCCAAATGGGATACTCCACAAATGATACATCATGTTCCTACTCAACATCTTTATAGTCCGTCACATATTTAGAATCGTGATCAATCCTCTAAATTTGAGACACATGGAAGAAATTATAAATATTTTGATAACATAGAGGATTACCCAATAGATAAATAATATTCATGATATTTTTTACCATCTTAATTAGTCCAACATATCATGTTTTTGGATTTTTTAAATACCAATCATCTAATAACCAACTGAGGAGAAACCCATAAGAAAATATTTTTGCCCACAAAAAATTCCTATGATCATATCATACAACAAACATATGATCATTTCCTAATCTGATCTAAAACGAGACACTTTTAATCTAATTTCACCTACTAAATAGAATTCTATACTATACTAGGATTAATAATAATATAATCACCAACCTCATACCAGCAAAGTATTAAATGATGGGAATATTTATTGAGATTTTCAAATGGTTCAATTTGAATTGAATATTGAAATTTATTATATATGAATTCTAATATAAACATGTTCTCATTCGATGTTTTTATTAAAAACAAAACACATGTTTTTATTGTGTCTCTTAAATTAAGGATCGACCTCTCTTTCTCCCATCATTTTAAGGATGATTGGTTGTATATAGCCTCAATTAATTACTTATCTTGTTAAATATTCCATTCCAAAACCACTATGTAAACCATGATTTTCTTTCAGATACTACAATAAATGACACTATAGAGACCCATAGTTTCCATACATAGATTTTACATCTTATTATGTTTATATTAATTAAATATCATTAGGAAACATTCCAAAATTATACCTCTCTTGTTCTGTTGGAACCATAAATGCATAAAAAACAACATTATATAAGAAATAAATCATCTCCCACTTATTTCTTCACAAAATTTACCATCGTTATAAAATTCATTAATAAAAATGATCTCTATATCCTCTGGATGGGAATCATAAGATATAATAACCTATTGTTAAATGTAAGTGTAAAAAGGGATATTTTAATGACCACATAAGTATAATATAGAAATTAGGGTTTAAAAACATATAAACAACATTTGAAAAATATACACTTCATATCATATATCATAATCATCGAGCATTGAATTAATCTATGATTTTCATTATAAATGAATCTTAAATAAATCAGTAAACATGATATGTGATAGTATTACTATTTTATAATAAATTTGTATTATACATATAAATAAGAATATAAAATAATTTCCTTAGTAGGTATGGATCACTTATAAGAATATCATACTGCAGTTGATTCACTCCATATTCAATCATTTTATTCATGGATCACTTTGTATACAATTATAGTGAAAATATTCCATTAGTAAACTAGGTTTACATCCTTTTCCAAACCAGTTTAACTCAGGAGATATCAATAAAAAACAAATGCTTTACCATGATATATAATTACATTCCCATCCATCACATTATAAAAACCATACACCTATGAGCCCCATGATCATAAAAAATTCATCATATAATATACCATGAGTACTAACTATGTTTAAAAAACATTTTATTATTTCATCATAGGATAACCAATTTAAATTAAAATGGTTTCCTAATATCAATAACCTATGAGAATGAAACAACATTAATTGAATAATCCTTAAATAATTAATATACATCATATAAAGAATAATTTTGGATGCTATTATTAGAACATATAAACAGTAAGACATATGTCACATCAAAAGATGTAATTAGACATTAAAAGTTTCTGTAAAGGATTAATAGAAAATTTTATGTGTAAAATAAACTATTTAAATTGAAATCAACTATTTCAAATATAAAAAATTCATATATATTAAAGGAAAAATTTTCATCAAAATAAATATAGAATAATGAAAATTATTCTTCATATCATTAAAAGGTCATGAAAAAAGTAAATTCCTTTTTTGTAATGTATTGGAATAAGTTATTCCTTTCCAAAATTCAATAAATACAAAAAACAATCAAATTTTGATAATGAGAACAAAATTCCATATTAATTTCTTTTTGAAAATTAAAATATATGTAGATATAAATTTATAATTTTTTTGGATGATATTGAAATCATTATTGGAAATAATTTTATAAATCATTGACATTGAAGAATTTTTTTTTAACAAATATGTAAATAAATTCGATGTTACATAATAACAGTATTTTAGCCTTTTTAGTAATTCAAGTATAAAAAATGACGTAAAATAGATATTCTATATACATAAACTAGTATAATAAATTTCATGAAATTTTTTAGGGTTCCATCATTAAATTTAATCATTTGAAACATCGTCATATACAATCTAAAAAATGAGATTGAAACATGAAGGCTATTCCAATATGGTATACATTAAATCATATAACCCATGAAAGAATAAAATAAAATGATGCATTGAATTTTATGATCATAATTATTTTAATGATATATCACTTCAATGGGTTTCTATATATACCACATTAAAAAGATATGTATATAACATAAAATATTTCCTAATGAAGATAATTCGAGAATATAAACCCTGAACATATTTATTGTGTTCCGTTATGTGAGATAAAAAGTACGATATAATTATTATAAATTTATTATAAATTTCATAAATAAAAATAATAATATATATTAGATCTTATAATATTTTATTATAACATGTTATCACCCATTTATTAATAATTCTGTATTAAAATATTTATTCTTGTTGATAACTACACTATTTTTCGTGTTTTTTTCAGTTTGGGAGTCTTAGTATTTATATATTGATCAGGATTGAGATAAATGAAAAATATTAAACATTATATTAGTATCAAATGAAATAATTATATATTTTTTATGCACCAATAAATGATAGATATCATAAAATGAATTACACGGTTATTGGATATGGTTGGTCACACATGTAGTTGACTGTTGATTCCATTTTTTGGTGGATAGAGAAAAATAAAATTCATTTATAATTAATAACTAAATAATAATAATACTATAAAAAATATATTTTTTATTTAATATGGTGTGTCCATCCATGTAATCTGGTCAAGAATAATAAATCCTATCGGGATGTGGAGAAAATATGATGTACATATAAAAAAGCTCTGTTTTTCCCTTCCATATGGTAGAATGATAGAGGATAATTGATATTACGTTATCATAATAACAATTATTTATATTTAATATATTGGACTCATTATATAAGAATATATAAAATTGAATTTCAATTTTACAAATATGAAATAAAATTTAAAATGCTCGGTTATGAGTTATACAGCTTCATAGAGTACCCTTTTTTGGTCTACACCATAAGCCTTGATGGGATGGACCTCCAGAAATACCAAAAACACTAGTATGTGGTGTATGAACCTAAGATATTATTATGGTATATATTGGATAATCTAGAAGGGTCAATAAAATTGTAAGAGAAGGAATTTTGTTTCCTTTTATAAATGAGGGTTGGAGTATTCTTGGAATTAAAACAAATAATTAACATATAATTGACTCATTCAGAAGGGAAATTAATCAGCATTGATTAATATTTTAATAAATAGAGTTTATGTTATATATATCATAATGCAATTATATATTTTTATTTTTGAGTAATTTATAAATATTATATTTTTTATTAACCCCATTGTTTTAATACTTTTAACAATAAATGTAATAATGATTTTTTCAATATTAAATGTTGATAAGTATACTTTTAGTGTAATTTAAATTTAATATATATCAAATTGATAAAATATTAGACCATATATTATCCACATTTTCCAATTTAAGTATTTTGAAGATATTTAAATAACTCCATAATAATTTTTTTTATAAAATATCATCAATTATATTTTTTGTGATATTAATTTAATTTAAATTTAAAAAACTCATTTGAAATGGATTTAAAATACAAATAATTAATACTTTTATAGTATGTAATATTTATACGAAAAATTAATTATCCACAATAAATAATAAACAACAAAACACATTAAATATTTTTAAAGTCATTTATTTTAATTTTCTACTAATGGAATAACTTTTTTTTCTATATTGAATTTTAATTGAATGTAATTAATCAATAAATAAAAAAAATTTAAATTTGAGATATGATAAAAAATAACAAATCTTAAATATATACAATTATAACTAAACATATAATGTTTTATCCTTATGTAAAAATTATACTATTATCATAATCTAGATGGTGACATTTTATATTTATTCATTTATTAAATTAATATAATGGTCATAATCAAAGATATATGAAATTGAGTGATCAGGTATTAAATATTTGCATTTAAATTTCAAGACTCCATTGATCCAATAGGATAAAGATAGTCGTTAGTAAAATTTTATATCATTATCTCAATGATTTAACTCTATTTTAACTATTTTACCCTAAATGAAGTGACATGAATTTTCAATGGTAAGATTTCATATTGGAAAGAAAAAAAATGTCCTACTTATAAAACATTATCATATTCATTAATAATATGGAATTTATTTTTCAGGATTTATATTATATTATTAAAAGAAATGTAATTTGAAATAAGTTCACAGACATGATGATTTTTTTGAAAATGTAATTATTATGTGTTGAACGTGGTTTATTCATATAAAATAATTAAATAGATATTCATTAATTTTAAAAACTAATCAAAAATATAAATAATTTAATATTCATTAAAATAAATCACTAATAATTATTAATATTACTTGTTAAAATTTTAAAATAATTTTATATCCATTTTTAATCATTTTCATACCAATAAAATCATTTTATAATTTTTATATTTTATTCATAATTTTAATTTTAATTTCCATACCATTCAATATAAAAAATGATGATTAATGTCCCATTAAATATTAATATTTCAATAGTATATCATTAATTTTTTAAATTTGTAGGTTAATTTAATGAATAATATTAATGAAATAAAAAGTATTAGTAGAAAAATATATCATAATATATAAGAGTGTTAAATTATACCAATATTAAAATGAATTCCCCCATATTAAATTACATCACACAAACTCAAGAAAACATGGATATCTCTATTTCATCACATCATTGTGTTCCCATGAAACATAATCAAAATTATGATTCTATGAGAGAACATTAAGCATGTGATTTTTCATATTCCATATAATGTTCTCTCTATGATAAAATTTTGTGAACCATTTTTTATTCATAAGAATGATAAGGATTCGCCAGTATAACATCATAGATTACTAAAACTAATGCATAATGAATGATCTTCTTTAGTAGATATTCATTAAAAACATCATAATCTTCAGATATGTATGGTGGATTTTCCAAGTGATTACCTACCATTCTAAGTCAATCAAAAATATAGTCGGGACCAATATACGTACGGATTAATATCCCATTCTTTTAAAATCTCATATTTTTATCCCCTTGAAATATTCATAGGCAGAATGTTTTACTAAAAAAATATTAGATATTTCCATTATTATTTATAAAATTACATTTCTACTAACATTGAGATGCTTTGATGTGTATAAAATTAGATAAATCTTTAGATTCTATTTCGTTAGTTGGATTTGATCATAATCTCACACATTCTTCAAATTAGTCCCTTTTAAATTGGATTTCAAAAATTATTTCAATTAATATATTCATAAAGAGATATTTTAATTCTAAATTGAAAGGTATTATAATAATTAATTAGGACATGAATAAGGTGTTGATTTAGACCAAATTTACAATAAATATTAAAACACATCCAAAAATAATATGTTGCATGAAATGTTTCAACAGACTAACCATCTATCAATTTGTGATAAATAGTGTCGAATCTCATCAATATATAAAACTTCTATGGTATAATCCATCAGGGTTTTTTGAAAAAATCATCTCCCAGTCAGTTATAATTGTATTTGAAACTATTTAATCCCTTGCAAATTCATTTATTTATATTACTAAATGTTGATCATATTGGAAATATTCTGTTGTAGAAATAAATTTTTCTTATTTTGTAAGGTAATCAACTAAAACCGACATTTATTTTTAAACATTAGAGATTTTTGTTTGTCTGATGACATAATCCTTGGTGATGGTTTGTACATTTTCATTGTATTATTTATAATGGTTTTAACATAACCTTATATATTTATCTTTTATAATTTTCTTTATGATATACGAGGAACTCAGATGAATTCATTGAATTATCACTCCTCATTTTTTCCTACCTTAAATAGACTTTCATATAAATATTCATCATCATAAATCCATGATGTATAGGGAAAAATAATATATGAACTTTATCAAATAGTACCTTTTCAGGTTAGGTATTAATGGGAAAAATAAATGATACATGATCCTTATAATTTGTTCATAATCATGGTTAAACTCAATAATACATCTCACATTCTTCTATATCTCCTGATATTTATTCTATTTATCATTAATCATCACTTGGATAGATGATTGTGCACTCATTTGAGATAGATAAAATTAATCCCTTTCATTCTCGATCGCATATACATTCATTGCACATTCAAAAATATGGGATCTTTTTTGATCCTTATCATTGATAACATAGTAAAGTTGTTTTTACACAAACCAACTTCCAACTTATTTACATCCTTACGGCTATAAGGTATTATGTAGTAAAATAAATAATCCTATCCAACTATATTCTTTGTTGAATATTAAAGACATTCTAATTGAATATTACTATAAACAATAGTAATCATTATATAATCTTCACCTTTCTATATAAATATTAATCCACCATATATTTAATTAAAAAATTAAAATATTAATCAAAAAATCATGATTATTGAAAGTATTCCCATTCAGGATTATTTTCCAAGACTAATATAATATAACTATATTATCTTACATGAGAACACCTTTTGGCCTCTAATTAAATCCATTACTATAGTTTAAAATACACTTTCTCTATTATATGATAGTGAATGAATAAGTTAGGTGACTAAACATATCTTTGGTGACATGAAATATTCCTCACATCCATCTATCTAAATGAACATGGAACCCGTATTAGTTATTATAGTGAGTGGATTATAAATTTCTAGAAAATTCTTCATAATTATTCAATATATTATAGATAAACTAAGAAAACTATGGTTATTTTGAATAGTTTTTTCTTTGGTCCCATATTCAACAATATCCATCATTTATGGATCCAAACATATACCTTATCTTTAGATTATATGACCAAAAAATGTAACATTTTATAGAAACATTTTATTTATTACAAAATTTAAATATATTTTTTCCTTCTTTAGGATCCTTAGTAAAATATTCAACTGATATTTAGGAATTTACTTTAACATTTGACATTTAATAAAAACATTTATAACGTCTAGAAAAACTCATCATTTTGGTCCCTATATACAATTTCCAAATAATCTGTAATGAAGGTGGGGAAATTATTTAGACAAAATGGATTCACTATATATTTATAGTTTCAACTCCATATAAATAATATTTCTTTCCTTATATCCATCATTTTGGCTCTTAATTGATTATACCAATATTTAAGGCAAATCATGAAGTATTATTGATCTCTACTGGGTGGATAAAATAATAAATCAATACTATGTAGATGAGAGTTGATATAGATTTATATCTTGTTCAGTTCCAAATAAAAAATTTTATATCCCATCAATCCATCATTATTTTTATCAAAAAAATAGTTATATTTCATGGTGATGCAATTGGTTGAATGAATCGTTTCTACATATTCTATTTGAATTTCTTCTTCAATTCTTATACATTAATTGAGGCGATTCTATATTTGATCATTTGAAATAGGTGTAGTACCTTGTATGATTTCTATTGAAAGCTAAACATAAAAATTTGGTGGTTGAATGGATAAAATTCTATAAATACAACAACAATCTCCCATAAAATGACAAAATAACTAATGATTAGTTTTCCCCCAACCATTTATGACAAATATATATCACGAATAGGAATTAATACCCATTCAATTCATGTAATTTATCTTGTAATATTATAATGATAAATAGATTAAAATTTGATCATATTTTTGGTTTGTAATATCAAATGTTACACTGCTTCCTTGATAATTGATATAGGATTCATATAAAATATGTCAATACATTTCAATGTGAAAATAATATTTTACTAGATGGAGAATAAATATATTTTATGGAAAAAATTCTCCCAAAATTAAATTTGAGAAGAATAAAAAACATAAGAAGTTGACATCATACCTATAGTGGATTTACTATTAATTCCTCAACAATACATAGTGTGGATACTATGATTATGTTATAAAATTATTCACAATTTAATGAATGAGTAGATCCATAAAAAAATAATACATTATATGTTATATAATATATATATATATATTGATTTTTGAAAACATCATTATCTTACACCACATCAGCAATCGTGTTCAGTTGAGATTTCACATTTTATATAGTATTAAGATATTGTTGATGAATATCATTATCATCATTCATTTGGATTAAAAACTGGTTAAAATAATTCGTATAATTATTGTATTTGAAACACTTAAGTATTAGTGATGAATTATATAATTCATTCTATCTATCATTATATAACATAATAATCTAGTTACATTGACATTCGATTGCAGGATAACCTTCCATTATATAGATGAAATATTTACTATTCAACTTAATGCATTTCCAAATTCTTTCCTTCCACAATTCATGTATAACAGAAGTCTTATCTTCTTCTCTTTTTTGTTATAATAATTTTAAAATTATTTCATCCGTTTTTTCTTATCAAAGCTACGAGTTTATTGGAATCTCAAATCACTATTTCCAACTAGATAGAACATTGAAATATTTCCCCCTAGCTATTGAAATTTATTATGGAAAATAGAATTCAGGGACATGGTTTAATGGAAATGAATAACTGATCATCCTTATATTAATGTTGGATAATACCATCCAAAACACCCAGAAAAAGTCCTATAAAATTTTCCTCATAGGTTCTTTCAAATTCATCCTCTTTATTATTTATCCCAATGAAATTTTAATCCTTTTTTAATTGAATAATATAAGGAATTTACTTGTTATAAAATCTTATCTGAAACATATACCACTCAATGTATTCAATTTTTTATACTTCATGTTTATGATAATAATTCACCATTAATCTACATCGCCTTATTTATAATAAAAAACAAAAACAACATATTCATTTTATAATCACTAGAGAATGGAAAATATATTTTTAGTGGTAGTAATAAATTAATATGAAACCACTATATTTGAAGATAAAGTGAAATAAGGTGGATTTTACCTCATAATGAATTACATATAACATTATCTAATCTCTTTATCATTTGTATTCGTTGACCGATTCATGTCTTTAAAATTGTTTGTCAATATAGAATTGATATATATCACTTGAGCTATGATAACATTTGGGTTTGTAGGAGGAAAAAAGTTTCACTATCATTCTTATCAATCCAAACAAAATTACATCACGTTCTATATATATACTATTAAAACAACAGTGAAAGAAACAATAATCATGGTTAGAAAGTACATTATCCTAAAAATAAAATATAGGATATCATCATAATATCACCATCATATATGGGACTTTAGGTTTTACCATGATCATTAATGATCATATTGTATTCAAATTCATCATAATTGTTGGATTATAAAAGTTTCATTAACCCCATTATATACCCATAGATGGTCAAACCATGTTCACAGTAATGGCACAATCATTATGCATCTGAATGAGGGATGAGATATAATTGTTCAACTATTCATGGGGTTATCACTGTACTTGTATCTATGAATAAAATATGAAAACATTTTTTATCTATATAGTGATTTTTTTCATGGAATTCAACACTTATTACAATACAATAACCTTGAATGTTCTCCTATTCATATAATTATTCTACGGTATCTCACTAATGATTTCTAAAACAATATTCTAATATTATATAAACCGCTATCTAATACGAACCCTACTAACCCATTATTTTAATAAATTTATATTATATGTTATTATATGTATACTCATTAAATAAAAAAATTAAGTAGGGTAGAATCATATAGCTGTAGTTCCCGTGGGAACTTGGATACATAAAAAACATTTTCATATAATATATACATCATCTCCAACTTAATTGGTCACAATATTGACGCTTATTTTACATATTAAAAATAAAAAAATCATTCATACCATAGGTAGTGGAAACATAGGAAATTGTGAGCATAGTTTCTTAATATGGGAAAAAAGGATATATCAATGATCACATTAGCATAACATGATAATAAGTGTATAAAGACATTACCATAAAATTTGAAAAGAATATCATGCACATAATAGATCATAGTCATGATTCTTGGAATAAATCATGGTATTTTATAATATATATATCATAATTTAATAAAAGAAAATAATTCATGATATCATAAGACTGGAATATAACATATATTTTCTTAATAAAAAATAAAAAATTATTTCATTAGTAGTCAAGTATCACTGTGAATACTACATTAGTGGAATAGGTTAACTCCCCATACGATATTATCAGTAATCTTTCATTACCATGACTATCATAGTGGAAATATTTCCATATTTAACTTATAACACAACCCATTACAATCATTTTTATCTCACGATATATCATTTTGTACTAAATGCATTAGAGGGATATATAATTCATGTCCAACTTATAAAATAATGGAAATAAAACAAAATGGTGAATATATACCATAAAAAATTAATTATATAATAAAAATAAAAAATAAAAATGTGTTTTATTAGTATTTAAACATTTCATAATAGAACAACTTACGTAAACGAATGGTTATCATAACCATAATTTCATGTGTCAAGGAAAATGGTTTCATAGAATCATCCTTAAAACATCAAAATAACTATTTAAAATAAATGATATTGAATATATAATTAGATCATATCTATAAATAAATCATATGTAATTTCAATGGATGTTGGAATAGAAAAATATTACATTAAATGTTTATTGATCCATTTTATAGAGAAAATACACATGTTTTAAAATTAGATTGTAAAAATATAAATATTTATCATATGCTCAGGAAAAAATTAAAAGATAACATAATTGGAAACTAATAATGTAAGATTATATTAGTTGAGCTGTCATGATAATGGGAAATTCCATTCATTTTATGTACCTAAAAAATTCATTTCCCAATTTATGGAAAAAATAAATAGTAATTCATTTTAAAAATGACAACAACACTAATTTTATATAATTTTTTAAAAATTTAATCATAGGTAAAATATAAATTATTGAATTATGAGAATACTGTATTAATGTTTTTAAAATATAATTATAAAACATGGACATGGAAGAAAAGTGATTTTGACTAAAGATGTATATATAGTGAATTTTACAATATTAAATTCATTAAACTATTGAGAATATAACAAAAAAGAAAATAAAAAATTCATTATCCAGATTTTAATATTATGGAGTAAATTTAATTATTTTTGGTGTGTTGTGTCATAAAATTTAATCTTATAAAACATAATCATCACATTTCAGGATAAATAATAATATTGTATCATAAATCATTTATTGCTTTAGTAACATTTTAATTATAAAAACCTGGATAAAATAACATCCAATGAACATTAAATTTTATGAATATAATTATATTCTTGATATAAATTGTAAAAGTTGATTTATATACTCATAAAATAACACAAGTGGATAACATAAAAAATGTCCCAAAGAAGTTAATTTGAGACGATAAACATTTACCGTGAGCCTGAATTTTCATCATACATGTTTGGAACACCAGTATAAAAAATAAAATTTTTAAAAACATTATTAAATAACCATAATCATATATATATTACCTTTTATGTGTTTATTCAAATATAAAATTCCATGTTTATTAAAATTTATTTGATTAAATTATAATTTTAGGTGATTATTGCTTCGTTATTCATTCATGTTTCAGTTTTACAGTCAAAAAATAGATACATTAGTAATTGTTCCATCACATATATAATTTTACCATCATATTAATAATATATATAATCATTCAATATATATATATACATTCATCAATAATAAATTATATGTAGACAATATAATTACATCATTCATAGAGATGGTATGTTGTCCATACACATAATCTTTATTCATGACTTTTAAGGATGGAAAAATTGATAATAATTGAAAATTATAATTATATTATCATAAAAATATAATTAGTAAAATATATATTAGTTAATTTCATTTTTTTAATAATCTAATTAATTTTATGATATAAAACAATCAACAACGCTCTACGGAGTAGGTAAGTCATAAGTACACACGAGCAGTGTTTTCACATTCCGTATGATGGATTAGATGAAGAGAAAAGTTGTTAAATTTCCATAATAACAATAAATTATATTGATGATATTAAATTAACTATTTTTTTTGGATACAAATTATTTTAAAAATGAATACGAAGAAATAAAATTGAAAACTATGGGTTTAGAGTTATACCACTGCGTTGAGAACCCTTTTTTAGATTGATCCTTAAGAAATAAAGGGTTAGTGTATTGTAAATAAAATAATCTCTTGGAATTGTTGATGGAATGTGTGAATGTATTATTTTAGGGCATGGTATAGGTTTAAGGTATATAAATGTTCATGAAGAGTGGAGAAGTGGTGCCCTTTTATAAGTGAGGTGATGGGAACTCTTTAAAGTACTGAAAATATTTATATATAATTGAGTAAATTTACAAAAAAAGTTGTTTAAATAGATATATATTAAAATTTAAACAAGATAGAGTAAAAATATTATAATCTAGTAAAATTTAGATGTGTTTTTGTTTGATTCTTAAAATTTATCTTTTTGACTATCACCCTCGTTAATAGATATTAGCCTTAAATGTAGAATTGATTTTTTTTAATATTAACAAGATACTATTTTACATATAGTAGGAAAGTTGAATAATAAATGGAAATGTTATGTATCTTTTTACCTTATTGTTTACCAATTGTAATATTTAATATTTTATAATAATTTTAAATATCTTAAAAAGTATTTATTTCGATAAAATATCAATAATGTAATTTTTGATTCATGTTTTTTATTTTTCCACAGAAAAAACATGAAAAAATTAATTTGAATATTTAAAACACACACATTGCTAAAAATTTAAATTTATCTTCAAAATTTATTGATGATAATATTTCATCTAAATTATTTTACATTCATTATTTTTAATTTTATTTGTTTTATATTTCAATGAATTAAAAAAATATTTTCTCGGTATTTGATGAGGATTTATGGTTCATATTCAATGACTCAAATTTCATAAATAAATTAATATAATAATAAACAATAATTTATCTTTCAAATATTTTTATATAAATGAAATTAATATATATTTAATGTTTATAGATATTAAATTTAAGTGGATGAGATTTTGTTTCATTTGTAAAATTAATATATAGGTAATAATCAAAGAAATATGGAACCATGTGATAATATATTCAATTCAGGGAAGGAAATGGATGTACTATACTCATTCCCTATGTTAATGGATAGTGTTATTGATATTTTTTATACATATCCAACTGTTTTTACCCTTCTCTACATATTTTACCCTCTCTGATGTGAAACTGATTTACTATAGTTATTAATAATATTGACAACAAATAAAAGGGAAAGATTATAAAAAAATTATCATATTGTGTTAAAATATGTTATGTACTTTTCATGATTCAGTTATAATATGTGGAACAAATTTATTTTTTATATATTAAAAAACGAAATGAAACCCATTTTTTTGACAAATACTTTTTTAAGAATGACAATGGTTATATTGATAACACATTCCATGAAAACCATTATATAAATGATAAACGATTTATTATGAACATATAATATTTAAATTTTATTAAAATCAATCACTAATAGTGATTTATTTATTTTTTGATCCTTAAAACCCATTTCTTGTATAAAAATTTTTTTTTTGGAAGAATGTATATTTTTACTTTTAAATTATTTTATATTTGATTTATATTCAATAGATATGATATGAGTTCATTTTTATTTATTAAAATAAATATATTTTTCATAATTTTGTTCTTTAGATACAGTTACATCGATTCAAGGGATAATCAATAATTCTCACATTAATTAATAATATTTCAATAATATATCATGGTTCATTTAAAATAAATGTTGCGTGTAAAGAATAAAATAAAATTTATCAAATTTATATATTAAAAAATATATCATAAAATATAATTGTGTTATATCCGCTCTATGAACCAACAATGTCTTCTGAAAAATGATCTTGAACTAGCACAATTTTAACATTATGTATGAATTTAATTTAATTTAAAAAAAAATTAAAACAACTAACCATAATAAAAATAAATTATATTTATTTGAAATTATTATTGAATCCATAAAAACAATATCCTAGAGCCATATTCATATTTCATTACATAGGAATTAGAGATAGTGAATCTCATACTGTACTACCAATCAGTATGTAAGCCTTAGAAAACTAAATACATATATGATTCTTGCATCATATTAGGGAATTCATAAATTACACCATAATTGGTTTTGAGACTGACATTATTCTATCTAGAATATTCCTGCATATAAGTCTTAATAATCTTTAATGAATCCTAGGTAATGGAAATAATATATGTCTGAGCTATGATGCTCGTTAATAGTTAGTTAAAAATTATGAAACCATGAATTATAATGAAAAATCAATACAGAAATTTAAATAACATGTCCCACATGCAATTTCATCAACAAACTGAGATGGAATTTCATAAAAAATATTTCAATGAAAAAAAAATCCCATATATTGAAATACAATACTATCATAAATGGATAATGAATAGCCTATATGGAATGGTAAATAATTATAAAACATTCCATTAAAATTACTAAAAAATAAATCAATACAGAGATAATTCCATATTGAAAACCTGTTGGATGGTAATAACTGAATAATAAATCAAAGAAATGATTAATTTTCTAATGATGAATTTACTAGAGAAATAATATATTTACAATCCAGATCTGTCCTCTAGATTGATCAAAGAATACTTGTAACACCCCAGGTAAATAAAGAATATGACATTTTCATATTTATCCATATTTGTGAATAAAATATTAATATGACTTTAAAGGGGATGCTATGCTCGATGGCGTACCCAACACGCAACAACGAGTTTCTTGGGAATCTTACGTTGCACTCTAATAATAAAATAATATTATTTTAAATGGCAGTTAACATGTAGTTGTTGTATTGGTGGGAATGGATAGAAATAACTAAAATATGAATATATATGTTTTTGTAAATGTTTTTACATCTATCCAAAGGCATAAAATAAGGAAAGAATTCAATTTTAGGCTTTTATAACCTAATTTTCACTAAAGGTTCACTTATCACCTTCTGATGGTGAACTGTCATTAAATATAGTTTTGATCACTCTTATACATTCTTTTGGACCAAATAAAACTCTTCTTTAGAATCGGGACATACAATTTTACTTTGTGTAAATTTTTGGTATTTTCCCGATAAAGTTCATTTTTTAATGAATAGTTTGAAATGTTGTATTTTAATTCAAAACCTGTTTTTAATCTAATTTATTTATATGATTAGATTATCATTTGAATTTTTTTTAAAGTGAAATTAAAAAATATTTTTACCATTAAATCCAATAGTGGTTGTTGGAATTTATTTCACTTTGAAATCGGACTTAAACTAGTGTCAATCTTTTGATACTTATTGTTTCATAAAAACACGTTATTTGCTCTGACAGCGGGAATTAATTATTAAATTAATTAATGTGACTTATATGTTTTGAATTTTGTAAAATAAACTTCATTTTTGAATTCGTAATATCAAATATAGCTTAGGGTGAATTTTTGGTAATTTTATGAAAAACTTCAATTTTTGATAAATAGTGAAACCACTAAGTGGTACTTATAAAGACTGATTTTCCATTTAAATGAAATTTTGCCATCATTGTGTTTTGAATTTCAAAAATCTGACATACATGGTTGTCATTAAGATGTAAAATGTGGTTTAATGAGATTATAATAATTTTTTTGGTGAATAGTAACTTATTAAGTTCTTAATCGCGATTAGAGGTAATTAGTGTAATTTAAGGTAAAAATGATATTATAAGAATGTGAAAACACCATGAAACTTGTCCTACACCTATTGGGTGAGTCTTGGCCGACCAAGAAAAGCCATGGGCCAACTTGGGGACCCCATGGAGACACTTTGGTTGGGAAATGACATAAATAACTTTTTATTTAATGTAAAAGTAAAAATGACACAAACCTGATATGTTTTACTAAAAAAATTTCTAAGTGGGGTTATACAAGTCATATTTATGATTATAAATAGTCATTGGAAATCTAAAAAAATTTCCTACATCATAGTAATTGTTTTATAATTTTTAGACATTAAATATATTAAATTATTCATGACATCATAATGATGCAGTGATGAAGTCATTATTTAACGATTAAAATAAAATGGAACGATAATGTAAAATCTATGAACTACACATGTACAAAACATATTGGATGGTTGGATTTCGAACCCTTATAACCTTATCCACGAATTATATCAATGTGGGCCCTTTTAAAATAGAATAACATTTTCAAATAAAGTAATATTTCTTTACTTTCCGAAAGTGCCCCTCCTCTCCTCTTATAAAAGGCCCCCACATCTACCTCATTTCACGCACTCCTCAAGCCTTTGGCTCGGCCAAACCCTGCCCATTTACTCTCTACACATCCCTCTCCTCATCCTGGAGGATTCCCTTTGGGCAGAATCCTTTCAAAGGAAGCCTTTAAGCTCAAATCAAAATGAGTTACACTTTTAAAGGTAATTCATTCTCTCATGTTCATTTGTTTTATTTTGCTTCTCCAACCCCCTAAACTCTTTTTATTTACTTATTTTGTAACAACACCTGTATCTTCAATATACTAGGATGTGTTTATAAGATTTATTCGAGCTACACTCTCACACAACTACATCAAATGGTTAAAGAACATACGGTTTCCGTGGATGGCGAAATTCTGCCTCCCGAAACGATGATTGTTCAATACTCATTTAACACCTTCAAAGGTGGCCATTATGATGTCACTATTTTTATATATGATATATAATATGTTTATGTTTTCCTTAAGCTTCTGTTTTTTTTCATTTTGGGAATACCTTTATGGTTTCCATTATGGGTAAACGCGATATCTTCATTTATGGAAGTGCGGACTACCGCCCCCTCAAAGTGATTTGATTCGTTAAATACCATATGTGGGACGTATAAAGGCTATAACTATGATATTATATATGATATTATAATGTAATTATAATATACCTTTATATCATTATTATTCCATTCTATAAAATACGAAATAGAAATGAAAGTAGCGTTCGTGCGTACGTACGGCTTACCGTCTCCATGAACGGTGCATTTCAGTTCTTACCTCTAAATGATTATGTAATGTTATAAATGCATGAATTTACTGGATATATATGACATATATTATATCTAAATCATGAATAAAATACTGGATATAATAAACATTTGGCCACACGAACAACATGTAATTGTAAGAAGTCCACTTTCGACTTAAGAACCAAATATCGACAAAACAATCATTATTAACTTAATGATTAAATATTGTTTATAACATGGTAATAAGTGATATAAAAGGAATAATGAACTTGAAAAAGGTTCTTAAGGAATTATAAATTAACTCAAGTTTATTATTCAGGAGATTAAAGAACGATTGAGTCAAGTCGGACCCGAGGTAAGGGATCTTACTCCTCTCTTTCTTTTTAAGTACACTCTTTTATGTCATTCCTTTTAAAGCTCATCTTTCTTGTTATTGGGATGATATTTTATATTAATCCTACTGTAATTTTTATGTTCATGTGATGAGAGACCCTATTCTCTCTCATCAATCCATTTTGGATGTTTTGATTGGTGCCGTTAGGCTGCCGAACTTTCGTAAGAGATCTAACTTCTCTCTTTCTTTTTAAGTACTCTCCTTTATGTCACATCTTTTAAGATCCTATTTGTAATGTTGGGGGATGTTATTTTATATTCCTCTTTCTCTAAATTATATTGTAATGTGATGAGATACCCTATTTGATCTCATCAATCCATATTCGGAAGTTTTATGTGGCCCCGTTAGGCTACTGAGTTTTCATAATGGATTTTTCATCTCACTTTTATTACCGTGAGATTTATGCTACATTTGCCACAAATTCCATTGAGTGGTGTATGTACTTCCCATTATTCTACTCTTTGTGTAATATACTTTCGTTTATGAGTATTTACATCAATGATCTATTGTCCTTCTTTCATGGGGTGTATGTTTTGGAAGATACCCAAGTCGGTAAGGGAACCTTTCACCCTCCTCTTTTTTAAAAGACTTATTTTGTTGGGTCTTTTAGTTTACATATTGTTATGTTGGGATATGTTCTCATATATCCTTATTGATGTAAATATTATTTACAAGTGATGAGATACTCTTTTTATCTCCCATCAACTCATTTTGATGTGATGCTGTTAGGCTGTCAAGGGAACTTTTTAACCCAATTTTGACTTCTTTGGGTTCAACATGTAGTCATTGAATATGTCATTCATTGAATATGTGTGAATGAAATTTTATTGTTTTACACTTAATATCCACTTATATTGGGTGTATTTATATTTTTCACCCATATTTTTTAGATTGATTTGTCCTTAATTTAAGGATACCTTCTTTATAAGGGATTTCATCACATTTGACATTTCTATTGAGGGTTCATTGTTGTTATGCACCAATTCACTCTTATATGGTGTATATACTATCCTTTGGAGTATTATATCATGAATCCATTTATTATCATGATATTATAAAGTTATGACTAAATGTTATTCCTCAATTATTGTATTCAAGTGTCTCTAATTTTGGTAAAACCCCTTTAACCAAAATGTCGTTTTAAATGTTTTTAATTATTTGTTCTTATTAATATCCATGTTTTCAAAATGGTTTTAAGGATTTATTTATATGGATATTAATGATTCAAAATTTTAAGCTTCAAGGTGGTATGGGACACTTTGATTCAAAAATCTCTTTATTAAATGTATTAAATGGTTTTGAAAATGGTTTTGATAAAGGATTCTATTATGATATATTGTTATGTGGAAATGTTATCATTCATTTATATTTGTTTTATGTTTTATGGTTTTATATTGGTACTTGGACATTTTAACGGGTGGTTACGTTATAAACCATATGACGGGTGGTGCCGTGAATACCAGGACGGGTGGTTACGTTATAACCTCTAATGCATTGGGTATGGAAGTCGGCCGTATGGCTATTCCATTATGTAGGTATGGAAATTGGCCATATGGATATTCCATTAAGTGATATGTGTGGAAGTCGACCGTATGGTTATTCACTTAAGTATGTTTATGTCCCAAGTTACCTTTATATATGTTATGTGTTCTTTATATGGATTTTATGGTAATCCTTTGGTTACAAAAAGGTAATTAATGATACTTTTTTTCAGTGAAAAGTTTTTACTACTTCATGATGGTGAAAAGTATTACATTGATAAAGTATTCATGGTTTACTTGTAGTTTTGAAAATCTAACAGTTTTCATTCTTTTTGTATCCCTTACTGAGCTTCTTATGCTCATCCCATGTTTTTGAAATGTTTTTCACATGACATAGCGTGGAATAGGGTCAAGGATGGGATCAAGGGAAAGTCATGCTACCTAAAACATGGAACTATACATGTTTATTTTAAAGAGTTTTTATTTTATGGAAATTTAGTAGAAGCGACTACTTTGTAATATTTTTATATGTAACAGTTATGTCCTAATTCTCTAAAAATCTAAACCTGAAAAGATCCTCAATGTGAATTACTCATTTAATTAAATATTAAGTAAGGTTTAAGTCTGGGGCCTTATAGTTGGTATCAAAGGTCGGTTTAGTTAACTTTAGAGGTTAGGGTATTCTCTAAGCACAAGTGACATTACCATAATGGTTAGGATTTCAGAAAGAGTCCTAGTTTTAGATAAAGTGAATGAGCAAGTGTATCTTAGCCTTTACCTTCATCATTTGTACATTATGGTTCTGTTGATATACTCACACTGACATTTTTATTTTTAGTGAATGGATTGATCTAGCAGGCACCAAAGAGACAACAGGTTTGAAGGAAAATGTGGTGGTTCTCTGATTAAGATACTAGATAAAATGGAGGATTCAATGAGGAAACTCGTGGTTGTTCTAAACCAAATATCAAGGAGTCATGATCAACCACTTCAAACTTGGTGAGTTTTCTAATGCATCATGTATGAGATGGCCAACCCGATGTGGAAATTCAGGAAATAATTATTAAGGTAACCATTAGGGTTTATATGATACTTAATTTTTAGGTAATTATGGGTTACTCTATGATATGATGGAAAATGAAAGGAATGAGATAAACTTGAGGTTAAAATATGTTATGATTATTGTTGAAGATTTTATCTCATTTTGGGGAATGTTTTTAGAATTATATAGTTTTGGAAAAATGACAACACGCAGACCGTGTGACAACCCGTTGCGTCGGACAAAGCTGCGGGAATCGAACCCACAACCAATGTGCGACTGGTATTTATCACCTACCACTGGACTACATGAATTACCTAGTTATTTTGACTGATTCTTTTTAGTTATATTATTTTATGAATTAAGAGTAAGTTTATTTTGGGTTATTTATGAAAATGATTAACCTATCATAGAGGATATGTGATTAGGTTAATTACTTTTCAATACGAGACTTTAGGAGAAACTGATGTTGTTTGGAGATAAATGTTACGATTTAACATAGAAGACTATTTGAATAAATCTTTCAAATATTTGGGATTCAATCTTAGTTTGGTTTACTTTGAAGAATTTTATGGACAAATTTATTATAGAATGGTCCTCATTGAACATTGGGTTTTGTTGGACAAATTTTGGATATTAAGAATAGATTTTCTTTTTATAAAGGGTTATCCTTTTCTGGATTATCTGATCTTGTACTAGCCTTTTTGGTTTTGGTTTAGGTTAAAGTCTAAAGACATGGGATGTATATAGTTCTCTTTTGTGGATTAGGTGATTCTCTAGAAGTTGATTATAGTACTCTTAATGCGAACAAGTCTCCCTAAATACTCGTCTTTTGGAGAAAATATGAGTTTGTGTAAGGAATCTAATAAAAGATGAAAGTCAATATGATAAGTGATTATGTTTCCTTATGAATAAATTCCTCAATAAAAAGTAACTTAAAACAAAAATGTTGTCTATTAACTTTTCCTACTGGGGAACCCAACACCGTTTAACCCATCACAAGTTTGTGATTTTCTCATTGTTAACTTTCTCCTAAACATGTTTTCTATCACTCTCCATCAGAACATGACCCTATGTTTTCTCCTCCATGTCCATGTTTTCCTACATGGAGTCCTAGTATGGGTTAACTCGGGTGACCTTTGTACTTATCTTCCTTTATTTTAAAGTGGTTTTTTTACAGACTCTTGTTCCGATGTGGGACATTCAAGGATGTTTCCAAGTGCAATTTTAGAATTGCGAAGACGCAATTCCCAAAAGGGGGGAAGGATGTAACACCCTAGGTAAATAATGAATATGAAATTTTCATATTTATCCATAATTGTGAATAAAATATTAATATGACTTTAAAGGGGATTCTATGCTCGATGGCGTACCCAACACGCAACAACAAGTTTCTTGAGAATCTTACGTTGCACTCTAATAATAAAATAATATTATTTTAAATGGAAGTTAACATTTTGCTGTTGTATTGGCGGGAATGGATAGAAATAACTAAAATATGAATATATATGTTTTTTTAAATGTTTTTACATCTATCCAAAGGCTTAAAATAAGGAAAGAATTCAATTTTAGGCTTTTATAACCTAATTTTCACTAAAGGTTCACTTATCGCCTTCTGATGGCGAACTGACATTAAATATAGTTTTGATCACTCTTATACATTCTTTTGGACCAAATAAAACACTTCTTTAGAATCGGGACATCAAATTTTATTTTGTGTAAATTTTTGGTATTTTTCCGATAAAGTTCATTTTTTAATGAATAGTGTAAAATGTTGTATTTTAATTCAAAACCACTTTTTAATCTAATTTATTTATATGATTAGATTATCATTTGAATTGTTTTTAAAGTTAAATTAGAAAATATTTTTACCATTAAATCCAATAGTGGTTGTTGGAATTTATTTCACTTTGAAATCGGTCTTAAACTAGTGTCTATCTTTTGATACTTATTGTTTCATAAAAACACGCTATTTGCTCTGACAGCGGGAATTAATTATTAAATTAATTAATGTGACTTATATGTTTTGAATTTTGTAAAATAGACTTCATTTTTGAATTCGTAATATCAAATATAGCTTAGGGTGAATTTTTGGTAATTTTCTGAAAAACTTCAATTTTTGATGAATAGTGAAACCACTAAGTGGTACTTATAAAGACTGATTTTCCGTTTAAATTAAATTTTTCCATCATTGTGTTTTGAATTTCAAAAATCCGACATACATGGTTGTCATTAAGAAGTAAAATGTTGTTCAATGAGATTATAATAATTTTTTGGTGAATAGTAACTTATTAAGTTCTTAATCGCGATTAGAGGTAATTAGTGTAATTTAAGGTAAAAATGATATTATAAGAATGTGAAAACACAATGACACTTGTTCTACACATATTGGGTGAGTCATGTCCGACCAAGACAAGCCATGGGCCAACTTGGGGACCCCATGGAGACACTTTGGTTGGGAAATGACATAAATAACTTTTTATTTAATGTAAAAGTAAAAATGACACAAACATGATATGTTTTACTAAAACAATTTTTAAGTGGGGTTATACAAGTCATATTTTTGATTATAAATAGTCATTGGAAAGATAAAACTATTTCCTACATCATAGTAATTGTTTTATAATTTTTATACATTAAATAAATTAAATTATTTATGACATCATAATGATGCAGTGATGACATCATTATTTAACGATTAAAATAAAATGGAAAGATAATGTAACATCTATGAACTACACATGTCCAAAACATATTGGATGGGTGGATTTAGAACCCTTATAACCTTATACACGAATTATATCAATGTGGGACCTTTTAAAACTGAGAAACGTTTTCAAATAAAGTAATATTTCATTACTTTCCAAAAGTGCCCCTCCTCTCCTCTTATAAAAGGCCCCCACCTCTACCTCCTTTCACACACTCCTAAAGCCTTTGGCTCGGCCAAACCCTGCCCATTTACTCTCTAAACATCCCTATCCTCATCCTAGAGGATTCCCTTTGGGAAGAATCCTTTCAAAGGAAGCCTTTAGGCTCAAATCAAAATGAGATACACTTTTAAAGGTAATTCATTCTCTCATGTTCATTTGTTTTATTTTGATTCTCCAACCCCCTAAACTATTTTTATTTACTTCTTTTGTAACAACACCAGTATCTTCAATATACTAGGATGTTGTTATAAGATTTATTCGAGCTACACTCTCACACAACTACATCAAATGGTTAAAGAACATACTGTTTCCGTGGATGGCGAAATTCTGCCTCCCGAAACGATGATTGTTCAATACACATTTAACACCTTCAAAGGTGGCCATTATGTTGTCACTATTTTTATATATGATATATAATATGTTTATGTTTTCCTTAAGCTTCTGTTTTTTTCATTTTGGGCAAACCGTTATGGTTTCCATTATGGGTAAACGCGATATCTTCATTTAAGGAAGTGCGGACTACCGCCCCCTCAAAGTGATTTGATTCGTTAAATACCATATGTGGGACGTATAAAGGATATAACTATGATATTATATAAGATATTATAATGTAATTATAATATACCTTTATATCATTATTATTCCTTTCTATAAAATACGAAATAGAAATGAAAGTAGCGTTCGTGCGTACGTACGGCTTACCGTCTCCAGGAACGGTGCATTTCATTTATTACCTCTAAATGATTATGTAATGTTATAAATGCATGCATGTACTGGATATATATGACATATATTATATATAAATCATGAATAAAATACTGGATATAATAAACATTTGTCCACACGAACAACATGTAATTGTAAGAAGTCCACTTTCGACTTAAGAACCAAATATCGAAAAAACAATCATTATTAACTTAATGATTACATATTGTTTATAACATGGTAATAAGTGATATAAAAGGAATAATGAACTTGAAAATGGTTCTTAAGGAAGTATAAATTAACTCAAGTGTATTATTCAGGAGATTAAAGAACGATCGAGTCAAGTCGGACCCGAGGTAAGGGATCTTACTCCTCTCTTTCTTTTTAATTACACTCTTTTATGTCATTCCTTTTAAAGATCATCTTTCTTGTTACTGGGATAATCTTTTATATTAATCCTACTGTAATTTTTATGTTCATGTGATGAGAGACCCTATTATCTCTCATCAATCCATTTTGGAAGTTTTGATTGGCGCCGTTAGGCTGCCGAACTTTCGTAAGAGATCTAACTTCTCTCTTTCTTTTTAAGTACTCTCCTTTATGTCACTTCTTTTAAGATCCTATTTGTAATGTTGGGGGATTTTCTTTTATATTCCTCTTGCTGTACATTATATTTTAATGTGATGAGATACCCTATTTGATCTCATCAATCCATATTCGGAAGTTTTATGTGGTGCCGTTAGGCTGCCGAGTTTTCATAAGGGATTTTTCATCTCACTTTTATTCCCGTGAGATTTATGCTACATTTTCCACAAATTCCATTGAGTGGTTTATGTACTGCCCATTATTATACTCTTTGTGTAATATACTTTCGTTTATGAGTATTTACATCAATGATATATTGTCCTTCTTTCATGGGGTGTATGTTTTGAAAGATACCCAAGTCGGTAAGGGAACCTTTCACCCTCCTCTTTTTTAAAAGACTTCTTTTGTTGGGTCTTTTAGTTTACATATTGTTATGTTGGGATATGTTCTCATATATCCTTATTGATGTAAATATTATTTCCAAGTGATGAGATACACTTTTTATCTCTCATCAACTCATTTTGATGTGTTGCCGTTAGGCTGTCAAGGGAACCTTTTAACCCAATTTCGACTTCTTTGGGTTCAACATGTAGTCATTGAATATGTCATCCATTGAATATGTGTGAATGAAATTTTATTGTTTTACACTTAATATCCACTTATATAGGGTGTATTTATATTTTTTACACATATTTTTGAGATTGATTTGTCCTTAATTTAAGGATACCTTTTTTATAAGGGATTTCATCACATTTGACATTTCTATTGAGGGTTCATTGTTGTTATGCACCAATTCACTCTTATATGGTGTATATACTGTCCTTTGGAGTATTATATAATGAATCCATTTATTCTCATGATATTATAATGTTATGACTAAATGTTATTCCTCAATTATTGTATTCAAGTGTCTCTAATTTTGGTAAAACCCCTTTAACCAAAATGTCGTTTTAAATGTTTTAATTATTTGTTCTTATTAATATCCATGTTTTCAAAATGGTTTTAAGGATTTATTTATATGGATATTAATGATTTAAAATTTTATGCTTCAAGGTGGTATGGGACACTTTGATTCAAAAATCTCTTTATTAAATGTATTAAATGGTTTTGAAAGTGGTTTTGATAAAGGATTCTATTATGATATATTGTTATGTGGAAATGTTATCATTCATTTATATTGGTTTTATGTTTTATGATTTTATATTGGTACTTGGACATTTTAATGGGTGGTTAAGTTATAAACCATATGATGGGTGGTTCCGTGAATACTAGGACGGGTGGTTACGTTATAACCTCCAATGCATTGGGTATGGAAGTCGGCCGTATGGCTATTCCATTAAGTATGTATGGAAATTGGCCGTATGGCTATTCCATTAAGTGATATGTGTGGAAGTCGACCGTATGGTTATTCACTTAAGTATGTTTATGTCCCAAGTTACCTTTATATATGTTATGTGTTCTTTATACGGATTTTATGGTAATCCTTTGGTTACAAAAAGGTAAGTAATGAAACTTTTTTTTCAGTGAAAACTTTTTACTACTTCTTGAAGGTGAAAAGTATTACATTGATAAAGTATTCATGGTTTACTTGTTGTTTTTAAAATCTAACAGTTTTCATTCTTTGTGTATCCATTACTGATCTTCTTATGCTCATCCCAAGTTTTTGAAATGTTTTTCACAGGACATAGCGTGGAATAGGGTCAAGGATGGGATCAAGGGAAAGTCATGCTACCTAAAACATGGAACTATACATGTTTCTTTTAAAGAGTTTTTATTTTATGGAAATTTAGTAGAAGTGACTACTTTGTAATCTTTTGATATGTAATAGTTATCTCCTAATTCTCTAAAACTCTAAACTTGAAAAGATCCTCAATGTGAATTACTCATTTAATTCAATATTAAGTAAGGTTTAAGGCTGGGGCCTTATAATACTGGGTAGAAAATTATCTAATTTGTCTAGTAGATTTATCTAATTACACTACCTATGAATCAAGTATCTTGAATTAACACATCTCTAAAAAAATATATTGAATTTCAAAATAATTACCCATATATCGAATAATCTTTTAAATTTATAAAACAAATTACTTCCTAGATTTCTGTATTGAGTAATATATATAGATTTATCAACATTTCCTTATTTAATTAAATAAGTTTTGATGTAATAAATTAATGTAAAAATGGTATATAGTTTAGATAATAATCATGTCAATGATAAATAGTTTGTATATTTAGGGAAAATTTAATGAACAAAAAAATAAAACAAAAATTTGAAAATCAATACTATCGTTAGTCAAAATGTTAAAAAACAATCCTAAAAAATAATAACGATTGTTTCAAAACAATTTTTACCCACTAGAGTATGAATGCAGGGATCTTATGAGTGTTAATATGAAATAAAAGTAAAAAAATCTTTAAAAAAAATTTTGAGAAAATTTTAATTTTTCTTTTTGAATGTCATTTTGAAAATACATCACTTTTAAAATACATCTAAAAAATATATTCATTAAAAAGAACCAATTAAAATTTTAGATAATTAATCAAAGAAATAATTTTAACATCATTGATTAATACAAATTATTTCATAAAGAATATTAATGTATCATGTAATTTTTTTTGAAAGGTGCCTTGATTGAAAAATAAAAACTATAATCTATTGATTTTTTTGTAAAAACATCTTGTTTAAAAATTAATCCTTATAAGTAATTTTTATAAAATTAATGATTTTTTTTTAAAATAATATTTGAAACATAGTTTATAAGGAAATATATTTCCCACTAATGTTAAAAATGAAGTATAGTTTTATTAAATATTTTTCTAAAAAACATAATTGTAATAGAGTTTATAGGTTTTATTATCAAATGACAAATATCAAGAATCAAAAAAGGAGAATAAATTATATGGACTAATAAAAAACTGTCAAATAATTTAAAATAATCAAAATTCATGAACAATAAATTTCGATTTGAATGAGATTGTGAAATAAACCATCAATACAATCATAACATTCAACTGAAATTAAATAAAATAATAAATTATGCGAACCAACTATGAATCAAAATTAAATAATTTGAAATCCTAAATTAGAATTTAAAAAATAATTATACACATAAAAACATGATATTAGTGATATTGAGGAATTTAAATGACCAAATGAAATGGAGTTGTGTTATAAAATTCATTACCACATGGTAAAATTAAATAAAAATAAAAATAGATGAATAAATAAAACAAAAACATAAAATAAAATGAATAATAATTTATTAATGATTTTAGAGATCAATGGGTTGTATATACACCATATAAAATTAATTGGGTTTAAAATATTATAATACGCCTCAATAAAATGTAATTGAGATGGAATCCCATACCTAATTCTTTTTTTTTTGAATTAAAGAACATTGACCTCCTAATTTTTTTATTCATGTTATTAAATTATACCATATCCATATTCATATTTATTAAATCATATATGATCATATTATAACATATTATCAACCATTTATTAATAATCATTTATTATTTCCATTATTTTAGTTTTTAATTGTTTTCTTTCATAAGAATGATATGGATTGTTGTTTTCACCCATTACTTTGATCATGATTTAATCATATCCAGAATAATAAAAATGAGTTAAATATGATATATATTCATTATAAATTGTTTATAGTAATCCATAAAATTTTGATATAGGAAATGAAATTAATCGTTCATGGTGACTGAATGTCGCTTGTATGTATGAATGATGATCCCAATTTATTGTCACATTGAAATAAAATTAAATGATAAATATATATATTATAATTATGTTATAATTTTTTTTTAAATATATCACATATTTTCATTAAACACATTTTAATACATTTATTGTAAATTTTGAACGAATAACATCGCTTCGAGATGCGGGAGTCTTCAATACACATGAGTGACAATATCATATTCCCAAAAAAAAGAAAACATGAATGTATACATGATATACTAAATACAGAATAATAATAACATCATTAATATCATATATATTATATAAAAAGTATAATTCATTCATAATTCGTATCCATGAAGTGTGTTAATGGAAAAAACGAACGACGTCAGTTTACATGGCAGTAATCCCTCCTGAAAACGAATGATGATTTCATTACCCATTTGATTGATGTGTATGAAATTTTGGGTCATACCACTAACATAAAAATATCTTATTTCATGTGGGATGATGATAATTTTATATAATAATGGTGTAAGATGAATGTATGGAGGTGTAGATAGAAATAAAACAAAAACGTTTTGAGATGTAAATAACTTATTCTTCTGGTATCTTCCTTAGGATAGCACTAAAATCATAATTTGTTGGATATCATTACAAAAAGACTTCTGGATAATGTGAGGATATTTTGGGAGATATGTAGGATGTTTATGGAAAAACTAAATTTTTTTTATGGTGTGGTGTGGAGAGGAGTGTGGGAGGCCTTTTATAAGTGGAGTGAGATGATCACTAGTAATGTATTAAATGTGTGAATTACTCCCATGTTTATTTCATGTAACCATGCACCAATAATGATCAAATATCGATAATAAAATTTATAATTTTCTAAATAAGTCCATCCAAAGGGTTTTGGAAATTTTTATATCTAATTTTCTATGATTAACCACAAATCAAACCAATTTTATTCTTATTCACTTTGAATAACATTAACTGTTTTCACTATTAATTTTTTAAAAACAATATTTTCCTTAACTAGAAAATATAATTATTTATCAATCAAATTTTTTTCATTTTTTTTCAAATTTTATTCACCTATGTGCAAAAACATAATTTAAAATTATTCACATCGACTTTATGATAAAGAGAAGTTTAATTTGAAAATATTGAAAAGTTTACTGTGTTTTTTTAAATTCAATTTGAAATTGATTTTAATTAAGTAAATTTTGATTATTATAATTTTTATTAACCCGTTTTTTCATTAAAACCTATTACAAATATTATTATTATTAAAAATATTTTAGATGAAATGGTAGTTTTCAATTAATACCTATTATTTAGCATTATTTATCAACAAATTGAAACATCTCTGAAAAATCCAATACATTCATCCAAGGATAATTTAGGTATCCTGATATAAAAAATTAATTGTTATTTATCATATAAAATTTCTAAAGTAGGTAAAAATTAATTTTAAATTTTGTGTGCCAAGAATTATGAAAAATTATTTTAAAAAAACACTATTATTTATAACTATTTCCTTTTCTTTCAAATGAGTACTATTTTATTAAAAATCAATAGATAAATAATAAAATTCGTAACCTATATTTTTTATTAAGACATTTAATCCTTTTCATAAAATCCATTCCAATGGATCTCTAATTATTATCATATATAATAATAACCTTAATATTATATGAATTTATGGTAAAACTCTTTCTTTTGTTTAGTGCAACCGGTCGAAGAAAATTACTGTTGCATGAAATGCATGATAACTTAGTTTTTTCATGAATTGATATGTATATATAATTTATTTAATTTATTTACAATTATATATATTTCATAATGTATTGGGATGTTATATTTCCCACTATGAATGTTATATTGTATTATACAATGAATGAAATATGATGTTGTAATTTTAATGTTTCAGGGTGTTACATTATCCTCAAAATAAAAAAAATTGTGTCTTATAATTTTTACTTGATCTGGGTAATCCACGGTTTAAATTTTGTAAATACCATTGTTTTATAATCGATATTTTAAAATATTAATTAAAATATACTCCTAATAAGAGATATAAGGATGAATGTAAATAAACTTGAATAACACATGACCATATTTTTAAGTAAGGGAATATTTGGGGAATGTATAGATATGAACATGGAAAAATGGAATGAATATTTATAGAGAGTTCTTGAGGTAATTGATAAAAAAAAATTGAATGATCAATGGAATGATGTGGGCCTCAAATCCATAAATCTAATAGGTGTGAAAAGATCATTGATATCCTCCAAAATAATAGTTATATGATATATTTTTATTTCAACATCACAATTGTATTACTGATGAATTATTATCCTTTATAATACTAAAAGGAAATATACATATAAAATTTCATCCTTTGGTTGTGTATCTATCAATTTCTAGTTCATACTTTACATAAAAAATGAATTTTATTTATACCAGCTGAACTAATATTTACATCTAATGGATCATAGGATCCATAAAAGAGTGAAAAATATTTCTACATATGTTTAACTATTTTCAAAAACAAATAGGTTTAATAAATTAATATATAATCCACACAAGTAATACTAATGGTTAAAATTTATATTTATTCAAAAAATTGTTTAACTAATAAATCTCATATTTTGGATATCACATAGACCAGTTGTATGCACAAAAACATTATAATATTTTCGTCATTGGTTCAATTTTTACCACGTTTATAGATGTTATAGTTTTTCACCATGCATGCACATTTTCATTTTTATAAATTATAATAACAAAATTACTATAGGTTTCCTAAAAACATGATTATCCACATTTAAATAATTTTAATCATTAAATAACCAATTTACTAATTTTTTCCACATAATGTTTTACAAAGTCTAATAATCATATTTTACTATTATCACAATTTCATTAATGATCATATCTACCCTAATTGTTTTCAATACCATTAAACCTATTTTTATAAAATGTAAAGGCATTATTACAAAAGTAAATATTCCACTAAACATATTATTTCCAAAATTTTATCCCAACATTTCCTTGATCTCGTGACATTCCTACCACATAAGAACTAAAAGTGGTGTTTTGTAATTGTAAAATATTATAAGACTAAAATTAAATAACACATGATGGTATCCATAACTATTATGTTAATTAAAACATATCCCATTCTTAAACATAATAGAATCTTATGATGTTTAATTATTATTATAACCAAAATAATATTCTAAAATTATTTGATATATTATATCTTCAATCAAATACATAAATAGTTCACCCAATTTATTTACACATAGGTTAGTCCATTTTCTAGGGGTTACCCTGGAGAAGAGGGAATTGACTTTGGAAGTGCCCTGGTTCCCTAAATTAAAAAAACTATAAAGGGATCTCATAATGTGATTAATTTCCTTCCAATATATAGATTTGTTTCCCTTGGAAAATATTTTATTTATGGTATAATTTTCTCCTGCAAAAGAAATATTCCCATTCCATAGAGATGATTTCATAGATTTCTTCATCCATATTTGATACATGATAGAAATAAATAATTCTTTCTTCCACAGTCTCCACTACTCAAGCTAATAGAGAACTCCATAATTTTATTATTTTTTGTTTCCATGATTTGGTTAAAATATATGTTACTAATCATATTTCTTGTAAACTTATTTGGAATAAACACAATATCCATCACTCCTGTAAACAACCCATTTGGATTCTCAATGTAACCTTCTATTCCTTAATGCTCAATTTTACAAAGATTAATTCAGGTTCCATCCATTGATGATGACAAGAAATTATTTTGTGAGATAAAATAATCGTTGTGGTAATGACTTATAATAATTTATAGGAATTATAAATCAAGAAACATTAGTTTAAATCTAATTAAAATTAGTTTCAGCTTATGTAATACATTATATTCATTAATTTATATCATTCATAATTTTTAGTAAAGAAAATGATAGTTGTCTTATGAATGTTCATGAAGAGTTTTGAATGATTTTCACAATAAATATCATTCTCATTTACTAGGTAACACACTATTCATAGCCGGCATTCCCTTTTAGAATTATTACGGCTAAGTTCATATCTCCCAGAACCATGTCTAAATTTACTATATATAAAGGGATTTATTTTGAATGAAAAAATAGATAATCTATATATTTCAAAAAAATTAGGATGGTCATCTATACTTATCCTAAAATTCTATCATATGGTTATGTTCACTAATTTTTTTCACTAAATCTAGTTTCCAAGGAATATATTAAATATCTTCTAATAACAACTATAGTGAACCCGACCCCAGAATCGTAGTGCCAATGGAGAACATAATTACATTATAATAACATTTATAGAATCACATCCCACATAAAGGATCATTTTATTATTCATTGAAAACATTATATATTCATAATTCAAAAATATCATTTGTCATAGAAAAAATACATATTTTTTTAAATAACATTATTCCATCTATCATATAAAAATATATTAGTCATAGTAATATTCATGGAATCCATATGAATGGGAAAAATAAGTTTGATCTCAAATTATCATTATGGGATAATTAAAATAGATGAAATGGGGAATAAATATGCTTTATATATATAAAAATGTAAATAAATATACACACATTTCATTAATCAATAAACAGATAAGGATCAACGTTAAAAATATGGTATTGTAAATAAATGAAAATAATTTCCATTTGATCAATAACATGAAAATCATAACTGGATAATAAATAGTCAATATGTTATGGTAAATAACCGAAATAAATTAATTTTAAATAATTTATAATGATATATCTCCCTAGAAAATGTAATTGTTTAAATATCTTTGATGGTAATAACTAAATGTTGAATAAAAGAACTGAATATTTATCAAACATAATGAATTCCATGAATAGAATAAATTTTCCATCATGATATATCCACTAGATAATTTTAAATATACTAGGTAAAAATCCATCTGATTTGGCCAATAGATTCATCGTATGAGACAACTGATGCATCAATGGGATTTAATTAATCTATCTACCAACAATGTATTTCATATCTAAATCATTCCTCTAATATCAAATTGTCGATTTAATTCATATCAAATTTCCTTTTCAAATATCAATATTAATTAAATGATACAGATCATTCAATTCCATATATAATAAAATAACATTCATTGTAAACAATATATGTAATAATGGTATACATAATTTCGAAATAATCCTATCCAAGATAAATAATTATGATATTTTGTGAAAATTTAATTTCCAAAAAATGAAACAAGTATGTTAATATCGATATTATCTCTGGTCATAAGGACCATAAACCTTATATGGAAATATTAAGTATGATTTTTTTACTTCATTTACCCAATAGAGTAATACTGAATTGTTCTTTTCATTGAAAAAAAATAATACAATAAAAATATCCATAAAAACAGTCTTGAAAAAATAATCCTTTTCATTTAAAAAAACAATATAATAATCCATTTCATTGAATATCACTATTAAAAAAATTATTTAAAATTTTCTTTGTAAAAATGAAATTGTATATTTATATAAATGATGTTGTTTCGGTGGGTACTTTTCTCATTTTGTAAAGAACATTCACTATCACTGTAAAAAGGTTAGAAAAGTGCATTATTCTAAAAAAAGATGATTCCAATGATAAACTATTTTAAAAATATAAAAATGGGTATAATGTATTTTAATAAATCATTTTGAAATGTATAATTAATAAAATTTGGAAAACAAATATCGAAATTATTATTTTATTAAAAATGGATTCTTGACCAACGAGAAATATGAAGTCCTATTTTATTATAACATTATAAGTACCAAATTGAGTAATAACGTTACAATCAAATGAAATTGATAATTATTAACTGTATGAGAGTAAAATTAATTTTTATTATTAAACAATTCCCATGTAATTTCTATTAATGGAAATTTAGGAATAATCATTCCCAATTACAATGATAATCGTAAATAATCCCTTTAAATATTAATAACATTAATTTAAGAATCAATAAATTAAAATATTATATATATCAAAATTATATCCAAATAAAACATTTTTAACTACATATATATATATATAGATGAAACTATACACAAAACCATATAATTTAAAGGACTACGGGGAAGTAAAATAACCCAATTAAAAAGAATTGAGTTATGATATTATTTATTAGTTGGTAAATTTTAATTCAAATACTCTTAGATGAAGTAATTCAAACTGAAACATAAAATACCATTAAAATGAATTATTATATATATGAAATTTCATGGGGAACAATATACACCACATATAGGTAATTATGTGATTAACATTAACATATTTCATAATAAAATTAAATTACGTTAAAATATGATCAATTATTCTTTCCTTTGATTGAATGTCCTTTAACTTCATGTATAATGGTTTTTATCTTGATTGTATCTTATTATAAGAACATTTTGATATTTATAATATCATATATATATTTTTAAACATATGATCACCTATTAGTTAATAAGAATTTATTAATTTTAATTTTTTGTGTGTTAATTTCCTTGTTTTATTAGAATGTTTTGACTTGTTATTTTTTGTTCCTCTTACATAGATCATGATTTCATCATCTACATAATATAAATTTTTAAAAAATATCATATGTATTCCTTGTATATTTATTTTTAATAACTCATAAAATTGATGATACAAAATTAAACAAACCGTTCACGAAGACCATAGGTCATACATACGCATGAATGTTATTTCCGTTTTTTATCATATTGATAAAAGTGTGTTCAATATATATATATTCATTATAGTATGATTCTTGATATATATATATATATATAGTTATTATTAATCCCATTTATAATTTCTTCCACGTTATGAGTGAATGAATCACATCACTTCACAAAATGGCAGTACGATGTACACTGAAACAAATATATCAAACACTAACAAAATGGAATGATTGAAGGTATATGTGATATAATATATCCAAATGAATAATAAAATCATGAAATATATATATATTATTATAAACTATAAATCTATAATTAGTCTCATCCATGATAGGTGGTGGCAGAAAACAAGGAAGACGTTGGTTCATGAGGAGGTAGTCCACTCTACACAAGAAGGATGATTTAGTAACTCATTCGATGGAAGTGCATGAGGTTTTAGTTCATATCAATAACATAAAAAATTAGTATTTTTAATATACTGAGGTTATTATATAATCATTATATAATATGAATTTATGGAGGTGGAGAAGGAAATACAACAAATATTAGAAAAGAACATTACCTATTCTTTAGGTAATTTCCACAATTTATGACTAAAACTGTCAAAGGACTTATTTATTCCATACCTAATGATTCTATAATAATAGCATTCTAATTGTATATTTAATTTTTTAGGACTTGGATAATCGAAATTAATTTGGAGGAGTGAATTTTAGAGAATAGACGGTTGCCTTTTATAAGTGGGGAGTGGAAGACTTTTATTGTTTTGAAATATTGAATTAAATCTTCATTTACTTCATGATAAAACAACCATATAATTGTGTACTTTCCATACTCTATGTTATAACATAAATTTGTAAGAAAAAATGGGTTTTCGAAAAGTTTAGGGACACTATTACATGTTATTTTCTATGATTGACCACTTATAAGACATGTTTTTATCTTAATCTACATTTAAAAAAAACTGGGTACAATCGTGAAAGCAGCACACGACGCTTAATGACCATTATTAGAACTAACTACTTCACTGATTATATTGATCAAAAATTAATTATCCTAATAAGAAATTATAAATTTTGATTATTCAAAATATGGAATAAATTCTTCCAAATTCAATATGGACAAGATGAAAAAAATAAAAAATGAATCCATCAGACATGGAAAGAATGTTGGTCTTTGAAGTGACAATGATCAAATTATTACAATGGTTTTATTTCAAAATTTAGAATGAAATTTATTAAAATCATGAACATTTTTTTAATAGATTTCTTATTGAACTATTATTAATATAAAATCATTTTAAAATATAATTTAATATTATAATTTATTTATATGAAATAAATATTTTCAATTAAAATCTAGTATATTTTAAAATATATAAAAAGACATTACATCTCATAAAATTTTATAAAACATCATCCAAATATATTTTTTTTATTATTATTAGAAATATATGATTGTTTTTTCAAATTACTTCTCCAAAAATATTATAAATTTTTTTAATATTAAGTGTTCCATCGATGATTAAAATTTCTTATAAAAATACTATATTTTGTATAAATTTAAATATAATTCAAATGATTATTATTTTATTAATAACAAATATGTTACCAAAAAATGATTAAAAAATATATTTTTACACTTTATTTAATCATGTTCGTACAATCTATTCCAATGTCTAAATGAAAATTAGCTTATAAAATAATAAGATTAATAATAAATGGTTGTTCAGTAAAACTATTTCTTGTGTGTAACATAATCTTTAAATGAACATTTTTGTAGTGTGTAACCCAATGTAACTAGGTATCTCATGTATTTTAAGATTAATAATAGTTTTAATATATTTAATGTTTTAAATATATCATAATGTCTTGGGATGTTGTATCCCCTTATATGCTTGTTATTGTGTGTTATACACTCTATCATAAATGATGTTCATATTTTAAAGCTCTGAGGTGTTACGATAATATTTTTTACTCATTAATAAAATAATATAGTCCATATGTGAATATATAAGAGAAAAAATATGTATAGTATCATTTTAGAAAATTCCTTCAGTTAGACTAATATAAAGTTAATTATCAAAGTGAAATGGAAAGAAAATTTAATGTATTAAAATATATTATGGGGGATGTCAAAATTATATTACCAATTAAAAATAGTTTTTGTTAAATATTGATTTGTAAATCCATATCACATACTTTTTTCTTTAATTCCAGGAATTACTATTACATATGTGACCAATTTTTAGCTCCGTTACTATTCATTATAACAAAAAGAAAAGATGAACTAATTATCAAAATTTGGCCTCCTTTTTCGAAATATAGAATACATTATTAAGAGTTTAAATTCAACAGTTGGAAGAAATAATGTTTTTTATATTTTCATATGACACAACAAAAAAATGTTTATTGAAAAATAATATTTACGTCAATAAACGAACATAAATAAAAATCAACTAAAAATTCTTATTTTGATGTGATCAATCATATAATATCAAAATATAGCAGTTTTATCTTAATTTTAGATGAAATTAAAATTATAATTATACTTTTCAATGAAATTTAATGATATATTTGAAAAACATACTTGTTAGAAATCACTATGAAATAAATATATTATAAAAAATCCTAAAATTTTATCGAATGTATATTTTTTATAAATAAATAAAAAAGATAAACATTATAAAAAATAAAATTTAAAAATTTTGAATAAAATAATAATAAATTTCACTCAAGAAAATAAATAAATCTATTTTTGAATAGTATATAATTTAAAGAATATATAAGTTTATTGAAATTTGGGTTCTTATTTCGAAAATATTAATCGATAAATTTTAATTGAGTAATAAAATAATTTCCATTTATTGTAACATGGTTAATCGTATTCATATCCAATAGTTCAAAAACTAGGTTATGAATTCCTTATTAAAAATTAATATTTTGAGGATCATTTAATATTGGTTTGGAATGTTATATATGATATCAAACATTATATTATTTTCAAATCATGGGGTATTACCGATTGGGCACATTGTGGGTTCTAGTAATATGAATTAAACTATGAATGGTTCATGTATAACATTTATCTAGGAATTTGAAGCTATTTTTGAGGTATACAATAGAACAAAATCATATCCATTATAGATGTTTACTTTTTTCAGAGTTGAACTATGTTTTATAAGTACATAAAATCCAATTATTTTGGTTTTGTCTTCATTGAAGATGAAATTATGTGAAATGGAACTTATATATTAATATTTTATTAATAACCTACCATATAATGGTAGAATAAAACATGAAGGGTTAAGATGAAAATAAATTAGTTTAGGGTCTATCGGTGTACATAATAATGGGACGGTAACACACATAGAATTTACAGAGAGAACTCATTTTTCAATATGTATTGAAAAATCTTGAAAGATATATTTTCCATTTAAGGGAATATCATATATGATGTGTTATACATTAATTTTATTGTTGGTTATATACATTTTATGGAATGTGGGATCTTTTATCAAATTAATTCTTTCATATTAATAGTTTTCAAACATGATCTTTATATTCAATAGTCACTTGGTCCATATGTTAGAGTATGTCATGATTGAAACATGGTAATGGTGCATGATAAATATTCTGAGGAATTTAATTAAAATATTAAATGAAAATTTTTATTTGAAATGTAATTCTAATGGCCCTATGATTTTTATAATACTCATGTTTATGTATTATAATTTATCATTTGAGATTGTTTTAGAAAAATTCCACTTCATGGGAAAATTTAAAATGTTCCCAATGAAAAATATCCATTTCTTAACCCTTTATTGGGAAAATATTAACATATTAGGGAAATATATATGTCTGGAGTTCCCTTAAAATATTAACAGGTTCTAATTGATCCTTAATCCCTCGATTAATTATAACATATAAGTCATTTTTATGTTAAAATATAATATTTAATAAAAAACTACCATTAAATTGGGTTTTATGGTGTTTCATGAAATTACAAATTCATATAAAATGGTCATATAAGGATAAGTTGGGGTTTAATACCATGTTAATAGGCATAGGATCTACCGTATAATGGTATGGGATATTTCCAACTACATTATAAATTTACCTCCAAATTTGTATGCATTGATTAAGGGTAACTTGATATGAATTATGGTACATCATGCACATCACAATAGTAATATCATTTTCACAATAATGACCATGGGTATTTCTATGGGTAACCAGGTTTTTCTAATTGTTTATAATTTGTAAAAAATCTGCATAAGGGTTTAATAATTTTTCCAATGTTTATATTAGGATTACCGAGATATCACATTTGTATAAAACAATCTTTCTAAGGGTTATAACTGATTTAATAGTATTTTGATGGATATCCTAATACCCTTATCTGACAAAAAAGATATTATTAAGGTTAAAACCATGTTCTTAATTAGGTTTCTAAGCATGGAAGAACCTCACTTCTCTTATCTATTCTATGAAAAATGATTTAAATGGGTAAAATCTAGGAAAATATTCCATATAACCTCGTCATATAGTATATTTGATTTAATAATTCTATTGATTTAAGGGAAATTGGTTAATGTTTTTTTAATTTGAAATTATATATAATTATTTAAAATAACTATAGGAATTATTATAGGATTATATGAAATTATCTATAAGAGTGGTATTATCATAATATATGGAGTTTTTCTCTTTTATATGAACGAAACTATGAGTATCATGGTGATTAATACAGAAATATCGGGATTATTATATATTATAAAACATATAGAATACATTTTCATATGTTATATTTTATTTAATATAGAAGTAAAATAGTTTTATTCAGTTTTTTGAATCCTTAGAAAGTGTTTTGACCAGATGGTTATCAATACATGACTTGAGGTTTATTTCCCTCATAAACATTTATGATCTTTATTGATTACTTTTATATAGGAATTTTCTTTCCTTTCAGGACTTCCAATTTACATATATCATTATGATGGTATACTTTTTTTCCCCTATGTGTTGGTCATTTTTTTATTATGATTTCATGTGGGTATGGGTTATCTCTTGGGAAAAATATATGATAGTTCATTTTATTATTCTATTCATAGATTATTTATTCATATTTATATTCATCACATGTATTTCCTATCATTATATTTACTCAGGATGACATTTTATTTATTAATGAATGTTATACCTTGATATGTATTCCCTTAGTGGTATTATTCTTAGTTCCGAATCTATATGGACAATCATGGCATGTTTATTCTATATGAAATTCATACACCCAAATTGTTATGATGATGATTGTTATGGAGAAAATAACATGTTATAGATATAATTTTTCTACACCAACATAGTGTGACAAACTCTATTTATTGTGGATTCTATGGATTGTCTTACTTGAGTCCTAGTTGATCCAAGTATCATGTTCACTTGAGTCCTAGTGTGTAATTCCCTGACCCCAGTTACCCAGACCATGTACATTATTTTAATACATTGGCTTCATTACAAGGAATGAAATCCCAATAGACCTATCTTCTTAGCAGTCTTGGAAAATAGATTACATACATGGATGTTACATTACACATTCAAACATACAACCCAAAAAAATCCTTTGAAATTGCCATTATTCCCTTTAACGTAACCATGTATATCCATCACAATACACTTCTTTGAATCTAGGGAAAATAAAACACAATAAAGGGGTGAGCTCAAATGCCGAGTAATAGTAAATAATTTAGAGTAAACTCTAAAAGTTTATGGCACAATGTGTGATAAAAACAAAAACCTTTTTAAACATAAACATTAACATAATATTAAAAAAAATCATTACCATATAAACATGCACATGGATATTCTAATAGTAAAATAATCACATGTAATAACTAATTTCATAATGAGGGAATGCCTAATTCCAGACATCATTACCACATAGTCAAGGCCTTGTTCCAAGACTACAAATATGTTTTTTTTCGAGACCTTGTGAAAAGACCATAGTTTGTCTCGTGAGACCTACTGATGCATCAAGGAGCTATAGTGGGCTCCACCCATCACTTACTATGTCCACTGCATTCCTCATATGAAAAACTTGAACCATAACATAAACTTTCCATTTAAAACATGAATATGAAATATCAATATTTTAACCATAAACCTTGAATGGAATAAAAATAGAACATCCAAATTCAGACATATTATAACTCATTCAATACAATATGGAAGATTTTATTATAATAAATCAACCTCAATAAAAAATATTATCCAGTAAAGGATGCTGACATAATTGAAAATGAAGAGTAATACATTTTGAGAGAATTATCCTTTTTATAATATAGTTTAAAAGTCACACATTTATAAAATAAGTAATTTAAAACATATTTTTTAATCAATGTTCCCCATACCACTTTGAAACATTTTAAAAGAATTATCATTTCAAAACATTCATGTCCATATAAATAAATCCTTAAAATCATTTTTAAAACATGGACATTAATTAAAATGATTTTGAAAAATAAAATTTAAAAATATTTAAAAATATGATATTGATAAATATTACCTTTAAAAAATATATAAAATATTAATTTTTAAAGAATTTTTATGAAAAATGGACATGGATCATAAAAATGTCCCAGTAAATACTTGCACATAAACAATCTCGGATAATAATTATATTGAGGAATTAACCCTTACCTTGCACTTTTCTTCTGTCGAGGGTACCTTTAACATCCTTTATGAAGATATTAGTATGTTATTAAATCATACCATATTAATATTAATATTTATTATATCATACATGATTCATTTATGACTTTATACTACCCATTTAATATTAATTTCCAAGTTAAATTAACATTTCGTGTAATAATCGCTTTCTTTATCGTACATGTTTTAACTTGTTACTATTGATTATTTAACATAGATAAATACTTAAATAATTACAGAATATAAAACATGATTTATATATCATTTATTTTTGGAATAAAAATATGAATAATGGACATATATATGTAATGAAAAACACTGATTATGGAGACGGTGGTCTGTACGTACGCATAAACGATGTTTCCATTTTTATATCGTATTGAACTAAACTAAGTGAATAAGAAATATATTAGTACATATATATATATATATCTATTCAGTAGAATTATTATTTCATATATTACATACTTATTAGTAATATATATTATTATAATTGTCGTTGAATGGTGAACGTGGAAATGAATCTCATCGCATCATGGAGACGGTAATCTGTACATACGCACGAGCGTCAATATAATTTCCTTAATGGTGAGGATTTGAATGGTATTTTAATTTTACAGATGCATTATCTCGTTATTTTCATTATTTATATAAATATTACTCATCATTGTCTCCATCCAAATAACGTACTGTTGAATAACAAATTATACCTCAGCGTAGAGATGGTAACTGATACGTATGCACGCATGGTGAAATTATCATTCATAAGATGGATAAAATAATGAATATAGTTGTGCCATATTTATAATAACATCACAGTATATAGAAGATTTTGGATTTTTTATTTTATAATGGAAGCAACAAAGAAATAGTAAGTGGAAGAATAAGAGAACTTGAAAGAGGGTGGTCAAATCATTACCTCTTCTTCGGGTTCTTCCTTTTCATTTGATCTAAAGGGCTTCGTAGGATGGCTTTATGACCAATGTAATGCCTCTAGGATAAATTTTGGATTGTTTGGAGGAAATTTGGTCATATTTTGGTTGATCCAAATGGCTATGGAGGTGTGAATTTGAGAGAATGGGATGTTCCCTTTTAAAAGAGGGGTGAGGGAACCTTAGGAAAAACATAAAATATGATTTTATAATAAATCAATTTTCGGTTTATAATGGAAAAAAATGAATTCTTTAAAATATAAGGTGGGTATAGGTCGAAATAAAATATTCCCATAGGTTTTAGATAGGTTTAGTTTACCATATTAACCATAACATTTAGATTTAACTCTTAGTTAAATAGTTTGACATTTACTATGTCTCTTTGTATTTTTATATTATATGGTTAATAAGATTACTATAAAATTAGAATAGAACCACGATTGGTTAATTAATGTCATTTATATTATTATATTAGTCTTTTGGACTATCCTTATATTTTTAGTACTATTATAACAATTAGAAATATAATATTTGTTTTAAAACCCATTTTATGTCAATTTTGACACTCTTTGGAATTTGTTTTTTGATAAAACAACAACAGAATGATTACGTAAAAAAAATTACATTGAATAGATCCTAAAATGTCATATTCACCTATATAATTAGTGGGTGTCATATAAACATTGAAATTATATTTATTTTAATATTTATTATACCATTTATTTGATTCATTCATTAATAAAATAATTATTGCATCATTATTGTGTCAATAAAAAATTTAATTATTTAGTCACTAAAAATTGTTAATAAAATGCCCATATGTAGTAAATATTATTATATTTCTAATGAATATTTATAGTAGAAATTATCTTATATATAACTCTATATTAAAAATGATATAGTTACTAAACGTTGATTTTAACTATTTTAACTCTTCTTTAAATAAAATAATAATGAATGTCTTAATCTAATCCAAGTGTACCTAAAGGGACATATTTTATTCTAAGGTTGTTTTCAGTCGAATTAAACTTATCCTATAGAATTAGTACATGCGTTAGGGTAATAATAATATCATTTTTACCCTTAATTACCCTATTTATTTTTAACCGCGGTAAATAAAAGGTAAACGTAACTATTCACCAAAAAGTATTTTTATCTTATTGAACCACATATTACTCCTTAATATTAACTGTGTGACTCAGAATTTCTAAATTGAACTCATAAAGCGGTAAAATTATGTTTTATGTAGATTTTTAAATGCTCCTAGGAGGTGGGTAAAAGACGGTTAAAATTTCGATAACGTTTTTATATATCTAAAATTATTATAAACTTATTCCAATGAATAAAATTTAATTTATATATGTATTATTAATCTATTTTGACATAATATAAATTTATATAAAATAAATAAAAATTAAAAAAAAAAGTCAGTTTTAAACAATAACATATAGTTTTCCACTATTTATCAAAAATTGAATGTTTTCAGGAAAATACAATAAAATCACCCTAAGATAATTTTGACATAAATAATTAACAAAATTTATTCTATTTAACCAATTTCATGACATATAAGTTTCATTAATTAATTTAAAATTAATTCTCGTTGTCAAAACCAAGAAGTGAATTTTTAATAAATAATACTATCAAAATATTGACACTTGCTTATGTCCAATTTCAATTTGAAATTACATAAAATGACCACTGTTGGATTAAATTTTAAAAATATAATCTAATTATACTTCCAATATATTACAATTTATAAATCGACACTATAAATTATTTTGATTTAATTTTTTTTGTTAAAATATAGTATTTTCACTCTTAACCCAAATATGAATGTTGTCTGAAAAACAAAAAAAATTATTGAAACTAAATTTTTATGTCCAGATTCTAAACAAGATGTTTATTTTGTCAAATTTAAAATAGAAAGGTTTCAAATATCGGATTTAAAATGGGTTCTCCATTATAAAACTGTAAAATTTCATTTTTTGAAAAATGATTCTTTTTTCTGAAGAAAAATGTATTTGTTCTTACATTATGTCTAAGAAACACATAATATGGATTATAAAATAGTAAGGATTATATAAAGTTCAAAATTCAGTTAATACTATTCATAACCACTTTTGACCGGCAAGTTTGGTAAGTCGTGGTGCTCTTGAACTCAATGTTGCATGTAGTGAAAGTAATATAATAACATTGAAGAAATAAAATACTATGAAATCTTCGGGTGTTACATTACTCCATCCTTAAATAAATTGCATCCTCTAAATTTGAAATTGTTTTTTTTAATAGAAAAAAAAACATTGTGGGAAAACCCACATCATAAATTCGGTTAATAAAATTTATTTTTAATAAGATGGAAAAAAATTATATATATATATATATACATTATTATTAGAGTTTCATCCTTCAACTAATTCCTACCACAAAATCATATTTCATCCAAATGATTTCCGAACAAAATTCTATTTAACCAAATCATATATGGTTCCAAAAATAATGAATTTATAATTCAATTGTTAGACTATTTTAAAAAAATTGTACAAACCAGTACATCATGTAGTCTAGTCGTAGGTGATGCACAATTTTTGCTCTTCGGTTGCGGGATCAAGTCTCGCGACCTTCCCAGACACGACTAGTTGTTGCCCGACCTCTAGGTTGTCCTTTTTATAACAATCCAAAAATAACCTTAACATTAGTATCCAATTTCAAACTTAATCAATTCCAACCTTTAGACTTATCAAAAATACTTATATCCAAACTCTCATTCCAAAATTTATAAGGAAGTCAGTCACAATGAAGATCCTTTTTTCCAGGTAATGACATGTGAACACCTTCATCATGTATTCTTTTAAAACACCTCAACATCCTGAATATCCGTAAAACGATATTGATTACATTCATTTTTCCTTAATCCTTATAAAATACTGGATATACTCCTTCTACCCAAAAATGTTTTAAAATCCAACAATGATGGAATATACAAATCATTAATCAGTTTCAAGGAAGTAATGAATATTCAATATAATTTATCAATATCAACCATCTCTTATTCAAAAATCACTAACTCATTATCTGGACTATATTAAGGAGTTCCTTTACTTCAACCTTGTATTTTCTAAAAAGTTTATCATACTATTAAGTCACATTTCTTAGAACCATAAAATCTTAAATCCTCAATAAAATTGTACTACAATACAATCCTTATTTATCTCTATAATTCATGTAATCGTTATACTATTGATACAACAATAAAATGAAATAATTCTATAATACCAACAAAATAACACTAGTCATTCCTCTTCATTTGAGGTAGTATCATAACATGAATATTATCCAATAACATCATTTTTGGTATACTCTGATGAATGCGTCATAGATTTTCACAGTGTCTCAACAACTTTCAGATGATGCTTTTTACATGTGAAAATTTTTTATTACCCTTGCATTCACGTACTTGGTTTCCTTTTTATCCACACATATAACAAACTCCAATTACCTTAAAGCATTTATCACGTTTATTTTTTCTAATTTATCACATATAGGAAAATCATTCTTTTCCATCTTTCCTTTATCTATCTTTCTCTCCTCCATCCTTTTATTCTCTTCCTTCGATTAAAAGATATAGGAATTAGAGAATTCTTTACTTATCATATTAACACATGATACGATTTCTTCATATGTTGAAAATAAATGGGATACTATTTCCCTTTTAAATGTTGTCCTAATACCATGAATGATATTATCCTTCTTACTCATTAGATCATACATATTTCTAGAGTTCACATTCCTTTTACCGGCCACCATTTCTATACAATGGCATACACTAGGACGGTTTATGAATTGCAATGGATAATTCCAAACATGTAAAATACCTAATGTAAATCCAACAGTTTATGGACATAATCCATAATCATAAAAATATTATCTTTGAGGTGGTATATACATGTATATCATTCATATTTATTTATAAATAAAATGAGAAGTATCAAAAGCATATCACCGGGGAGCGTCGTAACCTAGAGTGCAGCAAGGCCCACTGTCATGCACTGGTTCACGTTCGAGTCTAGCTCAAAGTGGTGTTTTCGGTTTTTACCCCTTGGTACAACTCTGCCAGTGCTGCCTATACCACCTCATATCCAGATAGGGATGTATTTTCTTTGAAAACTCACAAAATCTCTACATTACCAAAATTCTAGGAAGTGCTTCTATATTAATCTTCAAAGTCTATCATAGGGTAATTTTCTCTAATAATATTTTATCTAGATATAGTTCCAATGTTATTGCTAAACCTCCATGTCATACCAACTTTAATGCCATGACCCCAGTTACCTAGAGCTGGTTCATTATTTTAATACATTGCCATGATACAATTAATCAAATCCCAAAATACCGATCAATTTAGTAGTCTTCGAAAATAGATTACATACATGGACGTTACATTACACTTTCTAAAATAAAACCCAATAAAAAACAATCCTTTGAGAATGCCATTTTCCCTTTATCTAAACCCTTCATGTTACTCAGAATACATTTCTATGAATCCTGAGGAAAATAAAACATACCAAATGGGTGAGCTTAGATGCCCAGTTAGGGTAATAAATTTAGAGGAAGATCTAAACTTTTAAGGCAAGATGTGTGATAAAAACAACAACATTTTTAAACATAAACATGAAAATAATATGAAAAAAATAAAACATTACCATATAAACATGCACAGAGATATTATACTAGTCGAATAATCACATGTAATAACTAATTTCAAAATGAGGGAATTCCTAACACGAAACATTATTACCACATAGTCAAGGCCTTGTGCGAAGACTAAAAAATAAATTGTTGTCATGGCACCTAGGCCAAGTCACTAGTTTGTCTAATTAGTCCTACCGATGCATCGAAGAGCTAAAGAGGTATCCCCCCGTCACTTACTAAGTCCACTGCATTCCTCATATGAAAAAGATGAAATGTAACATAAATATTCATAATAAAACTAGAAAACTAAATGTAAATACATTAACCATAAACGATGAATGGTATAAAAATATTATATCCATAGTCAAAAATATCAGATCACATTCAATACAATATGGAATCTTGTATTATAATAAATCAACCTCCATCAAATATAATATCCAGTAAAGGATGCTGACATAGTTGAAAATGATGAGTAAAACATTTTGAGATAAATATCCTTTAAAGAAGGGGACGTTCCCTTTTATAAGAGGGGTGAGGGGCACCTTAAGAGAAACTTAAATTATTATTTTATAATAAATTCATTATTGGTTACTTATGTCTCCAAAATGAATTATTTAAAATATAATGTGGTTATGGGTCGTAAACAAGTCAACCAATAGCTTTTATATAGGTTTAGGTTGTCATATTAACCGTAACTTTTATATTTAACTCTTAGTTAAATAGTTTGACATTTACTATGAATCTTTGTATTTTTAAATTATATGGTTAATAAACTTACTATATAATTCCAATAGAACCCCAATTGGTTTCTTAATATCGTATATATTATTATATTAGTCTTTTTGGCCGATCCTTATATTTTTAAGACTATTATATGAATTAATAATATAATATTTTTTTAAAAAACTATTTTATGTCAATGTTGACACTCTTTGGTATTTGTATTTTTCATAAAATAATAACATCATGATTACTTAAAAAAATACATTTAATCAATCCTAACATGTAATTTTCAACTATAAAATTCGTCTATGTCATAAAAACATTGAAATTTTATATTTTTAATATTTATAATAAAATTAATTTAATTCTTTCATTAATATGGTAATTTCTGCATCATCATTGGGTAATTAATCAATTTAATTATTTAAACTCTAAAAATTATAAATAAATTACCAATATATATGAAATATATTTAGATTCATAATGAATATTTATAGTCTAATTTATCTTATGTATAACCCTATATTAAAAATTGTTTAGTTATTAAATGTTGATTTTATGTCTTTTATCTCTTCTTTAAATAAAATAATAATAAATATCATAATCAAATTCAAGTGGACCTAAAGGGATATATTATATTACTAAGGTTTTTTTTGGTCGAATTACACTTATCTAATAGAATTAGGACAAGTTCTAGGGTAATAATAATATAATTTTTACCCTTAATTACCCTATTTACATTTAACCGTGGTAAATAAAAGTACAAAATTTCTATTCCCAAAAAAAAATTTATCTTATTGAACCACATTTTACTCTTTCATATTAATCATGTCCCTCGTATATTCAAAATTCAACTCAAAGAAGTGGTAGAATTAAGTTTTCTGTAAATTTTAAATTGCTCATAGGAGGTGGGTAAAGGACGGTAAAAAGATCGGTAAAAACTTTTTATATCTAAAATTATTATAAACTGACTCCAATGAATTACATTGAATTTATATAGGTATTATGTATCTATTTTGACCTAAATTAAATTTATATAAAATAAATAAATATTTAAATAAAAATTCATTTTTAAACAATTACTCAGTGTTTTTCACTATTCATCGAAAATTTAATGTTTTCAAAATAATACCAAAAATTCACCCTAAGATAATTTTGATATTCCAAACTCAAAAATGAATTTTGTTTTGCCAATTTCAAAACATAGAAGTTTCATTAATTAATATAATATTTATTCTCATTGTCAAAACCAATAAGCGTATTTTTATGAAATGATAACTATCAAAAGATTGACACTTATTTATGTCCGATTTTGAACTGAAATTACATAATATAACAATCATTGGATTAAATAGAAAAAATATAATCTAATTATACATTAAAACCATTAAAATGTATAATTCAACACTATAATTTATTTTTATTAAAAAAAATTCTGTTAAAATATAGTATTATTTACTATTCACCAAAATATGAAAGTTATCAGAAAAACACCAAAAATTTATGGAAACTAAATTATTATGTCCCGATTATAAAGGAATTTTTTTGTCTAATTGAATATTTAAATGTTTATTACATTTTATTTAAAAATGTTTCTCAATTAATAGGCAGTAAAATTTCATTTTTTGAAAAATACTTCTTTTGCCTGAAAAAAGATTTATTTGATATTACATTATGTCTAAGAAACTCATAATATGGATTATAAAATTATAATGATTATATAAAGTTAAAAATTCAATTAATATTATTCATAAATTCTTTTGAACAGATAGTTTGGTAAGTCGTGGTGCGCTTGAACTCAGTGTTGTGTGTAGTAAAAGTTATTGAAATACTATGAAGAAATAAGGTACTATGAAATCATGGGGTGCTACATTGTGGATTCCAAGAACATTAATTACCTGATTGTTATTATTTTCATTGTAGTATGTTCAAATGAAACAATTTATAATGATTGTTAGTCTCACGGTGAGTCCTCGATTACTTCTGATATCTTAAATTTGTAGTGAACTGACTCAAATACCCTTTCAAACTAATACATAACCTGATATTCCACAAACTCGAAGGGAATTCCATATCCCAATGAGCTATTGACTTGTACCCAGGAATTGATTAACTAGGAGGGGGTATATATTTTACCCAACCAGATCCAACCAAATCATTATATATGTACAAATAATATAATGAAACACCGAAAGATAACGATATATTAAAAACACAAAATATTACAATGGAAGTGATTAAAAGAAATGTTTTAAAAACAATATCTAAAAGATAATACCAATAGAAAAGGGAAAAATATCTACTCTAATAGTATCTTTGTAATAGTCAGGGAAAACCCACACCATCTCACTATTCAGCTACATAATCCAATATGATAAAAACAATCTCCTCAACCCCACTCTGGTACCATATAATTCACTACATCAAATTTTATACAATTTACATCACTCCATTAAATAAGTGTTCAATATCTGAGCCAATTGGCCTAAGAGGATCCTACATGGGTTCTTTATAATAATTCTCTATACAAGAACTCATGTATTCTTATTTTTGAATGGAAATTTGTAAATATGTTATATCAAAATTGAGAAAAATAATTCCCATTTCTCTATATCTCATATCAACATATGTATAAAAATTTTCAATTATAAATAATTCACATAAATGAATTATAAACACAACTAATAGGTAAATCATGTCAATGAACTCATCATGTCAGTATAGAAGACTTCTCACACAACAAAAAATGTATATTGAACATCAATTCCTCAAAACATAGTCTTAAGAAGCATATAAAAACACCATGATTAAACCTCTTAATAATGTCATGAATGTTTCCCTTTAACAAAAAACTAGGGAAAATATAAAATACCCATGATAAAATCCCCTTATGGTAATATATATGAGGTCCCTAATATAATCCTTCTACCGATTTTCCAAGTCTTATCATGTAATTAATTTTATAAATCATTTCAATTCTATGAAAATAACAGTGTTTCCATTTATCAAAAACCATGGATAAAACTCCATTCATATCATATCAATTTACCAATCCAAAATATTCATAAAAAACTAATATTTTGATACCCTTATAAAAAATATAGTGTTATAAAAATCATCAACAAAAGATAGAGATGAAACCACCTAACTCAAACATTTAGACTCACATGTCCATGAAGGATCCACTAATAATATCTTAATAGCTGCCACATTGGCCCTAGTATAAATGTAAATATCATAGAATTTATCCAATTCACCAAAAAGGATGATGGAGAAGAGTAAATGACACATAACTATAGAACTTACACTTACTAAACCACTAACAAAAAAGGAAATGATACACAGAACAATATCATAAAATGAATCTGTAAGAGATACAAATGAATCATCACTATGTAACAATGGATCCAAACAACAAATGAATTGGAACTACCATGACCAATTAAATCAGGAAACAAAAATACCTAATAATCTAGATATATGAAAACCATCTAAAATGGTGATCAATAGAAATGATAATCAATCTGACCTAAATTGTGACTCCCAAAACTTTGTGAGAATATTTATGGTCATAACCCAATTTATTTGTGGATGAATGATAAAAAATATCATTCTTACATAGCCCTAAAAGTTAATTTTTTTACATCTACAATAGTTATAATCCATTTACATATCATGTTACCCATGGGGTTCACACATACGCAAAATCTGATTTCATTATATTTAAAACACAATATTTTAATAGTACATGTCATGTAACCCTTACACATCTTGTACTCCTTTCATACTGCATAAATAGTTCACAACATTTGTTTGAAGATAATGTGCTCAACATGTAACCACACTCCATGCCATGTCATTCCCAAATTCATAGTATAAAATTCCATATTCATACAAGAAATACTCAAACCAAATGATGTAGTGTCCAAACAAAGGGAGTACCCAAAAAGACATTTCATGTTTATACTCAGATTCCACTAATTCACACATAAACCCATCATTGGACAGTAAATAATTTTTTCTTAAGAAAATGTTCTCCATCCTGAAGAGTCTCATCCAATAAAAAATTAATGAGTAAAATAATAAAATTCAATCAGGTGACCTAAATTTTTTTATATAGATATTACAAACATGACAAAATAATACTTCTCATACATGGGAATTCATGTGGATGATTGAAATCCAGTAAATTGGTAAGGACAATACTCATTCATCAATGAATCATGCACCCAATAATAAAGAGAATCTAATCCACACATTAATATAACTCTGTTTAGTGGAATTGAATTATCATGTAATAATTTCACTTTAGTGTCAATGATCTAAACTAACTACTTAATAATCGAAACATCTGGCTCTATCTCAATCTCATCCCAACAAAGAATGCAAGAGGGGTCGGTATGATATCTTCTACGTTGTGATATGAAAAAAAATCATAAATTTATATCAACTATGCCATAAATTCCTATTTACAAACAACCTTCCTTATCCACTAAATGACCTGAGAGGGTCTAACAAATCTCGAAGATCACTTCACATATTTTCCTAGCTCATGGTTACCGAACAGAGTATAAAAATTCAAGAATACTATATCACCTATTTAAAACTCTAATTGATGATGTCATTGACCCTCATAATATCATTTTACGATTTTTTAACAACCAGATGACATCAAATATCATTAATCCAAAAAACTTTTCTTCAGCCAAACATTACCCAATAAAATAGGCACCCCCCACCTCATCCCAGTAAAGAGGTGACCTGTAGAGTGTACCATTGGAAGCCTCAAAAGGATCCATTATGATTTATTAATGATAATTTTTTTATTAAAAATTCAATAATTACAAGATATAAGTCCTATAATACACTAATATCCATAATAAAAGAATGAATCATATCCTTTGTGATCGAAATAACATAATTATCCTAACGGTTTTTCTTTGGATAATATGTTATACTGAACTTGATCTATGTCATTACAAACTCTTTGAAACCCTTATTGGTCCTAAATGTAAACCTAAGATCCCTTTCTAAAACAATGTTATAAGAAACCCCTTATAATCTACAAATCATCTTACAAGTACAATATATTGAGATCTTCATATTTATTGGTGTCCCTGATCAGAATGAAAGGTGTTTAATATTTAAAAAAATCCATCACAAATAGAGAGAATTCCTCTCTCATGGATTTTGTTGTAAACAAACAACAATACCCATGGATTCCACATCCAATTTCCCATCCATATTTGGAAGAGTCTACAATAAACTGAAAGGTTTCGAATTTTATGCCTTTATCATTGGGATGTGTAATAGTGGAACACATAACCAGCAATGTCATGATTAATACCTAGCCAACAGATAATATTATCATATTATAATATATCTTCTGAGAACCATTATTAATGTACCAATAAGAACAATGATAATGAGACAAAACTACACTCACGAATTTTTCGGTGAAAAATATATCCACATATATAAGGACACCATTAATATTTACTAACCAATGATAAACGTCCACCTGCGATTTAGGATTTCTTGAATTCAACTAAACCCATCAACACACTACTGATTCTATATAATATTAACAATGAGTTATAATGATTAATGATAATTGGTCACAAACACACCTGAACATCCACATAAGAATCCTTAAGAAATTTTTACATACACAACACAAGGTTCATCTCTCTTATCGATTCCAAAACATCATGAAATGGAAATTTCCTACTAAGAGTGTATATAATGTTACTCCACTTCCCTGGTGTATCATTGATATCAACGTTACAAATATTAATGTTTTCAACTCACAACCTCTATCTTAGATTCAATTATTTCTATTAAAAGATATAATTTATACTCTTACGGTAAGAAAATAATGTAAAAATTTCAACAAGAAGAAAATGCATCCAACACTTATTCACATGAATAATTTTTTACATCTATAAATAATTAGGTGGTATGTTATATCACGTGATTGATAATGAAGATATCCTTAATCCATTACATTTTCATCATGAATGTGACCATAAACCAAAATTGTTCATTATGCATTAACAGAAACCACATATCCATTTTTAGGCTTAGGTAAGAATAGAATAGCTACTGACATGACGATTAATTTTACCTCAAAAAAAAGACTATCATTTTTAACCCCAAATAAATTTCCATCCATTATTTTTAGGAGTGTTCTAAGGTTATTATTACATTGATAAATCATTAATAACCCATTAATAGTATCTAGTAATAACATGGAATCCATGGATTTCACATACATTATGTGGCTCTTCCCATGATTGGAAATATTTTTCCTTCTCATGATAAACTGATAAATCATGCTCAAAGATAACATGCCCTAGGAATTTGGACATTTTGAATCTAGATTGTTATCTTGGAAACCATTCCATACAAATTGTGAGTACTTTGGTTTTTTAAAACCAAAATTATAAGGTGATCGGGCACGTTCATGGATATTAATTAAACAAAAATATCATCTATGAAAACTACCAAATGTTTTTTGATATACTAATGGAATATCTTGTACATAATAGACTTAAGAACTATAGGATCTATAGTATGACAAACAAATATCACAATATATTCATAATCGATAAACCATATTCTAAAACATTTTTTTTAATACATGATACTCTTGAACTCTGAGCTATTGATAACTCGACCAAATATCAATGATCAACAACCACATTTCCCCTTTAACCAATAAAACAAGTCATCCAAATGATGAAAATGATACATTTAATTTACCATTAAGAAGTTCAACTTATAATATTTAATGCACAAATTGAGTGAAACATCTTCATTCTATGAAAAGTGCACGAGGGATTTCTATAGAAAAAAAATAGGGTGAAAAAAACCTCCTCCTTAAAATTAACCAACTAAATCATTAAAACATTCAACTATGTTGTATCCATGTCATAAGGAGGTATTGATATCATCTAGGTTCCTAGAATCATGTAAATAGTAACCTCTACCTACCTATCTAGATGATTTCCAGTTAAATGATCTTGGAAAAGATTGAAATTAATTGACAATAGTGGGAAGATAAAAAATATTAAAAACATCACCATGATCAACTACACAAATAGACAAAAAAACTCTGATTATCTAGATGGTATGGTCATGCATAGTCAACCCTTAGATACCATTCACTCACAAACAACCAATAAGCTCCCATGAAATGGGATAAATGAGACATGGAGAGGATGAGAAATGACATTATCATGATGTGTAGATAACAAATATATCATGTTGATGATATTGACCAGATCTAGATCAAGAATAATAAAATCATTGAATTTGTTCACATTATCTATTAATAACAAAAAATAATGTCACTAACACCCCTTATCATTTCTCTTCCTAAAAGGTTTTGATGACTCCATTTTAAAGAACATGAGGCTCGTTGTAAGGGTATTCATATCAAAAAAATAGCCAGATATAAACAATTGGGAAGAAAATTATCAAATAATTAAATATATATTGAGGAAAAAATAAAGCAGGTATGTCCCGATATTTCTAGAACCGCATCTAAATCAATTGGAAAATCATATACTATATGAAGTATCATCATTGTTGAGGTATGTGGTTGGATCAGATTTGTCATTGAAGGATCTACCCGCACCACAATTTCATTTGGATCTGATGACCCTCGACCATATTTAGGTGTAGACATAGATTGATTGAAACAATGTAAATGACCATAATTCCCACAATTATTACAAACTAAATCTAGAAAAGGAAACAATTTCAATTGTTTTAAAACTTTTGAAATTTTTTTCAAGTCATAGGAACACTAATATCTACAAATATAGGTTAAAAACAATCATGATACTAAGAACCACCTCCACCTCTCCTAATATGATCTTTCAACTTTTTTATTCCCTCAAACTCCACTGATGCTACCCCTAGCTGGAAGAGAAAGGGATAAAGATCCAGCCATTCCTTCTATATTCATTAGCGCCACAAAATTCCATTACAGTATCTCTATATATTTCAATGTTTTTAGTATAAATTCATGTGATATGATATCTTATAGGAAGACATGCATTTACTTATAATCGATTTTCTAGACATTATTTAAAACTCATGGTTCAAAATTAAATTGTTCGTGATACTGATTAGTGTACTTTATAACTGTGTACTATCCATGACACATAGATAAAAATTCATGATTTGTCTCTATCATTAGTGACATAGTGAAAATATTTTGTAATAAGAGGTTCTTCAAATCCATCTTCTCTATGAAAAAAATCATATCAGACAGTTCCTCAGAATTATAATAACTCATTCTGGGACCCATAAGTCTTAATTACAAACAACCCACCTTGGTATTCTCCACTTCATCCAGGAATTTGAAGATATGATAGATTTCTTCAATCCATTAATCTTCCTGTTGAGGTTCATTTGTACATTTAAAAGGTAGTGATTTGTAATGTAAAAACTCATGTGAATGATCCATGACCCCTCTATCTTTGGGTTATTTCTCAAGAAATGTATTCATAACTTGTGTAACATTTTGATCAATGACACAAAGTACTCTAATGATAGGCTCAATACTATTCTTTTCAATTTTAGGATTCCCTTAGGGATCATTATGTACACAATACTGTGTAACTAATTGAACACATCTTAGAGGCATATTACTTTAATTCAATATAATATAAATAATAATAAAAACTAAAAAAAATTGTACAAACTAGAGAAACAATAATAAAACACAATGATTAAGATCATGAACCTAAAATAAGAGATATACGTCCTAAAATCCCATGGTAAACATAGTTTCTTCATGGAATGAAAAATCGATGTAATTCCACATCATATATATCATTTCCCAATAATCCTATCTCCAGTCTACCAAACATCCCAGAATGAGTACTCATGATGATAGAAATAATTTGATAAAAATTGTAAAAAATAGACATGAATACCCTCATTACCTATTACCCAGCTTGATATTCCACAAACACTAATGTAGTTCCCGATCCCCATGGGCTTACAACTAACACTCAGGTATTGAACAAAAAACCACATGGAATGATTTAACTCAACATGTTGTAAATAAAATGTAATACACACACATAAAAAACAAATAGAAGATAAGTATATATAAAAAATTGAAAATGAAGGTTATTCAATGAAATGGTAGGAAAAAAGACACATATGACTAGTCCAACAATAAAGGATTAAAAAACCAAAACAACAACTCCAACAGTACCCAAGTAATAGAATGGGAAAGCTCAAACCATTTAAGAGTGAAACGTCCCAGTCCTAGCTGAAAAACAATCCATTCCACATCACTATGGTGCCTTTAGACCTCTACATCAAAAGGCATACAAAGTTATACTCTGCACTAATGAATTGAATATGGTGTGAGGTGATAGGACTAATAGTATTTCACCATGATGCTTTATAAAACACTATATACAACATCTCAAGAATGCTTATTTTAAATAAAATAGTGATTGATATCTTTCAATTACTTATATCAAATTCAATTTAAATATTTCCCTTCTTACATAAATTTCAAAACAATTAAACTATATCAATTTATAATGATAAATAATAAATACAAATGAATTATAAAGTTAATGTAAAGGAAAGTCACAACTAGGAACTCAATAGGTCAAGCTATAAGACTACTCTTTCCACAACGAATGACTTGTTCAATACAAGTCCATAGAACGTAGGCCTGAAGAGCAGTGAGACACCCCATTTTTGAACCTCCCATCAATTTTAAAAATATGTCCCTATAACAGGAAGGCTAGGGTTAAATGAAAATCCTCATAAGTAGGTCCCCTGTTGGTAAAATGGACCAAGTCCATATGTTAACCCTTCCACATATTTACCCATGGATTCCCATGTGATGTATTTTATATATCAAATCCATAGTTTGATATTTTCCATTTTTCATTTATTAAAAAAATAAGGAAAACTATCCCTTTATCACAAATCCATTTACACAGACACAACAATCAGTAAAAATGATTTAATAAATTCATTTTTTAAATGAACATGAGAAATAAAGTTCATCAATATAGGCTAAATATGGAACAAAAACCACAAAATCACGGTATCACACACATATATGAAGGATCCACCAATAATACTACCACTAAAAAATATGGTCGACATATAATAAATCTACATAGCTTGGAATTGATCCAGTTCCTAGAGTCGGGTGGCCTTGAAATCAAAAGAAACGTACCTAAAAAACACATACTTAACACATTATAAAAAACATTCGAAATGGCCCCATAACAATATCACAACATAAATAAAAAATAAAAAATTGATAATCAATACAAATAAATTGATTCAAAAACACATTCCAACTATGCTAATATGATCAATGAAATGACAATAAAAAACACTTAGTAACCCGGAGAGATGAACACCAACTATAAATGGGGATCAACCGTTGATCAAATATATCTAAAATAAAGAGAGACTCTCAAAATCACTAGATACAACTTCTTTGATGAGATCGAAAGGATCTTTAGAAGAGTAATTTGCATGTATATAATACATTTACATGTCTTATAATTCATAGGGTCATATATTCTGAAAATATAATAAATTTTTATGAAAAGACCTATTTTTTAATATTACAAATAGCGTAACCCTTTCACATTATGTACTATATTCCAAATGTTTAAACTTTTCATGAATTACATATAGTAACCATGTTCATGTCATGAGGCCACATTACATGTCATGTAATAACCCAATTCATGGAATAAATTTACATATTATTATATAAAATAATTAATCAAATGTGATCATTCCCTGAATATGGAAAGAAAACCACAAATTTAGTAAAAACTTTCTCCAAGATTATACTAATTCAAACAATAATCCATCATAAAAAATTAATCCATTTTTGGTAGAAGATACTCATTGTCATCGAGAGTCCGATGAAGAACCCAATTAAAGAGGAAAAAGGAAAGCAAACGAGGTTACCTAAGAATGGATAACTAGATGATAAAAATTTCAGATTAAAATAGATCTAATATATACACTATCATGTTTCATTTTGGCTTGGCTTGACACAAGTTATCATTTTTAAAATTTATTTCTTTGAAATTTATTTTTTATTTCTGTCATACACTATATTATATGAGAAGATTGGTTATGGAAGCATTTGTGGGTTTCTTTTGGGTTATATTAACCACTCCACGAATGGGAATCCTAATGTGCATGTAGACATGATGAATTTGAATATGAGTATGAGAATAGGGAATGTGGCTAATGGTTTAGTAGTAGGGCATAAAGATAGTGGAAGACGGTCATTAAATCTTTTGGAATCCAATGTTTTTTCTACTATTTATTAATTGAAATTTTATTATGGATGGATTGAGAACATTATAACTAATTTCTAATGTATATTACAGAATGTATCAAATCATAGTTTATATATTCTAATCAAATTTTCTATTTTAATATTTATTAATAATATGTGATATGAAATTATTTTTTTGGAATAGTATTCTCATTGATTCAAATAAACCCTCCATGTTAGTCAGAAACCCATATTATATGATTAGGAATACATATATCCAAATGTATCTCCAGTTAATATCCTATAACAACCAATACATTTATAAATTAAATTCCATTTTTAAAAAGTTAAATTATTTATTTCGAAAATAAGTTATAGAAAAAATATCTTAATAAGGTTTTGGACCATTATAAGTTTATCATATTAGAAATTAAAGGACACTAAACATAATATCTATTGATAAAATAGTTTTTATACAATGGCCATATGGTTATTATATTTATATGTTTATGATAATTTCAATTCAATTTGAAAAATGAATTGACAGACATGATCTGATTGATCATACCATATGAGGGAAATTTATAAAATCTTCTAAGGGAGATATCATTTTATTATTTCCCTTTACAACCCCCATGATTTGATTGAATGACTAAACTATGAATGAATTCATTTACTAGAGAATTTCGCGTTCATCCTGATCACAGAAAAAAAAATTCACTAAACAACCCAATGAATATATCCCCATCACACACTCTACTTTTGTGATAGATGCTCATGTAATAAAGGTCGATATATATATATTACCAAACAATATAGATTTTTTAATTTATTTAAAAATAATAATAATGATAATATTTAACTTCTATTATATTATAATTATTAAATAGAAATATTGATCAAAATTATATTTTGATACGATGAAACCAAAATTATATTTTTGGGAAATAAATATTTTAAATCTGAAAAAAATATTTTGGTTCATTAATGTTTTTTGTAGAAAATTTTATTTAAATATGAAATTACTCTGAAATATTATTTATTAAGTATTAATAAATATATAATTTTATGAAGTAAAATATTTTTATAACTATCATGAAAATGTTATTTTAAAAAATATATTTCAATAAATGTAGTTTTTTTATGTAAAAGTTAATAATAAATTAATAATAATTTATTTTATAAAATAAATATTATTCGGGAAATAATTACATTAAAAATTACCCAATGGTGATTTTACCATTATTATCAGAGGCATTCGAATTTTTGGTTTAAAATTATATATGGTAAAATTATATGGATTTTATTATGAAATCATAAATCTAAATAAGAGTTCCGATCAATAATATAATAAGTATCCAAAACATAATTTATTTTTCCAATTTAAAATAATGTGAATTTTTTATATTTCATGATTAATATTATAAACCCTTAATGAATACTCCACATTATATATTACATTTTATTTTTTGGAACTAATTTATCTTTAATCATGCCTCAGTTCTACATTTACATGCATCTTATTTTATGGATTTTGGTTATTTGAACTATAAAATATTTAAACTACCTAATATTTGGTAGAAAAAATGGTAGAAACCCATGGGATGATTTTTTTTGAATTATTTTTTTTAATATAATCCAAATATTATGTTTAGAAATTAATAAAGAACTATCCTCTATAATAACATTTCTATATCACTCCTAAGGAGTTCCAATGAACATAATAAGAACATCTTAGTCTTTCTGAAGAAAAATATCATGGTTAGGTACTACCTCTTTTTTTATTAATGTACATCTGTTGTAATAATAATCTTTTGATTTAAAATTCCCCATGTTCTAAGGATTTCATACAAGTAACATTAATATCCATACAATTTCAATGAAATTATATGACTCCTTTCAATCTAATTTACCTCTAACATTAATAATTGTATACCCCTGTTATGTTTCCAACATTATCGTTTGAATTTCCATTCCAACCATTTTCATAGTGGAGATACATCCCCATTTCCACTCAATAGTATTAAAAAATGTAAACATATAATCCCTATATTTGGTAATCAAATATATGAATCTAATAGATTGAAATCATTTCATTAAATGTGATTGAATACGTTCTTATTTTGATTGACCAGTGTGGCACAATTATGAAAGTAAATGATATGAATGTGATGGGTGGGATCGATACTATATATCCATATAATGAATTGTTGAATGTTTATATATAAATATGTTATATTTATGATAATTGAGAGATTATCCTACAAACACTTTATTATGTTTTATTTCCCATTATCTATGACTTATTATTATGATATCATGTTTCATATTGACCATCATCTTAATTTAGCCTTTATGCTATCACATTTTTTCAATCACAGATACTCATTATTGGGATTCTAAATAATATTTTTATACCTTTAGAATCCTATTGATTCACCTTTTATTACATTGATCATGTTATGATCTCATTATTCAGTTAATGGGATTTACCAGTCACCCAATTCATATATACGATCTTAGATTATCACCTATCGTTTTAAAATATCATAGAAATTTTAAGAACATGTAATGGAGATTATGTTTTTGTATATGTAGTTTTTTCATATTTTTAATATATATATCTTATTACTCATCTCCACTAGGCCTCATCATATTATATGGGATTATTATTTGAATATTTTTAAAATATAGAATGAGAAAATGGGTATGAATGATTTGGTTTTCCATAGTTATTTTCAATGTATGGCCTAGTTATATTTGTCGAATATGAATATAAAAAATTGGAATACCAAGGTACAAGAATAAATATAGGAAAACTTCAATAATTTTTCTCAAAATATAAATAAAGAAGATTCTAAGACAATACATCCATTATTGGAATGTCACGTAGATGTGGATCTGGGATAGATTATCCATTTTGTAATAACCCCAACAATGGATGAAAAGGGGAAGAAAATCATCACCTGGTGAAGGTAAAAGAGGCCTTAAATCTAAATTTTTTGAAACTACAAGGGGATATCCATTGGAAAATTTTTATGCTCCTTACAATCAAATATAATGGTAAAAAATTACAAATGACTATATGTTATTAAATATATCAAGGAAACTCTATATTGAAAACTATAAATCCATAAGACATGTAATATATTTAATTTATTAGTTATACAATTAATTTCCTAGGTATAGAGATTATTTGGACAATACTGTAAAATTTATAATCCTTAATTTATTTATTTATTTTATTAAATACTATAGATAAGATGGATATGAATAAAAATCTAGGATAATGAGAAATTTTATACTTCCAAAATATATTTGCAAACACAGTGGGAGTAGTATTTGGGAATATTATGTATGTAAATTATAAATTAAATCTTTTTGTAACAAATAATTAAATCCAGGGGAACCCACAACCCACTAATAAAGATAATGCTTGAATTAAAACCATTATGTGAAAAATTAATTAAATAATATTTTGATCTCTTGATACATAAAAAATGTAACATTGTATAAACTACATTGAAATGATCATGTAATTCTTCAAATACATTGAACATGGTATTTTATTTCTAGATATTTATCATATGTAGTGAAAAATGATCATTGGTGGATGTTGATATGAAATATGATTCATGAGTAAGATATTGAAGTTATTGATTGTAATAAATTTCAAATAAAATCATTGAATATTTTCTTGGAACATTATATTGAGAAATAAAGAGGGTTTTACTTTGGTAGTTATCTCCTAATGTTATCGAATTATATTTTAGATGACCATATAAATTTTATTTCTATGTTATGGAGGTTTTGTTTATGCATTTTTATTTTAATTTTCTATGTTGATATTATACAAACCTCATTAACCTATGAAATATTTCCTCACGATCATATGGGGTTTTAAAAAGTGTATCACTATTAAATAAATCATGAAATAATGATAATGAATGATAAGTGACTTTATAGTCCTAGTAGTCTAGGACTAGGTGTTACAAAATTAAATTAGAGCATAATTTACTAGTTTTTCATTTAAAATAAAATGAAACCTAGGATGAAGGGTATAACTGTGTGGGACTCAGGTTGTGGGGTTTCTATGGGTTCAGTATGATCATTTATAATGATTCTATGAGTTACAATTGATGATATTTTTGTTACTGTATTTAGGTTATTTAGATTTCTTTCATGAATCATTATTAGAAAATATGGATCACATCTTATATATGTAAATGCATTTGTACTACATAGTATTTATATTAAAAAATTATATAAGAACTATGTTTCTCTAAGAGTTAAGGATCCTTTAAATTTCTATTTAATTCACGGGTTCAGACCAAATATAAATGCCTTGTAAAAAAATGAAATAAATATGGGTGTCCATGATTATACAGATCCCAAAACCCCACCTCATAGAAGAGATCCCAATTCCATAACATTAATTGAAACTATGATGGAAAATATTCTTGGTTTCAACTTACTGTTTCAAGAATTTATGTGGGTATCAGTGGGACACATTATTATATATAACTATGCGCCAAAGGCCGGACTCCCAAGCAGTGTCTCTAAAATTTTATGAAGAGTAAAATCACAATAATTATGGAAGGTTTCCCATAACGCGCTTATCAACCATGAGGGACCCCTATTGAGGAATGGCTTGATTAATGGTTTGCCTAAAGTTTAGTAAACCATTCATCCAAACCAATAAATCCATTATTTTTCATAAAATTAATTTATCCCCTTATTTATATATAATAGAAAAATTCCTTCCCATTTACTTCATTCCAGTGAACAAAATATCTTAACACTCCAATTTAAAAATATCTTCATCACTATTCATGGATTTGATATTGTTTCATCTTATGGGCTCTAATTCTACATTTGACCCTTTGATTGGATTTATGTGTCTGAGTTACCAGTTCATCTTTTATCTTTCATCATTTTTCATCCTCTCCGTAGAGGTATTTGTGTTCATTATAATATGCCATATTTTCAGGTTGTTTTCATATTTCCTTTTTCTTTTAATCTAATCCAAAAAAGTTTAATAATAGATGATTTCCCCTTGATATACATAAGGTAGGTGTCTGGTTATATATAATTCAAATATGAGATGCTTTATATTATGTTTCATTGTGTTGCATTCTTCTTTCCCCATGCATTTCCCTTAAATTTAATTTTCCTTCAACAAGTTTCCAAAATTTAAATCCTAATGACTTCTTTGGCCCCATAAAATTTTTTATTCATCTATTAGTTACACCTATTAATTTTCCATTTTAATTATAAATATATAAATGAAAAAAAATCTATATGGTTTTGCAGTTACATAAAAATGTTATAATTATAATGAATTGAATGGATGTAAGTGGTTCAACAATGTCTGTTGATTAAACCTGACATCTATTACTCCCCTGTTTAAAGGGAAATGTTATTGAACTACAAAATATTTAATTAGATAGTAATAATTCCTTAATGACTTCTCAATATCATGAAATATTGGATTATTTACACTTATATTGATATGAGTTTGGAATTTCAACAATATCTTTATGATATGGGCATGGAAACACTATTGTTATTATATCTGTATTGAAACCTTTTTATTGAGGTTCATGCATGGTGACCCTTTTATTTTAATTTGGTTAGAAAAAACCTATGATTATGATTTTTTCATAGAGACCCTAATGGTATGATTTGGGAAATTGTGACCCTACTATTATGATATTGGGAATAGTGTTCATTCTCCTTATAATAAAAGGGAATTTAATCCCTTTTTATTCTAATATAGCATATAATGTTTCTTATTCTTATGATACCATGAATGAAAACCCTTTACACGTGTCAGACATGTGCTACTATTAATAGATTCAATAGTTACACCATAGGTCATGTTTAGTCATTGTATCCTCATATATGTATGTATAAATAACTATGTATACATAATATATGTATATATATATATATGTGTGTTTTATTATTCAGTGATTATATGACACAAGAAAAATTAGGTATTTTCACCACGGCATATTTGATAAACCATATCTGAACAGTTTTCAAATTCTATTACTAATTCCAATTATATCTAATCATTTATCATAGTAAAAGAGTTGATAAGGAATTTATAGACATTATTGCTGGTGGCCTATTAAGATTATGTAACACCCTATAAAGGTCAATGATGGTAATTGAGATGATTATATGGATGCATGTAGGTACATGGCAAAGAATCTAGTTGTTAGTACCTGACTGTTTGCAGCATGGGGTTTGGTAACCAAATCATCATTCAATTTCTTATGATTCAATTGGATATAGTATTTTGGTTTTGTAATCATTTGGTACATGTATTTTATTTCCATGTATAATGTCATTCATGCATGCTTACTTATAATACATTTATGACATTACATCATTTTGTACATGATGATGAATATTTTTGATTTTGTTTATTTATTGCTACTGGAATTTGTACCTACCACTGTTAGTTATTAATTATGATTCAACTATTTATATATTCCTTTTAACTTTTATTATACTAATATCATGTGGATACAGTATCCCCACTAGACCACCATGGACCATCATTGCTAGTACGTAGCCTATGGCATACAAGGAGGCATGCATATGTCCATGTTGCCAACTATATTGGGTCACCATTGATTGTAATCCGAGTCATGATGTCAAAATATTCTTTCATAGGAATTTAAATTTTTTCATATAATTTGTGAATATTAGAGATTAGATTACAAAAGTTTCAGAATTTGGTAAGTATCTACGAAAATATTATCTTACAAACGTATAGGGTAATGAAATATCACTTGGTCTATGATATGATTTACTAGATTATGCCTATTATAGTTTATAATTTTGGAATATAGGAGAGTAGATTATAGTTTATCTCATGGATGGTGCATGGTTGGGTAAACCATGCAAACCCTAATATTTTGGTAAAAATAAAATTTTACCCTTATTTTATTTTAATAGTACTCACATTTATTCTTTAACTCATTTTAGTAAAAATCAACTATTTATCCTCCCAATTTATATACACATGAAGCTTCATCTAGGAACTCATCGTGTTTCATTCTTTGATATTCGATTCAACTTCTAATCATATATTTGGATTTGTTCTATTTATATCTCTATTAATTATGTGCCTTTATTTATTTTTCTTCCTCTCAACAGTGTCATTCACCAAAAGGTTCTTATTACCTATTATATGAGTTTGAATCTTTTCATTATACAGTTTTTTAATCTAGAACAATAAAATGTGTGATATAGAAGGTGTTATCCTCTACATGAAAAAGTATGATGGTCTAGTATTTATCTGTCAAATTAGAGATGAATTATATAATGTTTTATTGTGTTGAATAGAATTTTTAACATGTGATTCCATAATATTCAATTTTCCTTCAATTTTTTTCCTTAATTTATTTACAAATGAATTTATTATATCCCCTTAAATTTTTTCCAAACTATTGAGGTGTTAGAATGAAATTTATATTGTTTTTATAAAGGTATAATTTTCTAAAAAAAATTTATATATGGGTTTTTTGTGACATTAAATTGTGATGATTACAATGAATTGAATGGAACTAAGTAGTACTATAACGCACCAACCATTAACATTTCTTAATATTGATTTAAGTCAATAATTTTAATTTCATTAACATCATGTAACACCCCATGCTTCCACATTAATCTTCTCTTTGAATAACACAATAATGTTTGTTACTCGCAACTTTTAGTTCTAACAAACCACAACCAATCAAACAAGCCATTATGAATAGTAATACCCAATTTTTGACATTTTATAAATTTTGTCTTTCAAATTGGACTTAATTTATGGATCTAGAATATTGAAATTAGATTATAGTAGTATTTGGTAATTTCTTGAAAACATTCAATTTTTGATAAATACTGAAAAACACTGGGTTATAGTTTCAAACCAAATTTTTATTTAAATATTTATTGATTTTATTTATTTCTATTTTAGGTCAAAATAGATACATAATACAAATATATGTTCAATGTAATTCATTGGATTCAGTTTATAATAATTTTAGACATATATAAAAAAAATTATCAAACTTTTTGTCTTCTTTTACCCTCCTGCTAGGACCATTTACAAATTTACATAAAACATAATTTTACCATTTAAATGAGTTGAATTTTGAAAATACGAGAGACACATTTGATATTAGTAAGTAAAATGTGGTTCAATGAGATGAAAATAATTTTTGGTGATTAGTAACTTTTTTAATTTTAATTACCATGATTAAAATTAAATAGGGTAATTAAGGGTAAAAATGATATTATTATTACCCTAACACATTTCTTAATGCTATTTGACAAGTATAATTTGACCAAAAACAACGTTAGAAATAAAATATGATCATTATGGTCACATTAATTAGATTAGAACATTTATTTTTATTTAATTCAATGATCTGTTAAAAGTGTTGAATTCAATGTTTAATAACTAAAATATATTTAATATAGGGTTAGACATACCATAAAATAGATTATAAAAATTTATTAGAAAGTTAAAATAATTTCCTACATAATGGTAAATTATTTATATTTTCAATACATTAAATAATTTAATTTATTTATGACACAATGATGATACAGTAATTACCTAATTAATGAAATACTAAAATAATTGATATTATAAATATCCAAATAAATGTAATTTGAGAGATTTTATGAATTAAACTAATTTTATAGCGTAATATGATATATTATGGTTGGTTAGATGATTTTTTTGAAGTAATAATGTTGTTATGAAATTATGAAAAACAACATACAAAATATTGTTAAAATTGACATAAAAGAGTTTTTAAAAAAAATATTATATTATTAACTAATATTATATTCCAAAAAATCTATGGATTGGATAAACAACTTATATAATTATCTATATATCATTAATGAACCACTTGGGATTCTGTTGGAAATATATAGTACGTTTACTGACCGTATAATATAAAAATACAAAGTGATAAGGTAAATATCAAACTATTTAACTAAGAGTCAAATCTAAAAGATAAGGTTAATATAGTGACCCAAACATTAATAAAACCTATTAGTTGAGTGGATATTGACCCACCCCAACCTTAGCAATTAAATAATACATATTGGAGAAATTAAAAACCTAAAATAATTTTATTACAAAATAATATTGCTAGATTTTCCTATGGTTACCCTCACTGCTCTTTTAAAAGGGAACTCCCCATTCTCTCTAATAAACACATTCAAATCCATTTGGCTCAAGAAATACCTGCCCATATACAATCTCAACTGTCATACCTTTATCCTAGAGGCATTCCTTTAGTCAGAAATCTTATCTACGGAGCCCTTTTAATCAAATGAAATGGAAGAAGATGAAGAAGAAGTAAATATTTCATCACCTCATTCAAGTTCCTTTAATTTACCACTTCCTCTCTCATTGTTGTTTCCATTCTAAAATAATAACTCCATTAACATCTATATATTTTGATGTTATTATAAATATGGCACAAACAAATTCATTATTATGTTCTTCCTTTGAATGACATGTCACAATACTTGCGTACATACGGCTTACTGTCTCCATGTCTTGGTGTAATTTTTATTCAATACATTATTATTTGGATGTGTATAATAATGATGGGTAACTGATGTAAATAACAAATATAACATGATAATGATACTGTATATAAGATTTACCATCCAATTATATATTATTTTAATATTAATAGAATGATATTATTGCTCGTGCATAAGTAAGGATTACCATCTCCACGAACGCGATGAGATTCATTCCCTATCATATCGATTCAAGAATAATTTTAATTTAAAGATTAAAAATAATATTTAAATATTTGATATCATTCAGGATATGAATAATATACATCCCATCCATAAAATATATGACTCATATAACGGAGAATATAATGAAAAACGAATCTGTTAACACCCGAAATGACGATAATACTAAGATATTATTAACAATGAAATATTAAAAAAATAAAATATTATATCATATTAATGTATATGAATCTTGAATAATTTAATAACAATTATTTCACATTTATACAGGAGGTGAACCTACCATCGACCAAGGATAAGTACTATTTATGTGTTAATGTAACAATATCTTAATTATAAAAGGTTGTTTTTACTTAAGTATCTACTGGGACATCTTTATAATCCACATCCATGTTTCATAAAAATGTATTACAAAACTTTTTCACTATTTAATAGCAAATGGTTTTTAGTCATTTATCCCCTTTTTTTGACTATTTATAAAATGGTTTAAAAGAATCTTTCAGTCGTTTTCCAAACAAGGTACTTTTTACCTTTTTGAAAAAATTAAGGTAAGAATGTTTTTTTAACTTATACGGAAGGTGTGGCTATTTTCTGACATTATAACATCATCGAAGAATCCATAAAAATATTATATAAATATTCTAAAAATAAATGAATTATTTTATAATTTTATGACTTTTAAATGAATTCAAAATAGATTGTGAAATTTCTCGAAAGAACGTTCTGATTTCATCTATGTCGACATCCTTTGATAGATTTTATGTTTATTTGAAGATAATTTATTATGATACAAAACATCCATATTGTATTGAAGGTTTTGCGGTATGTTTAACTATTGATGTGTTATTTTTAAACCATTCGTGGTTTATGGATAAAGTATTGAAATTTTGTATACTAGTTTTAATATTAATCTTTATGTTATGATTAAACATTTTCATATGTGGAATGTATTAGACTTAGTTAGTGATGGGTGGAGCCCTCTATAGCTCCTCGATGCATCAGTAGGTGTCATGAGACAAACTAGTGTTGTGGTGCATGGATTTGACAACATAATATTTGTAGTCTTGGCACAAGGTCATGACTATGTGGTTATGAATGTATTGAATTATGCATCAATTATTATGAAACTAGCAATTGATATTGCATGTGATTATTCGACTATTAGAAAATCCATGTGAGTAAGTAAATGGAATTATTTTTATATATATTTTCTATATTATGATGTAGTTTCATTTGAAAAGGATTTCGATTTAGTTTTATACATTTCTATAAATGTTTATACTTCATTATGAATGTGTCTTCTATATTGTTATCTTTACTGAGCATCTGATCTCACCCCTTTCTATGTTTTATTTTTTACCAGGATTCGAAGAAGTATATTATGACAGACCTATAGGGAAAGTCTATGGGATCTCAGTGTTGTCTACGGAAACAATGTTGTTGTAGTTTTCCATATTACGATGTAATGTAAACCTAATGAATTTATCTATTACTTACAAGGCTACTAATCTAATATCTCTTTCGAGACTTGATATTGTGTGATCATTACAGTGATATGTAATAATGAACCGAATCTGGGATTATAGGGTCGGGGTGTTACATATTGTATCAGAGGAAGTTTAGTACAAACCTTGGAAACAAGAATTACATAAACTCTGATTAGAGCTCATAGCGCTACGATAGACTTTGAGGATTAGTATAGGAGAACTTACTAGAATATTAATATTGTAGATATTTTGTGAGTTTTCCCTGAAATACATCCCTTTCTAGATATGAGCAGGTAGAGGTGGGTCTGGAACAGATATACCTAGGGGTAAAACCCAAAAACAACACTTTGTGCTAGACTTAAAGTGGAACTAGTGGATGACAACTAGCCTTGCTGCACTCTAGGTTACGAAAATACTGAGGTATATTCTTAAGTTAATTATCATTTTCATTACAAACAATTATGAAGGGTTTATGATTATATACATCCTCAATGAAACGTTTTTATGATTATGGATTATATCCATAAACTGATCAATTTATGTTAAGTGTTTTACATGTTTGGGATTATATATTTTGATTCATAAACTAGTCTAGTTTAAGCCATTTTTTAGAAATGGCACCTAGAGGAAGGAATGGAAATAGTATCAATAGACACACCCCATATAGGGATTTCCCTCTTACTCATGGAAATTATAGTGGAGCTGGTGATGTAACTGCTACTGATTAACTAATCACCATACTGGGACAACTCACTCAGGTTATGAATAATAACCCTACCCATATGGAGCACCATAATCCACAGTGTGGAGGTTTAATTTTTGATCTCTTCTTGAGTCAAAAACCACCAAAACTCAATAGGGTTACAAATACATTAGGAGTTTAGAAATGGATAAATTCCGTAGAAAAAATATTCCTCACCTTGTGGAGTAGTGGAAGGAAAAAATTTGTCATCGCAGTTTTCCGCCTCACTAGAGATGCTGATCAATGGTGGTCATTGATTCAAATCACAAAGGAATATGATGAAGTATCAAATATGGAATGGAGGGAGTTTAAGGAGCATTTCTTATAAAAAAAATGACCTCATGACCATCGAGTGGATATGGAAGTGATATTTCTGAGTCATAGGAAAAAGGAGGATGAGAATGTCGCAACTTGTGAATCTAACTTTACAAGGGTATCAAGGTATGATGTAGATTATATACATTACCCAAGAAGTAAGATTGATCCGTTTTTTATGGGTTAAAACCATTTCTCCATCGAGTATTAGTTTCACAATTCTTCTCATCGTACGAAGATATTGTCCCATGTGCTATCAAGAGAGAGAAAAAATTCTCTATGTCTTATGACATTAAAGAAAATAATGAAAAGATGAGATCTGCTGAACACTCTGGAAAAATAAATAAAGGGAATAAGGAAAAATGTTTAATATCCATGCTGTGGAAAATATTGGAAGAAACACCCTGGTACCTTCTTGAAGAGAATGGGAGTATGTTACAAGTGTGGTGAAAAAGGCCACCAAGATTGTGATTTCAAGGGGGAGAAAGAGGCTGTTGATGTTGAATTCTACAATATTAGAGAAATGGGGAATTACGTGAATGAATTTCCTAAGAATTAGTGGAATATACCTCAGAAAAGGAAAAGGGATCAATGCTAAGCTTATTCTATCAATACTACTGAGGTTGAAGCTCTGAAAGATGTAGTGGTAGGTAATTTAATGGTTTCCTCATGTTTAGAAAATATTTTATTTGATTCCGGATCATCGCATTTTTTCATATCTTCCACGTTTCCTAATAAAATTAGATATTTCCAAATTGATTTAAAAAGTGAGTTTTTAATCAAAACTTTTAAGGAATGTATCATTGCAACATTGTTTTGTGAATCATTCACCATTAATGAATATAAATGTTATTTATCTGTGGATTGCATCGTCATGCCCATGATTGAATTTGATATAATCCTCAGTATGGATTGGTTTTTGGACTACGATACTGAAATTTATTGTAAGAAGAAGGAGGTTACTATTTTTGATGACGATGATAAAGAACACATTATCTTTAGAGAAGAATCATCTCTATCTAATTCTAATCTACTTCCTCCCCCAGTAGCTGAATGTAATTAAATTAATGGGGAGGAAGAGAATGAAATAAATGTGGGTGAGGAAAAGAATTTTCAAATAGAGGTTTTACATATTGTGAAATAATATATTGATGTGTTTCTAGAAGATTTACCCGGACAACCTTCAGAAAGTGCAATTGAGTTTTCCATTGATTTAATTCATAGATAAAGGCCCATATCAAAGACCACTTATAGAATGGAGAATATGGAATTTGTGGAACTAAAGAAACAAAGAAATTAATTGAGTAATAAGGGATTTTTTTCACCCTATTATTTCTCTATGGGGAGCCCCTGTCCTTTTTGTTAAGAAGAAATGTGGATCAATGAGGTTGTGCATTGACTAGAGTGAGATCAATGTAATAACTACAAAGAACAAGTATCCCCATCCTAACATTTATGATTTATACGACCAAATTCATAGATCCCAATACTTTTCAAATATTGAACTTTGATCTGGATATCATCAGTTGTGTGTGAAGAAAGAAAACATTTCGAAAACATCAATTCGAACCAGGTACGGGCATTACGAGCTTACAGTAATACGTTCGGGATTCACTAATTCACCCTATGTCTTCGTTGATCTAATTAATTGAGTTTTCAAGGAATATATTGATGACATTATAGTTTTATTTATTGGTGATATCTTGGTATACTCCAAAATCTACTAAGATCATGAATATGATTTGCACATTATCTTGAAGACTCTAATAAGAGATGAATTATATGGGATGTTTAACAAGTTTGAATTCTGGATTCAAGAGATTTCTTTTACTGGCCATATTATCTCCATGGATGGAATCTATGTTGATCATTCTATGACCAAGGTAATCAAAGAATGGCCAGCACCGATGAGTATAATAGAGGTACGCAGTTTTATTGGTTTAGCAGGTTATTATCGACGTTTCATCCAGAATGTTTCCCAGTTGGCATACCCATTAACAAAGCTCAGATGAAAAGGGGTTAAATTTTCTTGGAAAAAAATAGAGTGAAGAATGCTTTGAATAATTTAAGAGAATACTAGTCGACGATCCTGTATTGTCTCTACCATTGGGGAATGAAGGGTTTGTTATTTATGGTGATGCATCGTAAAAAAGGACTCGATTGCGTCCTTATGACTAATGATAGAGTTATTGCCAATGCATCAAGAAAGCTGAAAATTCATGAGAAGAAATATACTACTTAGTATCATGAGTTAGCAGTTGTAATATTTTCTTTCATGATTTGTAGACACTATATTTATGGTGAATTTTTTTTAGATTTATACTGATTAGAAGAGTTTGAAGTATATTTTCTCACAGGAATAACTCAACATGAGGTAACAGAGATGGCATGAACTACTCCAGGCTTATGATTGCACGATACACAACCACTCGGGGAAAGGAAATAAGGTTTAAAATGCGTTGAGAAGAAAAGATCATGGATATTTGAATACGATGAGAGTTGAAAAGGCTATTATATACATGGATCGACTAACTATAAATATGGGAATAACCATGGAAGGTGAAACAACAATTCTTCATCAAATGGTTTCCAAAACGTCATTATAAGAAAGGATAAAAAGTATTCAAGCTGATGACTAGGAGTTTCAGAAGAAGATTAAAGCTGTGAATAATGGGATATTGAGTGAATTCGTATATGAAGATGGAATTTTGAAATTTGGGAAGTGATTTTGTGTTCCCGATATACCTGATCTAAAAATGGAATTTTTGGATGATGCTCATAGTTAAAATTTCTCTATTAACCATGGGATCACTAAAATGTATAGGGATTTGAAGGAACATTTTTGGTGGGACAACATGAAGAAGGGTATTTCTGAATTTTTGTCAAGAAGAATTGTTTTTCAATAAGTGAAATCTAGAAGGCAACAACCTGGAGGAGTCATGTAACCTCTTCCCATACCTAAGTAGAAATGTGATAATGTTATGATCGAATTTTTCATGGGAATACCAAAGACTCCAAAAAAGAACGATGCAATATGGTTCATTTTTTATCATCTTACCAAGTCAGCACATTTTCCTACAATAAGTTAAGAATTACCACTTGAACGTTTAGCATGACTATATATTAATGATGTTGTAAGACTTCATGGTGTACCCCTATTGATTATTTATGATCATGATACCCATTTTACATCATTATTTTGTAAAATTCGTTATAAATACCCAGATAATGAACTTCATTTCAGCACTGCCTACCACCCCCAAATAGATGGACAATCAGAATGGCCTATTTAGACCATAGAAAACATGTTGATATCATTCTAGCATGTCTTTCAAGGTACGTGGGATCAATATTTACCTCTCATAGAATTTTCATATACTAATTGCTTCCATTCAAGTGGAACACCAACCAGTTGGGATGATGTAGATGAAAGAAAACTCGTAGGCCCATAACATGTGGAGGAGACAATGGAAAAGGTGATGGTAATCCAAAACCACATCAACGAATCTCAAAGTTTACGGAAGAGTTATGCTGATAATAGAATGAATGATTATGAATTTCATGTATGAGATCCTGTTTTCTTGAATGTATCTCCATGGAAGGGTGTTATATGCTTTGGTATGAAGGGAAAATTATATTCCTAGTACATCGGACCGTTCGAAATTATAGAACGAATTGGGGCTATAGCTTAACGTTTGGAAATGCTGCCATGTCTCTCCAATGATCACGATGTATTACATGTATCAATGTTGAGAAAATATATTCCTAACCCAATCCATATACTCAACAATGAAGAATTAGAACTAAAACCCGATATATCTTATTGCGACGAGCTTGTCAAGGTTCTTGATACAAGAGAAGAAGTTTTGAGAAATCGGACAACTCGTCTAGTAAATGTTCTATGGAGAAACCATAGGATGAAAGCGGCAAAGTGGGAACCCAATGAACTTATGATGGAGAACCAACCAAGATTTTTTATGTAGTAATATTCTTGAAATTACTAGGAAGAAATTATTTTAAGGAGGAGAGCATGTAACAACCCAAGCTTCTAGAATACGCTTCTCTATGAATAACACAATAGCATGTGTTGTACACAACTTTGAGTTCTAACAAACCACATCCAATCAAACAAGACATCAGGAATAATAATACCCACTTTTTGGAATTATATAAATTTTATATTTAAAAATGTCCATATTTTTTGGATTTGGAATATCAAAATTAACTTAGGGTTAATTTTTGGTATTTTTTTGAAAACATTCAATTTATGTTGAATAGTGAAAAACAATAAGTTATTGTTTAAAACCGAATTTTTTTAAAAAATTTAATATTTTTTAAAAAATATTTTAGATCAAAATATATACATAATACCTATATAAGTTCAACATAATTCATTAGAATCAGTTTATAATAATTTTAGAAATAAAAAAATTCTAACTTTTTACTGTCTTTTAACCACCTCCTAGGAAAATTTGCAAATTTACATAAAACATAATTTTACAACTTCATTGATTTGAATTTTGAAAAGCATAGAAACACGGTTGATATCAAAAATTAAAATGATATTCAGTGAGATGAAAACAATTTTTGGTGAATATTAATTTTTTAATTTTATTTACCATGTTTAAAAGTAAATAGAGTAATTAAGTGTAAACTTATATTATTATTACCCTAAAACATGTCCTAATTCTATTGGATAAGTTATATTCGACAAAAAACAACCATAGGTATAAAATATGGTCCTTTAGGCCCACTTGGATTAGATTTGGACATTTATTATTATTTAATTCAATGAAAAGTTAAAAGTGTTAAATTCAATTTTCAATAAATAAACCATTTTTAATATAGGGCTACAAATAAGATATATTTAACTATAAATATTAATTAGAAAGAGAAAACTATTTCCTACATAATGATATTTTATTTATATTTGTTAGACATTATATAATTTAATTTATTTATCATACAATGATGATGCAGTAATTACCTTATTATCGAAATATTAAAATTATTGATATTATAAATATCCAAATAAATGTAATTTGAGACTTTTTATGAATTAAACTACTTTTTTACGTTAATATGAAATATCATGGTTTGATAGATGAATTGGTTTTGATGTAATAATGTTTTTATTAAATTGGTAAAAAAATATCAAATAGTGTCAAAATTGACATAATAGAGATTTTTTAAAAAATATTATATTATTAATTGATATTTTATTCCTAAAAATCTAATGTTCATCCAAAAGCGTTATATAATTATAGGGTTATCATTAAAGACACACTTGGATCTCTCTTGGAAGTATATAGTATGTTTATTAACCATATAATATACAATTATAATGAGACATGGTAAATGAAAAATTATTTAACTAAGAGTTAAATCTAAATGATAAGGTTCATATAGTGACCCAAACCTGTCTAAAAACAATTTGTTTAGTGGGTTGCGACCCACCCCACCTTATCCTTTAAATAATCCATTTTGGAGCCATTAGAAATAGAAAATGATTTTATTATAAAAAATATTTCTAGGTTTTCCTAAGGTTCCCCTCGCCCCTATTATAAAAGGGAACTCCCCTTCTCTATATTTAAAACCTTAAAAGCCATTTGGCTCAGCCAAAACCTTCCCAAATAACCTATCAACTATCATAATTTTATCCTATAGGCTTTTATTTAGTCATAAATCCATCCGATGGAGCCCTTTTGATCAAATCAAGAGGAAGAACCTGAAAAAAGAGGTAAATATTTCCTCACCTCTTCCAAGTTCTTTTCTTCTTCCACATACTCTTTATTTGTTGTTTCCATTATAAAATATTAACTCTAGTATCTTATATATACAACGATGTTAATATAAATATGGGACAACCATATTCATTTTTCATTCCATACTTTGAATGACATGTCACCATACGTGCCAACGAATGGTTTACCGTCTCCATGTCGTGGTGTAATTACTATTCAACACATTATTATTTGGATTCGTATAATAATGAAGTGTAATTGATGTAAATAATAAATATAACATGATAATTATTCTTTATTTCTTATATACCATCCTATTTTGTATTATTTCAATATCAAACGAATGATATTGTCGCTTTTGCGTATGTATAGATTACCGTATCCACAAACTCCATGAGATTCATTCCCCATCATATCCAATCATGAATAATTTTAATTAAATGATAAAAGTAATGTTTAAACACTTGATATAATTTCGTATATGAATAAGATACATCCAATTCATAACAAATATGACTCACATAGCAAATAATATATTGGAAAATGAATCTGTTAACACCCGAAATGATGATAATACTAAGATATTATTAATAATGCAATATTGAATAATCATATATGATATAATATTAATGTATATGGTTGTTTTATAATTAAATAACAATTATTTCACCATTATACAAGAATTTATCCTACCCTCCACCAAGGAAAAGTACAAGGTAAGGGTTAATTTCACAATCTATTTATTATCCAAGTTTGTTTTTATGTAAGTATCTACTGGGAAATCTTTATAATCCACATCAATGTTTTATAAAAATTCATTTCAAAACGTTTTTACAATTTACTAGACTGGGTTTTAGTAATGTATACCCTTTTTGACTATTTTTAAAATGGTTGAGCTGAATCTTTCCATCATTTTCCAAACATGGTCCTTTTGACCTTTTTGACAAAATTAAGGTTAGAATTTTTTTAACTTATACAGTGGGTGTGGATATTTTCCGCTGTTATAAAATCATCGAAGCTTACCTAACAAGATTATAAGAATGTTTTCAAAATAAATATTTTCTTTTATAATTATATGAATTTTAAATGATTTAAAAATTGAAAGAGATATTTCTTTAAAAAAGTTTATTATTTCATCTATGTCAATATCCTTTGATGTTTTTAGGTTTATTTGAATTTGATTTTTTATGTTACAAAACGTCCATATTGTATTGTAGGTTTTGTGATATGCTTGACTATGGATGTGTTACTTTTATACCATTCATCATTTATTGATAAAGTATTACCATTTCATATATTATGTTTAATAAAAATGTTTATGTTATGTTTAAACCTTTTCATATGAGTATGCATTAGACTTAGTAAGTGATGGGTTGATCCCTCTATAGCTCCTCGATGCATCAGTAGGTCTCATGAGACAAACAAGTGTCTTGGCACAAGGCCTTGACAAAATCTTATTTTTAGTTTTGGCATAAGGCCATCACTATATGGTTTTGAAAGTCGGGCAATACACATTCCATTATTATGAATGTGGATATTGATATTTCATGTGATTATTCGACTTTTAGAATATTCATGTGAGTATGTAAATGAAATTATTTTGATTTACAGTATCCATATTATGATTAATTTTATATTTAACAATCTTTTGTTTTTGTTTTATACATTTCCTTAAATGATTATTCTAATTTTTGAAATCTTCTGATATATTTATATCATTACTAAGCATCTGAGCTCACCCCATTCTATGTTTTATTTTTCCCAGGATACAAATAAGTATATTATGAATGACCAGCATGGATAGTGTATGGGATCTCGGATTTGTCTATGGAAACAAAGTTGTTTTAGTTTTCCATTTTATGATGTAATGTAAACCTTATTACTGTATCTATTACTTCCAATTATACTAAACTAATCAGTCTTTCGAGACTTGATCTTTTGTGATCATTCCAATGATACATAATAATTAACTGAATCTGGGCTTCTAGGGTTGGGGTGTAACACATCCAGTATCTTTTCACGATTATAGATTTAATTAATTTGGCCTTAAATCATATATAAAAACTCATATATTATAATCCAAACACATGTACTCCCTATGTATTTTATTCATAATGAAAAAAAAATTAAAAACAAAATATGGTTATGTTAAATGTTAAAATATCATAACATTTCTGTGATCCCAAACATGACACTATTATTCATTAAATACTATGAAAAACATTTCAAAACAAGGGTCAAGAAAAAGAATCTATGTAAGGGATACAAAATGAACATGAACTATTAGTAATTCAAAAAAATTTAAATCTTGAGTACTTTATCATAATGTAATGAGTTTTATCATTAAGATGAATTAAAAACTCATCACTAAATATGTTCACATTTATTATAGTTGTGTAATCAAAATATCACCTTAAACCCAAATAAATCACATAAACATAAAAATATTACTTGTGAAGTAATCATATATAAATTTAATAACCATACGGTGGACTTCAATACATTTCACTAAGTTGAATATCCATATGGCCGACTTACATACCCAACGTATTGTATGTTATTACGTAACCACTCATCTTTCTTTTATCTCGAAATCACCCATAGATGATTTATCATGTAACTGCCTATATTTGGTTTATCATGTAACCACCTGTCGAATGTCCAAGGGACATTATATAATCATAACACATAATAGATTGCAATTATCAACATTTCCCTCATTAAATTTAAAAAAAAATGAATGATTACTATATGATGATAAAATCAAACCATTACAAAAAACATTTCAATAAAAAAATACCCCAAAAGGGAACACATGATTTATTTTCTACTTTTTGAAATTTAATGTTTTATAAAGGAATAAAATTATCAAACAATGGGTACAACCGCAGAGAATTCATTGCCATTGCATACGTTAAAAACTTTCCTTTTTTCATTTAGTAAAATGTTTCATATAAAAAAATTCATGTTTAAATAAATTTAATAAATTTATTATTCAAGGTGGGATTATACACCTTATAAAATAAAGTAGTGTATATTTTAAAAATATGAATCAATTAATGGAGATTGAGTTGAATTTCATTACTTTACGTTTGATTCGTCATATATGTTTTGTGTTCTTCCTGAATAATAAAAAAGTTTAATTTATAATATCATGAGATCCTGTTACAAGTTTATTATTCCTTTTATCGCTTATTACCATTTTATAAATCAAAGATAATTATTTATATTCATATGAGACATTTTATTGATATTTGGTACATTAGTTGAAAATGAATATGGTTTGATGTCACATGTCCATATAGTTAAATGAACATTATATCTATATTAATATTAATTGTTTTATTATTATTTTTATACATAAATTATTAATTTAAATAAACCATGAATTATGGTTATGAAAAACGAACAATGTTGTAATCATGGAGATGGTAAGTAGTACGTACACATACGTAATGTTTTTTATTTTTCATTGATCAATATGAAATGAAGGTAATTGTTATTTTATGTTTCCATATTTATCATAAAATAATTAATATAATATTAATAATTCAAATAAACTTATATATATCATAAAAGTGATATAAATGAATAAAAACCAGTCACATCACTTTGTGGAGGTGATAGTACACACATTCCCATGAATGGTGTTATCATTTTTATGTGCATGGAATTATGAAAGTAATTGATTTATTAAATTACATAATAATTTAAAATTTAATTAATATCATATATGAATAATATTTTCATGGTTATAACCGACCATGATAGATTATTATAGAAAAAAATTAGATCGGTTCGTAGAGGAGATAGTTCACATATACGCACGAACTATTAATTCATTCCCATTTAATGGTAGTGGAGATGGATTTATGTGATTAAATTAACACAATAACATATAAATATATTTAGGATACTAATTTTATTATCTAATAATGCTTATAATATATTTTTATTAAGTGGAAGTGAAAATAAAATAGAAATACATAATGAATATAATACCTCTTCTTCAGATGGTCACCATTGAAGAACCCCATTACACCACTATGAAGGGTTTTCATCCCAAACTAAGGCCACAAGAAAGTGGATATGGATTATAGGATTATTTTGGGTAGGTATTAGAAAATACAATGGGTTCATGAATTGTGAGTATTAGTGATGGTAGGGTACCTTTTGTAGGATATGGAAGGGGTACGCTTTGAAACTATTCAAATATTAACTTAATAAATATTAATTTTTTTAATTCAAATAGAACCGACATGAAATATGTAAAATACAAGATTGTGAACATTCTAAATACTCATATCCAATAATTTTTAGACATTTATTGATTTTATTTTAAACCTTCTCTTTACAGTATACACTTAATTATTCTCATTAAATTTAAATTGTTGTAACAACATTTTAATTGTTAAGATGTTATTAATTTTACTCATATGGGGTCAATATTTAATAATTGGCAACATAATGAGATTTTATACCATTTCATGGTCAATTTTTCATTGAAATTTTTTTTATAATATATATATATTTTAATAAATTACTAGTTTTATAAAAGATCAATTATGTCAATTTTATCACTATTTATTTTATTGAATTTAAATAATAACCCAAAAGGAAATAACTAAGAAAAAACAATTGAATTGTCTTATATCATGTCATATTAAACTATAAAATTGATTGATGACATAAATTATTTAAAATAATATTTATTTTAATATTTATAATATCATTTATTTGATACCTTTATTAATAGAGAAATCACTACATTATCATTGTTCCATAACTAAATATATTTTTTTATTGTATTAAAATTATGAATAAAATACAATGATTTTAGAAATCATGAAATATTTTGAATTACTATTTATATCCTAAACGATCAGTTATATAACCCTATATTTTATTTATTTTTGTAATATGGGAGATAATTTTTTTCCATATGTTTCATTACCTAAAATTAAAAGTTTATAAAGGTCATAATCACATCCATGTGGTGTCCAAAGGCCACAATTTTTTCCCAAGTATTAACTGGTCACATGTAGATCATTTAATAATATTAAGACAAGTGTTAGTGTAGTGTTATATTATTATAATATTACTTTTTCCCTTATTTAAAATATTTACCATTTAATCGTAGTAAATAAAAATAATTACTAAAGTTAGTATTCGTAATGCCCAAAAATGAAAGTGTCCTATTTATATAATTTGGAACTTCTGATTAATAATATGGTATAAATTTTTCAAAATTCTAAACATATAATTGGTTTTAATTAATATAAAATTAATCCCAATAGTCAAAAAGGGAAACCAATTTTTTTAAAATTAAAAAACATGAAAATATTGACATGTGTTTATTTATAAAATTTCAATGTGAAATTAAAAATAATGACAAAATTTGATTTAATAACAAAAAACATAATCCATTTAATCATTAATACAAATTAAAATGGTAACATAACAATATAAATATATTGGATGAAAAGGTAGTTTTCAGTTAAAATACAGTAATTTTCTATGTTCATTAAAAACAAATTTTATCATAAAAATAACAAAAAATTTACGAATGAAACTTTTTATGTCCCTCTTATAAATAAGATGTGTATTTTGTTGAATATAATATAAAAAATTGAAAAACAATATTAAAAAGGGTTTTCCATCCAAAGGTGGTAAGCTACATTTTAAAAAAATACTGGATTTTTTAATGCTTAAAATTTGATTTATTCTCATTTTAATACTCTATAATTTAGTATAAAAAAGTAAAAACATATAATAAAAATGTTTAATCAAAATATTGTTAGTTCTGTTCATTCATTTCAATAAAAGGGCTAGGAGATAACTTCCATTTAAAATAATAATATTAGTAATCTATTATTTTTTGGTATATCTTCGTCTTCTGTGAAACATAAATTTATGAGAAATTAGTTGTTATGTTTCAAGTAGGATATCAATAATTACATCCATTTTAATGTAATATTAATTCTAATTATTAAACAGTAATTGAAATGGAAATGCCTTATTTCATAATTAACTAGGATGTAACATCCTTCCCCCCATTTTGGAAATTTTGTCCCTACTATTTTATTCATTTAAAAAATAATTGGCGGTATTTCTCCCTCATAGCATTTTTGTATTCCCAGGATGCCACTTTAATGATATTGTGTGTGTGAAAAACATTGACTTAATAAATCACCTTATTCAAAAACATGTGATCTCTGAAATCTACAATATTGACCACATATTCCACATATGAATGATTCTCTTCCAACCTAACTACTTCTGGACTCAAAACATTAAATGGATCCAAAACATACTTTAATAAATACTAAAACATAAAAAAATTTCTTCCTGGGATAAACTTAGAGGAAAATCCACTCAGTTGGAAATTGATCCCAAATTCTCTAGGATTTCATAGGGTCTAAGGAATCTAAGACTCAGGTTCCCTTTCATACCAGAAGACATCAATATTTTCCATATATATACTTTTAGAATGATATGATCACAAAAAACAATGGTCTTTCTTGTTGTTATCCACATAACATTTCTTCCATCTCTGTGCTACTCACAAATGCTTATAAATTAAAAAATATTTCTTTCCATCCATTCTACCAATTCCAGCCCCATCAACTTCCATTCACCTACTCCCTCTTAAAAACATGAAGTTTGGCACCACATTCTATATAATGACTAAAATATTTCCATCTGTATAATTGAATGAAAACAATTATTATAATAAAACATAACCACTGAATTATGTTAATCCCAACATCACTAGTAATCCATTGAACAAGCACATATCATATCCTCCATGGTCTGAATTTTTCATTCTGTCTACCCATCTTATTAATGATGAACAAATATACTGAAATTTAATTAATATCCTAATTACTTTTTAATGCCTTTCCAAAAGATAGATGTGACCCAGGGATCATGATCATATTCAATGGAGAGGGGAAATAAATGTACCATTGATATATATTTATGATACAATTGAGAAAGTTGATATATTTAATGTGTATCTATAATAATAAAAAATGATATGAATTTTTGTATCTATCAATAGTAAAACAAATCACATTTTTACGTCATGAAGTCTTTGGTAATCCCACTATGAAATATGTGGATATATTTCCCACTTCAAAACTAGTACTAGAAATGACTGAAGGATCCCCTTTAGAATATGTCATTATTCTTTCACCTTCTGACATGTCAAACTCCTCAAAGTAATGTGAATAATAACTCTTTTCATTCTATCCCAACATCAATACTATTGAAAATCATTGTACCTCTTAGTACTTCTTGGATGAACTGAAAAACGAGAACTAAGGGTTTGAAATAATATTTTTTATTCAACTAGGATTCATAAGGAACACATAATATATTCCCAAATATAAAAAATACCTTTATCAATGTTAATTTATTTACTCTTTTGAACCAACTCTACATGTTTCGGAATTTTAGTTTCTTCTTTCTATGATTTCTTAATTCATTCTGATAGAAATGTTTGCACAGATTCATGAAACAAAATAGAAGAATGTCCTACACTAACAACTTCCATTCAAAATTTAATCAAATCAATAAACAATGTCTCACATTCCAAAAATAAATAGGTTATTGTACCATTACATTTCTAAATCAAATATTCAACCACATAGTTTTCATTTGAAGGATGTAAATCAACAATGAATTCATAATCCTTGATTAGTTTGAACCATATTCTCCGTCTAATGTTCAATTCATTTTGATTGAATATATTCTTTAATATTTTTGGTTTGTATATATTTCACAATTTACTCCAAATAGATTATTCTTCGATATTTTTAAAGAGAAAATTAAATTTCTATTTCCAAATCTTGTGTAGGGTAATTTGACACATTTGTTTTCAACCAATGTGAAAAATATGAAATTACGTGATAATTATGAAGTAGGAAACAACCAATTCCTTTAAATATAACATCACTGTAAATAAAAAACTCCCCATTTATAAAATGTAGGGCCAAGAACCGAGCATTCACTAATAATTTTATTGAATTCCTAAAAATAGTTATCACATTATTTTTTCTAGATGAACATAACACCTTTTTTATTTAACATAGTGAGTTATATTGTTACCTAATATTTTTTTTGAAAATGTACATGTAATAGCCTACTATACAAATAAAACTACGAATATTTGTTATATTTTTGGGCCATGGCCATTATTCAACATTTTTTTAAGCAGTATCAATAGATATGAAATATTTTCAAACAAAGTTAACTAGGAATTAAATTTTTTGAATTCAAAACTCACACTTTCTAGATTTTCCAAACGATTTATTTTCTTTTATGGTTTTCTAGGAAACGCTAAAATAAATTTATTACTACTATTTACTTTTATAATATACTAAAATTTCATCAATGAACACAACCAAAAACATATCTTATGACTCAAGGAAAATACTATTCATAATATCTATGAATATAGCAGGTGGATTATTGATCCCAAACATCATAAATAAAAATTTATAATCACTAAATATACTATGAAATGTGGTATTTGTTATGTTTCTTCCATTAATTTCAACAGCTAGAACCCTAACCTCAAGTCAACCATTGAATCATACTGTGCTCCCTAGAGTTGATCAACAAATTGGTGATATGAGGAAAAGTATACTCATTCTTAATAGTGATGTTATTCAAGGCTCAATAATCAATGAAATGTCTCGTAGAACAATATTTCTATTTATCAAAAAATATAGGAGTACCCAATGGTGATGTATTACGTGTAATGATTCCTTTATCTAACAACTCCTATAATTTCATCTTTAACTCTAAAATTTCAATCTAAACCATTCGATAAGGGGGTTTTGAAAATGGAATATCATCTACAAGAAAGTCACAAATAAATTCAATATTTCGATCGGGTAAAATGCTGAGTAAATCATATGGAAAATCATCAAGATACTGATTTACTACTAACACATCATTAATATGACTAACTCCTTTGTTTTCAATAATATTTGTAAGGTATCATTAATTTAAATATTTTAGAAGTTTCTCTGTATCCTGATATGTTATTAGATATAAGGGATCATTCATGTATGTGAACCGCATCTCTTTCTGAAGAGAAAATTCATTATCTATAGTGTCAATCAAAACACGGTAAACCAAAAGCCAATCCATACCCATAATAACATCAAACTCTACTAGAGGCAAAAAAAATGTTTTTTGGTATATTGATTCCAAAAATAAGGAAAGGAGGATTCATATAACTTATTTAAACCTCTTTAATATCCCTAGGTGTGTTAATAATAAGTCCTGGATTCATTTCATGAGGTAGAATTTCAAATTTACCAGAAAATTTCTCAAAAAAATAAAGAATGTTTAGAAGGTGAATTAAAAATTCATTGGAATAATCATAAAAAACAATCAAAGAACCTGATAAAACATAATTACATAGCCTAACATCTACTAATGTAGTTATGAATTAATTCTCCAAACAACTCAGATTATTCTCTGGATCATTCCCTTTATTTTACTTCAGCATCGGACACCCAATTTCATAATAATCCATCTCATTACACTGAAAACATTTTACTGAAAGGAAATTAGATTTTGAATTAACACTATCATTATCTATTTCAGTGCAATTATGAGCCTTATGTCCCATCATAACACATCACAAGGAGATACCATAGTTCTAAAGGCAACCCTTAGTGTGCTTATTTACATTAATTTTCTGAAACTGAAATCATAATTTTACTACGATCATATTTTTTGAGGAATTATACACATTTTTCTTCCACCTCAACCTCTTATTCTTTATTTTTCAAAGAACACCTAATTTTTGGAAAATGCTATTTCCACCATCTCCACAAATCTAACATTCTTTTCATAACATTTTATCTTATAAGAGGAAAATTACCTAGGATAAATTTGATTTAATCCTGAGTAAATAACTATTTATTTCACTACCAATACCTTAGATGAAATTTAGAGCATACATTGCAAGTCATGTGAAACTTTCATTGTACGTATCAAAATATTCATCCTCCTGCTACAATTACAAGAACTGTTTTCCCACATATGTTGAAGCACATTTTGAAAATATATCTCATGAAACTTACCATTGTAATCATTGTAATATAGTGCATCAATCACCTCACTATCCTAGATATTCTTAACCATCGACCACCACTGATAAACTTTACCTTCAAAATGGAAATCATCAAGATGAAATTTTTGATTATCTGAACACCTTCTAACATTGATAATCAGTTCTAGTTCTTTAACATACCCATATTCTTGCACGGGGTTATATGATTATCTAAATTATGGGGAATGTTTCCACATGAAATGCTCCACTATCGATACATTCCTCTGTAGTTGATTGATCTGATCAATGAATTGATACCACGAGAATTTATTTCCTAATAAAACCTTTCCATTACTAAAATAATCTTTTTATTTTGGATTCCATCCATCCCATGTTTCTAAATTGGGTGGTTGTTTTCTTCTTGATGTCTTCCCTACATTGCTTCCCGATTTCCTTGGTTGAAAATCCTTCTAAACAAACATATCTTATATGAAGTAACATGGTAATCATCAAATTCTATATTTTTTTAATGTGACCATAAATTTAATAATGTACAGATACCCTATTAAAAATATCCTAAATGCTAAAGTTATCTAAACCAACCTTCGATACCAACTATAATACCTTATCCTAAATCATTACATAATCATGAGTTGAGCCAATAATTTTAATTTCACTCACATCAAGGATAAATTCAGGTTTATATATTTACAGAATTAGGCCATAACTGAAACATATCAAATCCAATATTACAAATTTGACACATCAAATAAATATCCATATTATTCCTAAAAAACCATTACAAAAACATGGATTCATTTCATGTTTAAGTAGAATAACATTTCCATGATCCCATCATTGACTCTATTCTTTTTAATATCTTTTAAAAAACATTTCAAATCATGGGATGAATATAAAAAGCACATTAAGGGATAAAAAATAAGAATAAATGTTAATCGTGAAGAATATCACCTTAATACCATATAAATCACATATAACATATAAAGGTAATAGGGGTCACAATCATACTTTAATGGAATAACCAAATAATCGACTTCCAAACATTTCAATAAATGTAATTTACATATGGCTGACTTCCATACACATTACATTCGAGGATACAACATATCTTACCATCATTGGTTTATCATGGAACCATCCATCTTTGTATTATCATATAACCACCCATAATCAGTTTATCATGTAACCACCCATCACATTTCCATGTACCATTATATAATATTAACACATAAAAGATTGAAATTATCTAAATTTCACTCAAAAAAATTTATAATCACAAGGAATCATTACAAGATATTGATTTAATCAAACAATTCTTAAAACCATCACAAGAACAAAATACCCAAAAAGGGAATATGGTAATTATTTATTCCTTTTAGACATATTATGTCCTATAGTGGAATCCAAATATTAAAAATCATTATAGTGGTGGAGAATTCATTTTCACTAAACTAGTTAAAAACAATTATTTTTTGTTTAGTAAATGATTCATATAAAATAGATTCCTTTTCAAATCCATTGAAAGATATTATATGTCCACTGGTTTATTATACACATTATAAAATAATGTTGGGTATATTATCATAATATACCTCAAAGATTGTATATTTAGATGAAAGCCCTTACATTATGTACAATTCGTCTTATATATTCTTTTTTCATCTTGAAAAATATTTACATTGGTTAATTTATACATTCTTTAGAATATTATTCATGTTAATTTTTCATTCAAATCCGTTTTTACCATGTTATATAAATTAAATAATTATTTAAGTTCACATCGTATGTTTTGTCGATATTCGGAACATAAGTCCAAAAAGAACATGGTTTGATGTCACTAGTCCATGTGGTCATAAGTACATCATCTACAAAATAATATTAATGAAATAATTATTATTTTTAATGCATAAAGTATTATTTTAATTAAACCCATGATGTATTGTTTTAAAAAATTAACAATGTTATAATCATGGTGACATTATACCATACATACACATTAGTAACATTTTCTATTTTTTCATTTTTCATTTTCGAAAGAAGGTATATATTATTTCATCGTTATAGAATTATGATTACATTAGTAATATCTTGTTAATCATTTGTATATACTAATATATATATATATATATATGTTTTATACAACTAATATAAAAAATAAAATCTAGTCACATAGCTTCATAGAGATGATAGTTCACAAGTACGCACGAATGATGTTGTCATTTTAATGTGCATGGAAGTATGAAAGTAATTGAATTATTATATCCCATAGAAATTAATATATCATGAATATAACATATGATCTTTAATTATATTATAATTACCAATCATTATATATGGTTAAGAAAACATAATTTGATCGGTTTGTGGAGGTGATACTTCCCACATACACATGAACAATTAATTTCAATCCCATTTAATGAAAGTGGATATGTATTTAGGTGATGATATTAACTAAATAACATCAAAGTATATTTAGAATACATGATTTAATATCTCAACATTGTTACATGATTTCTGAAATTAGTGGAATCATAAATAATATATATATATATACTTCATGAAAATGAAACCTCTACTTAGGTTGATCCCCTTTTAAGAACACCATAACACAACTATGAATGGTGTTGTGCCTAAAATATAGAATCAATTATGTGGATAGGGATTCAATGAAGATATTTTGGAAATTCATGGCTGATATAAAGTGGTCTTGACGTGTGTGTATTAGAGAAGATATGGTACCTTCTCATTGGATAGGAAATAGGCACACTTTGAAACTATGAAACTATTAAACTAATATATATTAATATTTTCAATTAAAATTGATCCAACCTGAGATATGTAAAAGGTATGATGTAGATATTTCTAAATCATCTCATCCAATAATTTATATATATGCATTGTTATAACAAGAAACCATATCTTTATAGTTTAACCGTAATTACTCCATTTTAATATTAATTATGGTTACAATATTTTAATTATTAATAGGAAAATAATTTTACACATATGGGGTTAATTTACAAAAATTGGACACATGATGAACTATTAGACCTTGTAATAGTTACTTTGAGATTCAATATAATTTCCCTAATTTTAAATAATTTAATAAATTACTATTTTTATAAAACACATATTATGTCAATTTTTAAACTATTAATTTATTGAATTTAAATAAAATATAAACTGAGAAATATCTTCGAATTTTTTTTGAAAATAACATAACAAGTCCTATAAGACTATAAAAATCTTGGATGACATATATTTGGACAAAGAATATTTATATTAATACATATAATATCATTTATTTGATTCCTTCATTAACAAAGTTATCAAACCATCATTATTGGGAAATAATTAAATTTAGTTATTCAATGACTAAAAATTATAAACAAAATACCATGATGTATGTAATAATTTATCTTTTAAATGAATATTTATTGTTGAATTGATCACTTATATTACAACATATTAATGTTTATTTAATAATATGGGTCTTGTTTACGTTATTTTTACCTTTATATTAAATTAATCACTTATAAATGTCATTATGACACCCATGTGGCTTCTAAAAGACTTAATTTAAACCAAATAATATTCATGGTAAATAATAACTGATAAAATAAAAATATGAAAACTATTAAAATAGTTTTATATTATAATAATATTTTTTTTACCCTTATTTAACTGATTTAACCTTTAACTGTGGCAATAAACATTATTTACTAAAGTTATTATTTATAATGTCCAAAAACAAAAGATTCCTATTTTTAGAATTTGGGCCTTTGAATATTAATTTGGAATAATTTTTTTCAAATTCAAAAAATAGAATTTTCATTTACTAATGTAAAATTAATCCCCAAATTCAAAACAATAAGACATGTCTTTAGAAAAAGTAAAAAACCCCCAAAATAATGGCATGTGTTTATATTAAATGTCAATGATAAATTAATTACAATCACAAAAAAAATGAATAAATGAAAAAAAATTAATATAATTATAATTTTAAACCAATAATAAGTATAACATAAATATTTAAATAAATTGGATGAAATCGTTTATTTGATTTAAAATGTAGTATTCTTCAGTAGTCATTAAAAAAATAATTTTTATCATAAAATACCAAATATTTAACCAATGTAAAATTTTATGTCCCTATTAGAAATGAGAATTTTATTTTATTCAAATAGAACAAATAAAGTGAAAAAGATAGAATTAAAAATTGATCACTACAATAAAGAGGTAAAGAACTATTAAAAACATATTTGAGTATCTTCTCCATAAAATTTGATTTATTCAAATTTTAAGTGTCTACAAATTTTTAGAAGAATGAAATAACATTTAAAAGACATGTATAAAAAATATCATTATATATTTTCATTCCCACCAATAAAATATCTAGGAGATAACTACTAAATAAAATAATAATATTTATAATGTATTTTTGTTTGGTATATCATAGTCTTCTTTGAAATATAAGAGTTTAGAGAAACTCATTGTGGCATGTTGAGTATGCTCTTTGACATATGATCCCTTTTAAATAAAAATTAATATCTAATTCCTAAATATTAATAGATATAAAAATTATTTTTTCTTTAATTACCTAGGATGTAAAAAGTACAACCTCATATATTTAATAAACCGGAAAACTGGTATGCCCTTGTATAAATATATATTTTATTGAACTGAGGACTATTTAATTGGATCATCTAAAATCATTGTCATGTTATCAAATTTATGTTATATGGGATTGGAATCCCCTACATAGTTTTGATTCAGGAATGGATACCCTACTAATATGGTACATTCATGGTATCCCAATAGTTATGATATGAGAAAATAGACCTTGTGGTTATAATATAGTCCCAGAGATCCAATTATTATGATTTGGATATGGTGGACCAATTATTATGATTCATGCATAATAACCATATAAGTATGACTTAGATATATAAACGAAACATTATTTATTTCTAGAATGGTGTCAATATTTTTTATGATACCATGAATGGTTTCCCTTATCCTTTTGATTCAGGGAATACCATCCTTTATTCTAGTGATTTGGAGAATGGCATCCCTAGTCACTATTGAGACATATGCTACTATACAAGGATTTCATATTTATGTATGAGGTCTTGTATAGTAGTAGTATCCACATACATGTATATAGACATTTCTATGTATAAATTCAAACATATATATATATATATGTTTTTATATATATTGTTACTTTTTCATATATTATTCAGAACATGGTGAAGTATGAATTTTCAACTTCGTATCTTTCTAGAAGTGGATTATAAAGACGTTAGACACCAGCTTCCCAGAGAAAGTCGATGACATTGTTATGTTTGTGGAAATATCAAGGAAGAAACATCCTAAATGATAGAATAGTTTAATATAAATTGAAAAATTGATACAAACACAAACATTACATTACAATATGTAATGAAATTGAATAATGTGACTCTATTAAAGACACCCATATTATCCAAGATTATCAATTCATGGAAAACATAATATACATCATGGTATCGTACGGAAAAATAATACAAAATCGTTATATGATATAATATCCTCAATAAGCATATGTATGTAATATAATCAATGAAAACCAAGTATAAAAAATAATTCATGCTCAATAACTAAAAACTACATCCATTAAAACATAAAATTGAGTTAAATATGGAATTAATAAAACGTGGTTAAATAATTCCTTTTAAATATACACTTGATAATGTAAACTAATAATGGTTGTTATACTAGATTAATAGTCAAATTGAATATCAATATTAAATCTCATAATATGGGAATGCATAATATGGGACACCATTCAAATACCATCAAGGACTCATCCAATAAGTCTACATAAATGGGTAAGGGATCATCCAAAACCTTGTAATATTTGTCTTATGAGACCTTCTGATGCATAGAGGTGCTATAGTGGGCCCCAACCAAGATATGATTTGTTCAAATAATTACTCCAATTAATGGTGTGAATTATAATCCACGTATTCATTCATATTAAAAATATCATAGCAAATGTAAAAAATTGCATCAATTAGTAAACATAATTATAAACTATCCTTTGTAAAATAGATAATGGTATTATGATAATGCATCTGTTGACAAAATGCTCATAAACCATTCTCTAAAATATTTTATATTGTATAATATGATATAAAACAAAATTAAAAATACAATTCAACTACAGTTGTTGACATAGATGAAATTACTTTTACAAAATCATTAAAAATTTATTGAGAAAAATTCCCTTCTCACTATTGAATCATTTATATGAAAAGCCTCATTATTATAAAAGAAACGCATTTATTAAGAAATAACCTTGTAAACATGTAATTTATTTCTATAAACATTATCTTGTAATGAAATCTAGAATTTTCTACTCATTATATATAACATTAAAAAATTTCTTATATGTTTTTAAGAAAGAAACATTTAAATGATTATTTTTTTAAAAAGTGTGATCATAAACCTAATTAATAAATTACATGTATTAGTATAAATCCATATAAAAAGTTTCAATTAATCTTAAGAAGGTAATAATTCATATGAATCATAATCATGACATGACATAATCATTGAAATATACATTTAAACAAAGAAATAATTTTTTTTGAATTCCCTTGCCCCTATTCAAGAAGTCAAACCATATCGCCCATAGAAATAATTATCACCAAATGAAAAATGTATAATAATCAATATGGATAGGTTAATGATAATATATATCATTAGGAGGTATAAATACACCACACAAAAGTAATAAGTGGTGAAAAATTAATAACGCACAAAAATGAAACTGAGATGTGAGAACCCTTACCTTATGATTATAAGAATTCATGATATGTACACAATCTCCTGAATTGTAAACATATATTAATTATTTACTTATGACCAAACCTTTTAATCATAAATATTATTTACCACAATTTTATGAATGTAATGAATGTCCATTTTGAGGAGCTTAACTTCTTGATTTCATTGTTCTTAGGGCGATTGTTTCATATTTTTCTTGATGATTTCTTTGTGTTTAATTATGGGAGTTCATGTAAAATGGGAATAACACCTTCTAATGTGAAGTTATTTACTTTTATGTAACATTAAAAATATTATACTTCATCTAATATAATTTGGTTATATGTTATGGTGATGATTCATTAGATAAAATAATGATGAAAATGTCTAAATTTATTTTTGATATTTTTACAACAATCATGACATAGTATCATTTTATTAATATAATCTTTATATATTACATCAAAAAAATTAAATAAGTTTTAATAAAGATATGATATATTTTTTTATCCATAAAAATTGTTTTATTATGTATCATTATGGTGGTAATGAAAAATTAAAACATGTCTTCTACAAAGGTGGTGAATGGACTCCTTAGAAGTGTTGTTTTAATATATTGAATAAAAGAATATGGGAAAGGATGTGATGATTTATATTCAATTTACATTATAAAATTATAGTATATTTATGATATTGGAGTTCTCATCCCCTCTTTAAAAATGTGGGGGAGTTAACAATAAGAAATAAAAAGAAACTAAAAGGCAAAGAGGCATGGTTTTACCTATTGTGTGTTGTATCCTTGGGAAAATCCTTAAGGAGCATGGAAATGGAATTTTCATGCGACCAAAAAAACCAAAAAATGGTGAAGATATTTCTGATATTAACTGGGGGAATATTATCATTCACCAAATATTATATTTTCTGAGTATAAAGGGTGGTGAGGGGAGGTATATATAGTGGAGGAGATGGGTGTTTTTTTATTATCTCATTCATTAGCCTATTATTGTGTTTCAATACTATTAAAATAATAGATCATAATGACTAAATATTGTAACAAATGTACGATAATTGGAATAATGGGTTATTAATCAGTAAATGCATCATCCAAGACTCATAAGGAAATGAATTTTAAATCAATTTCTAAATACCATAAATTAAAATATTTCTCCATTCACAAAAATTCCTATGTTTTAGAAAAATCACAAATATTTTCCCTAACAATTCTGTAGATTTAGAAAATGGATGAAATTTTATGAAAATGAATCTACAAATATAAAAATTTTAAATATTTTAAAAAAATCATCATTTATTAAAAAAAATTAATATTATAATCAATGTTATGAAAAAAATAAGGAATTAATTTTGGTATCATAAATTTATATTATAATTACAATGAAATTTAATATTAATTCATGAATATATTTTATGAAATATTTTTTTTAAAAAAATTAATATATTATTTTTCAAATTGTAAATTATCATTTTTGTTTCAAAAAAAAGCAATAGTTATGTTTTCAATTTTTGGAATTATATTTACATATTCCATTATAGAAATATAGCATATTTTCATTTATTATATACCTGAATTACATTTATACATTCTTAGGTGTGATAATTATTCTAATTTCTAGATTACAATTCATAATGATCATATTACTATTCAAACGGCCATGTAATTCATTGAGAGTATAACATTATTTTTGTAATCTCAGTGTAGCATGAAACGCTCGATATAAAATAAATTGAATTAGTTTAAAAAGATATATATAGAAAAATATTGTGCTAGAACACAGATATAACCATTTTTATATTATATTACTTCTGACCATTATATATGAACACTAGTCATAGTATATATGTTGATTGTATATTTATAGACACTGTTGGTTGTGGCCTAATAAGTTTAACTAACACCCTCTATGGGATTCTAATGGTACTCGGGCAGATTATCTTGATATAGGTAGGGATATGGTTAAGATTACCCTGGTTGATAGATTTTTTTTATGGAATTTGGGCATGGGAGATTTTGATCAAGTTATAGATCATGATACTATTGGAGATACTGTTTTTAGACTTTTGATACTTACATTGAATTTCATGCCAACTACTATGCTTGGTTGATTACATTTTATAGATATGGGAAATTAAATCATTTTTATATGACGTTAGATATTTTTTATGTTGTTTATTTATTAAAAATTGATTCTTTACCATCCACTATTTTTTATTTATTATTCGTCAACTATTTATCTATTAATTTCACAGATTTTCCACTATGTTTATATGGTTATTGATGCCCCACTATACAGCATTGGACAATATATAATAGTAATAAAATTATAGAATATGGGATGACCCAAATTAGGTAATGTGGACCACCTTCTTGGTCCATTATTCAGTTACATCATGGTAGGGATGTCACAATTGACTTGAATTATTCTATCTGTTTGGGATAAATTATATTTTCTATGATATAACTAGTCTTCTTTTTATTATGATACTTCTCTATTGGAATTTGTTATTTGAAAATTTCATATTATTATGTTTAATTAATTATATGGTGTCTATGAATTATGATTAGGAATGATCCATAGCGTAGTTCATGGAAGGTTAATCCATGGGTTAATAGTAAATTCCCAGAGGAACCCTATGTGATCATATAGAAAGGATGGGGGTTTTGCTAATAATAATAATTTTTAATTATATTACATACATGTTATGTTAGATGTCACCTTGACACAATCTTAAAGGAATATATGTAATGTATGGATAGAATACTTCCACATGGGTGTATATAATAGTTTGTGATTGGATTTGAGGGATTGTGTATCTAAACATGCTCCTACACCAGATTTGTGGATTATGATACAATGCCTCTTCATCCAGAGGAATTTGGGTTAGTTCATTGTCTTGTATAAGAACTCATAACTATGGTTTACTATTCCATGGATTTCAACTATGGGGTTACTCATTTGTATAGGAAAAAAATGCCCACATTATACTGAGGAATGGATGGAAATCAATGTTAAAATCTATAATCATATAAATATATTAAAGGACCGACAGGAAAATATAATACAATTATTAATAGTTGAGCAACCATATCAATCATATATGATAAATTCATCATCTGAAATGGGTTACCTTTCAATTTATCATTTTATTTAATACTACTTGATACCCCATTGTGTATCAAAACAGACTATATTAATTAATGACAAGAGTTTATTATATTTTTCCCCATCTATAAAAAATTTGGGATTTCATTGTACATTATCTTTCAATCTTTGATTTGTTTCATGGCATGAAATAGCTACCCATTTTTGGAGAATCTTTTTATTTCTAGTAGATATGACTTTATATTACATCCTTAACGGGATATAGGTATGTGGTTACCAATTAATGGAAATTGAGAGCTATAATAGTTGGTCTAGATTTGATTTATCTTATGATGATCATTGCAAATATCAGAGACCTATATCTTTTAGCAAGTTCAGTGGTATCCCCTTGAATTTTCCTCTACTCATGTCACTATATAATATTTTATTTTATGAATAGTTGTTATAAATTATTCTTTATAAAAGATCATAAATTTATATATCTCTATCATGATAGATTCATAGAAAATTTCCAAATCCAGTTATTATACAGCACCATCCGAGCTAATAATGGTCACGGAAAAGCTGGATGATGTGGATACAAATGTATTTATTAGGATATGTATATCACCATGGGGTTCACCGGTGACGTTCTATATGAATTAATATTATATTCTTCATGTATACATTGATTAATATAATGTGAATTAGGTTATGATAAGGAATAAATATCATTTCCCAAGATTCATTACCCATTTTTATCATTTATAATAAACCCAAGGGTTCTATATGATAGTTTATTGATCATGATATAACCAAATAATGGTTATAGAGGATTACATCATGATGATAAATAGTCATTTTAGGTATGGGTTGTATGGCTATCGTGATATTTCTTTTGGTATTTCCAATTTACCAATAGTGTAAATGGTTCTCTTGAACATGATCATTTATATGCACCTAATCCCATTAATCATTTTGTTTATTGATGAAATCCACATATACTCACCAACAGTAGTATTGATGTACATTGTTCATATGATATTATGTAATTTTATTCATTCACACGATATTTACACCAAAATATTGAATCCTAACATCCGGATTTTGGAGTAGATGTTATTATCGAATTTGGTGTCTATGATAGGTATATTGGTGGACAAGAGAAGGTAGAGGGTGTAATATAATCTATGTAACAATATAACATGTTCGAAATCTAGTTAGTTTTGGGGCTAGGAATATATTTATGATGTTTTATCAATGAATTCACTTGATTATCCTCACAAATTACGATTATTATGATAAAGGAAGTGATGTTTCTATGGTCGAATAAGTGTAAGGAAAACATTATTCCGGTAAAGAGAAGTATTTCTATAGTTATAGTGTATATAATGCTGGATGTAGGGATAGGATATACAATGTACTGTGATGAATTTACATTGGTATGAGAGTAGTAATGATAGAAAGCGATAGGTTATTAGCTTTAGGTTCCTCACATATATGACCCATGAGTGGAAATGACCTTGTTAGTACATGAATGTCATAGTCTTGTTTTATGATTTTAAGTGATATAAACTAACCATAAGATCTTGTGTAATATCTCTACATCGTGGGACATAAACTTGTGTCATATTTATCGGGATGTGTACTTATAGGCGTATTCTAAAGATATGATTTAAAAACATGTTAGGTAACCTTATATAATATTATCTTATCCATAATATTCTTGTCACTCAGTGGATTGGAGAGATACATTTTTTGGAATTGTAGTACTCCATGATATTATCAATGAACTAGAGGATTAATATCTATTTGGATTATGAATCAATGATTCATACCCCATTACTAATAATGTATAATATTTCTAATCATGTGATGGTTGGTTAAGACATAGACCTATGGAGTGTTGTTATACATAAATAGCATATTGGATGTGGGAAAAATCCAAGGTGGTTATTGGGAGATGAAAATAAGATCTATGTATATGGGGTAGTGTTAATCAATTCTTCAATCATAATGAATATGACAAGAGACCTTGATAACACAACATGATCAGTAAATACATGTCTAAAAAAGATGCACCATGTATTTAGAAGATAGTAGTTTTGTTCTAGTGTGAAATGATTTTTATTGTTTTGGTTTCTAAATTATTTAACTCCAAAAAGGGTTAGGATTTAGCACAATTTTCCATGTTTTTTTATCCAACCATTTCTACAAACCATGTCTAATATGGAACATGTAATGGCGTTCATTATGATAGGGATACCTATAACCCCAAGGGTTTTTTATGTTGTAATATTTAATTTTGAGTGTTTGAAAAGTATTTTTATTTATTAAAAATCCAATATAATAACCTTGTGGATTTGATGGAATACCAACATATAATTTAGATACATTTCTTTTATAGAATTACATTGATCTTAGTATCTGAATAAAACACATGTTTTGACCATGGATTAGGTAGTGCATGAAGATGGTCATGGGGACACATCTATGATTTTTCAAAACATACCATTCTCTAATAGATTGACAGTCAGTGTAGATGATCCATATACAAGAGGATATTTTTCTATATTCGGGTGAAGACATTGTTAGATATTCAGATGATAACATATCCTTTTTTTAATTCATATAAGTCAATTGTTAATAGGATTTTAATTAGATGACACCATAAGATTCTCCACATGGGAGGTCATGTTGTTCACCACATTGTTGAAATGTGATAGGTGAGAGAGTGGTTTTGCGACTATGGCTATTTGATGATATATTAGAGATATTAATAATAATATAGAATAGGATTATTACTACCCAAAGAAGTTATTAATCATATAAAAACCAAATGAGATTATTTGTGGAGTTCACTATTTGTGATGATGATTTTTTTAACATTAAGTCATTTGGGGAATCATAATATATAGTATAATATGATGCTTGAATTGAGGATCGTTGGAGCACTTATTATCAATAAGTTCATTGGGATTTTGGTGTACCATCTATATCATGTTTCTGACTATCGAGGTATGACAGACATGTTTCATGTGTCATAAATTCATAATTTCATGCCCTATATTACTCATGTTATAAATTAATAAGATAGTGATTTAGATCCATATTCATGATATGAAGAGAATATAATATAGGTTATAGGCCAGAGGGATAAAGAGATTCACGGGAAGATAATACCTCTGTTATGGATTATGTTTTATTATTTATATATCCACAAGGAGACGTGGGAGTATGAGTTTTATAATAGATCTTAGTGTCCATTTGTGTTCGAGAAATACAACTAGAGTTATATATTTGGGATGGGAAATCATTATGGGAGGTTTATGTTAATTCTATCTATTTTTATAAATTGGTCTATGAACCCGTTCTATATAATTTATTTGATTTCTGTAAGTGAAAAATATAAGTTTTGAAAAATAATTATTCTTCAATTTGATTTTATGATGTTTTTTAAAATTAATCCTTGACTTATAAGGGCTAAATATGGGTCAAAATGGTTTTGGGACACTGTGTAAAGATAAAATAGTGGCCACATAAAGGTGGGGGAGTTTTCCTACCCCTGTGAAAATGTAGATATCAAATATTACGTGAAACATAAGTATAAGACAAGATGTTTAAGGATACCTTTTTCATTACATAAGTGTATGATGAGATATTTTTTTGGCTATATGCGTTAAATTTTATTGGTAACAAGACTTTTCATAATGGTTTAGTAAGGGTAACCAATCATATCATAATAGTTCACACAAATTTACAGAGATTATGATAGGGTGACATAAATGCCGCAGAAGTGTATAAGAATCATCATAAGGGTTTTACGTTAATTTAAAAGGATGTCTATGGGTAACATAGTGCCCATATGAAAAAAATGAAAAGCTTTGTAATAATGAAACTATATTTACATTACCCAATTCACTTTTTACAGGGAAAATGAAAGTAAATTACTTCTTTTATTTCTCTTATCTGGCCCAAACATATAACACTCTTTTCATAATTTTAATGTCCAAATCATGGGAAATAATTTTATTTAATAAAATGAGATTAAAATATAATTATGGGATGAAATTATACCCATGAAATACATGAAAAACGTTCATAAAAAATTAAATTGATAATTTAATTTTTTTTTCATATAATATGAGTATATAAAAAAAATATTTTTCTTGAATAGATAATCCCAAGAGGCCAATATAATTATTTTACTACCTCTGAATCCAATAAACATTGAAAATTAATTTATTGTGTTTGGTAAAACTCTCCACTAACCAAATTTATTTATTTATTCAGTTTCCATGTTTGGTAGAAGCTCACTACTCTCCTCTATTATGGGTGTTGCATTTTGAATGCATAAAATCCACATAAGAATTATATATAATAATTTCCTCTATATTTGGAATATATATTTTGATTTTATTTTATATATGTTTCTAATATATATTAATATTTTTGATATTAAAATCTACTATCATATTTTTTTGTATTCTTATACAGGACCATAATTGGGACCATTTGATAGAAAAAAAAGGTATTCTAGGAATGATTGTTCAATTCATGATGCAAAGAATTGGACCATTGCAACACAAGAATTTTGAGGATGACACTGGGGTACCTATAATGAAAAAAACCCGATGAAGATGGGTGAAACATAGGTTTCAGAGTTATAATTTGAAGTTAAAAATCATGTAATCATTACAAAATGTGATAACATTACATATCATGTTAATATTACACAACATGAAATCCCTTGAGAATACATTTAAAAAGCACTTATTTTTGTGAATTATTCATCATTGAGTGATCCATTTTACCTATAACGGACATTCAATGTCAATTTTACCATAAAAGGAATCTTGTTTACATCCATTATTATAAATAAAAGGATCTAAAATTAGATTCAACAATTCATTCCATGATTGAGGGGTGAACACAATGTGGTTGTAATAGGGTCTTTACCTACTATAAAAAGGTTTTATTGTTTTTTTTCATTTTATTTATTTGATGTAATAATTTTATTTTTTATTTTTTATTTAAAATATAAATTTTTATTCATTTTCCCTAACATTCAGTGTCATGTTTTCTCTTACCTGTGGTTTTTTATTTAATCCTCATTGGTGGTCACCCAACCATGGTTGGGTGAAACACATAGGGGGGAGAAGAGGCATTAAAATGGGTGCATACCATAATTGTTTAATTTCAATCACTTATAAAGATGATTATTTTAAATTGTATAATGTTGTTCTTACCCTTATTTTTATTTCTCATTGATCCAATGAGAATATGATATAAATAATAAATAAACCCCAACATGATTAAGATGATTTATTCACAACTAGATAATGCAATTATTATTCTGATTTAGGAAGTCTGAAACAATATTCTCATTAACAATTATGAATATTCAGACCGAGATCAATCAAGATTCTAGGGATGTTTATTAGAGAATGAAAATTTCTCCTATAAATGTTTTTTTGGTTTCACAATTATTTTATATAATTGCTTTCAAAGTGATCATCATTAACTTTATTTTGGAAACATAACCATAGGAACTAGTTCTCATATCCATTATTTTTTATTCTGATTAATTTATTTTAAATAAATCATTAGTTTAATAAAATCAGTCAAAAATTGTAGGGGACTATCCTTTATTTAATAGTTTTCATTTTTGGGTTCCCTGCTCTCTATGGGATTGAACCACAACATCTACTACACTACACCTTTGTAGTTAGTAGGGGTCGGAAACAAAATATCTTCAAATTTTATCTATGCCTGTAGGATATAACGATGGATTTTGGAATATAAAATAATGAATTATTAATTTTTTGATTTTATGTTTCATAATAATTCTGCAAAAATTGATAATGGCCATATTAAATGGTAAAAAATCAGAATAATTGAAAATAATTATTGGAATTATTCAATAATTTTCAAAGATTGACTTATTGAGGGTGATTATAATAACATGTGGAATTTTATTTTGAATTTAATAAATAATAAATAATTAAAAAGAAGGAAAATATGGATATATAATGTTTATTTAAATAATATGGGATATATTATTTATTATTCTAGGTGACATTTTATTTTATTGGATGATACAATAGTTGTATTCTTATAATGGAATACTTATCAAAAAATTTGATCTAATTAATACATGGATGTCAATGAGGATAAATTTATTTTACTTGATATGAATTTATTCATAAAGAACATTGAGGGAGGATGTTTCATGTATTTCTAGGACACCTATTTACACTTGTTTCCACGATATAATTCTTTATATGGAAAAATTGTTAGTCAAGATTGATTTTCATCACAAGTGTGTGTAGACTGTGAGAGACATATATTATACAAGATTCAATTATCACATTAATAAATTACTTTTTCATGTTCATTTATTCCATATGAATTATATAATTTAAATTTTACTCATGATAATATGTTATCGTTTCTTGAGAGTTTTACTCTATTATGTTTTCCCTTATTGTTAATGTTTCTGGTGAACAATCTAGGTGGACCATTGTGACATGTTTATTCCATAAAGGGGGAAGGTGTGATCGACATGAAATGATTCATAGAATGAAAATATGAATAGGATATAGATAAAATAATTCTTCATGGATTCGATATAACATACTCAATTCCAAGATTATCTCAAGGAAAATGTAACTTGAGGTGTAGTGGATTCTGAGTATCACGATAACTCCATGCCTGGTCAATTCTATGTATATTAATCACTTTATTCCCAGTGGGCCCTCAGTAGAATGTTCACACCCACTAGAGTATAATTATAATCATTCTCATTGATAGATATTGATTACATAGAATGTTGTGTTATTCATTCCAACATGGATTAAATTTTGTAATGGTCGTGGCTAGTGTTGTCTTGATGAGCACATGGGTCCTCGAATTTGGAATGTTTTGTTTCTTTTAAATTTATTATATATTGAAGGAATACACTCTTTCACATGGGAGCATCAATAGAGATAAATTTTGTGGTCTTCTACTAGTTTTTATTACTCAGACACTATATGGGTATTCTAACATATATACATATTTTTTTAATAAGGATATAAATAAAGGGAAGGAAACCATGGATAATGGTTGAGCATGGGTTTGTGGATATGGTGGTGGACTTTGATAGACTATGGGGATTCATTGTTTAATTTTTTTACAACTTCTATTTTTCTAGTTTTTCATACCCACAAATGATACCAATAATTATTTATTGTATGAAATGTATTTCATTATATATTATGAAAGTTACTCTGATTATTTATTAATTTTTTATTTATCATTTGTGTTATAACATGATATTAATTCAATTTTCTATACAAGGATGGACATTAACCTTAATAACTAGTCTGTAGACTCTAGGGAACAGGTAGGAATGTATGTGGTCAAATGAAACTCTGGTCTAAACATAAATCTTTGGGATGTTGTTTTATATAACTCAATTTCATTTCTTAAAGTCTATGAATAAAAATGAGTAATCAAAAAATTGATGAAATATACCCATATATATGTGGAATTAAATTATTCAAATCATTTCATATGTGGTAATTATAGGATTTTTAAATGCCACCAAATATGTGTGTCAGTTTAGTTTCATTCTTAGTGATATTGAGGTTTTAAGTACAAGTCCTTACATATTTCAAATTATTTTTCATCACATGGAATGTAATAAAACAAGAATATATCAACATAATCTATAATTTTCTCAGTAGATTTAGTTATGTTCATTTAATACATCTTTAAATGTCCCCCATTAGAAAATTTAGGGCCCTTTTGTAAAATTAATTTTGATTTGGTTGTTTTTTTGTGTCTCTATTTAAATCATAGACTACCGACTTAATTTTCTTCTCCCTCACATAAAATTTTTCATTATAAAATACATGAAATTAAATGTGTTTAAGAATGTGAATAAAATTCTATATGTATAAAAATGAATTTTCAGGGGAACTTTAACACATATCATTTATACATGATCATTATTGTTTTATTTTTAAAACCATTTATTAAATCCAAATTTTAACAATTAATTATTTAGATAGTATTTAGAGAGTAACAGTCTAATTTTTAAAAAATGCCCGTATATTGTTATATGTCACTTTGTTCTATAAAAAAAATCAATATTTCGATAAGTGATATTTTTAAAAAATTACAATAACACATTATTAAATAGTTATAGTAAATGTATATCAGATAATATTGTCAAACATTATCCAAAATTATGAATTCATGAATTTGTTTCAATTAGAGTCCTTTTGAAGAAGAAGATAATATACATCAATTTATATAAAAAAAATATGGATGAAATATCTATTTTAAGAAGCATTTTTTTGAGTCAGGTTCTCAAAAATTATTTATTAAGGTTCATACAATATTCAAAAGTTGTTATTAATATTTATTTATTGTTACTCTAACTAATCAAAATGGATCTAGATTTATAGTGGACCACCACCATTAGGGTTCCCTATGGATTATACCATTAATGGGAGATACCGAAAAAAATTATTACTAATCGAGATACATATTAAATTTATATTTTAAAAAAATTTAAGACTGATACCAAAACCAAATAATGATATGTTGATGAACATGTCATCAAATCCGTCAAATGTCTAGACCACATTATATTTCTTCATATGATATTTTCGAATCCACATTCAAAAAAACAGTAAATAAACCCATTGATGTTGACAGTATTATTTATTAATGGAAAATTTATTTTTATTTAATCATGTAATTAAGGTTATCCATGAGAATACTATTCTAGTAATCAACACTATATATGGATGAAATCATTAAAAGTTAATGGGACTTCATGAATTCCTTGATTTTGCCAGTTTTTCTGCATAAAAATGTTATTTAAAATTGTAACATATCATGATGTTGATAAATATAGCATAACATAAAATTTTCATGGAGCTTTATAGATTGATTTGGACAACATCAAACACTATTTATCGCATCCCCATATTTTAACACCATTATTCGATGATAACCAACATTCTCTATATAGAATCCTTAAATTGATTAAATTCCATAGTTATACCTTAAAATGTTGAGTTTGTAAAATAAAAAATTTACCCATCCTTATTTAAATTACAAGTGGTGGTAGAAAGGTGATATTAATACATTAAATCCAATTTTAGGACCTCATAATTATGTGAAAAAAGTGAATCATTAATTGAGGAAAAACCATTCCCACTTACTATCCCTCATTGATCCTATAAAATGAATCCACAATCAACCCCATGTTAACTAGTTTTGTAGATATATAGGATATCATTATTATTAGGCAAAACAGTCACAACACTTCTAAAATGATAACCAAATGGCATGTTTTTTTCAGCCTCTAGTAGTAGAAACATGCCTAGAATAATTTTCTAAACATAAAAAGATTGTAAGACCTATGATTCCATTACATAAACTTTATTACATCCCATTTTACATAAATTATTCTTATCCGTAAAATTAATTCAATGAATATATTTTATATTATTATAAATGTGTAACAATACATTTTTTATAAAAATACTATATATAAACACTTCTATTGAAAAAAGTTACGATTTTGATCATATGGGATGTAATGAATATTATTTTCCAAATTGAGACATTGTTTATTGCTAATGGTGAATCCCATTATAATATTAAATCACTATTTCAATTGGATTCATTGATTAATTCTCAAGATATAAGTTACTTATATAGATATAATCATGGATCTTTCTACTACACATATGGACACTAAGGTAATGGGCTCGAGTATATAGAATATGGTCACCATAAGGAATATTGGTGCTTTCCATAGATCATATACCCTATCTTCCAAATAATTTTTTAAGGGAATATAGAAGTATCTCTCAATACATTATTCGTAATGATATGAAATTTTTATGTGGTTGAAGGATTCTTTTTATCTAAAAAATAAGATGGGGAGTTTAAATCTATATACCTTAAGAAATAATAGGTTCTACCATTATGATAACAATAATTTTAATTATATATTTCTCTATTTATGTCTATTATATAAGTATAATAAAATATATATTTTTATAATTATTATAAATAATGTGGTCATTTTTTAAGTGCGTGTGTCCATGGGGTACATGTCCAAAGGTTGTAGGCTAGCCTATCAGCATGGGACACACAGGTCATGTTAATACTCCCATTTTGTGTAAATAATATCTCTATGGGAGGGTCATGATCCTATTATTAGGAATCACCCATAGCGGGATTATACAATATTCTCACCTTTCTTTGGCTATAGGAATAATCTACATGGGAAAATATATTTGAAATCACATTTCTGTTAATATATCCATCACCCCAAGAGGCAGTCAACAATTTGAAAACCTTAATATAGTTGTATAAATTTTCCATATGGGGTTGGATCAATGGGTATACTGACAATGGAAAGATATGTCTCCATTTAGAGAATTAAACCATTTATTTATATGATTATTACTATAAGAATCCATCGATATATCCAACAATTGTATCCCCACAAATTTGAGGTAAAATTTCTCATCTGAATATCGCTAAATCAATTGGTACATGTTCCATGGTAATAACTTTCTTCTATAGTGTAATGGCTCCATTATAAAACTTAGAAATGGAAATAAAAAAATCTGTAATTGTCATATACCAACATGTATATCCATTTTTTTCTATACACATCAACCACAGTAGGATTCCCCCATTAGTGATACTGCCCATTTATATATGTTTGGGTCAATATCAATGGGTGTAACTTCTCATGGATTTAGACCTTGACTACCTGAGTATTCTACCTTGGTCCAGCAAACACATGGAAGTATTTTCACACCAATTGTCCTCTAGGAATAGGATCTTCTGACCATGGAAATGGGGTACATTCATAGTGAACATCAACAATGATCATTTAGAACCCAATCCTTTAGAGGATCCCCATGTCCATCACAAAATCTTCTTATTCTTGTCATTTTAGCCCTATACCACACTACGAAAATGGGAATTTTTATTAATGGATATAGGTCATACTGATTTTTTACATCACTATGAGTGTGGTTTGTAATGGAAATGGAGGCATCATATACATGAGTAGTTTTTACCAGTGTATAAAAATTAAAAAATTGGCAGAGTTCCTCCAATAATAAATGTTGAACTCTTATCATAGGTTATTTTACTAGTTATGAAAATTATAAATAGTATTATACAATGGTAAAAAAATAAATTAAAAAAACATGAATTTAATATTATGGTTCATTTATATTCTATAAAAAAATAACAACCTCAATTAAAATTATAAACAAAAAATAAACAATTTATTATGAAATTATATTTTTATAGATGATATGTAATTTTTTTTTGGGAGAACAAAATATGATAAAAGTAGTAGTTATTTATTGGATCTATAAATTCTAATCCCATTGGAATGTGACATATCAACTTAAATAATTAAATGATAGTTATTATAATAATATAACATTTTGAAAATATAGAAATAAATTTCAGATAAATGATGAATTGATCATATAAAATTTTTTTCCATAAATTAAATAGGTATTATAATTATAAAAAATACATGAATTTACTTTCTTAATACATTTAAAATAATCGATGTAAATATATAAAATTTTAGATATAAAATTTTCCATTATTAAATATCTCAATAATATTAATAATAGACTTAAATATCCACATTTTGTATTTTGGAAATATATTTAATCAATGTTAATTTTATTTTATCGAATCATCAAGTAGTCATTTTCAAAGGGTGATGTTTATTATTTTTATAATTAGGTAAATATATGGGGTGAAAAGTGACCTATAGTAAAAGGAAAATTTGATTATTATAAAATTAATATGTGATTTATTACAACATAAATTATATCATAATCCATCATCTCTACCCCTTATGAATATATTATTTTAGGTTGTTTTAGGAATAAATAATATTAATATTATTGAGTGGAAATATCTTATTAACAAATATATAATTTTATAACCCCTCCCTCGTCATAAAAAAATAACCCATCACTACCCAACTTCTCTACACACCTAAATATTATCATCATTCATAGAATATGATAACTCTTCCCCCTAATGTTTTTATTCAAATTCTTTTTGTTATAAAATTTATAAAATAAAATTATTAATAGCTCAAGTGGATAATTAAATGGGTAAATATAAAGGATGTGGTAAATTATCACAAGATAAATGTACTGAGGTTTTTTCTTTTTATAACCCCTCCAAAATATAATTTACCCGTCATGATATATAGAAGTAAATATATAATATAAATTTAAAAATTATTTAAAAAATTTAGTATTCATTTTCCTGCATATATTAATTTACTCTAAAATAAAAACACATTTTATATTATAATAGTATCACTAATGCTAAATAAATTGTATTTTTTTCATCACTTCCTATATATAGATCGATAATTTTTATACATCAATATTAAATCATATTATATAATGGTTTAGTACATATGATAATAATCAATTTCTAAATCATATAGTCTCTCTGGAAACCTAGAAACAATAACAATTGGTTCCTAATTTTTCCTCATTAATTTATTAATATTTATAATCCTTCATGATCAGATAATTTAAAAAATATTTATTTATAATCTGGGGTAAATAAGCATAATAAACAATTTTTGCATATTATTAGTATGTGTTTAAATGGTAGATATTAATGATCAAATAAGAACAAAATTGTCATAATGGTATGAGAATAAGAACATAACATTTGAAATCCATTCTCAACATATGACACATTATAATCATGATTCATTCCATCAAGATTATTAGTTAATAATACATGAATCATAACCCAATTAAAAACATGAGAAGTGGGATAATATGATTTTAATATGTCTTGTAATTTTGAAGTACACATATGTAAATAAAATCATTTACTTACTAGTTATGTATTATTACCAAGACTGTAACACACCAAGCTTCTACGGTACACTTCTCTTTGAATAATGTGATAGTGTGTGTTGTACGCAACACCGAGTTCTAACACACCATAACCAATCAAACTAGCCGTTATGAATAGTAATACCTACTTTTTGAAATTATATATATTTTATATTTTAAAATGGACTTAATTTTTGGATTTGGAATATCGAATTTAGCTTAAGGTGAAATTTTGGTACATTTCGGATAACTTTCATATTTTGATGAATAGTGAAAATTACTAAATTTTAATTAAAAACAACTTTTTTAATCAAAATAATTAATAGTGATAAATTTTGAATTTGAGTGGTTTTAAAGTATATTTAGAATATAGTTTTACCATTTAATATAATGTTGGTCGTTGGACATAATTTCACAATTAAACCGAACATAAACAAGTGTCAATCTTTTGATAGTTATTATCTCTTAAAAACACGCTTTTTGTTTTGACAGCGGGAATTAATTTTAAATTAATTTATGCCACTTCTGTGTTTTGATTTTAGAAAAATGGATTCCATATTTGGAATCATGATGTCCAAATTGTGTAAATAGGTAACTTTTATTTTTAGACATTTTGAATAATTACTGCGGTAAATATTTTATTTACCATGGTTAAGGGTAAATCCGGTAAATAAGGGTTAAAAAAATAATATTATAATAATACTAAATTACCCTAAAACATGTCATAGAATTATATTTTGATACATTTTAGACCATAGGAATCTTTGGGTCGATTTGGGGACCCCATGGTGCCACTTGTAGGTGATAGGGACACTTTATTTTAATTAAGTTAAAATGAATAAAAAAATGGCACAAGCATATATGTTTTAGAAAAATAATTTTTACATAGGGTTATATAAGTTGGATTTTAGATTATAAATATTCATTAGAAAAATAAAAGGATTTCCTACACAATGATATTTTATTTATAATTTTTATACATTATATAATTTAAATTATTTATGACACAATGATGATGAATTAATTACTATAATAGTGAAAATTTAAAATAATTGATATTATAAATACAAAAATAAATATAATATGAATATTTTAATGAATTAAACTAATTTTATAGGATAATATGATATATTAGTATTTACTTAATTGACTTTGTTCGAAGTAATCAATCTGTTATGAGATTCAAAAAAATCAACAATTGAATAGTGTCAAAATTGACATAAAAGAGTTCTTAAAACAAATATTGTATTTTTAATTGATATTAAATTCCTAAAAATCTACGGTTCGGCCAAAAGACTCTTCTCATGATAGGTTCATAATTAATGGACCACTTGGGGGTCTCTTGAAAGTATATAGTAAGTTTATTAACCATATTATATAAAAATACAAAGAGACATTGTAAAAGTGAAACTAATTAACTTAGAGTTAATACTTATAGATAATTTTAATATAAGTACCCAAACCTGTATAAATTATATTGGTTGAGTTGATTTCGACCTATCCCCACCTTAAAATTTAAATAATCAACTTTGGAGCCATTATAAACCGAATATGAATTTATTATAAACTAATATTTCTAGCTTTTCCAAAGGTGCCCCTCACCCCTCTTATAAATGGGCACTCCTCCTTCTCATTTCTTCACACCATAAAAGCCTTTTGATTCGGCCAAAATCTGCCCAAATACTCTCCAAACTTCCCTCACTACAACCTAGAGGCCTTAGTTTGATCATAAAGCCAGCATAAGGAGCCCTTTTGATCAAATGAAAAGGAAGAACCCGAAGAAGAGGTAATGATTTCACCACCCTTTTCCAAGTTCATTTCTTCTTCCACTTATTCTTCCTTTGTTGTTACCATTCTAAAATAATAACTCCAGTATCATATATATACTGTGATGTTATTATAAATATGGTACAACCATATTCAGTAATCTATCCACCCTTTGAATAACATGTCACCATACGTGCGTACGTACGACTTACCGTCTCCACGTCGTGGTGTAATTGTTATTCAATATATTATTATTTGGATGGGAAAAATAATGATGTGTAACTCATGTAAATAATAAATATAACATGTTAATGATTCTGTATATATGATATACCATCCATTTATATATTATTTTAATATCAAAAGAATGATATTGTCGCTCGTGCGTACGTACGGACTACAGTCTCCACGAACGCGATGAGATTCATTCTCCATCGTAACCATTAAAGTATAATTATCATTTGATGATTTAAAAATGATGTTTAAGGACTTGATATCATTCTGGATATTAATAATATACAACCTATCCTTTACAAACATGTCTTACGTAACAAAACATATAAAAGACAAGTAAGTTAACACGCAAAACAACGATAATACTGAGATATTATTATCAAATCAATATTAAAAGATCATATATGATATCATATTAATGTATATTATTATTGTATATTTTAATAACAATTATTTCACCATTATACAGGAGTTTAACTTACCCCAACCAAGTAAAATTACAAGGTAAGGGTTATTTCACAATCTCTTCATTATCCGATGTTGTTTATACGTAATAATCTACTGGGATCTCTTTATCATCCACATCCATGTTTCTTCAAAATGTATTTCAAAACATTTTTATTATTTACATGAATATGGGTAAAATTCATTTATACCCTTATTTGACTTTTTATAAGAGGAATCTTTCCATCGTTTTCAAAACAAGGTTCTTTTTTACCTTTACGACAGAATTAAGGTAAGAATTTTTTTTAACTTATACGGCGGGTGCGGTTATTTTTTGCCATTATAAAATCTTCAAATCTTTCCTTAAAATCTTATAATAATTTTTTCATGAAAATGTTTTATTTTTTAGGGCTCTTAAATGATTTCAAAAATAGATAGAGATATTTCTCTAAAAAGTGTTTTGGTTTCATCTATGTCAACATCCTTTGATGGATTTTACGATTATTTGAAGTTGATTTATTATGATAAAAAACTTCTATATTGTACTGAAGGTTTTGTGATATGTTTGACTGTGGATGTGCTATTTTTATACCATTCATAGTTTATGGTGAAATTATTGACATTTAGTATGCTAGTTTTAATACGAATGTTTATGTTATGTTTAAACCTTTTCATATGGGAATGCATTGGACTTAATATGTGACCGGTGGAGCCCGCTATAGCTCCTCGATGCATCGGTAGGTCTCATGAGACAAACTAGTGTCTTGGCACAAGGCCTTGGAAAAATCTTATATTTAGTCTTGGCACGAGGCCTTGGCTATGTGGTTATGATTGTCTGGAATTATGCATTCCAACATTATGAAAGTGGTTATTGATATTGCATGTGATTATTTGATTAGTAGAATATCCATGTGAACAAGTAAATGACATTATTTCATTTTACTTTTGCCATACTATGTTGAAGTTAAAGTTTAAAAGGCTTTTGTTTTATTAATTCATTGACATAAATGTTTATGCTTACTTTGAATGTTCCGCTATATTGTTATCCTTAGTAGGCATTTGAGCTCACCCCTTTTCTATGTTTTATTTTTCCCAGGATGTGAAGAAGTAAGTTATGAATGACCTGCAGGGATATTATGAGGGGATAATAGTGTGGACTGTGGAGACATTATGTTGTTGAAGTAGTTTTTCATTTTATGATGTAATGTAAAACTTATCAATATATCTAGTGTTTCCAAGGCTACTAAACCAATCGGTCTTTTGAGATTTGATCTTTCTTGTGATCATGCCAATGTTATGTAATAATGCACTGACTCTGAGTAACTAGGGTCGGGGAGTTATAGTTGGTATCAAAGGAAGTTTAGTACAAACCTTGGATGCTAGATTTAAATAAACTCTGATTAGAGCACGTAGACCTAAGATGAACATTGAGGATTAGTATTGAAGAACTTCCTAGAATTTTGGTTTTTTAGAGATTTTGTGAGTTCTCCGAGAAATACATCCCTGTCTGGATACGAGCAGGTTGAGGCGGCTCTGGCACAGATGTACCTAGGGGTAAAACCCAAAAACACCGCTTTGAGCTAGACTCGAACGGGAACTGGTGCACGACAACGGGCCTTGCTGCACTCTTGGTTACGACACTCCTGGGGGATATGCTTAGGATAACTCTCATTTTATTTACAAATCATTATGAAGGGTTTATGAGTATATACTTCCCCAAAGAAAACATTTTTATTATTATGGATTATATCCATAAATAGTTCAATTTATGTTAAGTGTTTTATAATTATGTGATTATGTATTTTGATTCATAAACTGATCTAGTTTATGCCATTGTTTAGAAATGGTGCCTAGTGGAAGAAATGGAAACCGTATCAACGCACGCACTCTATGTAGGGATTTCCCTCCTGCTCAAGATAATTATAGTGGGGCTAGTGATGCAACTGGTTCCGATCTGCTAATCACCATACTGGGACAACTTACCCAGGTTATGAATAATAACCTTACCCATATGGAACACCCTGATCCACAGCGTGGAGGATCAATGTTAGATAAATTCATGAGGCAACAACCACCAATGTTCAATGGGAGTACAAATCCTTTAGTAGCTGAGCAATGGATAAATTCCCTAGAGAATATATTTCAGGCTTTAGAGAGCAGTGAAAGGGAAAAAGTTACCATGGCAGTTTACCGCCTCACTGGAGATACTGATCAATGGTGGTCATTGATTCAAAATCCAAAGGAAGATGATTAAGTATCAAATATGGAATGGTGGGAGTTCAAAGATATGTTTTTAGAAAAATACTTTCCTCGCGACCATCGAGCAGATATGGAAAGGCAATTTCTGAGTCTGAGACAAAAGGAGGATGAGAATGTCACAAAGTATGAGGCTAACTTTACAAGGTTAGCAAGGTATGCTGGAGATTATATACGTAACCCAAGAAGTAAGATTGATCGTTTCTTTGATGGGTTAAAACCATTTCTTCGTTGAGCATTAGTCTCACAATCCTTTTCGTCGTACGAAGACATTGTCTCATGTGCTATCAAGACCGAAAAGGAATTCTCTAAGTCTTATGACTTTAAAGCAAAGCAAGAGAAGAGGAGACCTTCTGATCAATCTGGGAATGGAAATAAGGGGAAGAAGGGAAAGGTTGAATATCCATCCTATGGTAAATGCGGGAAGAAACATCCTGGTACTTGCTTGAAGGGAATGGGAGTCTGTTACAAGTGTGGTGAGAAAAGCCACCAAGATCGTGATTGCAAGGAGAATAAGGAAGATACCAACATTTAGTGCTACAATTTCAGGGAAATGGGGAATTATGCAAATGAATGTCCTAAGAGTCAGGAGAACTTACCTTAGAAAAGTCCAAGGGATCAAGGCCAGGTTTATGCTATCACTACTGCTGAGGTAGAAGCTCCGAAAGATGCGGTGGCAGGTAATTTAATGGTTACCTCATGTTTATCAAATGCATTATTTGATTCTGGATCATCGCATTGTTTCATATCTTCCCAGTTTGGTAAGAAAATATAAATATTTTCAATTCGATTTAATAAGGGAGTTGTCAGTTAAAACTCCTAAGGGAAGTATCATTACAACAAAGTTTTGTGAATCATTTCCCATTAGAGTACATAAATGTTCTTTATCTGCTAATCTCATCGTCATACCTATGATTGAGTTTGATATAATCCTCGGTATGGACTGTCTTTCGGACTATGATGCGAAGATTTATTGTAAGAAGAAAGAGGTTACGATTCTTGGATGATAATGATAAGGAACACCTTATCTTTAGAGCAGAATCGTCACCACCTAATTCTTATTTAGATCCACCCCCAGTAGCTCAACTTAATTCAATTATTGGGGAGGAAGAGAATGAAATAACTGTCGTTGAGGAAATGAATGTTCAAATAGAGGATGTACATATTGTGAAAGAATTTTCAGATTTATTTCCGAAATATTTACCTGGACATCCTCCAGAACGAGAAGTTGAGTTTTCCATTGATTTGATTCCTGGATCAAGGCCTATATCGATGACCCCTTATAGAATGGCCACTGTAGAATTAGATGAACTAAAGAAACAACTAGAGGAATTGAGTAATAAAGTATTTATTCGCCCTAGTGTTTCTCCATGGGGAGCCCCAGTTATTTTTGTTAAAAAGAAAGTTGGATCTATGAGGTTATGTATCGACTACAGGGAGATCAATGCTATAATGATAAAGAACAAGTATCCCCTACCACGCATTGATGATTTATCTGACCAACTGCATGGAGCTTAATACTTTTCAAAGATTGACCTTCGATCTGGATACCATCAGTTGTGTGTGCAGAAGGAAGACATTCTGAAGACATCATTTCGAACCAGGTACGAGCATTACGAGGTTACTGTAATGTCGTTTGGATTGACTAATGCACCCTCTGTATTCATGGATCTGATGAATAGCATTTTCAAGGAGTATCTCGATGAATTCGTGGTGGTATTTATTGATGATATCTTAGTATACTCTAAAACCTACGAATATCATGAAAATCACTTGCGCATTATCTTGAAGACTCTGAGGAGGCATGAATTATATGGAAAGTTTAGAAACTGTGAATTCTGGCTTCATGAGATTTCTTTTCATGACCATATTGTCTCTAAAGATGGAATCTCTATTTACCCATCTAATACTGAGGCAATCAAACAATGGCCAGCACCTACGAGTATAACTAATGTACGTAGTTTTATTTGTTTGGCATGTTATTATCGACGATTCGTCCAGAATTTTTCCCGATTGGCTAACCCATTAACGAAGCTCACACGTAAAGGGGTTAAATTTTTTTGGACAAAAGAGTGTGAAGAATGTTTCGAAGAACTGAAGATAAGATTAGTCAATGCTCCTATATTGACTCTACCATCGGGGAATGATGTGTTCGTTATTTATAGTGATGCATCAAAGAAAGGACTTGGTTGTGTCCTTATGAAGAATGATTGAGTTATTGCCTATGCATCACGACAGTTGAAAATTCATGAACAAAACTATCCTACTCATGATCTCGAGTTAGCAGCTATGATCTCTGCTTTGAAGATATGGAGGCACTACCTCTATGGTGAAAAATGTGAGATTTATACTGATCACAAGAGTTTGAAGTATATTTTTTCACAAAAAGAACTCAACATGAGGCAAAGGAGATGGCTTGAATTAATCAAGGATTATTATTGCACGATACACTACCACCTGGGGAAAGCAAACAAGGTGGAAGATGCTTTAATTAGAAAAGATTATGGAGTTTTGAACAATATGAGAATTTAATGGGATCAAATTTTCATGGATCTAGTGAAGATGGGCATGGGAATAACCAGGGAAGGTGAAACATCAATGCTTTTTCAAATGGTTTCCAAACCATCATTACTAGAAAGGATTAAGAGTTCTCAGACCGATGATGAAGAATTTCAAAAGAAGATTAAAGCTGTGAATGATGGGAGATTGAGAGAGTTTGTGTATGAAGATGGAATTTTGAAATTCGGGAAGAGACTTTGTGTTCCCGATATACCTGATCTAAAAAGGGAATTATTGGATGATGCTCATAGTTCCAATTTCTCTATACACCCTGGGAGCACGAAAATGTATATATATTTGAAGGAACATTTTTGGTGGGGCAACATGAAGAGGGAGATTTCTGATTTTGTGTCAAGATGTATGGTTTTTAAACAAGTGAAAGATGGAAGGCAATATCCTGGAGGAGTCACGCAACCTCTTCCCATACCGGAGTGGAAATGGGGCAATATTACGATGGACTTTGTCATGGGGCTACCAAAGACTCCTAGAAGGAACGATGCAATATGGGTTATTATTGACCGTCATACCAACTCAGCACATTTTCTTTCTATAAGAGAAGATCTACCCCTAGAATGTCTAGCAAGACTATATATTAATGAAGTTGTGAGACGTCATGGAGTACCCCTATCGATTGTTTCTGATCGTGATCCTCGTTTTACATCAAGATTTTGGAAAAGGCTTCAGAAATCCCTGGATACTGAACTTCATTTGAGCACTACTTACCACCCTCAGACAGACGGATAATCAGAACGGACTATTCAGACCTTAGAAGACATGTTGAGATCTTGCTCACTTGACTTTCAGGGTATGTGTGATCAATATTTACCACTGGTAAAATTTTCCTATAACAATAGCTTCCGTTCGAGTATTCAGATGGCACCATATGAAGCGTTATACGGAAAGAGATGTCGTACACCAACCTGTTGGGATGACGTTGGTGAAAAAAAACTTGTAGGCCCAGATTTGGTGGAGGAAACGGTGGAAAAGGTGAAGGTAATCCAAAATCACATCAAAGCAGCTCAAAGTAGGCAGAAGAGCTATGCCGATAATCGAAGGAAGGATTTGGAATTTGAAGTCGGTGATCATGTTTTCCTGAAGGTATCACCATGGAAGGGAGTCATACGTTTTGGTAAGAAAGGTAAAATGATTCCCAGGTACATCGGACCTTTCGAAATTCTAGAACGAATTGGGGATGTGTCTTACCGATTGGCAATGCCTTCAAGTCTCTCCAAAGTTCACGATGTGTTCCACGTATCTCTATTGAGGAAATACATGCCTGAACCAACGCATGTACTCACCTATGAGGAATTAGATCTGGAACCCGATCTTTCCTATTGTGAAGAGCCCGTCAGGATTCTTGATATGAGAGAACAAGTTCAGAGAAACCGGACGACGCGTCTGGTAAAAGTGTTGTGGAGAAACCATAAGATGGAAGAGGCAACGTGGGAACCCGAGGAACTTGTGATGAAGAACCACCCGAGTCTTTTCATGCGGTAGTATTCTAGAAATTTTGAGCACGAAATTATTTGAAGGAGGGGAGATTGTAACACCCCAAGCTTCTACGGTACACTTCTCTTTGAATAATGTGATAGCGTGTGTTGTACGCAACACCGAGTTCTAACACACCATAACCAATCAAGCTAGCTGTTATGAATAGTAATACTTACTTTTTGAAATTATATATATTTTATATTTTAAAATTGACTACATTTTTGGATTTGCAATATCAAATTTAACCTAAGGTGAAATTTTGGTACATTTCGGATAACTTTCATATTTTGATGGATAGTGAAAATTACTAAATACTAATTAAAAACAACCTTTTTAATCAAAATAATTAATAGTGATAAATTATGAATTTGAGTGGTTTTAAAGTATATTTAGAATATATTTTTACCATTTAATATAATGTTGGTCATTGGACATAATTTTACAATTATATCGAATATAAAGAAGTGTCAATCTTTTGATAGTTATTATCTCTTAAAAACACGCTTTTTGTTTTGACAGCGAGAATTAATTTTAAATTAATTTATGCCACTTCTGTGTTTTGAATTTAGAAAAATGGATTCCATATTTGGAATCGGTATGTCTAAATTGTGTAAATAGGTAAATTTTATTTTTAGACATTTTGAATAATTACTGCGGTAAATATTTTATTTACCATGGTTAAGGGAAAATCCGGTAAATAAGGGTTAAAGAAAATAATATTATAATAATACTAAATTACCCTAAAACGTGTCATAGATTTATTGGTTGATACATGTTCGACCATAGGAATATTTGGGTCTATTTTGGGACCCCATGGTGCCACTTGTAGGTGATAGGGACACTTTATTTTAATTAAGTTAAAATGAATACAAAATTGACACAAGCATATATCTTTTAGAAAAACAATTTTTACATAGGGTTATATATGTTAGATTTTAGATTATAAATATTAATTAGAAATATAAAATGATTTCCTACATAATTATATTTTATTTATAATTTTTATACATTAAATAATTTAATTTATTTATGACACAATGATGATGAATTAATTACTATAATAGTGAAAACATAAAATAATTGATATTATAAATACAAAAATAAATATAATATGAAACTTTTAATGAATTAAACTAATTTTATAGGATAATATGATATATTAGTATTGATTTAATTGACTTTGTTCGATTTAATAAATATGTTATGAGTTTCACAAAAATCAACTATTGAATAGTGTCAAAATTGACATAAAAGAGTTCTTAAAACAAATATTATATTATTAATTGATATTAAATTCCTAAAAATATAAGGTTCGGCCAAAAGACTTATATCATGATAGTTTAATCATTAATGGACCACTTGGGGGTCTCTTGGATGTATATAGTATGTTTATTAACCATATTATATAAAAATACATAGAGACATTGTAAAAGTGAAACTAATTAACTGAGAGTTAATACTTAAATATAAGGTTAATATAAGTACCCAAACCTGTCTAAATTCTATTGGTTGAGTTTTTTCGACCTATCCCCACCTTAACATTTAAATAATCAACTTTGGATCCATTATAAACCGAATATGAATTTATTATAAACTAATATTTCTAGCTTTTCCAAAGGTCCCCCTCACCCCTCTTATAAAAGGGCACTCCTCCTTCTCATTTCTTCACACCTTCAAAGACTTTTGTTTCGGCCAAACAATGCCCAAATACTCTCCCAACATCCCTCACTACAACCTATATGGATTATTTTGATCATAAAGCCAACCTAAGGAGCCCTTTTGATCAAATCAAAAGGAACAACTTGAAGAAGAGGTAATTATTTCACCACCCTTTTCCAAGTTCATTTCTTCTTCCACTTCTTCTTCCTTTGTTGTTACCATTATAAAATAATAACTCCAGTATTATATATATACTGTGATGTTATTATAAATATGGTACAACCATATTCAGTATTCTATCCACCCTTTGAATAACATGTCACCATACGTGCGTACGTACGACTTACTGTCTCCACGTCGTGGTGTAATTGTTATTCAATATATTATTATTTGGATGGGTATAATAATGATGTGTAACTCATGTAAATAATAAATATAAAAAGTTAATTATTCTGTATATATGATATATCATCCATTTATATATTATTTTAATATCAAAAGAATGATATTGTCGCTCGTGCGTACGTACGGACTACCGTCTCCACGAACGCGATGAGATTCATTCTCCATCATATCCATTAAAGTATAATTATCATTTGATGATTTAAAAATGATGTTTAAGGACTTGATATCATTATGGATATGAATAATATACAACCTATCCTTTAAAAACATGTCTTACGTTACAAATTATATAAAAGACAAGTAAGTTAACACCTGAAACAACGATAATACTAAGATATTATTATCAAATTAATATTAAAAGATCATATATGATATCATATTAATGTATATGATTCTTTTATAATTTAATAACAATTACTTCAACATTATACAGGAGGTTAACCTACCCCAACCAAGGAAAAGTACAAGGTAAGGGTTATTTCAAAATCTCTTCATTATCCAAGGTTGTTTATACTTAATAATCTACAGGGATCTCTTTATCATCCACATCCATGTTGCTTCAAAATTTATTTCAAAACATTTTTATTATTTACAAGAATATGGGTTAATGTCATTTTTACCCTTTTTTGACTTTTTATAAGAGAAATATTTCCGTCGTTTTCAAAACAAGGTCCTTTTTAACCTTTACGACAGATTTAAGGTATGAATTTTATTTAACTTATACGGCGGGTGCGGTTTTTTTCCACCATTATAAAATCTTCAAAGCATTCCTTACAAGCATATAAGAATATTTTCAAGAAATTTTTTTACTTTATATGTCTCTTAAATGATTTCAAAAATAGAAAGAGATATTTCTCTAAAAAGTTTTTTGATTTCATCTATGTCAACATCCTTTGATGGATTTTACGCTTATTTGAAGTTGATTTATTATGATACAAAACTTCTATATTGTAGTGAAGGTTTTGTGATATGTTTGACTGTGGATGTGCTATTTTTATACCATTCATAGTTTATGGTGAAATTATTGACATTTCGTATGCTAGTTTTAATACGAATGTTTATGTTATGTTTAAACCTTTTCATATGGGAATGCATTGGACATAATATGTGACGGGTGGAGCCCGCTATAGCTCCTCGATGCATCGGTAGGTCTCTGGAGACAAACTAGTGTGTTGGCACAAGGCCATGGAAAAATCTTATTTGTAGTCTTGGCACGAGGGCTTTGCTATGTGGTTATGATAGTCTGGCATTATGCATTCCAACATTATGAAAGTGGGTATTGATATTTCATGTGATTATTCGATTAGTAGAATATCCATGTGAACAAGTAAATGACAATATTTCATTTTACTTTTTCCATACTATGTTGAAGTTAATGTTTAAAAGGCATTTGTTTTAGTAATGCATCGCCTTAAATGTTTATGCTTACTTTGAATGTTCCTCTATATTGTTATCCTTACTTGGCATTTGAGCTCACCCCTTTTCTATGTTTTATTTTTCCCAGGATGTGAAGAATTAAGTTATGAATGACCTGTAGGGATATTATGAGGGGATAATAGTGTGGACTGTGGAGACATTATGTTTTTGTTGTAGTTTTTCATTTTATGATGTAATGTAAAACTTTTGAATATATCTATTGTTTCCAAGGCTACTAAACCAATCGGTCTTTCGAGATTTGATCTTTCTTGTGATCATGCCAATGTTATGTAATAATTCACCGACTCTGGGTAACTAGGGTCGGGGCGTTACAAAGACTATCATATTTAAATGGATTAAGTACATACATAGTCAATGTCATCATGGTTCCCTCAAAAAACTATCATAGTTGATTGATCTAACACTCTAACCCAGAGTAGTAGTCAGATTTTATACTAATACTATATTTTTGGATTGTGTACATTACTAAATATGTTTTACTAGAAATTCGTATCTTGTTTATCTAATTGAATAACTTCCATTGGTCATTGAATTAGAAGTATTTATAATTCTAATCCCACCCATTATATAATCAATATCTTAAATATGTTCTCTATATGATCAAAAAATAATAATCATTTTAGAACCACTAAATATTAATGGGTTTCATAAACATTTCAACATTTCATCACAGAATAACCGATAGAAATGGAATATGTTTCATAAAAATTTCATGATGGAATTACCAATGGAAAATGAATGGTGTTCATCACAACATTACCATCAAAAAGAATTTAGATAATTATTAGTATCATTATATCATATGCCTTGTAAAATTTATATAACATCAAATAATAATTTCCTGGATTACTTTTTTTATTAAATTATACCTAGAATATTTCATGAGGAATATACCACTAAATTTTATAAATTTTTATAGAAAATAAAAAACTTTTAAAAAAATATTATGGAATACATAATTTATTGAAAATTACCATGGATACTAGTGAAGGATCGTTAAAATATTTGATCAATCATGATGGTGGGAAATTATATTCATGTCATATAAGTTAAAATAAAAAACATTCCTTTTATATTTTCTATTAGAAGACAGAAACTACATCAATTACAAAATTACAAGAATATTCTATTTAGTATTTTAAATATTATATCAAAGCTAAAAATTAATTTTAAAAATCATGGATAATTATAAAATCATTTTTGAAGACTTAATTACAAAACATGGAAAAAAATGATAAATGAACTCAATCTTATTTAAAATATATTTTTAGTCTCTTGAGTACATATGGTGATGAAAATTAAGTGAAAAATATTTTCCCTAAATAACCTGGGGAGATGAAACTTGATGAATTGTTTGGGAGGTATATTGAAATATTTCATTATAAAAACATTAAAAATACAATCTTGATAAACAATGAGATTGTAACATAAAACACATTACTTTTGTATGTTTAGAATAATATTTCACGTGAAATAATTACATTAAATTAAAAGGTAAATATCCTATATATTTTAAGATTCTTGATATAACATGTAAAAAGAGTCGTATATAAAGAACCCAAAATAAATGAGATATGAATATGGTATTTGTATCCCAGAAATAAAAGTGAGTCTGAAAATCCCTTACATCATGTCTAACATCCTTCATAAGTGTCAAATAATGCATTATAATAAATAAATATTTATTATTAAAATATTTTATAACCATATTCATATATATCATTCCATTTATGACTTACTTATAACCATTTTTCACATTCATATTATTAAATATTGTTAAATCATTGTTCCAATTGATAAATTATTTATTTTTCAAGTTTGTTTTGGTTGTTTTGTTGCAATATTTGAACACTGATAATGGTTTCATGCTCTATGTAATTTTAATCATTATAAAAATAGAAAATATATTAATTATATATATTTACTATTATCTACAAAATATAGAGACATAAAAACGAATTATATTGTTCATGGAGTAATTAAATATTAAGTACAAGTAAATGATGTTCTCAATTGTAAAATGATATAAAAAATGAATGAAAAACCATAAATAATATTTCAAAAATCCTTATTTTACCATATATATTCAACTAATACAAATTTTAAATAATTTAATTATAAAATGTATAAAAAAAATTATATTGTTTCGTGGATGTAGTGGTCAACCCATATGAATTAGATACATAATCAATTTTTAACCATTAGATGGTAAGAAGGTATATAAGATATTAACACTATATAAGAATAGTTATTTTATAAAAATTATTCATATACTCTTAACCATTCATAATAACCATCCATAAATGATGATGGTGGAATTTGAATTGTATCACTAGTGGATATGATAAGTTGTACATATGCATGGATGATATTATAAGTTACGATATAATGTAAATAGGGTTAATACAACTACTATTATAATCATAGAGAATTATAATAGAATTTATGTTAATGAAATTCTTATTTTTTAATAATATTAATTATTTATACTAGGTAAAGGATAACTAAAAAAGTGATCAGTTATGACAATTACTCCTTTGTTGAATGAACTCCCCGCGATATGCTCTTATAAACCATGGGTTTAGTCTTTTGGGATTCCCATAATCTCTCGATCATGGAAAAGGAATTATAGAAGGAATTTTATTAGTACACATTAAATATATTAGGCTTAAAAAATATGTATATGTTATGGTAATATGTGGCCTTTTATAATTGTGGTGAGGGGAACATATGAAATTTCAAATAAGTATAAAACATAACAAAATCACTCACATGAAAAAATCTCCCAAAAATCCAAGATTTGTAGTTTAACATATAAATGGGTTGAAATCACACAAAAAAATTTGATAGATTTATGTTTTTTATTAACTATTTTTTATTTTAACCACTTTGTTAACTCTTTTTAAAGTAAACTGTGGAAATGTTTTTTCACTCATAATGGGATATTATTTTAAATATAATTTGGAAATTATCTCCTAAATTTAAAAGGAATGAAGTATTAAACTATATCTTATCTACCATATTCCCTTTCAATATTATCATTTTTTTTAAATAATTTCAAATAAAATTATTTTCATAAAATTTCTTTATTATAAATTTTGACAATATTAATTTCTTTTTACATGGATGTTTTAAATAAAAATTTTTAATCAAAATATAATCATTTAAAACAAAATTAATATGTTACATATATCTATATTAATTTTGAGTCACACTAAATCACTAATATTATATAGTGTTAATACTTTAAGAAGAATTTTATCCTTTTTGATTAATTAAATAAAAATTATATTAGCATTGAAAAATAATTTAAGTAAAATATAAAAAAATGGTAATTATCATAGCATGATTAAGATAATATCAGTATACACAAAATGATCATTTAGATTCATTCACCACATTCTCTTTTCCCAACATGAAAACATAAAAATTATTTAAAAGCCAGAGTCAGAAATTTTTTATCATTCATTGATTTCAATAATATAGTGGTCATTTTAATAGGAAATTATCCATGAAACAGATAAATATTTATTATATGGTGATATGGTTTGAATTAAATTCATCCAATAATTTTTTTAAAAAAATATATACTTATCAGAATTTTTTAACTATGAATAATTTGATTTACCCAATATCAAGGTGATAATGTTTACAATGGTTAATATTCATATTAAAAAATGGTCTAATTTAAAAAATATATATATACTAATAAAAAATATTTATTCCACTTTATAAAATTTTTATTCATTAATTTTAATAAATAAATTTTGAAAATGATAATGGAAAATGTGATGAAAACCAACTTTTTAGAAAATAAAATTTAAAACAAAAAACATTGATTATTCTTAATCAATTTGAAGATAAATATTAAATAAATGTGGAATCATATTATCCAATATAAGTTATATATATTTCATTAAATAATTCACAAGTACTGAATAATTTGTTACACAGCTTTCATAGAAACCGTTTCATAGAAAAATATATCTGGAATGTAAAATGATATATTATTTGAAATTAATTTATAAAAGTTAATTCCTTTTGGAATTTGGAACCATATGTTTTATATAATTTAGTAATTACTATTAATACCATTCAATCAAATATCTGGGAAAAACTATCATAGAGTAATATTTTAATATTATATCTCATTTTTAAACTCGATATTACATGTATTGCACGTTATCCAACGATAATGTAAATTATAGAGTAATATTTCATAACATTTTAAGGTATAACACTTAAACCTAAAAAACTAATTACTACAATGAAATCCATGAACATGATATAAGAAAAAGATGATATTTTTTCCTTATTAAATACCCAAGTTCCCATGTAGGTTATAATAACATTTTATTTCTCCAAGCAACATTCTATAGGTCAATTAAAATTTTATATAGAAGTTTATATTTACGATCGATGGTTTATACAATTTGTTATTCATATGAAATATCCTAATAATATGGTATAACCTTTTTGATCAGAATGTGTGATGGAACTGGTTCTCACTCCATCTGTAACGCCCCGACCCCAGTTAGCCAGAGTCGGTGCATTATTGCATAACATTGGCATGATCACAAGAAAGATCAAATCTTGAAAGACTGATTGGTTTAGTAGCCTTGGAAACACTAGATATATTCATAATGTTTTACATTACATAATAAAGTGAAAAAGTAATACAACAACATAATGTCTCCATAGTCCACACTATTATCCCCTCATAATTTCCCTGCAGGTCATTCATAATTTATTTTTTCACATCCTGGGAAAAATAAAACATAGAAAAGGGGTGAGCTCAAATGCCCAGTATGGATAACAATATAGAGGAAACATTCATAAATAAGAATAAACATTTAAGGCAATGTATAACTAAAACAAATGCCTTTTAATCATGAACTTCAACATTGTATGGAAAAAATAAAATGAAATAATGCCATTTACTTATTAACATGGATATTCTACTAATCGAATAATCACATGCAATATCGATAACCACTTTCATAATGATGGAATGCATAATGCCAGACTATCATAACCACATAGCCAAGGCCTCGTGCCAAGACTATAAATAAGATTTTTCCAAGGCCTTGTGCCAAGACACTAGTTTCTCTCATGAGACCTACCGATGCATCAAGGAGCTATAGCGGGCTCCACCCGTCACATATTAAGTCCAATGCATTCCCATATGAAAAGGTTTAAACATAACATAAACATTCTTATTAAAACTAGCATAATAAATGTCAATACATTCACCATAAACCATTAATGGTATAAAAATAGCACATCCACAGTCAAACATATCCCAAAACATTCAATACAATATAGAAGTTTTGTATCATAATAAATCAACTTTAAATAAGCGTAAAATCCATCAATGGATGTTGACATAGATGAAATCAAAATTCTTTTTAAAGAAATCTCTTCTATTTTGAAATCATTTAAGAGTAATATATTTATAAATTAAAACATTTTCTTTGAAAATATTATTAGAATCTTTTAAGGGAATCTTAGAAGATTTTATAATGGTGAAAAATAGTCACAGCCGCCGTATAAGTTAAAAAAACATTCTTACCTTAATTCTGTCGAAAAGGTTAAAAAGCACCTTGTTTGGAAAACGACAGAAAGATTACTTTATAAACCTCTTATAAAAAGTCAAACAACGGTATAAATGACTTTAACCCATATTCTAGGAAATAGTAAAAATGTCTTGAAATTCATTTTTAAGAAACATGGATGTGGATGATAAAGAGATCCCAGTAGATTATTACGTATAAACAACCTCGGATAATGAAGAGATTGTGAAATAAACCCATACCTTGTACTTTTCCTTGGTTGGGGTTGGTTAACCTCATTTATAATGGTTAAATAAGTGTTATTAAATTATACAATAATCATATACACTAATATGATATCATATATAATCTTTTAACATTGATTTGTTAATAATATCTTAGTATTATCGTTGTTTCGGGTGTTAAGTTACTCATTTTCTTTTATATGTTTTGTTACGTAATACATGTTTGTAATGGATAGGTTGTATATTATTCATATCCAGAATGATATCATGTCCTTAAACATCATTTTTAAATCATCAAATGATAATTATACTTGAATGGATACAGTGGAGAAAGAATCTAATCGCGTTCGTGAAGATGGTAGTCCGTACGTACGCACGAGGGACAATATCATTCTTTTGATATTAAAATAATATATAAATGGATGGTATATCATATATACATAATCATTAATATGTTATATTTATTATTTACATGAGTTACACATCATTATTATACCCATCCAAATAATAATATATTGAATAACAATTACACCACGACGTGGAGACGGTAAGCCGTACGTACGCACGTATGGTGACATGTTATTCAAAGGGTGGATCGAATACTGAATATGGTTGTACCATATTGGTAATAACATCACATTATATATATGATACTGGATTTATTATTTTATAATGGCAATAACAAAGGAAGAAGAAGTGGAAGAAGAAAGTAACTTGGAAAAGGGTGGTGAAATTATTACCTCTTCTTCAGGCTCTTCATTTTTATTTGATCAAAAGGGCACCATAAGTTGGCTTTCTGATCAAACTAAGGCCTCTAGGATGTAGTGAGGGAAGTTGGTAGAGTATTTGGGCAGAGTTTGGCCTATCTAAAAGGCTTTGAAGGTGTGAAGAAATGAGAAGGAGGAGTGACCTTTTATAAGAGGGGTGAGGGGGACATTTGGAAAAGCTAGAAATATTAATTTATAATAAATTCATATTCTGTTTCTAATGGCTCCAAAGTTGATTATTTAAATTTTAAGGTGGTTATATGTCGAAAACAATTCAACCAATAGAATTTAGACAGCTTTGGGTTACTATATTAACCTTATCTTTAAGTATTAACTCTTAGTTAATTAGTTTGACATTTACCATGTCACTTTGTATTTTTATATTATATAGTTAATAAACACACTATATACATCCAAGAGACCCCTAAGTGGTCCATTAATGATATAAATATCATTATATAAGTCTCGTGGCCTAACCTTAGATTTTTAGGAATTTAATATCAATTAATAATATAAAATTTGTTTTAAAAACTCTTTTATGTCTAATTTTGACACTATTCAATAGTTGATTTTTGTGAAACTCATAACAGAATGATTACTTCGAAAATATTTAATTAAATCATTTATAAAATGTCATATTAACTTAGAAAATTAGTTTAATTCATAAAAAATCTAAAATTATATTTATTTGTGTATTTATAATATAAATTATTTTAATTTTCCAATATTATGGTAATTACTGCATCATCATTGTGTCATAAATAAATTAAATTATTTAATGTCTGTAAATAATAAATAAAATATCATTATGTAGGAAATCTTTTTATCTTTCTAATGAATATTTAAAATATAATTTATCTTATGTGTAACCATATATTAAAAAAAATTTATTAAATAAACTTTGATTTTAACTCTTTCAACTCTTCTTTGAATTAAAAAATAATAAATGTACTAATCTAATCCATGTGGACCTAAATGATAATATTTTATTCCTAAGGTTGTTTTTGGTCGATATACTCTTGTCCAATTGAATTATGACATGTGTTAGGGTAATATTAATATCATTTTTACCCTTAATTACCCTATTTACTTTTAATCGTGGTAAATAAAAGTAAAAAGTTACTATTCAAAAAAAAATATTTTCATCTCAATGAACAAAATTTTACTTCTTGATATTTACCATGTCTCTTGGATTTTCTAAATTTCATTCACATAAGCGGTAAAATTTAGTTTTATGAAAAATTCAGTTTTTTAACTACCACTTAGTAGTTTCACTATTCATCAAAAATTTAAGTTTTTCAGAACAATGCCAAAATTTCACCCTAAGCTATAATTGATCTTTAGAATTCAAAAATTATGTCTATTTTAAAAAATTCCAAACATATATGTTGCATTAATTAATTTTATAAATAATTCCCGCTGTTACAACAAATTGCGTGTTTTTATGAAACAATATATATCAAAAGTTTGACAATTGTTTAGGTCTAATTTCAAAGTGAAATTAATTATAATGAAAACCATTTGATAAAATGGTAAAAATATATTCTAATTATTCTATAAAATCACTAAATAATATAATTTATCACTATATATTATTTTGAATAAAAAAGTTGTTTTTAAGTATTTTTCACTATTCATAAAAATTGGACGTTCTCAGAAAAATTCAACTTAGGATAATTTCGATATTATGAATCCAAAAATGAAGTTCATTTTGAAATATAATATATATATAATTTCAAAATGTAGGTATTACTATTTATAACGGCTATTTTGATTGGTTGTGGTGTGTTAGAACTCGATATTACGTACAACACACGCTATCGCATTATTCAAAGAGAAGCGTACCGTAGAAGTTTGGGGTGTTATATTCTCAACTCATTCAAATAATTTCATCCTCCAAATTTCCAAAATACTACCACATGATAAGAATCGGGTGGTTCTTCATCATATGTTCCTCGGGTTCCCACGTTGCCTCTTCCATCTTATGGTTTCTCCACAAAACTATTACATGACGCATCCTCCGGTTTCTCAATACTGGTTCTCTCGTATCAAGAATCCTGACGGGCTCTTTGCAATAAGACAGATCGGGTTCCAGTTCTAATTCCTCGTAAGTGAGTACATGCATTGGGTCAAGAATATATTTCCTCAACAGAGATATGTGGAACACATCGTGAATTTTGAGAGACTTGGTGGCATTGCCAATCGGTAAGCTACAACCCCATTTCATTCTAGAATTTCGAAAGGTCCGATGTACATGTGACTCAATTTACCTTTCTTACCAAAACGTATGACTCCCTTCCATGGAGATACCTTCAGGAAAACATGATCACTGACCTCAAATTCCATATCCTTCCTTCTATTATCGGCATACCTCTTCTGCCTACTTTGAGATGCTTTGACGTGATTTTGGATTACCTTCACCTTTTCCATCTTTTTCTACACTAGTTCTAGACCTACAAGGTTTCTTTCCCCAACATCATCCAAGAAATTTGGTGTGAGACATCTCTTTCCGTATAACGCTCCATATGGTTCCATCTTAATACTCGAATGGAAGCTACTGTTATTGGAAAATTCTACCAGAGGTAAATACTGATCCCACATACCCTGAATGTCAAGTGAGCAAGATCTCAACATGTATTCTAAGGTTTGAATAGTCCGTTATGATTGTCCATCTGTCTGAGGGTGGTAATTAGTGCTCAAATGAAGTTCAGTATCCAGGGATTTCTGACGACTTTTCCTGAATCTTGAAGTAAAATGGGGATCATGATCAGAAACAATTGATACGGGTACTCCATGAAGTCCCACAACTTCATTAATATATAGTCTTGCTAGAAGTTCCAGGGGTATATCTTCACTTATAGCTAGAAAATTTGCTGACTTGGTAAGACAATCAATAATAACACATATTTCATCATTCCTTCTAGGATTCTTTGGTAGTCCCATGACAATGTCCATCGTAATATTGTCCCATTTCCACTCCGGTATGGGAAGAGGTTGCATGACTCCTCCAGCATGTTGCCTTCCAGCTTTCACTTGTTGACAAACCATACATCTTGACACAAAATCAACAATATCCCTCTTCATATTGTCCCACAAAAAATGTGCCTTCAAATCTCTATACATTTTGGTGCTCCCAGGATGTATAGAGAAATTGGAACTATGAGCATCATCCAGCAATTCTATTTTTAGATCAGGTATATCGGGAACACAAAGTCTCTTCCCAAATTTCCAAATTCCATCTTCATACACAAAGTCTCTCAATCTCCCATCATTCACAGCTTTAATCATCTTTTCAAATTCTTCATCATCGGCCTGAGAACTCTTAATCCTTTCTAGTAAAGATGGTTTGGCAACGATTTGAAAAATCATTGATGTTTAACATTCCCTAGTTATTCCCATGTCCATCTTCACTAGATCCATGAAAATTGGATCCCTTTCAATTCTCCTATTGTTCAAAACTCCATGATCTTTTCTTCTCAAAGCATATGCCACCTTGTTTTCCTTCCCCGGGTGGTAGTGTATCATGCAATCATAATCCTTGAGTAATTCAAGCCATCTCCTTTGCCTCATGTTGAGTTCTTTTTGTGAGAAAATATACTTCACACTCTTGTGATCAGAATAAATCTCACATTTTTCACCATAGAGGTAGTACCTCCATATCTTCGAAGAAAATATCACAGCTGCTAACTCGAGATCATGAGTAGGATAGTTTTGTTCATGAATTTTCAACTGTCGTGATGCATAGGCAATAACCCTATCATTCTGCATAAGGACACAACCAAGTACTTTCTTCGATGCATCACTATAAATAACGAACCCATCATTCCCCGATGGTAGAGTCAATATAGGAGCATTGAATAATCTTCTCTTCAGTTCTTCGAAACATTATTCACACTCTTTTGTCCAAACAAATTTAACCCCTTTACATGTGAGATTCGTTAATGGGTTAGCCAGTTGGGCAAAATTCTGGACAAAACGTCGATAATAACCTGCTAAACCAATAAAACTATGTACCTCAGTTTTACTCGTCGGTGCTGGCCATTCTTGGATTGCCTTATTCATAGAAGTATCAACAGAGATTCCATCTTTAGAGACAATATGGCCAAGAAAATAAATCTCTTGAAGCCAAAATTCACACTTGCTAAACTTCCCATATAATTCATGTCTTCTCAGAGTCTTCAAGATAATGCGCAAGTGATTTTCATGATATTCATAGATTTTTTAGTATACCAAGATATAATCAATAAATACCACCACAAATTCATCGAGATACTCCTTGAAAATTCTATTCATCAGATCCATGAGTACAGAGGGTGAATTAGTCATTCAGAAAGGCTTTACAGTAAACTCATAATGCCCGTACCTGGTTCGAAATACTGTCTTCAGAATGTCTTCCTTCTTCAAACACAACTAATGGTATCCAGATCGAAGGTAAATCTTTGAAAAGTATCGAGATCCATGCAGTTGGTCAAATAAATCATCAATTCGAGGTAGGGGATACTTGTTCTTTATTGTTATATCATTGATCTCACGGTAGTCGACACATAACCTCATAGATCCATCTTTGTTTTTATCAAAAAGAACAGGGACTCCCCATGGAGAAACACTAGGGAGAATAAATCCCTTATTACTCAATTCCTCTAGTTTTTTCATTAGTTCAACTAATTATATATTGGACATTCTATAAGGGGTCTTCAATATAGTCCTTGATCTAGGAATTAAATCAATGGAAAATTCATCTTCTCGTTCTAGAGGATGTCCAGGGAAATATTTCAGAAATACATCTATAAATTCTTTCACAACAGGTACATCCTCTATTTGAACATTAGTTTCTTCACCCACAGTTATTTCATTCTCTTCCTCCCCAATAATTGAATTTAGTTGAGCTACTGGGGGTAGATCTAGATAAGAATTTGGTGGTGACGATTCTACTCTAAAGATAAGGTGTTCCTTATCATCATCATTAAGAATCGTAACCTCTTTCTTCTTACAATACATCTTTGCATCATAATCCAAATTTCAGTCCATACTGAGGATTATATCGATCTCAATCATAGGTATGACGATGAGATCAGTAGATAAAGAACAATTAGGTGCTCTAATGGGGACAGATTCAAAAAACTTTGTTGCAATGATACTTCCCTTAGGAGTTTTAACTAATAACTCCCTTGTTAAATCCAACTGGAAATATCTAATTTTCTTAGCAAACTGGGAAGATATGAAACATTGCGATGATCTAGAATCAAATAATTCTTTTTCTAAACTTGAGGAAACCATTAAATTACCTGCCACCACGTCTTTCAGAGCTTCTACCTCAGCAGTAGTGCTATCATAAGCTTGGCCATGACCCCTTGGCCTTTTCTGAGGTAAGTTCTCATGACTCTTAGGAAATTCATTTGCATAATGTCCCATCTCCCTGCAATTGTAGCACTGAACATTGGTAGCTTCCTTCTTCCCCTTGCAATCACGAGCTTGGTGGCCTTTTTCACCACACTTGTAACAGACTCACATTCCCTTCATGCAAGTACCGGGGTGTTTCTTCCCACATTTACCACAGGATGGATATTAAACCTTTCCCTTATTCCCCTTATTTCCATTCCCATATTGATCAATAGGTATCTTCTTATCTTTCTTTGCTTTAAAGTCATAAGACATAGAGAATTCCTTTTCGGTCTTGATAGCACATGAGACAATGACTTCGTATGATGAAAAGGATTGTGAGACAAATTCTCTATGGAGAAATGGTTTTAACCCATCATAGAAAAGATTCGTACTAGTTATTGGGTAACGTATATAATCTCCAGCATACCTTGCTAACTTTGTAATGTTTGCCTCATACTTTGCGAAATTTTCATCCTCCTTCTGTCTCAGACTCAAAAATTGCCTTTCCATATCTGCTCGATGGTTGCGAGGAAAGTATTTTTCTAAAAATAGATCTTTGAACTCCCTCCATTCCATATTTGATACTTCATCATCTTCCTTTGTGTTTTCAATCAATGACCACCATTGATCAGCATCTCCAGTGAGTCGATAAACTACCATGATAACTTTTTCCCTTTCATTACTCCCCAAACCCTGAAATATTTTCTCTAGGGAATTTATCCATTTCTCAGCTTCTAAGGGATTTGTAATCCCATTGAACATTGGTGGTTTTTGCCTCATGAATAGATCTAACATTGATCCTCCACGCTGTGGATCAGGGTGCTCCATACGGGTAAGGTTATTATTCATAACCTGAGTAAGTTGTCCCAGTATGGTGATTAGCTGATCAGCACCAGTTGCATCACCAGAACCACTATAATAATCTTGAGCAGGGGGGAAATCCCTACATGGAGTGCGTGCATTAATATGGTTTCCATTTCTTCCACTAGGAGCCATTTCAAAACAACGGTATAATCTAGATTAGTTTATGAATCAAAATACATAATCTCATACTTACAAAACACTTAACATAAATTGAACTATTTATTGATATAATCCATAATCATATGATTTTTTTCGTTGAGGAAGTATATACTCATAAACCCTTAAAAATTATTTGTAAGGAAAATGAGAGTTATCCTAAGCATATCCCCCGGGAGTGTCGTAACCAAGAGTGAAGCAAGGCCTGTTGTCGTGCACCAGTTCCCATTCGAGTCTATCTCAAAGCGGTGTTTTCGGGTTTTACCCCTAGGTACATCTGTGCTAGAGCCGCCTATACCTGTTTGTATCCAGATATTCATGTATTTCTCGGAAAACTCAGAAAATCTCTAAAATACCAAAATTCTAGGAATTTTTTCTATACTAATCCTCAAAGTTCATCTTAGTTCTATGTGCTCTAATTAGAGTTTATCTAAATCTAGCTTCCATGTTTTCTACTAAACATCCTCTGATACCAACTGTAATGCCCCGACCCCAGTTACCCGGAGTCGGTGCATTATTACATAAAATTGGCATGATCACAAGAATGATCAAATCTCGAAAGACCGATTGGTTTAGTATCCTTGGAAACACTAGATATATTCATAAAGTTTTACATTACATCATAAAGTGAAAAACTACTACAACAAAATAATGTCTCCATAGTCCACACTATTATCCCCTCATAATATCACTGCAGGTCATTCATAATTTACTTTTTCACATCCTAGGAAAAATAAAACATAGAAAATGGGTGAGCTCAAATGACCAGTAAGGATAACAATATAGCAGACACTTTCATAAATAAGAATAAACATTTAAGACAATGTATAACTAAAAAAATCCTTTTAAACATGAACTTCAAAATTGTATGGAAAAAATAAAATGAAATAATTCCATTTACTTATTCAAATGGATATTCTACTAATCGAATAATCACATGCAATATCGATAACCACTTTCATAATGATGGAATGCATAATACCAGACTATCATAACCACATAGCCAAGGCCTCGTGCCAAGAATACAAATAAGATTTTGACAAGGCCTTGTGCCAAGAGACTATTTTGTCTCATGAGACCTACCAATGCATCGAGGAGCTATAGCGGGCTCGACACGTCACATATTATGTCCAATGCATTCCCATATGAAAAGGTTTAAACATAACATAAACATTCGTATAAAAACTAGGAGACGAAATGTCAATACTTTCACAATAAACCATGAATGGTATAAAAATAGAACATCCATAGTCAAACATATCACAAAACATTCAATACAATATAGAAGATTTGTATCATAATAAATAAACTTCTAATAAGTGTAAAATCCATCAAAAGATGTTGACATAGATGAAATCAAAATTCTTTTTAAAGAAATATCTATTTCTATTTTGAAATTATTTAAGAGTCATATATTTATAAAATGAAACTTTTTATTTTAAAATATTCGTATAATCTTGTAAGGGAAGCTTCAAAGATTTTATAACGGCAAAAAATAGCCTCACCCGCCGTATAAGTTAATAAAAACATTCTTACCTTAATTTTGTCGAAAAGGTTAAAATGTAACTTGTTTGGAAAATGACGGGAAGATTCCTTTATAAACCACTAATTAAACGTCATACAAGGGTATAAATGACTTTAACCCATATTCTAGTAAATAGTAAAAATGTTTTGAAATTCATTTTTAAGAAACATGGATGTGGATGATAAAAAGATCCCAGTATATTGTTACGTATAAAAAACCTCAGATAATGAAGAGATTGTGAAATAAACTCTTACCTTGTACTTTTCCTTGGTTAGGTTAGGTTAACCTCCTGTATAATGTTAAAATAATTGTTATTAAATTATACAAGAATCATATACATTAATATGATATCATATATGATGTTTTAACATTGATTTGTTAATAATATCTTAGTATTATCGTTGTTTCAGGTGTTAACTTACTCGTTTTCTTTTATATGTTTTGTTACGTAAGCCATGTTTGTAATGGATAGGTTTTATATTATTCATATCTAGAATGATATCAAGTCCTTAAACATAATTTTTAAATCATCAAATGATAATTATACTTGAATGGATACGATGGAGAATGAATCTTATCGTGTTCGTGGAGACGGTAGTCCGTACGTACGCACGAGCGACAATATCATTCTTTTGATATTAAAATAATATATAAATGGATGGTATATCATATATAAATAATCATTAAAATGTTATATTTATTATTTACATGAGTTACACATCATTATTATACCCATCCAAATAATAATATATTGAATAACAATTACACCACGACGTGGAGACGGCAAGCCGTACGTACGCACGTATGGTGACATGTTATTAAAAGGGTAGATAGAATACTGAATATGGTGGTAACATATTTATAATAACATCACAGTATATATATGATACTGGAGTTATTATTTTAGAATGGTAATAACAATGGAAGAAGACGTGGAAGAAAAAAGGAACTTGGAAAAGGGTGGTGAAATTATTACCTCTTCTTCGGGCTCTTCTTTTTGATTTGATCAAAAGGGCTCCATAGGTTTGATTTCAGATCATACTAAGGACTCTAGGTTGTAGTGAGGGAATTTGGGAGTGTATTTGGTCAGAGTTTCGCTGAACCGAAAGGTTTTGAAGGTGTGAAGAAATGAGAAGGAGGAGTGCCCTTTTATAAGAGGGGTGAGGGGAACCTTTGGAAAAGCTAGAAATATTAATTTATAATAAATTCATATTCAGTTTCTAATGGATCCAAAGTTGATTATTTAAATTTTAAGGTATGGATAGGTCGAAAACCACTCAACCAATATAATTTAGATGTTTGGGATACTATATTAACCTTATCATTAAGTATTAACTCTTAGTTAATTAGTTTGACATTTACCATGTCACTTTGTATATTTATATTATATAGTTAATAAACTTACTATAAACATCCAAGAGACCCCTAAGTGGTCCATTAATGAAACAAATATCATTATATAAGTCTCTTGGCCGAACCATAGATTTTTAGGAATTTAATGTCAATTAATAATATAATATTTGTTTTAAAAACTCTTTTATGTCAATTTTGACACTATTCAATAGTTTACTTTTGTGAAACTCATAACAGAATGATTACTTCTAAAATATTTAATTAATGCATTCCTAACATGTCATATTAACTTATAAAATTAGTTTAATTCATAAAAAGTCTCAAATTATATTTATTTGTGTATTTATAATATCAATTATTTTAATTGTTCACTATTATGGTAATTACTGCATCATTATTGTGTCATAAATAAATTAAATTATTTAATGTCTAAAAATTATAAATAAACTATAATTATGTAGGAAATCGTTTTATCTTTCTAATGAATATTTACAATCAAATTCCTCTTCTGTATATCCCAATATTAAAAATGTTTTAGTAAATAAACATTGATTTTAACTCTTTTAACTCTTCATTGAATTAAATAATAATAAATGTCCTAATCTAATCCAAGTGGATTTAAATGATAATATTTCATTCCATAGGTTGTTTTTGGTCGATATACACTTGTCCAATAGAATTAGGACATGTGTTAGGGTAATATTAATATCATTTTTACCCTTAATTACCCTATTTACTTTTAATCGTGGTAAATAAAAGTAAAAAGTTACTATTCAAAAAAAAATATTTTCATCTCAATGAACCACATTTTACTTCTTGATATTTACCATGTCTCTTGGATTTTCGAAATTTCATTCACATAAGCGGTAAAATTTTGTTTTATGAAAAATTCAGTTTTTTAACTACCACTTAGTAGTTTCACTATTCATCAAAAATTTAAGTTTTTCAGAACAATGCCAAAATTTCACCCTAAGCTATAATTGATCTTTAGAATTCAAAAATGATTTCTATTTTACAAAATTCCAAACATATAAGTTGCATTAATTAATTTTATAATTAATTGCCGCTGTTACAACAAATAGCGTGTTTTTATGAAACAATATATATATAATGTTTGACATTTTTTTAGGACCAATTTCAAAGTGAAATTAATTATAATGAACACCATTGGATAAAATGGTAAAAATATATTCTAATTATATTATAAAACCACAAAATAATATAATTTATCACTATAAATTATTTTGATTAAAAAAGTTGTTTTTAAGTATTTTTCACTATTCATAAAAATTGTACGTTCTCCGAAAAATTCAACTTAGGATAATTTCGATATTATTAATCCAAAAATGAAGTTCATTTTGAAATATAATATATATATAAATTCAAAAAGTAGGTATTACTATTCAAAACGGCTAGTTTGATTGGTTGTGGTGTGTTAGAACTCTATGTTGCGTACAACACACGCTATCTCATTATTCAAAGAGAAGCATACCGTAGAAGCTTGGGGTGTTACACCATCAGTAGAGATACGAGGAACAAGTTGTGAACTTGAGAGGGATTCAGTGGATGCATTGAAATATAATCCTGCATATCTACATGACCATGAATAAAAAAATATTCAATATGACTTCATCATGGATTTTTGATATTTTGAAATATTATAATAATTTTGCACACATAAATTAAAAAAAATGCCTTTATTCATCTTAATATTTTAGATTACGCTGATTATTGAAGGTATCACTTTTTTATTTAGTTTTAGATAACATGATGTGTTATTTAATGACTCAAAAATTATATTCCATTTCACATACACCATAGGCCCCAATAGCATTCATTCTACAAATTCCTCCTTGTAGGATGGAGTTCTATAACTCTTTCAATAGATGGTATTTCAAGTATTTTTATTAATAATACAATAACAAATCTTATTATATGAAAACTCGATTATATGAAGATGTTGAAATGAATCACCTTTGAATCCATAAAATAGGGTATCATCATATTCTCTAGGGATTGAATTGTTCTATGAAACTATCCATCATTCTAGGGATGATTCATAGTGCGGATACTCAACACTCTATCCAGAGACTACCAATATCCTTTCCTTAAAATAGATGTTAACCACTAATCCCAATAATATACAATGGAATGTTTTACTCCATGAAACATTACCACTTTCATACTATAAATTACTAAATTATAATCAATATATGAATCTTCTCGAATATTTAACTATTTTTCTTACTTTATAACATGATTGACTACATCCCCAATATTATTTTGGCCTTTAGAGGCTTAGTGGAGTCCGGTAAAAATTTCAATCGATGTGTCTTCCAATTTTGATTTTGGTATATTTAATGTTTTTAAAATCCAATTAGACTTTTGTCTCTCAACTGTATAATATTGAAATACTGAGAACCGAGATATATACTCTTCAGTAAATATTATTAGGTTTTCCAACAATATATAATCTTCTAGATCCTTATAAAAAATTATTCATCTGGGATGAATATATAATAATAAACCATGAGATTTATCCAACAGGTCATACTTCAATTATGGTAAGGGAGGAACATATAAATTTTTCCTAAAAATTATCATTCCTTTACAATCAAAGTAATGATAAAAAAATTATCTTCTTTTGTACCTCTACATATTCTTTCTATACAACATTGATATTCACTTGGATGGATAGATGAACATTCATTTAAGAAGGATATGACTTATCCCCTTATATCTCAATTTCATTATCCATCCTTTTTTATTCAATAAATATAGGTTAGTTTGCGATCCTCATCAACGATAAGATAGCTTGATCCTTTTGAGTCATTGTATCTACCCCCTTTCTCACCATCCGAGGGAGGAAATATATTAATCAATAATAATCTTTAATAATCTTTCGCCATCATATATAGAACATATATAATCCGTTCTATTTGAATATAATCTTTAATCATTTATGATTAGTATATATTTAAATATTTTATCTATAAATATAACTAATATATATCTTTAAAGAAAAAAATACCATATCAAGAAAAAAAATATTTAGTTTCATAATTTAGCTCTTCATCCATCTAATGGCATAATGAATAATCTATATCAATTTAATTCATCATGAGGACACACCCCAATCCATTATTTGATGAATGGCTATATATTAAAAAACGTCCTCCACTATAGGGAAATTTAAGCATGGGTTTACTAACAAAGATTCTATTTATTTCTCAGAAATTTATATAAAATTTATATATCCACGTGAATACGTATACCTTTTTTGATAAAATGGAGAGTGGACTAGAAAATCAGGATAAATTTGTAAAACTCACCAATAATATCAAATGGAAACAATTAAACTACGTAACCCAGTAACATTCATTGGTATAGGAAATTGTTCAATAACCTCCATATTTCATAGATACACTCATATACAATCACATGAGATTATACTACCCATAATAAATCATTTTTATCCAAAATTCAATAATTTTATATTTTTCAAGAAACAACTTCTACGATATAGTTTTTAGCACAATCCTTGATTTATATTCATGATCGTAGATTATATATTAATAATGTATAATATCATTTATAAATATTATCAAAAAATGGCCTAGGATATATCAAAATACCTGATTAATTAAATCGATGAATATTGCTAGGAAATTTTCAAAAATGAATGACATACCAATATATTCATAGTGTCTATACCATATATAATATTGTATTTTGGATTTATCCTTTTCATTTAATTATATTGATGAAATTCATAATGATGAACAATATGGGAAAACTATTGATCTCCATGCTTTTTATCAAACAATTCATCAATTAGTGGCATATGATACTAATTCTAGATTTTGATGTTGTTATGTTCTAGATAATCAAGGTATACCGAGATTGATCAATCATTTTATTGAAAAAATAAATATTTAACCCAATTTAATGAACACAAATAATGAATTCCTTTTCAATATTTTCTTGATGCATCTTTTTTTCATTACAACAATTCAATTCGGGAATTATATTTCGAGTCTTTGAAATATGTGTAGAACTGTGTATGAGTTCAATTGATTACTCATCTTCATGATTTGGTGGATGACTGTAAAATATTCCAAAAGTAGATCAAAAAAATCAACACAAAAAGAATATCATTGATGGCGAGTTTCACGCAAAAAATATGAGAAAAAAACCAATTTTCAATATGAATTATGACCCCAAAATTCAATGTAATTATAATCAGATGTTCAGATTTATCATCACACAAATTTATGGTCATCGGATTGTTCATAGTGTAATACACGATTTCCATTTTTCGATAATTTCTATTTATATTATATAGAGAATGTAAATCCATCCATATTATAACAACAAATTTAAAAAGGGAGAGGCTAATAGGATTTGTAGGAACCACATTCCAGAATGATTCAAGTTGTTATGACCTGTAGACATGTGATGAAATCCTAATAACCTTATAATTTTTTACAACTAACTCATTATCAAATAATTGAGTCGGTACATTGCTACAAAAAATATTATTCAAGTACTTTATAGTGGGTACATATTTAAAAAAATAAGACATTAGACGTTCTAAATTTGATATTAATTATACATTTCACCACATTTTCATCATACTCCACATATCCAATGGTGTATTATAAGATTATTAATTTTTAACATATATAATAGGTTTATAAAATTGATCATCATAATTAACTTATGGGTTTGAGAATTTGTTAGCGTATTTCTCATACTATATTCATTTGAATAATTTGGGCGTGGTTGATGAATTTAATGCTGATATATCTCAATTTACATCATTAGAAAACTTTTAAATTTCACATATCAATGTTTTTCGTGGTGTAACGCTTTTTCAAATAAAAATAATTTTACATCCCCTATAAGACAATTTCATCCATGTTTTATTCCTCACATCGATAATACTGAAAATCATATCATCTTCTATCCATTGTTTTTAAGAGTACATATTTATTCCATATTTTTTTTATTATCAAAATAATGATATTGAGGGGTAATATCAATTTCCATTTCTACATTGATAACACATAGAATGTTTTATTTATATCCATTTAAGTATATTTTGGATAACGCCCATTGGAAACATATTCTTAAGAAACTGAATAATCGATAAACCATAACATCATATAGGATAATAATACCAAAAATTTACCTTTAGAGTCCCATAATCGTTTTCTCATTGGTAATAATGGATTCATCATCCATAAATACATCCTCCCTAAATTCTTTATCCATTTTCACACAAATAATGCATGGAAATTACCTTTAAGAAATAGTATATTAAACATATCCCAATAAATTGATTTAATTATTTCATGTAGCATTTCATTATTGATAATAATCCACAATTAATAATTTTCTCCATCAAAATAATTGAGATCCAACATCAATTTTTATTTCTAAAAACAAAAGGGAATTTAAAAATATGTTCAAGGTTATTGATCCATTTCTCTTCAACTGGTGGACCGTTAAGACCCTTAAATTCATATTCAGGTTTCATTATAAAGGACCTAATTGTACAATTTCACCTCTATATATCATTATAAACTTTATCATGATACATGTACGGAGAATGATTTCTGTCCATAGAAACATGAATTTACTTTATATCACTAAAAATATTATATTTCTCATGGGTAAAATCATTACATTAATCATTAGAAGAATTATTTTTGGATACGAACACCTACTAAATCCATAAGAATGGAGTGAAAAACAATAATCCTTGTATAAATTGACATTACCATGATAAATAATTTATAGGGTCTCTAAATCATGTAACCATACTTTCTACATATGACAACATTGGTATATCTATGGTTATCTATGATTTTTACTAACACTTTGGAACTTATCCTATACGTAAACATTCCCCATATGTTTCCAATGATGTTTTCATATCCTAGTTTCTGGTGTATAATAAAAACATGAGTTGATAATGACTTTAAGAAAAATAATTTTCATAAATTGATATTATATATTATTATAAGAATATCCATTAAAAACTTGAATGGCTGAATCGTATTGGAATTGTATTTGGAAAACCACTTCAAATAAATAATGGCCTCATAATAGTACTATGTCATGACATTCATATACATGGCCCTAAAAAGACATATCATTGATAAAAATATTCTTATATAACATAGAGAATATTAATATAATACATGTTCATATTATATTATTAGTATGAGTAACCAATGGAGAAATCAATTATCACATTAACATAACATGGGATTATGTGTATAAGAATATGCGTTTATCATTTAAAATACACACCCTTCATTTAATATATCTTATTCATGATTCATGTTATAAAACATTATAGTGAATATGACATTAATCATAAAATATTCAATGAACATCATCCTTGAGAACCTATCTTTGGCCTAGGACATGAATTTTTTTCATACCTGTAAGAATAAAAAAATATGTATTAGTCAATGGTCACATCCAAAACAATCATAGTGTATTGGGTTCACCATCAAACCCATCATATTTCTCATGGTTTTCCATGAATACAATCATAGTGTATTGGGATCACTCCCCAATCCATTATATTAGATAAGGTTCTCTCACATGAAATTAATATTGGACAGGGTCACTTACTGAACTGGGTGGACTCCCTATTCTTATCACGTTTATCCCATGTGATATCTATCATAACAAAATACACTATAGGGATGCATATTTTAGTCCCATGAATCATGAAATTAAAATACCAAATATTATTTCCACAAGTTCATAAAAAATATTCATATCAAAACACTTAAAAAAAATTTTTGATAAAAATTTCATCATTTCATCATTGCATAACCTATGTTAAGTGGATGAGTTTCATAAATATTTCATCATAGAATAATCTTTTGAAAATGAACATGTTTCATAAACATATGTGCATCATAAACAGTCTTTATAATTAATAGGTATGGTATAATTGTATTATTTTTCCTATAAAACATTTGTATCTTTAAAGGATGTTATCCTTTATGAAAAATGAATTCAAATCATCATTGGAACATTCCATGAGGAAAATACCCTTTTCATTTTGTTATCATTTCTATAATAGTAAAAAATTCCAAAACATTATGTAAATAGATTTTAAAAGAAATTACCGATGGAAATGTGTAATTAATTCTTAAAATCATAAATTAGTATTGATAATATGAAAATAATTTCATACCATATATGTTAGAATATAATCGTTCCTTAAAATTTTCATTAAAAAGTCTTAATGTAGTTACTCATTTGAAAAATGACCTAAAGATTCCTCTATTACTTTTTTTATCAAATCAATCATCGGTAAACAAAAACATGGAAAATAATTTGATAATTATAAAAAATTTTCATGAAAATTTTTTCGTAAATCATTGAAAATGATGAAAAATAATTTTCAAACCATGATAAAAATGATGTCTATTTTTTTTTTAAAGTCATATTTTAGGGCTCATGAGTACTTATGGTAAGTAAAATGAATTGAAAAAATTTATAAAAAAGAAATACACAGATCAAGTGAAGCATTATGAGTTTTCTGAGAGGTAGATTGTAATATTTCATCATAAAAAATATAATCATATGTAATCCCAATAAGCAATTAAATGGTAATATTAATCTGTTACCACTTATAAAAAAAATTAGTTTTATGCCCCATGAAATAATAAAATAAAATAAAATTATTAATAACATTGATAGAATTTCATTCATGGTATAACATATAAAAGAGGAAATATATATCCCAAAAAATATATATAATTCGAGAATATTCCAAATATATCCTAAAAAAATGATAAATAAAATCCATTAACTTATGTCAGTCTTAATTCGTACATGTTAAAAAATCATGTATATTAAACAAATATCTAATATAATAAAATAATAAAATAATAATAACACATATCATTGAATTAATGATTTATTTATAACAATGTATCACCAATTTTTGATCATGTTGTTATTAAAATCAATGCTTCGAGTGAGAACCATTTAACTTTTAATGTACGTTTTGGATCATTAATTCCAGTATATATACCTTTACAATTGTTTATTCGTAAGTATAATTTTAATCATGATATATATATAATATATTTGTAATATATATTTATATTATTGTAAATAAAATCTATATATTGAAAATTTAATTACACAATTCGTAGATATGGTAAGCCATATGATTTTCAAGAATGATATTTTAACACATAAAAAGATGGAATGAAAAAAAATTATAAAAAACATTTAAAATCGTTATTAAATTATATATTTCATATATATTACTTCAATATAAAAATATTAAAATCTATGTAAATTTTATATTCAGAATGAGTCACATTTCTTCATGGAGGTGGCAGTGCACATGTACACACGAGAGATGTTATCGTTTTATAATTGTTTGGATGGTAAGAAGGTACATATGACATTATCAATCCAAAATCATAATTATATCTTAAAAATGATATATAAACCTTATAATTGTAGTGATTTAGGATTTAATATATATATATATTAAATATTATTATATGAATATCCATTATAGTTCACAAATACATTCCTGAGGACCATAGTATTATTTTGTCCTCTGGAATGTTGGATAATAAACAACTAGACCATAAGTGAACATAATATTATCTAAATAAATATTTCATTACTATAATCCTTCCAATATATACAATAATTAATACATTTCTTCATTACTTGGGTAGTGGTAACTTAGTAAATTGTAATCCCTGATGCGGAATGAAGTTATAAAAGGGTCACATCAAAAAACCATTATAATACATGATTATGAACATGATAATTTCATCTGAAAAGTAAACTTATTATTTCATCAATCATAAACATGAGTCACATATTAAAACATTGTAGTTCATAAGACATTAATTATAACATAATCAATGAAAATGATCCATGAGAGAATAATTTTGTAATAAGGAAAATAATTATAGAGAACAAAAACTCCTAAAACATTGGGATCATTTTTAAATGGGGACATGTTCGCTCAGCAAGAAAAGTATATGACATTATAGCCTCAAATAAAATTATAGAAATAAAGTTATGTTTATGAATGAAATTATTGACATCATGGATGGCCTTCACGTAACCTTAGGAGAATGAGAGATGCTCCACACATAATCTTATAGACATGGAAGATGGTACATTCATAACATTATGAAGATGATATTGATTTGTTGAATTATATAATTTACTCATGATTTATACATAATTAACCAACGCACATTATGTGAGATATAGGTCCCACCCAATCCTGGTTATAACGTAACCACTAACCATAGAAATAATATAACCACCCACATTTATTATAATGTAAAAACCATCACAAGATGAAACCAATAGATATTTGTTCTAGACAATCCTAATTTTGTAAGCATATCATGACCCATGAATATTAAATATCAATATAGAACATCCATAATAGGAAAACTCATGGAATGGTAATGGGTTTCAAAATAATCCCATTAATTGATCATAGCATAACCCATGGAAAAAGAGTTGCTTCATAAAAGTCACATTATCATAATCGTAAACAATATAAAGAAATAATAATAATGTTAAAATTGGTTATATACATAATAAATAATACATGACATCTAAATATGTCATCATATATTGGAAATTATTTTGAAAGATCACATGGAACATTTCTTTGTGAATGTGGCCTTTCAAAATTGAAAATAAATTTTTAAAAATAAAATTTCCCAAAACATTTCTAAAATAATTTTCCTTGAAAATAAAATTATGAAAATTTAATTTTTTATTTAATTTATTGATTAGTTATAACATAAAAAATCATATTCATGTCTTATACATTAAAATAAAAATTTTATTCACATATTAGTAAAATCCAAAAATTCCTCGTTCCAAAAATACATGACTATTCATTTTAAAAATAAAATTTAAAAACTCAGACATGGGTAATAATATATCTAAAAACCCATTGGAAAAAAGTAAATAAATTACATAAAACATATTAAGAACATGTTTAAAGTGTAAAATGTGTTTTCGACTGAATAGGGAAAAAGAGATTATTTTTCATAAAAAACATCTATTGGTGTCTTTCATCCTTTAAGAGAGGAAATTGACCGAAAAAAAGTAAATTGTTAAAAAAATATTATTGAATAAATGAAATGACATTATTTATTAGTACATTAAGTGGACATACAGTTGGAATCATATCAAAAACTATCCCCTTAAAAAATATATTATAAAATCAATCTATTACAACAGTTGTATAATTTGAATCATAAGACAAAAGAATGTATTGTGGGAAATATTATGTAGTTACAGTGATTCATGGTTTATTTTTTAAATGATTCCATAAAATCAATGTTTTATTTTAAAAAGTTTATCTTAAGTGTTTTATATTGTATTTGACTAAAATAATTTATCATTCTCTATTTCTAAAACAATTTTTCGTATGATGAGTAAAGTATTCATTATTCAGTAATCTATTTTATCTTATAATAATTGAATGTCTTCTTTAGTATTCATAGATACAAAAAGGGGTTAATATTTAACATAAAATGTAATATTTTATATTTTTTAGTGAATATCTATGTTTCTCATGTAGGATTCCATTACATAGAATAAACATAAAAGAAAAATTTATTTTTCCAAATATAGATTATGTTTAAAAAGCTATGTGTTCTCTCTTAATAGGTTAATTATCTTACTCTATGCCCATTTTGTATAGATTTATCCTTTTATAATGCCTCTCAGGGAGTTATCATACGATGAGTGGTGTTTCTAGTTTAATATATTATTTATTCTTCCCTATATTTCATGATTAATTTTCAAATATCATGGAAAGTAATTTTTCATAATAAAGTGTTGGAAAATGGATTATCTATTTATGGAAAAATAAATATGCAAAAATATGTCTCTTTTAAATGAATTGAATGATATAAATAATGATAAAAATTCAAACATCACTAATGAAATTATAATTTTCATATTTGGAATTATAGGATATATATCCTTCATATATTACCTTATCTAGATTGTATTATGGATTTCTTGATAGTTAGGATTAACTTTTTCATAATATAAAAAGTTTATATAAAAGTGTCGTCCACTCAATATTTTAAATGGTGATGTGGATAGAGATATTCCCATATAGAGAACTAAAATTCACATGAATACTCTGAAAACATATTCATAGATAAAAAATAATCCTTTTTGTTATTCGTATCAGTTCTCTCAGTTGCGTGAATGATCATATCAGGATATACCTTGAGGATTTTTATATTCTCATGATAAATCTTTCACTACTATAACTTCTTTTGGAAACAATGTAATGTATTGGTATCACGATGAAAAAAATATATTCTATATTTTTTCACTCATTGTATGAGTGTGGATTGTGATCATTGATAGGTCTTCTAAAGGGAGATCATGGTAGAAAGCTCTTATAACTTTTTATTTTGTTAATGATTTAGGTACTCAAATAGGATAACTAAATAAAAGGGTTGGTATACTAAAAATATTCAAATTCAATGAGTAGTGTGTTGGTGGATTAGACCAGGGGGTTTTGATCCTTGAACCACTATAGATATCCTAAGATCAGTTGCTTTCCTTTATGTTTTAATTTTATGAAACAATTTTGTTTATGAAAGAATTATTTTTATAATTATACACATATAGGAAGGTTATATGAGAATTAAATCTTTTTGAACACATTTACCCCCCCACATGAATGTTCTATTAGCCATTAAGTTTTTAAAAATTTGATTTTGAGAATGTGACTTTTTTGTTCTTACCTGCCAATGTTTTATATTCAAATATCTATTTCCCAATGGTTTTCATTGTTAAAAATATTGGCGTCATGTTAATTTTCAAGGTTCCATACGTCAATTTTGAAAATTATTGATACATTAAAGATCTTATGACAAAATATTAAAATTATTTTGGTTTGAAATTTTATCTAAAATCAATAAATCTCAATGAATTCCTAATAGAGAACATAGAACATGGGATGTTACAACTGAAAAATATTATTATTTAAAATCCAATGTTATATCTATGATAATTCCTAGGATATGACATGATGTGGTCAATAGAGTTTCTCAGTGTCAGACATCACATGGATTAAGAACCACAATAGAAATTAAAATTCATGGTTCATGAAATTTGAAGGATATTATATTTTATAAAACCAAGAATATGGGTTCCATATTCAAAATGGAAGAAGGATATATTATTTAAATTAAATGGATGGATCACATAGATTTTTTCCATCATCTCTACTCTAGAACCACATATAACTGAGCTTGAAGAATCATTAAATGATCATAGAGTATTGAAAACCAAGTGGAGTGGAATTTGAATGGCTATTATACAATATACATAGGTTAATAATTAAAAATTAAATGATCTCTTCAGAACACTCATGATTTATGAATATGAATTGGAATATGTTGATAGAGAACATCGAATGGACAAGAAGGAAAATACCTCCTTTTTGTTTTATACAACTTAATAAGATATAAAATATATAAGTGAAGGAATGATTAAATAATATGAAGAAGATATTTCTGACTAAATTATTGGTCAAAGGACAAACCTTCTCGTACATCTCGAAATTTATCAAATTATACAACAAATGAAAATATTTCAGAAAACCTTTCATTTGTTACAACATAATGATGAGATTTATAATGTGTTCAAGTTATATGAGTGACTGAAATAGGGTCATATAAAACCAGAGATTTGTAAATTTAATGACGATAAGAAGATATAAAATAAATACTTCAAGAAGGATGGTTATAAAAATTCCCATAGACCAATCAAGGTCACCTTTTTGTCGTTGAAGATTCTAGTGAAAGAATATAATAAAATAAATTGGATAAATCTGTCAATGAAAAGGATAATATAATATTTATGAAACATTATAATATTTCACAACCATAACAATAATATAATCTATAAGTGGAATCAAAAAATAAAAATTATTCACATGAAGTGTTAAAAGAATTATATACCATGATTTAGACTAAAAAATAATTTATAAATAATAAAATTGAATTTATTATAATAATTTTTTTAATGAAGATGATGTCTTATAAAACATATTTTAGATTTGAAAAATCTTCTTGATATGTACACTACCTCATATACTAAACATGGAAAGGAAATATCAAACATTTAGAATCTAGTTCAAAATGTCAATGATGATGCAAGCGTTTTTAGAAAGTGGGGTAAATTATTTAAAATAAGCATAATAATCATAAAATTTAAAATTTATGAATTGTATGACTAGATAAGGAGATGAAATTTTATAAATTCATTACCTATTTTTTATAAATATGTGTCTTTTTAGAGTCAGCTATTTTAATTGTGTCTCAGTATGACATTTGTTTAAAATTTATAGTTTGAGAAATCATCAATTGTATGGAATAAAAAATTATATTATTAGAAATGATCCTTAAAAATATGTTTTAATGTTTTATTTAAAACAATAACAAATTTGGATAACTAACTCTCTTGTAACTACTATTTCCGGACCCAAAATTGTTTAGGTACTAAATTATTTTTTATGCATTATTTTTCAATGTATGGAACAAACAATGTGAAAATAAATGATAAAAGGTTCATAGAAAGATTTTTTTGAGACATATGACTGTTGATTTCTCAAATATTCATTCACTATAGAATATTGGGTGATGCGATGTCACATTTTATGACAATTATTAATAAAATATAGATGGATTTATATTATTTTTAAATACTCATTATATTCTCATCGTATAAATAATTTACATTATAGCCTAAAAACCCAACATGATAAGTATATAAGAACGTTTTAATGTTTTCTACACTATTTTTTTTCTTATAAAGAATTTTTAGTTTTCAAATATAAATTGAAAATGTCTAAAGCACCTATAATTGCGAATTTTTATAGAATATATATTATTTTAGTGAGTATACAAATAGTAAATTGTTTAAATTCATAAATTGATGAAGCATTTAATTGGGAAGGAATCCTTTGGCATTGTAATTTTCAATCCATGAAAAAATTATTTATGAAAAATTTGATTTGTTACATACCTAAACTCAAATTAAAAAATAGAAGGCATGGGATCCATGCCAAATAGGCAAGAAATATAGGTTATCTTTTGGAATAATTAAAGTGGATTGTATATCTATTCCTCTTGAACATATAAATAAGGATCTATTTGGACCTACTATAAATGAAACCCTTTCATAAAATATTCAATGAGTTAGTAGAATCTTTTTATAAATTTATATGTGTTTAGTTTAAAAAAAATTTAATGAGGTTTTCCCTGTTTATATTACATTCTATAAACATGTGAAAAATGAAAAATATTTAATATATATATTTTTTGAACTGATCATTTGGAATTTAAATCATAGTACTATATTAATGTATATAAAATATATTCAATACCCACTTAGACACCTCAAAAGAATGGTGAATTTTTAAATTTAGGATAATGATTTTACAAAACAATTATAGGACAATATTATGTGAATATAACATGACAAAATATTTCTGTTCTGAGGCTATTAACATAACATGTTATTTCACTAATAGTGTAATAATATGGAAACTATTAATGATAATTCTCTACGAGTTATAGAATAATAGAAAACCAAATGTAGGATACTTCAAAGTTTTGGAATAAAAGTTTCATATCTCAAACACCAATTATAATCTCAGAATGATAGATGCAATGACTTCTGAAGGTATCATCCTATGATACATTGCCACTATGAAAAACATATATCGAATTCAAAAATAGGTAATTTATTTTTGAAGTGTCAAATAATGTGTTGTTTTATTAATATGATAATTTTAATTGCAAAATGGATCAAACTAATGATCAATTCTTTTCACTCAAATATATGATACAATAATTGGTATTTAAAAAACAATGATAATAATTTTCAACATTATTACCTGAAAAATTATTTTTACATTATATACTAGTGAAACAGAAAGGTTGTTACCTATAAAACATAGAAATATTTTAGGTCATCCTCTAGAAAAAGTTATTAGATGTTTAGATGAATGTTTATCAGATAGAATAAATACATGATACGTAGTATAATTATCTACCTTTATTATAAGAAACAATATAAATATGTAACAGAAAATATATCATATGAAATATTTTTCATAGATATATATAAGAATTTTTTTAGGTTAATGGAAAAAATTGTCGGGAATTTGTTGAAAGGTCCTCGAACTATCCTGTAATTATGAAAAACGTTTTTTAAAAATAGGAAAGATAATCATTGTGTAATAAATTGAAATAATGCTTCATTAGTTTCCAACTGATATAATCAATATGAATTGGATTATTGAGAAACATTTTCTCCAGTACCATTGTTATAATCATTTATAACCCTTTTAGAATATACATCTTATATGAATTTAAAATTATATCATATGGACATTATTTTTTTTTCTAAATAAATTTATTTTAGAGGATGTTTATCTAGAATAACCAGCTGGTTTTGAAGATCATCAAAATAAAAAATATATGTTAATATTACAAATGATCTATATTGACTTAGAAATAATCATAGTAATGGTACGAAATATGAAGATATTTTCTTTATTATATTGTTTTACATTATTTATGTAATACCATAAAATATTTAATAAAACATCAACTTCTATTATTTTGTTAGGATAAATATTTTTATATGATGTTATTTTGGGTTTATCAAATAAAAAATAATATAATGATATTTAAAAAAATTATGAAATGTGTACGATGGATGATTTAAAAGAACATTCTATTATTTTAACAATATCAAAAATATTGTTGAAAATACTAAATAAAATAATATTCATAAAAATTTTACATAAGTAATTTAGAATTGAAAATAGTAATATTAATTCTTCTCCTTTGATCTGCATTGTATAACATGGTTCAGATGAAACTAGATAACTGGTTAACAATAAGTTTCATATAGGAATCATTAGAAGTCTGATATATTTTACTGTAAGTTAGGAAAATGCTAGATTTTTAGTTTGACTTTTTGAATAATTTCAATACAATACCACATATTCAAATTTAATTACTACCAATATAACATAAATTTAATTAATATGAACAATGTCTCATTTTATTCTTTTTAAAAAAAAATTTGATTTTAATTTTATTTCATATTTGGATGCTATTTTTATAGGACGTAAACTAGATATAAACAGAAGCTCGTGAAATTTAAATTTTCATTGTAAATTCCAAGGGACTTTTTCATGTAATAAACAACAATATATATAATTTTACACTATGGAAGATGACTATATTCCTAAAACATTTTTATATGAATAATTTTTGTAGATGAAACTCACATTAATTGATTTTCGATTTAATATTATTTTTTTTCAATCAAATATTATAACATTAGTTCTATCAAAATATCATATAATCTGATAAACCATTATTAAATGAATCACTTTCATTTAAGGCATCATTTTATAAGAGAATATTCACAAAAAAATGATATCTATTTAAATTCTGTTTTCACAAAAAATCAATTATTAGAAACTTTTACATAATCATTTCATACAACATTATTTTATATCAATAAAAAAGAAATATATTTGTTTCATTTATTTATGATTGTTTTGAATGTAGAATATATTGTTATATTTGAAGAAAATAAACTATTAATATTATTTTATTTTTATTTTTCCCCTTATGTTGAGAAATAGTCATATCCAATAAGTCATGTAGCCTATTTTTGGAAACAATTACTCTATACATCACTGTGTGACCCATCAATTATTGTAAAAAAAATGTATTGTGTATCAAATCTTCACATAAAACTCCTCACAAACCATTGAGTTCTCTTTCTCTCAACTAAAAAATTAGTTTCCGTAATTTTCAAATAGTTCAAACCCATTTTCAATTAATGTAATTAAATAATACCAATGTTCCACTTTTAGAATAATAATGAGAAAAATGATTTCGATATTAATTTTGACAAGACAGATAATTGATTTTGATTTTTTGGATAAGAGATAAATTATGATGAATAAGGTCATCAACAATCAAGTATGGTAGTATGTGTTCTAGGAAATGTGAACAATTTTCATATTCAAAATTGATGCTCGTGAGTTCATGAATTTGTATTATTAGACTTAGATGAATATTAAGATCTAGTTACATGATCAAAAAAATATAAATCTCTCAATAACCTATGTTCTATAATCATATGTCTTTAAAAGACCTGATCTAATATATTTATTTTTTGATCATCCATATATTTTTAGGATAGAGTCACTTCTCCAGAGATAATGAAAATTGTCTTCTGAATAAAATAAATTTGGATAGAAATAAATGTAAGGTAATGTTCATGAAATTAACGTTCAGAACACGTCCAAATAGTCTAAAATTTTGATAAGAAATGGTGATTTTTTAAATATTCATTCCCAACACATTACTTTTCATCAACTATTTATGATAAATGCAAATTTAAATCTGTAAATTTAATTTTTCGAGACATCTTCCATGTCCTAAAAATGTCTTTAAATTATTTCCTTTTATATAGATATTAACCCACATCATTCAAAAAATAGTATTTTTATTGTATGAGTCTAATACAACCACTTGTCATAGATTGACAACATTATGTTTAATGTTTTTAGAAAATGTCATCTATGATGGAAATTCTCATTAAACAAGTTAGTTCCCCAAACCTCATAAGTCATACTAGGTCATGAATTAAATTATGGGGATCCATATAGATTTCATGAATTAATAGATTTATTACAAGGATCATGTTAAAAAATTAATATAGGATAACATCAAGATGAGGAAGAGACTCTTGCTATAGGGACCAAAGAGTTAGGGTTTTTTAATGTGGAAAAAATGAAATGTTAATTTTCAGTGTCTTATCCTAATTCAACTAAATAAATAAAGTATATCCTCTACTATAACTAATGCCTTTTATGTCGATCAAAATATTATGAATCTGAAAAGACCCAGAACCTCTCATCTAATTCTAGATTCACTCTTTGAAGAGATAGAAAAGTTGATTTTAAGAAGGATTGATAAATATGATTCCCAATAGTCACATCGTATTGAATAAGTGTTAGATACTACATATAGATAACAAGTATATATTGAAATCATGGATTTTCTCCAGGATTGAAATTATCCTCATCATGAATAAGGAAATAATTATGAACTTCAAAATGTGTGAAGAAGTGATTTTTGAAAAAGAATGTCTTCCATGTTATAAGTGCTATTATATTCTGTGGAGAATTAGTTGGATGAATATAGAAAAGAGATTATTGATAATCTAGAATGAGTCATGACTTCTACATAAGTGGTTGAATTAAATCTGTTAGTGATGTTTATTTTAGAGAAAGTTTCTTCACAGTCTCTTGGTTAAATTATTGATCAAGGTGATATTTGTTTTTCAAAACTAGAAAATGTTTCTAAGGAGACAACCACATTTGAATCCTCTATTTTTTAACACATTGTGATATTTTCATGAAATAATTCATCAAATAAAATAAACATGATATAAATAATGACTTAAGAAGAAATCATGGTGTTTCATAAGAATCAGTTTCCATTCTTCATAAATCTATGAAATATATTTCCCTTTTTTTCAGAATGTACATTATATAGTAAAATAATTTAATCAATATAATAATTTTATTAATAAATCTATAGATATGTGGCTAAATGTTTCAAAATCAGAGAGAAAATAGTCAATAACTTATATTATTCAATACCAAGTTGTTTGAAGTGAGAATATTATGATGTATATGATAAAGAATAAGTTAATTCATTTGTAAAGCATAATCAATCTAAAATGTCATTAAAATGTACTTATATTGTTTTCTATATTCATCTATTGATTTATTTGTATCAAAATATTAAATATTATTGAATGATGGTTGTTGGGATAACAAAGAAAGGAGATATGAAAAACAATTTAGGAAATTTTTCACAACATGTTTGGAATGGTTTAATAACCATAAATGACTACTGAAAAATGATATAGTTAGAAGGATAGATTCCAATGTTGATTACCTATTTAAATTTCATGGGATACAAATATTAGGACACCATTTAATTGATAGGTCCAGATCTACCTCATAGAGACTAAGTGAAATGTTTTATACATAAAATTATTATCAAGGGGAAAATCGGATGTTTGATTGACAAGTTTCTATATCATCACTTTACCCACCCAATAAAAAAATATCTATAGACAAATATTATTTGTCGAGATCATAGAGAAATATTATCAATACTATGTCCCCTCAAATAAAAATTTCTTATGGAGATCGAACCACATATGATCTATCCCTACTGAAGTTGGGTGATGTTATTGTTCAGAGAGCTAATACTCCTCTTACAAAATCATCATTACCCTCCTAAAATTATTTATCATTAAAAACATCCTCCTAAAAACCAATTAATTCTCAGTAGTTTATAGAATTAAAAACCACAATTCATGAGTATTTATGGCCATTATAAGGGAAATTTTAAACAAAAACATTTGAATCATGCATTGTTTATGTAAATCTTCAAACATCTTAATATATTTTTGGTAAACATTTCAATACATAATTGGTTTTAATGATAAAATATATTAAATATTGTTTTTTGATATTATATTTTGATATGATTCTATCTTTTTAGTAATAATTTAATATTAATATTTTGTGATATATATATCATTTAAATCTATACTATTTTAGATGATTATCTTTCTGATCCATAGGTCTTAGAATCTACATTTTTTATGATCTCTTATGGCCATTATTTAATTTCACATTCCATTCACAATTAGTAGTATTAACAATTTACTATTGTTCCTGTGAAATATAAATTGTATTATGTACTCTAAATTATTTTTTATATCAAAAAAATTGAGAAGAAAAAGTAAATTTAAAAATATAATGTTAGTTCATTGAAGAATAAAAATAATTTTAGAAGAAATATTTTACTAAAATAATAGAAAAATGAAAACCCCAATATTTCAAAATGTATAATTTTATGAGAAATTTTTTAGAGTAAAGGAATATTGCATGAAATTATTTTTTTCAATCTCATTGAATTTTCTATCATCAAAATGGGTGGTGATTGTTTTATAGAGTATGTTTTTAAAACATATTTTGGATTTCTTATTATTCAAAAAATCAATAGTTTGATACTGACATGTTTATATTATGTTTTTAATATTATATTTATAGAGAAGAATTAATGTTACATTACCTCTAAAATTGTATATAAAAAATGAGTAAATTATTTAATCTACATTAATGTATATTATATTAAGGTAATTAAATAATATATTCATTTTATTCATAATCAGAAATTTTTTAATATTTATCATATTATGTAATATTTTATCTTCCAAACTGAATAACAGGGTTTCTTGATCCAGGTGGAATTAGTCAGAATTTAATTATTATTAAATTTTATACTGGTAAATCTTGATGTCTTTAATGAATCCATGTTTTAATAATAATAGCATATTTACTTTAATCTGAAAAATTATATTATTCCCATCTTAATTAAGAGTCCTACATTATTTTACAAAGAATATTAGTAAGTTATCTTATTATGAAATGTGTGTATAGTTGAATATCATACAATTTCATCGATATATTTCATGATTAATTTTATAATAACTTTATATATCAATTTATGATTCTAAATAATATCCTAAACTATATTATTCATTTATGAAATTTCAATATGTAAAAAATACCACTTTTCACTAAATTGAATGATGTGAAGAACGGAATATTAATGAAATCACTAATGAAAAATTAATTTCGATATATTGAGTTATTTAATTTATATCATTTCTATAATTTCTTGTAAATATAACCATGATGATTTATTCACATTTAGTATTATATAATCCTTATGTTTAAAATAACATATAAAAGGATCAGTTAGTCTCTGTAATAAATGAGGATAATGAGATGTAATGCCACATATACAGAACACAAGTACACATGATTACTCTGGAGACTTGTACATAGATCAAATGTAAACATTAACGATGTTTTTATTAGTAATATTAGATACACATAAGACCATTCCAAGATATACCTTGAATACTCTCCTCTTCTCAATGTAACTCTTTGCCTAATATCAGTTTCTTCCCACAATTGTTTAATGCAACAATATCATCAATATTTTTTTTTTCTCTTTCTAAACTCTATTAAATAGTGTGACTTATGTACGAAATAGGTATTGAAAAAGTATTTACTATTTGAAATATCATATATTTCTATATTTTGTGAATAATTCTTTTACTTATCTAGGAGCCCCTCATGAAAGGGTTAATGTAGTAAAAATCACTATCCTATAGAGTATTGTGTGTATGTAATGTACAAGGGGATTTGTTTCTACTAAACACTATAAATTTCATGTTTTAAATAAAATTCCATTATGGTTTAATTTAATATGGAAATATACAATAGGGAACATTTTTTGGATGATCATAACTAAAGAGGGGAATTATATATATTAAAAACTTTTATGACCTCAATTTACCCCCCTTTTCAGTGTTCAGTTAGCAATTATCTATGAAAACAAGTATAAAATTAAGTAATTCATTACATATCATTATAATAATTCAATTTATGATATAAAATGTAACATTGGTGGTATATAAACCACATAAAGCAAGATGGGATAAATATATACATATTTTCCATTGAAAACAATTTTAGATGAATTTCCATTATCATATGTATCAACTTCATTTGATCATGTATGATCCTCAGGTATAGTGAATATAATTTTTAGTTAAAAAATATGTAACCTAACAAATTTATTAATGTCATATATGATTTAATTATTACCTTTCATTTCAAATTTATTAGAACTTTCTTAATTGGAATCCTGTTTTAGGTAAAAACTACTACATTTTTCAGTTCTATTTGGGTTTGGTATTTTTGTACGTTATAAATTTTTCATAGATTAATCACCTAAAACAATTTTTACATGATATCAATATGATATATATATTTATTATAAATTTATTTATTTAAATTTATATATATTATAGATTGAAAATTAATTACACAATTCATGGAGATAGTAGGTTGTACACACGCAAGAACACTATTTTTATTTTCTCAGTAGATGAAATTGAAGAATGGAAAATAATATATTAAAATTTCATAATAATTTATATAATATCAATATCACATATTTTTATTTATCGTATCCTTATTATCTTTTATAAAAATCATAATTGATCAACGAACCATATCTCTTCATAAGGTGGTAGTCCGCCAAACACAAGAGTGAAATTATAGTATTCACAAAAAATGATAATTAAGAAGATATTAGTGATATTATTATTTCTAAAATATAAGAATATATTAAATAAAATTTAAATATTTTATATAAATAATTATATCAATATTTTAGAGGTGGTGTTGGAAAACAATCTACAATGGTTCGAGAGGCGATTTTCCATAAAACACACAATCAACAATTTCAATTTCCAATTTATTGAAGATGAGGTAAATATTATTTATTCGATTAAAAAGATATAATATTATTATATGGGAGATAATTTTGATATTATATAATCCTATCTAATGAATATTTTAATGATTTATAATAATAATATAGAAATTCTTGGTTGATAAGGATACATATTTTTTGGATATACGAGATAAATTTACACTAAATGACTCATATGTATGATTCATAATAAATCCAAAGACTCTATTATGTGAGGATGGATGTAAGGAATGTATATTGGAATGGTTTTAAACAACCAATAGACTGTATAATTGTGATGTGGATAAGATAGGGATTCCCTTTTATATGTGGGGGAGAGGACAGACATTGAATTATTGAAAAAAGAGTGTAAAATGTACCAATGTTTTTTCATATGAATGATGTATCCAAAATGGATCATTATATACACTTGTTGTTAATAAAGACTTGATATTACAAAAAAGTTATTTTTTGAAATTATTAAGTAATTTTACCACATATATATTTTTTTTACCCTTATTAACATATTTAACCTTATCCCCGTTAACTACATGATATTGTTTTAAAAATTCATTTTTACAAAAAAATTAAATATAAAATATTATAAAATATTAGTTATTCTATTTCGAAACATGGAATCTTATTTTTTAAATTCCATTAAATAATGTAAAATTGTAATTTAATATGAGTCTCGTAGACCTGATGAAAAAAAATTCCCAAATAAAATATTTTCATAAGTATATAATGCCTTTGTATATTAATACAATATTAAAATTTTGAATCACCTAAATTGGAAAAATAAATATATATTTAATATAATGTTACTTTTAATAACATCTTAAAATAAAATTCATCATCTACATTATTTAAATGAAATGTAATTTTTTTAAAAAATATTTTCATATGTACTGTAGAGGGCACTGTAGTGGGCACTGTTTGGAACAGTATAAGCAAGGAATTTTCCCCATGTTGGGCCTTCAAGCCACCGATTTGGTCCCCGAGTCATTTTCTGCCTTCGGGCCATCCAAGCCTTTTGGCGACCACTAGGCCTTCGGGCCACCATTAGTGCCAATGAAAACTAGACAACCTACAAGGAACATGATCTATACGAGGATGAAAAAGAAGATTTGACCACATCAGAATTTACATAGATTCCGAGAATGATAGGGTATAGAACCTACCATTAGGACAAGCATGTGCATGCATGGGATAGCCTAGCCGAACAACCATATCATCGTAGAGAGCTGATTTCAGGATAAATATACTGAGAGGAGCAGTTCTAAGTTGTTAGTCTGGGTTGTATGTAATGTTTCAAGACTACGGGTAAGGAATTCATCTAAGCCCTACAGTGCCATGTAATATGTATGCCTATGGGAATTTTTAGGGTTCTACCTCACCTATTGAATGACGGATTATCGAAATCAATAAGAAATTAAGGCCTTCGGGCCATTGAATGGATGATGAATTTTTAGGACTAAATAACTAAAGTCATCATAAAATCCATAACTTATTATATCTTTCTTTAAAATTTATCAAAGACAATATGGACATCATAAGTTATCCAGTAATTTCCAAAATTCATCTTAAATTATGCCTTAAAAAGGTATCATTATTGATCAACCCAGTTCTGTAAGAATAAAATCAAATTCCAAATAATTGAATTATGTGATCACAAATCTATCCAAGATCATGATAAAAAAATTTAATCACCTATAAATAACCATACCACAATTTTCATATCCTATTTGTAACACCATAAGATTTTGAAAAATATTTTTTGAATTAATTATACCTTAATTTTTTTTCATTTCACATAACATTAAAAATAGTGTATTTAAAAATAAATTACTATATTTTTATTGTGTTATATGAAACAAAATTTTAATTTGGGACTTAAAAAATTATCTTGTTATACATTTAACATAAATTTTATATTTCATTACATGCAAAAAAGACATTCCATGATGGCTTGTGTAACACATATGCTTGAGTTTTTCCGACAAATAATATGTTATTAAAATAAAAATATTTAAAATAATAATATATAACATAGAAATGAAATTTTTGGTTATGAATATCACTAACTAATATTTTAAAAAATAGGTGTTAAAAAATATAAAATGAATTAATAATTTATCAACTAATTATAAATTATTATTACACCCGATTGAATATAAAAGAAAATATTAATATTTTTATGGTCACAATTATAATTTACACTAATAAATTCAATTGTTTAAAATTATATATTAATATATATGTAATATATTTGTTTTATATTCAATGAAACATTTTTGGTATTCATCCAATAGATTGGATAAACATAAGACTAGAACAGAACTAATGATATGCATAAAAACCATTATTTTTTATTAAAGGTTTTTTTAATATCATTAGATGGGGAACCCATTTTAAATCCAATATTTGTAAATTTTACAGAATAAATATGTTAATAGAGAATTTTTATTTGTAATTAAATAGTAATAACTATCTTATAATATAGTTCTGTTATTTTTCTATAATGATTCATTTTTTAACGATGAGTTAAAAATACTAGATTTTTATTCAAAAGTGATTTTTTCATAAAATTTATTTATAAAAATTTATTGTATTCTCAATTTTATTAAGAGTACAATTAGATATTATTATTATAAATTAATATAATTTATGCCACTGGAAACAATTTCACATTGAAATTTGATATAAAACACAGAAAACTTTTGATTGATTTTCATTTAAAAACAAGCATTATCGAACCGACTGCGTGATTAATATTAAATAAATTTATCCAAATTATGTGATTTGAAATTGATAAAAGCTATTTCGTATTTGTAATAGTCATAATTCATAGTACCTAATATGTTCAAATTATTATTTTACCAAAAATACTAGTGAATGTAATTAAAATTAATTATATCGATTAAGGTAAATTTAAGTATAAATAAAGAATAAACAATAAATTTATGATTCAGAGCAACCTATAAACTTGTACAAGATACATTTTATATCAATTTATAGACCAGATACCCCATTTAATATAATTGGTATCATTATTTAATCCACTTAAAACCTGAACAATGTGGGTGGAATTCTATCATCAAATATTTACAAGAGTGTCACACATCCTTCCATATAAAAGGCCACCACCTATCCATCTACATCACACCTATAAAAACACTTAGGACCATCTAATATCATCATAAAAACATTCCAAATATTCATCCCTTTATCATTTAATACTGACATTGGTATTAAATTCTTAAAAGGAATCCTTTTGGAACAAATGAAAATGAGTTACTCGATTAAGAGGTGAAGACTTCTTTGAAGTACATATGTTTTATTTTTATTCCCCACCCCTCCAATATCTTTATTACCCAATTTTACATAATTAAAAATATCATAAATATCCTATTATATTATTTTGTTATGGTTTCATCAAACACTTACACACACATCAATCTACTAGGTATCAAACTTACTTTTTGTGTGTAGAGAACTACTACCTCACTAAACATTAATTGATCAATTTTCCATTACTGCATCTCATTATGGAAATAATGATAGAAAATATGTTTATATATATAATATATTATAATTATTATTTCATTATTATTATTTATTACATTTACATCAAATATCATTTTTACTTTCTATTTGGTGTATATAGGATAATTTGGTTTGAGGAAGTGTGGACTACTGCCCACTCTATGTGATGTGATCCATTAACACACTACATGGAATGTATTAAGTTAATTTTTAGTGAAATTATATGATATTTATAACATTAAAATGATAATTTAAATTTATTACATACATATATACATATATTTCATTTCATTTTTTCATTCAATATGACAATAAAAAATGAAGCATCATTCTTGTGTATATACAGCTAACCATCTCCATGAACTGTGTATTCTATTTCTTACATATATGTTATACAGACTATTATAAATAAAATATAAATAATATAAGTAATATTAACATTATATTAACTTCCTTTAATCATTATATAAGCATAAATTCCAATGACATAAAAAATTAAGTCATAAGCAAAAAACAAATAAAATATTACCAGAAACGTAACCTTAACATGAAGTTGCTATCAAGAAAGGTATATAAGGTCATAATAATTACAAATCAGGTATTAAAAATAATAATATGGTTCTATGAAATATTTATGATATATTTATATTCATTATAAAGGGGGTTGAAATGATTACGATGAGAGTTATGACACAAAGTAAGGGAAATTTCATATTTATTTTATTTCTGAGAGATACATGACTTATTAACCACACATTCTATTCTAGTTGTGTATGTTCTACTGAATATTTTATATATAAATATATATTATAATTAAATTTATTTATATTCACATATCCATTTTGGGATATTTCTTTCATGGGGTTTATGTTTCTAATGCTACTAAATAAGAGAAATAGGGTTGTCTTAATTTTCCTTCATTGATAGTATAACATTATTATGGACATATATTTTTATTCAAGGTGTATATAAATCTATTTTACATCCAATATCATGAATATCTTAAATTTATTGATATTGTTTACTCATTTAATTTACATTTCTTACATGGGGAGTATCATCCCATGTTAGCAAGTTAAAATATTTTATCGGAATACTTTCATCGCCTTCTGAGATTGATTATGTTTATTTTTTCATTGATGAAATCATACGATCCATCTCTCATGAAAATTCTTGAATTATATTGTCCAATATATATTCATATTATAATAATTTTTCCGTACCATATTATACTATTTGAACATTATATAGTAATGAAAGTGTCTTTATGAAATTCTGACTTTACCTGATATTCGGTTGGAAATATCTATTCATTCAAACACCTAATTTGAAAAAGGGATTCCAAATATATTATAAAAATATCCTATTATCCATAAAATAATTTTTTTATCTTTTTTAATTTACTAATTTTTATATGAATTATCTTCTATCTTTCAAAAGAAGAAATTTTTTTTATCATTTTTACCTTGAAAAAGGAATGTATGTTTTTCTCGTATGACATTTGCTACTTTACACGCCACCTTTTCTGTGAGGACTAATTTTCATGTCTAAGGGGATAATTTTTAATTATTTTATTTAAATATATTTTCAAATAATGATTTTCCAATTATTTTCATTTTTCTATTATAAGTTTCCTATAAAATTGGTTTTCAAAACATGTTCAAGAATCTTTTATATATATTCAAGGAAAATGATTTTAACAATGTTTTATAGATTTATTTATAAGTGTTAAAATTATTTTCAATTAAATGGTTTTCACGAACATTTCATGATTTCATTATATTTTCTCAATGGGTTCAAAAATTTAACTATTTTGGTAATGTTTTGAAAATTATTTTTCAATTTTTCATGGAAAACGTTTTTCAATTGATTTCAAGTATTTTTTATGTTTTAAAGTTATTTTATAGAGGAAATATTTACTAATGGTTTTAGGTATTAAAAATATGTTTTTCAAATAAGAAAGGATAATTCTCCTAAAGAAATATTTTTGAGAGATATTAAAAAAATTCCATCTAAGATTACATTTATTGATGTTATTCACACCTATTAGGAAATTATATAAAGGATCCATTAATATTATTTATATGAATAGGATACAATTAATGTTATGGAGTTTATGAAATCCATTTCACTTTCATGGGTAATATTCTTTTGAAACCCACTTCTTTTCTGGGGTTGTATTTTGGATTTTGTGATTTTGAAACCTGTATTTTTTCTTAGGTTATAATATTGTTTAAGTTTTATAATACTCAATTCATTTCAGAGGTTATGATATGATTATGTATGATCTTATGAAACATGTATTTTTGATTTTGATGTGAGATTGTTGGGATCCATATCTCCCTCCAATTCAATTTGTAAATATTTAATCTCATGAAATATACTAGGATTGTATTGGGAATTAACCATGACTTCAATGTTGACCATGGGATTGAATAATGACAACCAAGATGGTATGGGTAGCTAACTCATGCAACTAATATATCAATGGGAGTGAAACATGACTACCAAGATTTTTTGGGGAGTTAACCCATACTGTCAATATGGTATTGGCAATGATTCATGGCCTACTATGGAAATAATTTAATATGCTCATTTGTGTTCCACAATTCATTGTAATAACCCTAATTTATTCTTTAATAAATTGTATTCATTATTTTTACATGATTCATTTATTATGTACTGACATGATTAATTCCATTATTCATGTGTATGATATTTGACATGCAGGGTATGATCTTCTATTTTCCTAATCATGTTCTCATACAAATACTCGTATAATTTTTCCTACAAACCTCCCTTATTTACCCTTACATATAATTTGTGGTCACCTCTTATGTTTCCTTTCACCAAGTTATAATGAATGGTTTTAGGTCATATTACTAAAGGTGGAGATTATTATTTAAGATAGTCAAGGTCTTTTAATGGGAAAGAAGATTTCAATTCTATGTTTCCAAAGTCACTAAATTATTATTGTCCAATTGCATTTATTTTTGTAATGTAGAAAATATTCATCTTAAAAGATGTAATATTCATGTATGTTAAGTAGGGGCCTCTAGAATAATAACATCCAAAAATAAAAAAATGAATCATATTACTTAAAAATATAATTCACCTCTTATTACATAAATAATCTGCTATTTTATCAAAAATCATTTTCACTAGAAATCCAAGTTCATACACACAATAATATATGAACGTAATCAGATTAAAACTAACAATTGTGTTTTCCTTATTATAGAATATATGTAAATAGAGATATTAAAATCAAGAAATCACATCAAATGTTTCTAAACCATGAATGGTAATATGTGTATAGAGATCAGTCATACAAAATCCATCCTGAAATTCCCCACAATAGACTTTCATATTTATTATGACTCTCTTCATTATTTGTGATTCATAATATTTCCCTTAAGTATTTATCTCCAGATTTTATTTGGTATTATAATACTCATTATCCATTGGATTAATGAATTGATATTCATAATACCCCAACAGTATTAACATAACACACTGAAATGTGGGTGGTCTATTATAATGATATCACTCCCCATTTATATCAATGACTAGCCTATTCACACCATTTATACATTATTTTGATTGATTTATAGTCTTCCCATACATGAAACACCACCATGATCCATTCAATCATTCACTTATGTTATTTTTCCTTCCTTTAAAGCATATTATTGGATGAAATTCCTTACTACCATGGGATATATTCCAATCATTATGTGTTTATATCATCATTTTCTTACCAAATCCATGAGAATGGTTGGAATCTGTAATTTCTATTTCTTCTTTAACTATACATTGAATAACATAGTAATTTATAATAATTTCCTTGGATCCATATCCTTTCAAATAAATGTTTTTATTCCATGAATCAAATTATTAATGTTTCTTTCAATGATGACTATTAACTAAGAATCCTACGATGCATGTCCTGTTAAAGTAGCCTTATATGTACCAATAGATTCATAATCATTTTTTAGATTAATAAATTACATTCCCAGCTTATAATTTATAATACAATGGAATTACTTAATGAAATATATCCTCTTGAACTAATCTGATTCGATGGATTTAGTTTCCACCTCACGAATCAATTTGTAAATAATTGTTGAATATTGATATGAATCACCTTCCAAATAATACATTGACAAAACAACTTCTTCATGATACAAAAATTGGATAATGGATAATCTATTTTCAATGGTTCTAATACATTTTAAAATAACTATTAGAGTATTATACCCACTATGTAATGGTGACTGTTTCCTCCTAGAAGACTCGATAGGATAGTATTCCACCCTTTGCTCTTTTTGATTTTCTTCCTGATTCATTTCATGATAGATATTTGTGAGATTGGAAAAATTATTTTTCAATAAAGTTCCCTTAATATTTGGTTTCCTTTTATAAATATTATTTCATGTTCCATCGCTTTCAACAGTAACATGATTCCTTCAGATTCCTACCATTATGAAAAACCAAAAATTATATTGTTTCAAAACATAATCGTAGTCATCAAACAAATAGTAATGAAAAATAATTTTTATGATATCTATATCAAGACATCATTTATTATATCAATGGTACCTTAGGTATAACCTAGGCCATCAATGATCACTATAATTTCAAATGAATCAATATAGTTCATAAATGTAATTTGAATTAACCAAACTATATCCCCGAAACTGTCAAACTAAATGTGTAGAAATAGAACACCTTTTCTTTTCCTTAATGATATTTGAGATATTCTCGACCAACAAAATTCAGGGTTATAACCCCTAGGTGAATTTTAACCAAAGTTGTTTCCACTCATAGTCTCCATATTGGGATGTATTTCTATGAAATAGACATAATATAATACCTACCACAAATTTTGGATATTACCCTATACATGGAACCATCATATGATACCATTAGTAATTTTGTTTTCATAATATTTTTAAAAGGTAAATGAAATATTTGATCTTATTAAATCTATAGTGACATATAATTTCAGACATATTTATTATTTTTTCAACGACAAATGTTAATTACATTGATCAAATACACACATATGGTTCATAACGTTTTAGTATATTTGAAGAAATGGAATCAAAAACAACATGTTAACAATTTAAACTAATCATCTTCTACCATTTTACTCAAAACTCGAAATCTTTTTATCTATATCATACATAATACATTTATTCATAATCTATGTAAAGGAAAAATATGAAATGGTGAGAACAGGTTCATGTTAAGGGTAAACAAGTGTGATACCAACATTGCATTAGGATATGGTTATGAGAACATGATAATATCTTAGGATACAAATAACCTTAATAACATAGACTATTAACATGTATAATGGAAGAAATCAAAGATGTTCTTAAGAAATAATTCATTAATCAAAAATAGATCACAAACAATAAAAAAATAAAATTGGAATAATACATTGAATTATGGAATGTATGTATTATTACATCATTATGAATATGTTTAAATAGATAAAGATTCAATAATTAATTAATGGACACTAAATTATGCCCACTCATAAACATATAGACGTATATTTAGGTCAATGGTGGACATTATGGACCTTAAAAAGTATATGAATAATCTAATGTATGTGAACTTATTCCGAATAAAAAAATAGGTACCTAAAACATTTCCACCCATAAAATATGGATCAAGGTATCAAATTCTCACACTATCATAATTATAAACCATACATATAAAATATATTGATGGTTTAATTAGATTATATCCCCCAAGAAATCAGAAATAACATAAAAATATGTTATCGTATATAAAAAATGATTTTGAATGATCAGTTCAAAAATTCCATGAGGAAAATTGTAGTTCCACATTGAAAATATGTTTTGAATGTAATGTTATTTCAATAACATATATATTTATCCAATTTTTTTCAAAGGAATGAATTTCATATTTGATTTTTATTTAAAAACGATGTTAAACAATGACTGTTTTTTCATAGAAATATAATTTTCTTAGCTTATATAAAAGAAAAATTTTCAATTAAAATTTGACACTTCGGTGAATTTTCATTAGAAAAATTGATTATATATTTAGAATAACAATAATTTACATTACCTGATGAGGTTTCATTCCCATTTTTGATAATGAATATTTAACACCATAACAACATTATTTACCCTGGTTAAGGTAAAAATGGGATTGTTGAGGATTAATCTAATATGATAATGGTTAAAATGTATATTAATCATATGAACCTAGTATTTTATTTCAATGTTTAAATATTATACTTTATATTATTTGTTATATGGTTAGTTGAATTCATGTTTTAGGGAATAACATTATTATTTTAATTCCTCTAGGAAATTTCCATGTTCTTTCAATGTGGGTTCTTTTCCCCTTCCTATAAAATTCCATCAATACACTTAACTTTCTCATACCGATGAAAAATATAGTTAAAACCCCATGAAATATTAAAAAACATCATTTCCAATGTTTTGACACTATTCCTTCGAAAAAAATAAGCATCATTTTCCATAATAAATTATTCAAAGGTGGTGCCTCTAAGATGAAGAAATTGTCTTTACTATGATCCAATGTTTAAATTATTATTTTTCCAAAATATTTTGTATCATAAAAATAACAAGGAAATATGTCCCTATTATAATATATACAATAATATTTTTATGTTAATTTAATAATCAATGTCCACATCCATTTCCATCGATTGGAAAAGGAAACCATCAATTCTGTGTACAGAGGACTACATCCTCGTGAATCGATTTCATTCATATACAATCACCATCTCTAAAAAATGGATATAATGTGAGATTAATTATTTATATATTATTTTTTGGATATTTTTACACTTAAGGAATTATTTTATTTCATATTCTTTCATACATTCCACTCCACCAAAATTTGATAACATCGTACGTTTGTTTGGTGGACTATCAGTTATCAAAGTGTTATTATTCGTTCATTATTTACATGGAAGTTAATAAGGATATGTTTAATTAAAATGTGTGTGATATATATATATATATAATAATAATAATAATACGTATATTATTTTATTATATTTCTAACATTTTTTTCTTCAATCAATAGAGAAAATGGAATCAAAATTCATGCATATATATCTCCAACCATCTCTATGAAATGTGTATTTCATTTCTGATCACTAATGTTTATGGATTACATTAAATACATATATTAATAAAAAATATTATTTGTATATAAATTTTAATGTTATTATTATTATGTAAATTTTACCAACGAAATAGGAACAAAAGTAAAAAATCCACACATAAATGAAGAAAAGAAATTCTTACCAGAAACATGATCATAAGAGAGGGTTGGTAATAAATGGGTAAAAAATGTATAATTAAATTGAATATGTGATGAAATAAATGTATTTATTATTATTTAATAGGTATATTAGAAATATATATATTTTTTATACATGATTTTTTAACATGTCTTAATTATGTCGAGACTTACGATAATGTATTTATATCTAACTTATTATTATTAAGAGACATGTAATATTCACAATGTATTTCATTAATGTGGTTTATATAATTTAAAAAATTTATTTTAGTATTATTATATTGAAAATAAATGAGATTAAATATCTATTATAGTATATCTATTTCATGGGGCTTAAAATTTAATGGTTACCAATTGGGTATGTTTTTTATGTAATCACTTCATTATTTGTTGGGATTTTTTATGATTAAGGCCCCATGTTTTGAAATATAATGATCCATCTCTCACTAATTTCAATGAATTTAATTATCATATTTGTAATCATGAAATGCATAAAAAATATTAGCATATCCCCAATTTTATTACTAATATTAACTCATAAAATGGTTATATGAAAATATGGTTTTATGTTTATATTCATTCAGAAATCCAATTTCCTTGAAAAACATGTTTCCTAAATATGATTAATTATTTGTTAACTTGTATAATTTTTTAATGTAATTTTCAATAATTTTTTAAAATTCTGATGTTCATTTAAAAATTTATATTCGAGTCCATTTACCAAAAATGATCATTTTGTTTTTAATGAAAATTGGAAAACATTTTTTTTCTTTTAACATGCATATCCTGAATTGTATTTCACATTTTCATTGATAATCAATTATTTCATGATTCCATTTATTTAATTAAAATGTATTTTAAAATAATTTCATTATATTTTGGAATATTTTATATTTCAAATATTTGTTTTCAAAGTGGAAAATATTTTGAAATGTTATATTTTTTTAAAATAGTATATTTCATCGTGGAAATGTAATTTTCGTCAAAAAAATTAAATGATTTCCCAAGAATTATTTATTCATTTTTAGTATTATTTTATCTAATAATATCTCCATGATATCTAATTAAAATTCAGTTAAAAAAATATTTTCAAAGATGTGTTATATTTCTCAATAAACATTACATTTGATTTATCATTAAAAATAATTTTATTTATGAGATAACATTCATCTATGTAACTTACGGTTTAATATGGTTTTGTTAAAACTATAAAATTATTATTTTCTTTTAGTGGTTTAAAATTATATTATTTATATGAATCATTTTTGTCATTTATGGGGTTTTACAAGATGAAATTATTATGAATCATAATTCTTTTTTTTTCATGGGTTATGATATTATAAAATGATGAAATTATTATGAACCCCATCTCATTTTAATGTTTTATAGTATGATTAAATTTTAATGAAACCCATTTTATTTCATTGGATATTATATAATGAATGTTTTTTGAGCATGTGGAGTAAAAATAAATGATTTTCATTATTTGGTGTGTGGGACATATATCCCTCTATTTAATTGGGTAATGATATATATATCATTATATAAACATGAGAGTAATTGGGAGTGAACCCAATTCATTGAGGGAATTTTTATTCTATGATATTCTCTGGAGTGAACCATTACTTTTATGGAGTGAACCCATTCCACAATGATAGCCTTTGTAGTGATCCTTTACTAATATGGAAGTGATTTTCTAGGATTATGTGTATACAAGGAATCAATTTTATGTTCCAGTGATATGTTTTCATGGATAATATTCTTTTATTACTATATTATTAGTGTCTTATCAATAGTAAATATTTATCCCATGTTCCAATTTGTGATCATTGATATACGGGGTACATTTTTCAAAGGATGAGATCATTTTCTCATACCCATTTCATATTTTAATTGTTTTATATCTCCCCCATATACCCATGTTAATAATACAAGCTCACACATTCTTTTTTTTCCTTTCCCCATGTGATAATGAAATTTATTATTTATGAAATTTCTATAATGGGTGACAGTTATTAAGAACATTGTGTGGGATAAGGTAGTTCACTTATAATAATTTGGTTTCAATTATTAATATTTTAATGAATTAAAACTAAATGATTATTAGGAATGAGTTTGATTAATATAATGAATATTCATCAAATAAGATATAATTTATATGAATGAGAAGAATGTGTCACTATAGTCTGTATGAGGGGAATGTTTTAATTAAAATTTTTAAACATGGACTACAAATTATTAGTGATATCTTCATGGAATTTTCAAATTATATGTTTATTAATGAGATAATTTATTGGAAAATATCCTATAATTATGGTACATTATAGATTGAGTGGTTTCCTATAAATTACATAAATGTCATTATATTATTTTTGGATATGTCCCTAAAAAATGATACAAAGGGGCATTATCTCCAAAAAATGGAATATTGACCTAGACTCGATCATCACCTCATGTATGCCGACTGGCCTTGCTCCACACCTGGTCTGACACTCTTGAGGGATATACTATGGAATTTTAAAAAATATTTATAAACCATAATTATGAATATAAATAGATTCCTAGCATAAATGAACTAGGTTAAAAATAATGTATCATTGATTTTAAAGGATGCTTTATTGATTGCATGTCATAATATTTGTTTTTTAAAATGTTGTTGTTCCCCACTATGATTATTTTGGCTTAGATTATACCCTTTTTATTTTAATCAATGGTGGTAACAAAAATTAACTATATTTACATTGAGTATGATTGATTAATATTTAATGAGAATTCAAATTATATAATAACTAATGTGAAATATATTGTTATTATTCATAATCAGTTATCATTATATATGAGTAACAAATTTTACTTTAACCAACTGTCATATTCACAAAAAAAGAAAAGGGCAGTGTTCGTTGAGACTATGGGTGATGGAGACCATATAAAAAATATTGTTAAGTTTCCTATATAATGAGAATCTTGTAAGAAGAACCCATGTGGATTTTATAGAGGTATGATAATAATTTCTGAGTGTATAAAATAAAAACAAATAGGAAGTAATCATATAAGAATATTTATAAGTTTAGTTAATGAAATATATGATAATAATTGTCTTTTTAATGAATCAATAATGGTTTAATGATTAAAATATTTAATTTATGGTAATTATGAAATTATTTTTCATAAGGGGGATTCACATTAACAGAATCATAATGGATTTATATGTAGAGATAATACTGTTTAAGATTAAGGCCCCATGAACCAAAAATGGACGTATGGGTTCTTCTATAAGTATTAATTATGTTTAATGTGAGAAGAATTATTAATTGAGGTTGATGATTATTATATCATGATTTATATTTTATATTAAATTTATTTGGTATTAAGTAATATGATGAACAAGGTTAGTTAAGGGTTTAATAGTGATGTTGAATGATATATGGGTCTGTGTGTGGGAATTAATGAATTATTTTATTTGTATCTTGAAATATATAAGGATTTTTTATATAATATTATCATTAATAATTTTCATGAATATTTTTAAATTTATGGATGACCTAGAAAGGTCATTTAATAGAAACAATGTATTTTCATCACATGACAATTTGAAGGAAAAAATTAACATGTTTTTGATTTTGAGAAAAATTTTCTTAGTTAGGATTAAGAGATGATTGTTATAGGTATTCTAAATTTGATATTATTAATGTCCTCCAAAATAATTTTTTTATATTGTTTTTTATACTGTCATTGATTGAGTATAAAATGTTATTGGGTATATGAATGTTATTTAGTTATTTGGTGTTATTATCAAAGAGTGAAGAAGCATTCATGTTTTTGCTAATGATTTATGTTAATTCTAGTTAATACTAGGATTTGAGATAATATATGACAAAGGTATTAACATATTTGGAATTTTACCCTTTTGAGAAACATAATGATATTTGAAATATTTTGGATGATTTGATTTTAGAAATTTATTAAACATATTTTTAAATATATGGGTTATAATTTTGGTTATACATGGGGGATCCTTATTATTACCAATCTATATAATTGATTATGATGAAATTTATATTCGGTTTTAGTGATTATTAAATTAAAAACCATATATATATTTATGATGTATTTTATAATGTGTGATAACTATTTTTTCATTAAAAATATACATAGTAGGAATGAAATACCATTATATTATTGATTTTTCTATTCGTTAGTGCATTATGTATAATTAAATAATATTCATTTCATGTATTAATAGATGAAGTATAAATTGAAAAAAACACAAAATGATGATGAATTTTTTATACAATATAATGTAATTATAATACTTAGGTATATTTGTCCCTTTGATATTATAGATTGTATTTACACAGAAGCCTACAAATTAGAGATTCCACCAAACCTATCAGAATACGACATTGTATTACATGTATCTTTCAAGATGATGTACCTACAAGATGAAACAAATGTACAAATTTTAAAGGTCATGTCATTGAAGAATGATATTTTGATGGAGGAATTGCTGGTGGTGACTTTGGATCATACAGAAAAGGGGCAAAAAAATAATACCACTGACCTAATCAGTGTTTTGTGGTGAAACATACATCTTGATAAGTTACATGGAATGAATTTGATTTAATGATATTGAATTATCCAAATTTATTTGTGCTAATGTGATGAATTTTGACGGATAATTTCATTTTAAGGGGGGTAAATTGTAACCCCATGATATATTGTAAATTATATTATTTGAAAATAAATATAATATTATCAATATTTTAGACCACTTGAATCACTGATTTTATCACTCTCTACATTAAAAACTAATTTCAACTGTTATTACATGCTACTCAGAGTTTAAACAAAACCTGATATACTATTAAAATATTCTTATTTAGTATGATAGTTATCACCTAGTCATTGGTAGGGTGAGTATGCATAATATTAACTAAAATATGAAAATATAATGTATAATAATTTATATAATATTAAATATTTTTTGACTAATTTATTATAAATGAAAATGAAAACCCTTTAAAATTTATGTGAATTATTTCCGAAAAAAATATATGTGATGAAAATGAATTTTAAATAAATATATTAACAATTTTCTTTTTAGAGTAATTTAAATTAAATTTATTTATTATATAATAATTAAAATCATCATCATTGATCATATGTGGTTTTGAGATCAGATAAATCAATAAATCTAATATTACTCTTGAATCATTATTCCTATAAATATCAGTTTTGTAATATTTTTCAAAAATTATTTTAATATAATTTTTTACACCATCATAACAATTATTTGAATATATAATGTTTTGTTTTTAAATCATAGTGTAAAAAACTATATTGGATATAATTTGTTTCAATTTTTGGATAAGATAATCTTTTTGACACATAGAGAATAATATAAGACATTATTATGAATTTTCATTTCATTTAAATAATACTAATACATGAAAATTGATTTATTATGGTCTAAGAAGTAAAATTAGATCATTCATATATCCAATAATTCAATTAAGTTCATTTGAATAATTTTCATATTAAATTTTGACATAGAAACCTTTTAGTATTCTAATAATTTTCTGTTTGAAAACCTGGATTCTAATCACGTCTACAGGGATAATTTTAAATGAAATGTGTCCACTTATGTAAATAGTATTATGAATGATATTTTACATAAATGGAATTTCAATATTTTATATTATCTAATAATGTCACATATAATTTTGAATAATCAATAAGGAAAATATTTAAAATATAATTACCCTATTAAAGGTAAAAATAGTTTTACGGGGGTTAAACAAAGATGATAATGGATGAAAAGACAATAAAACTAGTATAATGATAATTTTTTGACATATCTCAATTTTAAACGAACAAATATTTAATTTAGGGTAATTTTTTACCTCTTCGATTTATAATGAAATTATTATATTAGATTATTATTGGAAATTACCATGTGGGTTCGTTTCGACAAAATGTAAAAGGTCACCAACACCATTAACATATTCATTCCTATCAAGTCCAATTTTATAAAACCACTAAAATATACATACCAAAAATAATTATTCATGTTATATTGACATTTGTACTACACAATGGAAAACGTTTGTATATTTAATAAGTGATCCAAAGGATGTTCTACTAAGATGAGGTCATTATATCCATGAATATCTTTATTCTTATTATTAGTTATCAAAATTATATAATTTAAGTACACTTAAAAAGTAATTTAAAAATATATATAATAAGGTAAGATTTTAATATGTTATATTAGTAACTTTTTTCCATCATTTCATCCATGAATGGAAAAATAAAATCAGTAATCGTGTGTACAAGGGTATACCACCTTGCAAACTAATGTTTTTTCCATGAAAACCTCACAAAGATGAATATAATTATTTATTAAAATTTTATATTTAATATTTTGGGTATTATTAGTCTTTTTTATTCATGATATCACATATTCCATTGTACTTTTCATTCTATTAGATTATGATAATGTCACTTGTGTGTACAATGTACTACCACCTAATAAAGCGAGGTGAGTCATTCATGATTTACCTAGAAGGTAATAAGCCTGGTTTTAATTAAAATATGATATATATATATATATATATAAGAAAATAATGATAATTATTAATTGAAAATATACTATTTACCTTAATTTCTTCTATTTTATCAAGAAAATGGAATCAACCTTCACTTTACTGAAAACCTACCAACTCCATGAATGGTATATTTCATTTTCTATCTATTAGATTTATGGGTTACTATAATGACATATATAATTATAATATATTATAACTATATCCATTTTAAAATTATGAGTCATATGGATCCATTATCAATGTAAGAGTATAAAAAATTAAAACATACCTGAAATAAATTGTATTCATTACCAGAAATGTGACTATAACATTGAATTGTTAATAATAATGTAATTAATAGTCACAAGTAAGTCATATATAGTGTGATATATGTATGTATGGTTATTAAATAATTTTATAATAAAAATATAATTATTCTACATGAGATTTGGACATGTGAAATAAAATTCATAACTTAAGGTAATGTATTTTCATCAGACTTTTACATTCTTTGAGACACATGCTATATTCATCACATATTTCTTTTATGTGGGGTATGTAAAGCCCTTGAATGTATTTTGACATGATTCTAAGAGAAATAATTGCAATTACATATCAATTTTATTATCTATCTTTCATGGGTCTAATTACTAAAATGTTACAAATGTGATTGGGTGTGAATAATATGTATAGAAATATTATCTATGGAGTGAATAATGATTTGAGAAATGATGTCATAAATTTTGGATGATATTTCATAAGAGTATATGTAATAGTAAATCATACTAATTATAATTATGAAATAAAAATTTACAAATTACAATATATTTCAATGAATTAATTAAGAAAATATGACATGTATTAAAAATATTATTTGAAGTTGGATTTGTAAAAAATAATTACATTCACTTTTTTATTGAAAATCATTGCATTTAATAACCAATACATTTCCATTATCAATTTTGTTACAAAAGTTTCCATTAATTATATATAAATATGTTTTAGAATTACAAATTTCTACATATTATTCAATTTAATATTTATTTTGTATATTTATTTTATAGAAAAAAATTAAATTTTATTATTTCACAAGTTAAAAACTAGGATAAAATTTACATACAAATTTTAAATTTAAACAGACATTTTATTATTTTTCTTTTGGAAATTATTTCATACATTAGAATGATGAGGGGATAATTTAGCTTTGAATGTAATAATTCATATATCATATATATATAAATTAATATTTCGATCCATTACAGGTTATGCCTCAGTATAAAAGTAGTATAATGGTAATGATATGGTAATTCCACATCCCATGAAATATTTGGGAATTATTAGATAATAATATCACTAGAAAATAAAAACTTATGAAAATAGTTCGTGTAATATAGTTCATGTAGTATCTAATAATCAATTTAATGGGTTACTACAATACTAAATTGTATATTTTTTATACTATGAGACATTAACGTATTATGATAATAGTTTAATGAAAAAATCCAGAGATATTTAATTACTATGAACATTTTTAATGAATACATCTCGAATTATGATGTGAATGATATTTTATATGGTGAAGTAAATGGGTGTTGTGGCCTACATTATCCAAACCTAGGATCACAATGAAGAAACTAATGATATAAAATAATGGAAATACATATATGATCACTTGTGAAAAATATATTGAATTGATTAGAAATTAATCATGGGTACAAATAGTAACATATTGAAATCACTAACTAAGATATACATGCTACCACTGATTAAGAAGTACATATAATAATGATTGAGACATGGTTAAATAACTAAAATGAACTATATCATCAAATAAAATATCATTATAACATAAAACATTCAAAAATACAAAAATAAAAATCATTCAGTCATAAAATATATTATAGAGAAACTATACTAAATCCTTTTTTATTCATTCTCATTTATTAAATTTGAGGGTAGTTAAACTTTAAAAAAATAATTAACAGTTATTAGGAATAAGGTTAATGTGGAATTTTGGAATTAACCAATAAATGGAAACTATAACTATTGAAATATATTTTGATACATCAACAAATTTCTAAAAAAAATTAGTCATGAATAATTAAAGAAACTAGTGACAAGGGAAGGAAGATATCAAGTTAATGGAAATCAATATATACAGTGATGAAAATTTTTGCTGATGTTGACTATTTTAAAGATTCAGTTCAATATGCATGAATTGTTATATCTATTTCACTCCATTATGATTTATCCATTATTCCTAAGGATATTTTGGTATCATTAAAATACTTAAGAGACTGATAAAATATAATTATAGATTCTGTGACTTATGATATATGGAATCATCGAAAGATATCCATTGAATTTTTTAAAATATATGTTCATTATATACATCATTTATCTTCCATTATTTTATGATTATTAAATATTGGGGAGAAAATATTATGTTTATATCATGAATAATAAATAAAACTATACTTATTGATTTCATATTACATAATTCTATTCTTATATTATTTTTATTCTGATATATTTTTTCAAAAAAATGATTTTAGTTATATATCTATTAATAATATAAAATGATATAATAATATCACTATAAAAATACCCTATGAAATATGATATAATTAATCCCAAAACAGTTCCATCCATTAGTCATTAGATATAGGTGATTAAGGGGAGAGTGGTTCAAGATTATGATAGTAAATATTTTTTGTACACTACGTTGGTCATATAGTATGAAAAAATTACACCAAATAGAGTGTTTAGTCAAATAGTTTAATCCATAGTAACTCAATTTATTACAGATAAATTATTTTCATCATTTTAGGGTAGCACACATATGAAACCACAATGGGTACTTCATTCTATAGTTCCCAATTTGGTGCCCCACTATTTTGGGATTATTCATCATTGTTTAACTTTTTATTTTGGACCATCCTGTTTGATTATCATTCATTATTATTATTTCATCATGGAATCTATATATAATATATAGTATGTGTTGATTTGGTTATATGGTATTAGTGTATCTTTTTTTATTGTTTTAATATTTTCATGATTTTCCTCTCATTTGGTGTTTCTTGAATCTACTTGTGATTATACTTAAATTATCATTATTGTTTGTAAATGTCAACTATAGTTTATTTCATTTTTTATTTACTACCAATCTCATAGACTTTCCCTTTTTCCATTTTTTGGATTTAATTTTTCCTTATAAGAACATTTCTACCGACATTGTCCCCTCTTTTGTATCCTCATAGAATTTCTCCTAACCCTTTAGTAGAGGATCATGGATCCATGATCAAGATGAGACATTGAATTATTATATTAATTGATAAATTATTATTCCATATAAAAATGTGCTGATGTATCTAACTCTTATACTCTATAGATATAGGTTCAAGTCCTAGGTAATTTAGATTCATTCGTTTTTATGGAAATTTTAATAGTTTTTTTCACATTTAGATGTGATATCCAAGATATGGTTCACTCATATGTGAAAAAGATCATGGAGCACATCACCTAAAGAGAACATCCTGATATTCAAGAGGCATCTAAATTATAGTGAGGGTCTGTAATGGTTTTTCGGGGAGGCCATACCCTCATTAGTCATAGAATATTCATATTTGTATAGTTAATAAATAAAGATTAGAAACGTAATAAATTGGGAATGATTTATGTAACATAAAGATAAAATTTAACTTCCAAAAATAATACATAGTATACCATATAGATAAAAATGGTTCCATGATGCAAAAAATAATTAGAGATACACGAGGAACACGGTACCAAATATACATTGCACATTCTCTATAAAATACACAAACATTAATAAATCTATCTCTAATAGTCTCACAATATTATGCTCAAACTTGTATTACCATACATTATACTACTAATAATAATCAATATTCAATCAATCGGTTCTACCATTTCTTCCTACCAACATACATGAATTATGTCCAAGTACCACATGGCGACCTGAATAGGGTGTGAGAAAAATGTAGTAGGAGACCACCAATTGTGTCTATAACTATCTTTTTTGGGAATATATAAAGGGTAGTGTGTATGTATAACCCATAAAGGTCATACATAAATAAAAAATTTTAGTCTATCTTCCACAAAAGTCGCCATTTTTATATTACCTTCTCTATAGTAATCCATAATGTATCTGAAGATTCATTATTTTACAAACAATAATTTAAATTATAACCCTCTAATTTGGAATTATAAATATGGAATTATATCTACCATCAATACAGTTATGAAAAGTAAAATTTAATGTTCAATACATATTGTAACTCCCCAAAACTAGTTACCCAATGTTGGTGCTTTATTTCATAACATTGGAATGATACAAGGAATCATGTCCCGAAAGACCAATCGGTTTATTATTATTGGAAACAAGATACATACATAAGTTCAACATTACAAAAAAATCACAAATTTATTCCATTATAAACATCCAATACACCTAAATTATCTTTCAAGTAACTCATAACTAAAATTTTCATATCCTAGGAAAATGAAACATATGAAAGGAGGAGCTAAAACACTCAGTAAAGGTATGAAATACAGTGGAATATAACATAAACATTAGGCATGATGAATAATTCAAAACAGATGACATTACAAATAATAAACATGAAAAATTTATTGTAGTAATATGAAATTAATAAATAATTACACAATAAAACATAGTCATGGGTATTCTACTAGTCGAATAACTACATTAACCTTCATTATTATTTTCAAATTGCGGGAATGTATAATGTCGGACATTCTGAAACATTTTTTCAAGGCATCAGCAAAAACATCTAAAAATGATTACTGCCTCGTCCTAAAACATATATCATATTTTTAATGGCTTTGTAAAATTCCACATTTAAATGACTCAGGAGACATACCGATGCACCGAGGAGCTATAACGAGCTCCACACGTCACATAATAAGTCCAATATATTCTTCATATGAAAAGGTTGATACATAACATTAACATTCGTATTAAAACTAGAATATTAAATGTCAATACGATAACCATATATAATGAATGGAATAGAAATAACACATCCACAGTCAAACATATCACAAAACCTTCAATACAATATGAAATATTTGTATAATAATAAATCAACTTCAAACATGATTAAAATATATCAATGGATGTTGATATAGATGAAATGAAAACTATTTTGAGAGAAATACTTCTCTCTAATTTGAAACCATTTAAGAGTGAAATAATTATAAAATATATATTTTTTGAAAATATTCTTTTAATATTGTACGGGATGCTTCGATGATGTTATAACAACTGAAAATATCTGCACCTTATGAATAAGTTAATAAAAATCTTAACTTAATTTTGAGGAAAAGGTCATAAAGTAATTTGTATGGAAAATGATAGAAAGATTACTTTCCAAACATATAACCTAAAATAAGGGTATAAATGACTTTAACCCATACTTTAGAATTTGTAAAAATGTTTTGAAATTCATTTTTAAGAAAACATGGATGTGGTGGATAAAGAGGTCCTAGTAGATACTTACGTAAAAACAACCATGGATAACATATATATTGTGAAATTAACCCTTACCTTGTAATTTTTCTTAGTTTATTTTATACTAACCTCCTCTATAATAGTTAAAACATTGTTATTAAATTATAAAATAACTATATTCATAAATATGATATCATATATGCTCCTCTAATATTACTTTTTTAATAATATTTCAGTATAATCATTATTTCTGGTGTTTACTGATTTGTATTCCATTATATGCTTGGTTATGTAAGCCCTGTTTGATATGGATAGGATTTATGTTATTCATATAAATAATTATATTATGTTCATAAAAAAATTTAATCATAAAATGAAAATTATTCTTGAATTTTTACGATGGGAATGAATATCATCATGTTCGTGGACATGGTAATCCGTACATACACACGAGAAACCACATCATTATATTGATGGTGAAATCATATGTAATTGGATGGTATATAATATATACATAATAATTAAAATGTTATATTTATTATTTACATATGTTATACTCATTAGTATACCCATCCAAATAATGATGTGTTTGAATAACAAACTACACCATGACGTGGAGATGGTAAGTCGTACGTATGCACGTATGATGACTTTGTCATTCATATGATGGATAGAATAATGAATATGGTTTTACCATTTTTATACTAACATCACATTATATATAATATAATGGACTTATTATTTTATAATGGAAACAAAAAAGAAAGAGCAAGTGGAGGAAAAAGATCATTAAATAGGTGATGAAATATTTACCACTTCGTCTGGTTCATCCTTTTGATTTGATCAAAAATTCTCCTTAGGTTTTCTTTAAGACCAAAGAAAGGCCGCTAGGATGAATTTAGAAATGTTGGTAGGATATTGGGGTAGGTTTTGGCCAAGCCAAATGGCATTAGATGTCTTAAAGTAAGAGAAGGAGAAGTCCCCTTTTATAAGATTGGTGGGGGTCAGTTTTGGAAAAGCTTGAAATATTATTTTATAATAACATCATTTTCTGTTTATAATGGAACCAAAATGATTCATTTAAAGGCTAAGGTGGGTATGGCTCGAGAACCAAAAAACCAATAGGTATTAGACAAGTTACTTATCTTTTAGATCTAACTCATAGTTAAATAGATTGACATTTACCATGTCTCTTTGTATTTTAACATTATATGGTTAATAAAATTACAATAAATAGAAACGAAAACCCCAAGAGGTTAAATAATAAGATATTTGATCATATCCCAGTCCTTTGGACTATTCTTCGATTTTTTGAAATATTATATCAATTAATAATATAGTATTTGTTTAAAAACTCAATTATGTTAATTTTTACAATATTTAGTATTTTATTCTTTTAAAGCTATTAATACATTATCACATATAATAATATTTATTTAACCAACCCTAACATGTCATATTAACCTAGAAAATTATTGTAATTTATCAGATGTCTCAATTAACATTTATTTAGATATTTATAATGTCAATTATTTTAATATTTCATTAATAAGTTAATTACTGCATCATCATTGTGTCATAAATAAATTAAATTATTTAAGGTAGAACAATTATAAATAAAATTCAATTATATAAGAAATATTTTTATTTTTCTAAAGAATATTTATAGTCAAATTTATATTGTGTGTAACCCTATATTAAAAAAACTTTAGTTATTAAACTAGTAATTTATCTCTTTTAACTCTCCTTTTAGTTAAATAAAAAAAATGTCCTCATCTAATCCAGGTGGACCAAAGGGGGTCATATTTTATTCCTAAGGATTTTTAGGTTGAATTAAACTTATCCAATGGAATTAGGACATGTGTTAGGATAATTATGATATCATTTGTATCCTTAATAATCATATTTACTTTTAACTAGGTTAAATAAAATTCAAAAGTTACTATTCACAGAAAATATTATTTTCATCTTATTGAACAACATTTTACTTACTGATATTTACCATGTTTCTCGTATTTTTGAAATTCAACTCACAGAAGCAGTAAAATAATGTTTTATGCAAATTTGCAAATGCTCATAGGAGGTGGGTAAATACGATAAAAAGATCACTAAAATTTTTACATATCGAAACATATTATACATTGGATCTAAGGAATTTCATGGAACTTATATACTTATTACGCATCTATTTCGACCTAAAATAATTTTAATTAAAAAAATAATTATTAAAAAAAGTCTATTTTAAATAATAACATAGCGTTTTTCACTATTCATCAAAATTTAATATTTTCAGAAAAATACCAAAAATTCACCCTAAGCTAATTTTGATATTCACAATTCAAAAATAAAGTCCATTTGAAAAAATAAAATTTATAAAATCTCAATTTGTATGTATTACTATTCTTAACAGCTAATTTGATTGGCAGCGGTGTGTTAGAATCTCGAAGTTGCGTACAAAGGAAGCTATTGAATTATTCAAAAGAAAATGTACCATGGAATCTTGGAGTGTTACATTCTTCTCTCTTTCAAATAATTTCATCATAGAAATATCTAGAATACTACCACACAATAATATTCTGGTGGTTTTTCATCATATGTTACTTTAGTCCCCACACTGTCGCTTCCTTCTCATGGTTTCTCCATAGAACTTTTACCAGATTAGCTTCCCAATTACTCAACACATGTTCTCTGGTATCATGTATCTTAATATGATATTCACAATTAAAAAATAAGGTTCCACTTAAATTTCCCCATAGTTGTGTACGTGCATTGGTCCAAGCATATATTTTCTCAATAGTGATATGTGGAACACATTGTGAACTTTGGAGAGACTTGGTGGGATTTCCAAATGGTATGATAAATCCCCAATTCATTCTAGAATTTCTAAAGGTATAATATACTTGGGACTTGATTTACCCTTCTTACCGATTTGTATAACTCCCTTCCATAGAGATACCTTCATGAAAACATGATCTCCTACCTAAAATTCCAAATCCTCCCTTTGGTTATCGGCATAGTTCTTTTTCCTACATTAAGATACTTTGATGTGGGTTTTTACAATCCTCATTTCTTCCATAGTTTCCTTAACAAGTTTTGGGCCTACGAGTTATCTTTCACCAACATCATCCCAACATGTTGTTGTGCGACATATCTTTCCATGTAATGCTTCATATGGTGCCATCTAAATACATGAATGCCAACTATTGTTATATTAAAATTCTACTAAATGTAAATATTTATCCCAGATGCCTTAAAAGTAAAGTGAGAAAGATCTCAACATTACTTATAAGGTTTTAATTGTTCGTTCTCCTTGTCCATCAGTTTGAGGGTCGTAGGAGGTGCTTAAATGAAGTTCAGTGTCCATGACATTCTGAATAATTTTCTAAATTCATTATTTAAAACAGGGATCACTATTAGAGAAAATATATAGCGGTACTCCATTAAGTCTTACCACTTCATTAATATATAGTCTTTCTAAATGTTCAAGTGGTAAATATTCTCTTATAGCAAGAAAATGTGCTGACTTGGTAAGAAGGTCAACAATGACACATGTTGTATCATTCCTTATTGGAGTCTTTTGTAGCCCATGAAAAATTCCATCATAATATCATCCCATTTCCACTCAAGTATGGGAATAAGTTGCATGAATGCCCTAGGATATAGTCTTCTTCCTTTCACTTGTTGGCAAGCCGTACATCTTGACAAAAAATCATCAATCTCTCTTTTCATGTTTTCCCATCAAAAATGTTCCTTCAAATCTCTATATATCTTGGTGCTCCTATGGTGTATAGAGAAATTGGAGATATTAACATCAACCATCAATTCCATTTTTAGATCAGGTATATTAGGAAGACAATGTATCTTCCCAAATATCAGAATTCAATCTTCATATATGAATTCTCTCGATCTCCCATCAATTATATAATTAATAATATTTTGAAACTCCTCATCATCTGTCTGAGAACACTTTATCTTTTCTAATATAGATTGGTTTGAAACCATTTTAAAATGTACTAATGTTTCACCATCCATGGTTATTCTCATAACTATATTTAGTAGATATATTAAAATAGGATCCCTTTCAACTCTATTCTCATTCAAAACTCCATGATCCTTTTTTCTCAAAGCATATGCCACCATATTTTCCATCCCCTAGTGGTAGAGTATTGTGCAATCATAATCCTTGAGTAGTTCAAACGATCTCTTTTTTGCTCATGTTTTTTTTTTGAAAATATACTTCAAAATAATTGGGTCAGTATAAATCTCACATTATTCACCATTGAGATGGTGTCTCCATATCTTCAGAGTGGATATTACAGCTGCTAAGTCCAGATCCTGAGTATGATTTTTTTTCTCATGAATTTTTTATCTATTGTGATACATAGGCAATAACTCTATCATTCTGCATAAATACACAACCAAGTCCTTTCTTTGAAGCATCTATATAAATAAAAAACCCATAATTCCTTAATGGTAGAGTCAAGATAAAATAATTAACTAATCTTCTCTTCAATTCATCAAAACATTTTTCACACTCTATTGTACAAATATATTTATCCCCATTACATGTGAGAATGGTTGATGGCTTTTCGAACTAGTAATGATTCTTGACAAAACATCAATATTAACCTGAAAAACCAATAAAGTTGTGTACTTCAATTATACTCATCATTACTGGCCATTCGTGGAATACCTTGGTCTTTGAAGGATCAAAATATATTTTATCCTTAGAGAAAATATGGACAATGAATGAAATATCATGTTTCCAAAATTCACACTTGCTAAACATCTCATATAGTTCATTTCTTTTAAGAGTCTTTAGAATAATGCTGACATGATGTTTATGATATTCATAGCTTTTAGAGTATACCAAGATATCCTCAATAAATACCAACACAAAACCATCAATATATTGCATGAAAATACTATTCATTAGATACAAGAAGATATAGGGTGCATTAGTCAATCCAAAAGGCATTACTATAAACTGTTAATGCTCATACCTTGTTCGAAATGTGGTTTTAAGAATGTCTTCTTTCTTCACACACAACTGTTGATATCATGATCGAAGGTCAATCTTTGAAAAATATTGATCTCAATGAAGTTGTCCAATTAAATCATCCTTGCGAGGTAGTTGATACTCGTTCTTTATTGTTATATCATAGATCTTCTTGTAGTAAATGCACAACTTCATAGATTCATCCTTCTTCACAACAAAAAGGATAGGGTCACCCGATGGGGAAACACTAGGGTGAATAAATCCCTGATTACTCAATTAATCTAATTGTATCATTAGTTCCACTAATTCCATACTGGCCATTCTATAAGGGGTCTTTAACATGGGCCATGAACTAGGAATTAAATCTGTGAAAAACTTAATTTCTTGGTCTAAAGGATTTCCAGGTAAATCCTCTAGAAACACCTCAATATATTATTTCTAAATAGGTATGTCCTCTATCAAATATTATTTTCCACATTCATAATAATTTAATTATCATCCTCCAAAATAATTTAATTTGGTAGAGCTATGGGGGGATCGTTGATAAAAATCAGATGGTGATGTTTCTACTCTAATAATAAGGAACTCATTATAATCATTGAGGATTGTAACCTCCTTCTTCCTATAATAAAATTCTTCATCATGGTTTAGTAGAAAATATATCCTGAAGATTATATCAAATTTAATCATGGGTATGACTATTAGATCAAAAGATAAATATCATTTATATTCCTTAATGGGAACTGGTTCACAAAAAATTGTTGTAATGAAACATTCTTTAAGAGTTTTGACTGACAACTCCCTTGTCAAATCAAATTGGAAATATCTATTTTTCTTAGAAAACTGGGATTATATGAAACAATACGATTCTTGAGAATCAAATAAATAATTAGCTATACTTGAGGAAACCATTAAATTACCTACCACTATGTCTTTTGGAGCTTCAACCTCAGCAATAGTGATTGCATAAGCTTAGCCTTGATCACTTTGCTTTTTCTAATGTATGTTTCCCTAAAGCATAGGAAATGTATTAGCATAATGTCCCATCTCCCAAAAACTATAGCATTGAACAGTTGTAGCTTCTTTCATCCCCTTACAATCACTAGCAAGATGGATTTTCTGTCCACATTTTTAGAATACTCCTTATCCTTTTAGATAGGCACCATGGTGCTTCCTTACAAAATCATCACAATGTGGAAATTCTACTCTTCCTATCTTCCATGTATCCTTATTTCCTTTCCCAGAGTGTTCTACATATATCTACATGTCTTTTTTTGCTTTAAAGTCATAAGACTTAATGAATTCCTTTTCTGTCTTGATAGCACATTAGACAATATCTTCATACGAAGAGAATGATTCTGAGTCAAATTCCTGATAAATAAATGGTTTTAACAAATAAAAAAAATGTTCAATCTCACTTATTGGGTTACGTATATAATCTGCAGCTTTCCTTGCTAACCATTTAATGTTAGCTTCATACTTTGTGACATTATCATCATCTTTTTGTCTCAGACTTAGAAATTTCCATTCCATATCTGCTCGATTGTGACGAGGAAACATTTCTTCTGTGAAAATATCATTAAAATCCCTTCATTCCATAATTGATACTTCTTTATCATCGATTTTGTTTTGAATTAACGACCACCATTGATCTGCATCTCCGGTGAGGTGATAAACTTCCATGGAAATTTTTTTCCTTTCGCTACTCCCCAAATCATGAAATATTTTCTATAAGGACCATATACATTTTTCAGCTACAAATGGATTTTTAGTCCCAATGAATTTTTGTGTTTGTTTCCTCTAGAAGCAAACAAAAATTGATCCTTCATGTTGTGTATCTTAGTGCTCCAAATGTGTATTGTTTTTTTTCACAACCTGTGAGATTTGTCCCAATATGGTGATAAGTTAATCAGCACCGGATGCATCAATAGCTATTCAATAATTATCTTGAGCAGGAGGGTAATCCCTACATGGATTTTGTGCATTGATACGGTTTCCATTCCTTCTACTAGGAACCATTTCTAAACATTTTCATATTGTAGATTTGTTTTTGAACAGAAATTAATTATTGCGAACTAGTAAAACACGTAACATTAATTGAACAATGTATTGATATAATCTATAATCATAAAAATGATTTCATTGAAGAGTTATGTTCCCATAAATCCATTATAATGGTTTTTAAATAACATTAGAATTATCCTAATCATATCCCCCAGGATTGTTGTAAGCAAGAGTGCAGCAAGGCCGGTTATCTTGCACCAGTTCTCATTAGAGTCTAGCTCAAAGCGGTGTTTTTGAGTTTTACCCCTAGGTAGATTGGTGCCAGATCATCCTCTACATTCTTGTATCCAAACATGGATGTATATCATGGAAAACTCAGAAATTCTATACAGTACAAATATTCTAGGAAGTTATTCTGTACTAATTCTCAAAGTATATATCATGGTAATGTTCTCTAATCTGAGATATTTTAAATCTATTTTTCAAGATTTGTACTAAACTTCCTCTGATACAAACTGTAATGCCCCAACCCCAGTTACCCATATTTGGTGTTTCATTACATAACATTGGAATGATACATGGAATCATGTCCTGAAATACCGACCCGTTTAGTATTATTGGAAACAAAATACATACATATGGTCAAAATTACAACTTGGAAAGATATACAATATTAATTTATTCCATTAGAAACATACAAGCCTCATAGATTAATCCTATTAGTCACTCATAACTAACATTTTCATATACTAGGAAAATGAATCATAAGAAAGGGGTGATATCAAATGCTCTGTAATGGCAAGCAATACTACATAAGATAACATAAACATTAGGCAGGATGAAAAATTCAAAACAAATGCCTTTACAAATAATAAACACGCATAATTTATGGTAGCTATACGAACCAAGTAAATAATGAAATAATAAAACATAGTCATAGATATTCTACTAGTCTAATAACCACATGAACCATTATTATTAATTTCATAATGAGGTAATTTATAATGCCGGACTGTATGAAACATTTTCTTAAGGGATCATCCAAGATGTTTAAAAATGTTTAATGCCTTGCGAAAACCATATTTCAAATTGGGAAAGGCCTCGGCCAATTATTTTCCTAAATTTCTCATGAGACCCACCGATGCACCAAGGAGATAAAGAGGGCTCCACCTGTCACATTCTAAGTATAATACATTCCTCATATTAAAATGGTGAAACATAATATTAACATTCGTATTAAAACTAGCATATGAAATGTATATACATTAACCATAAACAGTGAATGGTATATAAATAACAAATCCACAATCAAACATATCTCAAAACCTTCAATACAATATCGAATATTTTTATCATAATAAATCAACTTTAAAAATGTTTAAAATCCATCAAAAGATGTTGACATAGATGAAATGATAACCATTTGAAAGAAATACCTCTTTTTATTATAAAAAAAATTAAGAGTCACATAATTATAAAATATAACATTTATTTTGGTAATATTCTTATAATATTTTATGGTATGTTTTGAAGATGTTATAAAGATGAAAAATAGTTTCACCCACCGTATATGTTAAAAAAACATTCATACCTTAATTTTGTCGAAAACGTCATAAAGTAACTAGTTTGGAAAGTGGCAGAAAGATTCCATTCAAAAAATATAAACATAAATAATTGTATAAATGACTTTAACCCATATTATAGTAAATATGATATTTTTTTATCTACATTTTAACGAAATAATGGATTTGGATGATAAAGAGGTCCCAATAGATACTTATGTAAAAACAATATTGTATAATAAAGAGATGGTGAAATTAACCCTTACCTTGTACTTTATATTATCCGATGTTATGTTGCCTCCTTTATAATAGTTAAAACATTGTTATGAAATTATATAACAACAATATACAAAAATATGATATCATATATGATACTCTAATATTTCATTGTGAATAATATTTCAGTAGTATTAGCATATCGTGTCTTAACTAATTCATTTTCCTTTATATGCTTGGATTCATAAGCCGCGTTTTTTATGGATATAATTTATTTGATTCATATACATAATGATATTATTACCATAACCATTATTTTTAATCATAAAATTAAAATTAATCTTGTATGATTACGATGGGAATAAATCTCATCGCGTTCGTGGAAACAGTAATCCGTATATACGCACGAGGGACAATAACATTATATTGATGGTGAAATTATATGTAATTGGAAGGAATATCAGATATCAAGAATCATAAAAATGTTATATTTATTATTGAATTAGTTATACTCATTATCATACACATCAAAATAATGAAGTGTTTGAATAACAAACTACTTCAAAACGTGGAGATGGTAAGTCGTACGTACGCAAGTATGGTGACAATGTCATTCATATGATCGGAATAATAATGAAAATGGTTGTCAAATTTTTATAATATAATCACAGTATGTAGAGGATACTGGAGTTATTATTTAAGTATGGAAACAAAAAATAAAGAGGAATTGAAGGAAGAAAATATCTTTAAAGAGGTGATAAAATATTTACCTCTTCTTCTGGTTCTTCCTTTAGATTTGATCAAAAGGGCTCCATAGGTTGGCTATATGACCAAAGGAATGCCTATAGAATGAAGGGATAAAATTTGGGAGGATATTTGGGATGTGGATGTCTGAGCCAAATGGATTTGGTTGTGTGGAATTAAGATAGGGGTAAGTTCCCTTTTATAAGAGAGGTGAGGGTCACTTTTGGAAAAGTTTGGAATATTATTTTATAATAAAATAATTTTCGATATATAATGGCTCTAAAATGATTTATATAGAAGCTAAGGTGGGTATGGGTCTAAATCCTATCAACTAATAGGTTTTAGATAGGTCTATTTCATCATATTAACCTTATCTTTAATATTTAACTGTTAGTAAAATAGTTAGACATTTACCATGTCTCATTAATAAACATACTATAAAATGACAAGATATCCCAAAGTGGTTCATTATTAATATATATAACTTCATATATTCTATTTTTCCAAGCCATATATTTTTATGAATATTATATCAATTAATAATATAGTATTTATTTTAAAAAACTCAATTATGTCAATTTTGACACTATTTAGCATTGGATTTATTTTAAGCCATTAAAACTTCATCACTTCAAATAAAATTTATTTAAGAAAAACTAACATGTTATATTAACATGGAAAATTATTTTAATTCACCAGATTTCCCAATTTACATTTAACTGGATATTGGTAATATTAATTTTTTTAACATTTTATTAATTAGTTAATTATTGCATCATCGTTGTGTCATAAATAAATTAAATTTTTTAAATTATATAAATTATAAATAAAATACAATTATCTATAGAATATATTTATATTATTAAATAATATTTATAATTGAATTTATTTTGTTTGTAACCCTACATTAAACAATGTTTAGTTATTAATCTTTGAATTTACCTATTTTAACTCCTCTTTAAATAAAATAATAAAAAATTTCCTAGTCTAATCCAAGTGGACCAAAGGGGATCATATTTTAGTCCTAAGTCATTTCCAGGTCGAATTACACTTATCTAATAGAATTATGACATGTGTTAGGGTAATTATGATATCATTTTTACCCTTAATTACCCTATTTAATTTTAATTGTGGTAAATAAATGTCAAAAGATACAATTCACCAAATATCCTTGTCAAACATACAATATTGGTCACCGATTAGGTCGACCATCCTTATTGGTGTACATAAAATAATATAAAATTAATGTATATGGATCTAGAACTAGTTATAAGATATACCACATAACAAGTATCTAGAAATTTTAGAATAGGACCCTCATGATCATAAGAATCCACCTATGCAGCTCCACTATATCATGGAATCCTAGGCCTCAACACTTTCAGCCATGCAATCTATGCTCAACCTGAAAAGTAAAGATAATTTCTATATGCCGACAGAGGTGACAATTGATGGGTAAAAAATAATATCAATGGGCCACCCATATGATGAACCTCTATACACTTATATAAGTTCATTATCATGAAATAGTCTCATATGATCTATCACAACGGGTAATATAAACAAAAATAATATTAAAAAAGAATAAAGTCCAAAACCATTTCTTGGGAAAGTAACCTTAATAATATAGACACTACATCATCATATATGATTCAATGTATTCATTAATAAATATATATATCCACACACAATCAAACTGATATATATATATATATATATATTCATTTTAATATAAACATACTATAATATTAAAGAATGAAAAAAAATATGTAACATAAAGTCTATAAGGAAGCTAGTCACCTCTCAGAAATACATCCCATATCCCAGGGTACGCCATATTCACCTATAACCACCTTAAATGAGGAATTTATATAACTATGGATAAATTAGTCAATGTTATTATATCTTTCATACTAATGCACATTGTAAACTAGAAATCTTAAACATGGGATAACTATAAAGCATAATAAAGCATGTGTTATTTTGTCCATTCTAATAATTGTAATCAAATACCCATACCAGGGATATCTGCAATGCGTGATGTAGCATACACTGTATCCAATTCCATGTAATCCATCATTAGACACCAAGATATATATCCAAGGTATAAAGATAGAGGCATCCTCGATGGCCTATGTGGAGTAAACTATTGTCCGACCACATGGGTCAGATCTAATGTATAACGACAAATAATAGTAAACATTCAGACCTGCATGTGATAAATCCATGGTATTAATGAAAATGTGATCCATTTATCTACATTGATTATCTCCATAAAAACTTAATAATAAATTGGGTTGTAACCAAGATCATTTCAAAGGTGGTCCAAACAATACATATACATGGGGTGGAAAATCCCTTAGAATTCAAAGTAATATGGTTCCATGTAGTAGAAATATCCAATGAATCCTACGGAATAATGACCAATAAAGTATGAATGTTTTAGGAATCCAATACCATAATTCGGTTCCATAGATAAGAATTTTCCATGGAATCTAATTGCCTAAATTTCTAAAGAGTATAAATTTATAATGTCTCCAATACCATTATCAAATAACGATCCCTATACTAGAAATCTTGATGGTGTCAAATGGATTTTGATTCTGAGGTTTAGAAATTTAAAGGTAATAAAGAACCAATATCAATATAAATCCATGGAGTAAAATGACCATGGAATCCAATAAGGAAAGAATCAACATCCAGATCATAGAATCACATTTTGGGCATCCAAAAGAAAAATGTCACATCCCGTGAGGCTCCTAAACCATAAATATGGAAGCACATAAGGATGTTACCAATGCATTAGTAGTAAACATGTTATAACATAAAAAGTATTGTTTGTTTCAAAACAACCAACACATAACTACTCTCACAGCCCCAAGGGATTTCTAGATCATCACGGGATCTAAGGTGACACCTATTGTTTTCTATATCCAAATATGACATACAGGCTCAGTGTTGATCAATCATTTGGGAAACTGATGGGTCCCTCAAGTCAAAAAACAAGAGAGTTATGATACATGGTACACTATTTAGTCTACACATAACATAAGGTTGTCTACTTGGGATCATTAGCAAAAAGGGCGGAAGACGAATCCCTCAAAGGATTTTCTAATGGTATGAATGAAAGGGATTATTATAAAAGGTCCTCACATGACACATCAGAATGGAAATCCTAAATTGTACACTCAACAATGATATAAGAAAGAGGTGTCACGAATGGGATACTCTAGTAAACACTTATATAGAGAAATCATATTGGTTATCTTCAAAAACATCTAATATCACAGCCCATCAGGCGAGAAGGGAACCTAAAGAAAGATAGATGTCCTCAAATAAAATCTAAAATACATCGATATAGAGAGATAGCGCATTTTTATCTAATATAATGGTCGCAATATAGGTCAGTCTTAACTACAATCCTATTGGTCTCTTTTCATTCCACCTAGTATTCTTGAAATCACCCCATGGGATTTAAAATAATAGTCTATGTGGAAAACTAATTAGAATGGGTTCCCCATATTTTAAATTTCTAACTTCAAGGAGAAAATCTGTAAAAAAAAGTCAAATGTCTAGTATGAGGGAGGTACACATAATGTGTACCATATAAAATGAAGTGTTCCCTCATAGCCCCACCTGCGCCTTTACTTTAGCCCTACATGGAATGTAAAAGCCTATATACTTGACATTTTTATCAATTATACGGTGTTTATGCTACATGGTGTACCTACCTATGTACCAAACATAGCTTTTCCATGTATGTATCTGGGCATGTACTCTTACACTATGGGAAACCCAAATGTGGGATGCCCATGTACTCTATAATATATGTGTAGCTTCATGAACCATCTAGATGGGTATTCATCAACATGATTAAATCATTTTACATATTATATATACCCTAAACAATGGTAGAACTTTGAAAAGATCATTATCCCTATATATGAAGAACATGTGGTGTGTGTTTTATGATCTAAACATTTTTTGATTGAGATCCTCATATTTAAAACACAAAGCATCATCTCAAAATAAGGGTTTCTTCTCTAAATGCTACATATCATCCTTAATGAGGTCCTAAGAAAGAATATAAGGTGTTTAAAACTATATAATTGTTAATGTTTAGGAAGTTTATGAAATGCATAAAATTTTTGACCTTTGGGATGAATCTGTGGATGCTTTGCTTGTTTCCATGATCTATATCTATGGTCGGATAACCCATCACTTTCCGAGATCCACAATGGGGCCAATCTACCTCTCCCAATCATTCAATATCTTCTTATATATTTTTCTATATGTAAAAATGATGATGATCCTACCAGGTAATGAATAGGAATTTGTGAAGAGTGTAAATAAATGATGAAATGAAAATAATAAAATGAAAAGAAAAAAAGTTAAAAATGGAAATGGCCCAAACCCATCCCCAAAATCCAATCTACGATTATTCCAGACATATGAAATACTTAATGTATTGGAACAAATAGTATAGATGTATTGTTAATATTACACTACATTTAAAAGGTATGCTTGAACAAACCTACATAAATTAATTATTATTTAACTTACCTAATATTAATTATAAATTAATCTGCTAAAATTAGACTATATTGGTTTTCCACCAAGCATCATTCCTAAGGCAAGCACCATCTTATGAGGACAAATGTAGAGGACAAAAAAACTATCTAGGATCATCATCTAGGGTAATATTAATATTTTAATCCTTATAATAATCCGATATGAAAAATAAAATATATTCTCAATATTCAATTTCCTGAAATATATGGGACCTCATTATCTCCCCCCACATAAACATTATCATCCTAGCTAGGCCTTACTAAAAAACCCAACCATAATTCTCTCAGCCTGAGAATATAAAAAAATGTTCCATATAGACTATCCAATTACCATTTTTATAATGTCAACCACTACCTACTAAATAAGATATGTTCAACTATGACTGATCTGGTAGTCCCCACTATATAAATCGCCTTATCACAATCACAAAACCACTCTTCAAGCTCGAGGTCCCTTGTAAAACTTATATATATAACCAAATATCAGTTTCTTGTCCATTAAATATCCATATTTGTGCTACAGAACATATGGATTGCCTTATACCTCTCCATTATGAAATCCTCAACTGGTTCCCCTATCAAACATGGAAGAAATTTGAAAAATGAATCATGGAGTAGAGTTGATTCCCTCTCGGCGTATGAATGATTATGTCGATATAGAGAATGATTTTACCTAACTAAGATCACACAATAATTTCATCGAATAATAGGTATAGATCTTTCTAAGAAATTGTCCCATAAAACCAGGCTACACATTCATTTATACAACTCCTGCTGTCACATCTTCTGTTAGTGTGTGTCCATGTCTATCCTTGGGTCCACAATTTTATGGAACCCATTTTATTCCTGATTTCACTTCTTCCATGGAGGGTAATTTTACATTTAAACAAAAAATTTTGGAATCTATGACCATTGAATTTCTTGAAAGCATCAGACCTCAACTCATATATTTCCCCTCAATGAATTAAAATTAAAATATTACCTTGTATAATAGGCATGTACCCTTATCACCAGACTCATACTTCAATCATTCCATGATTTTACTCCATGATTGTCTTTTATCTGTCATCTATCCAGTCATGACCATATACCCATTAAATATCTACCTTAGTAATAATGGAAACATTTTTCCAACGGTCTAGGCCCTAATTTTTTTCCCATCCTCCCAAGTTTTGATAAAAAATTACCCATATTTCTTTTGAAAAAATAAATGAATAAATGATCTTATATCTCAAAACATGAGTACAAACCATGAATTAGTATTGAAGATAATATAACCTTTTTCTCTAGATAAAAATACATTCATAATGCAGGGACAACCTATCAAATAGGTTTCACCTGATTTGAGTGAAATTCAATCCTAAAAGGGTTTTATTCAAAACTAAGAAGCTCTAGGTCTCCCACATAGACCTATTGATCAATTCTCACAACTAATCCATAAGTTTTATCCAGTATTCCTCAAAGAGGAAGCCTATCTAATGTAGGTAAAGAGAAAACCTAACTATGAGTGAATAGAAATCAATATCAGCTTATAAGGGAACCAATCCTCTTCGAGAAACCTCAAAAAATTGAACTCCTTGGAGGCCACGATTTTAATTAAGAGTATATATTAAAATAAAATTAAGCAAGATTACATATAGAAAAATAACACCATGAGTGTCATGTTCACCAAAATCATATGGTTACCCTTCGACATAGTATTCAACGAACTAACAAGATAACAATAATTGAAGTCTAAGTAATCACCACACCTTCAAATTAATCACCATAAATCCACATCACCTAACATCATAAGGAAATATTTATTCATGTTGGATCTATTTTGTAGAATGACACACAAAAAACTATGTAGGAAGAGATAATTTATTTTCTTTTTGTCACATTAAAAAAATTAGTCCATCATCAATGAAATGACACACTATAAAAAGAATAAAATGTCAATCCTACATACTAAAAATGATGCATGAGACACCTATTTCATTTTCTTTTATTGATTAGAAATCAATTACTCACCTCTTTCTAGTAGAGGGGATACTAAAATCGATAGAAAATCATAAAATACAAAAAATGTGTGCTGAAATCAAATAGAAATTCATATACAACTATAACATCATCGCTCCGAATAGAAATCCCATATCGATATAAATGAAGAATTCCAAATGTAACAAGTCCTCTCAATGCAGCAGTCTGATATCCATCACTAATTATAACACATTCCTAAAACTCTTTAATACCAAATCCCAAATAGTAATTAAATATAGAAGGTAAACCCATTCATACTAAATAGTAACATCCCAACCAATAAGCCATTAAACCACTTCCATGAGCAGGGTCATTACATATCATCATGTAGGAATCTCCATATTTCAGAGGCTGTTGACTAGCTATGAGGTCCTAATATGTGTCTAGGGAGATGATATGTCTTCATATTAGAGTAATCACAATCGAAATAACAATATATCATCCAAGAATAAATAAAATAGAGTCCAAGAAATAAAAATAATCTAAACTATAATAATAATAATAATAAATGAAATAATATAATTTCATGAACATCAATGTCATGAATATAACACAAGTCACGGACTGGGAAGACCATCCATACAATAGTACATAAAATAAAATGAAATAAAATTATAGATCTCAACTACTAAATCAGATCCATACTACATACATTATCTCCAAGACACTATTGTATTGAACCATCCTAGTCATGCTAATGATCATATTAAGATCTTCCTGATCATGAAGCCTTAGGCCTCAACCATTCCCATCATGCTATATTTTATCATCATGAAATGAAAATATAAGTCTTTATGAAAACATAGGTTCTTGTTTAGGGGAATGTAATAATTTCATTATGCATCCCCTATGATGAAACTAAAATATTTTTCCACAAGTTAATTCATACAAAATATTATTATCCTTGACGAGGAAAGTAAAATGGTAAATAAAATCAATATAAACAGTAGAATCAAGTACATAACTGTTTCATGGGTCTATAACCCCAATCACCTGGGCACAATGTCATATTATATTAGTACATGTATGAAATTATATATATACATATATAAATTACCATATATATATATTTATTTATTTTCTCATATATATTATCAAAAAATCATGTATAAAAATAATATGAAAGTCAATGTATTTGAGAAAGTTATGTCACTATATGGGAATACATGTCATTACCATGGGTTCACCTGTACTCACCTCCAACCACCCTAATGGAGGATTATGTATACCTATGGACAATCCTCTAAAATTTATTCTATCAATCCTACCAATTCTCACTATAAATCGACAACTATTAACATGGGATAACTATAAATAATTACCAACAAACCATGATCATGTCTGCTCTTAAAATTGTAATCATATAGCCACACATGGGCTATGTGTAAATCCTGATGTAAAAACCACTGAGGACTATGTTAGGTAATGTAGTGTCAGACCATACGGATAGGATCAATGTTATAAAGGTTGTGTCACCATTAATAGAAAATATTGAGCAATCAGGTGGTATGCCACAAGGGACAGATCTTTGGTAAAACAACCAATGAATCATTGACATATATGACCAGCTTCAGTCAGACCCACCATATAAATGACTATTTAATCCCCTGGAGTCCTAGGTGCTTCTATACAGAAACTATATATCTACTTGAGTAGACGCATGCATCTTGTGAGAGGATGTCTAGGAAATTCTATTCCAATGGGAAAAAATCCCTTGACATCCAATGTAGTAAGGATCTAAGGACAGAAATGTACACGGTATATTATATAATCATGATCCAAGATAACGAAATTTATGAGGCATCCAAAACCTTAATTGGATATATCAAGTAGAAATGTCATTGGAAATCAAATGAATGAGGATTTGATGAGTATAAAGATCAATAAAATCCACTAAAATTATTGGAATGGATCCATGGAGTACAAAATCCCATAGAATATAATTGAACATGGATATAAGGAGTTGAAATTTCGAAGTCATCAACATAAATTTTCAATATGAATACATCATGTATAACTATACATGGAATCCAATAATATATAACTCAACATTCAGATCCCATAACCACATTTGAGTATACGAAAGATAAATGTCGGATCTTTTCAGGATCATAATATGTAAACCATGATGTGCCTATCGATATTTGCACTACATTGATAATAAAAAATTAAATGCATAAACAAGGAGTGATGTTGGTTGAACAACCCCCCCCCCACACACACACACTAATATCACATCCCCATGGGATTACATGTTTGGAATGGGTTCTATATTAACACCCACTACTATCTCTACAAAAACCTGACATGGAATCTCAGGTTCTGTAAAACAACAAGGAACCTGTATTATCCTTCAAGTGAAATCATAATATATTAATCCTTTATGGAATCCTCTAATGTCTGCAGTTATGTGAATTCATCCTACTCAAGATCCATATATTTCAACGTGAAGGGATTTATTCCTCAAGGGATAACATAATGGTAAGAATTAGGAGGCATCCTAAATTGGATTCTTGTGTGATACATCAGAAAAGGAATCATATAAGGGACCCTAAATAATTGAGTTAATATAGGTGAATCCAAAAATGGATCCTCTATGAAAAAGAGTTGTCATATTCCTCCAATAGTGGATCCTAGGGAATAAATCATCTCAATGCCTGTCTATTTTGAAGCCCACATCACCCAAGAAAGACATCATCAAGGGAAGATCTACGATGTCTTAGTTTATGGAAATAAATCGTGGATTATCTCAGATAATGATCTCAATCCAGGGGAAATAAAAACCCAAAACATTAGTCTCATTCCATTACTCTCACAAAATAGGTATCTATATTCAACTACTGGAGGAAGAAAATATCAATTTATAATAACACCCAAAACACCAACGAGGACTCATCAAGTCAGACCAAGGGTTTCACCATCGTGATCCATCTGGAAATATAATCCTAATATACTAGTCTTATAACCAATTTCTAACATGGGAGAAAACAACAAGAAAATACATGAAGTATTTTCAAGGGGGAAGTATATAGTGCGTATACACTTGTACAAAATGTGGCTTTCCAGTCCCCACCTAGGAATATACATCATCTAAACATGGAATGTCAATTCCCATGTACAATGAGTGTATATCGCATACATGTTGTGTTCCATATATAGGGAACATTTCAATTTTCCACACATGGATTGGACATTTATATAGACTATTTATGTATTGTTATATAGTGGACACCCAAACGGTGTTTGTTAGTGTACTACCCTACACGACTATTTCCCCTCCAAGGGCTATCTAGATGTGTACACAGCTACATGGTCAAGTCCTAGAAAACTGAATGTATAACATATAAATATACTATACATTGATTAGATCATATTCCCTAAATTAATAGAAAACATAGTATATGTTCTAAGAACTACATGATGTTTCATCATGAGCCTCAATAGAAAACCCCTCAAATCATCATAAAACACTATTTTCAACCTCAATATGTGCAGATTGATCCTCGAGGTATCCTAACTAATAATAAAATGGGATTGAAACATGAAGATGATAAATATATGTTTATTTTATAAAAGACATAAAATTTGTTACATTTATATGGAATCCACCTATGTTTTTCTAGTTTCCCAGATGAATAAATTCTAAATGACGATCTACTGCATCTTGAGCTCCGATGCGGTACCACTCTACCTCTCACACTATTTATCTCTCTCCCACTCTCACTCTAGATTAATCTAAAGGATAACATGAATTATATAACACTATGGTGTGCATGAGAATATATGGAGTAAAAAAAGTAAGAACAAAATGAATAAAAGGAAAAAATAATAATAAGAAAAAAGGAAAAATAAAAGGGTTTTGGTCTAGCCCTAACATCTAAATTGAGTTTTGGCCCCACCAAGGAAAATATCCCACTTTCCAAAGACAATTTAAGAGTCACATTTTCGATTCAAAAATCCATTAATGAGATATATACAAATAATGTATTGGGAATAAATTAATCATTAATTTATCAATTTTCAAATATTAATTATTTTTAGAAAATTTTAATGGTTTCTAAATCCACAAAACATATATATTTGGATAAAAACCCTATTATTGGTCAAAACAGTGGCCATAAATATTATCCCAAATCATCTGGTAGGTAAAATTTAAATTTTACCCCTCTATGAATCTCACTTAAAAGAAACAAATTTTATTATCAAAAATACATTCTAAAAAACATGGGACCTAACAATATTAATGAAATAATAATTATTCCTAAAAATAAAATTGAAATTTTTCATTTCAACTTATTCCATCTATAGAAAAGTCAATAAAACACAGGTGTACACATAAAGACTACCATATCATCCAATTGAGGCAAATAATATTTCATCACTCCTTTATATGAATGTTTATAAAAGTCTATTGAATGCATAAATTTTAAAACAATGAAATTATTATGTCTACCTTTGTGATGGATCCTTCATTGGTGTAAAGGGAACATAATTTACCTATTAAAAAATAAAAGAAAAATGATAAAATTAAGAATAAAAGCGATGATGATAATGAATGATTGCAAATGCAAAGGGAATAATATTTTATAAGTGAACCGTTAATGTTATTATCAGTATGAATATTGTTTTGTTATGTAATTATAATAATTTTTATTTAATAATCCAAATGATATATATACTTATAAGTTATTCATACCTGATGTATGGGATTTATATTACAATCTAATTTTATTTCAGGATTTTTTAGGATCATATTTAATTTACAAAAATTATTTTATTATAATGTCATAAAAATATAAATATTTTTTATCCTCTATTTCACTTTTTGTTATTCATTTATATTTACCATTTATGCTGTTATTGGATATATAATCAATAATTATGTTATAAATACGTTTTTACACTCACTTTTGTTTTTGTTAGACATATCATTTATTCACAACATTTATCCTTAATGTGGTGTACATAATACATTATTGATATGTTATATTAGACTCTATCTATATTTAGGATATTTAATGTTTCATTTTTTGATAAGGGTTTTTGATTAAAATGTTACCAAAATGGTATTTGTTTTAGTATAAAAACAAAATAATTTTATATGATTGATTATGAATAAACAACCAATGAAAAATTTCAACAACCTATATCCAAATATTATAAGGTTTCTTGTTCTCCTAAGATGACATTATATATTTAATTATTTTCCGTTCATTCCCCTCTATATATGTACTAAAAATTAAAAAAAATGTTTTTAAATTAAAGTAAATTTTAATTCTTTCTAAATTTGGAATATTTATCTTTCATGTAAATGATTTCCTTAAAATGTTTTCAAAATCATTATTAATATTCTGTAATAAATAAATAAATAAATTTTACCCATGTTCTACATTATATAATAAAATAAAATGTAATATTCTTGCCTTTTTTTTAATGTGGTAATTTTTACCAATAGTGTTTATAAGATTATTATTCTATCATATACCACGTGAATGAATTTTCCCAATATCATGAAAACTCTTTACATATTAGATTCTGCTACATGTTTCCATGGTTTTTTGAAGGAAAATGACATAACTAATATTATTTATTTTTTGAAATTTTTAATATGTGATTTCTAAATGAATAGTGAACTTTCTTAATGAAATTTTATCATGATCTATTAAATATATTTTCATTTATAACAATATTATTTTGATGTTTATTAATTTTAATCAGGGATATGATCCAAGGATACCATATTAATTTATTTTTGATGATTTTTTTATTATGAAGATGAAATATTTAAGAGGACTATATAATTTTTAAGGATTGTACAAGAGAAAAATAATATATTTTTTCAAAATCTTATGGAAATAATATACATTTGTTACAGTTATTTGGATGGTGGGTGTATTATTACACTACAAAGCATTGGGAATAGTTAAATGTTTACGATCTCAAAGGGTACATGAAAGGTTATCCAAATCTGGATAGATAGTACATTGTGGTTTATCCCAATGATAATAGAGTGTATATGGGAGGATATCCCCATCCCAAAAGTTTTTGATTGATGGGATATAAAAACTAAAAAAATGATTAATATATTGGAATGTAGTATTGAAAATCAATTAATATTATTATGAATATTCCATAAATTTTCAACTATATTAATAAAATTTACTTTTCTAATTTTATACTACCTTGGATTTATATCATTTATTCTCTTATGAGTTATGTATTTCTAAATAAAAATGAATTATTCCATGATTAAATTTTGTAATATATGATATTTTTTGTATGATTTAAAATTGTTAAAATCATGATCTAATACACACGAGATTTTATTATGATGAATGTTGAATTTTAACTAGAATCTATCATGTTTAACCTTATTTAAAATCTAATATCAACCTTTCCTTTGTTTTCTATCTCTGTGATATGAATATTTTATTTACACATGGAATGAATGAGTATGCTATTTTAGGATAAGTTTATGAGAGATGGCAATGATCATTCAGAATATAATATGATTATGTATAAAAACTCAAAATTCAAAAAATCATTATTGTCTCTATAAATTTATTATTCTTATATGTATTGAATATTCATCTAAAATTATATAATATATAATTTGGTTATTTTTGGGTCCCCTAAGTTTGTATTTGAGTAGATAGTATTCTTTTTATTAATATTAAGAATAGAGATCATTAATTATAAACATTAGGAAAAGAATATGTATAAACAATCCTGCAATTTCCTGGGGAATAATGCATTATGGTTTTATTTAAAAATCCATCCCTTCCAAGATACTAGAATGGGTATTAAATAGTAAAAATATGGAAATATGGCTAACAACTATTAGAGGGGGAGATTGGTTATTAAATTTATTGTAAATAATGGATGAATTGGGGTCCTATTAATAAACACCACACTCAACAATTCCAAAGGATACTCATGGGATATTTAGTGTATCCACTATCAACAATTATGATCGGCGTGAATAGATGAAGACTATATAGACCCTAGTTTAAACATATAGTTTCAATTATTTTAAACCATGTTTCGTGATTTATACATTCAATTAATTTTTTTCATGATTATATGATCTCTCACATTGATTATTTTTTTCTTTAAAATGATTATATTCATAGTCAATACAAGGATCAATGAGTAATAATGTGATTAACTATTGTGATGGTCATTGTAATGATTATATCCAAGAGAAAAAAAATAATTGCATTTAGAATATTAAAAATAATGATTATGCATCACTAATTATCTCATTATATGATTAACAACCTTAACATGGGTGAGCTTTATAACAAACCCAATAAGCAGGAAATAGCATTTATTCAGAGTTAGGTTTTTGAAGATCACATAATAATTAATATCAATCATTCTAATTTTCATGAATGTGGGTTGAAACACAGTGGGAAAAACATATAAGGAATGATAAGTTAAGTTTTGGTGAAAAAATAAGGTCATAATGAAATAAATTAAAAAGAAAATGTTAATAATTCAATGGAGATAAATAACATAAATCCTAATGTACCATTATTTTTTCATTTATTAATTTTAGGTAACATGCTTGTTATAAGAGTCAATTACCAAATCTAATGGGTTCACTCGTAAACCATGACAGGGCCAATGCTATGAAAATCATTTCAGTGGTTAATCTTTGATATAGCACACATATTCGTGGTGTGATGCCCGAAAACCTTTTATGGTGTGATAATAATATTGTATGTATTTACTTCACTTAATTTGAATGCAATCCAAATAATGATTTCAAAAGTAAAAGCAATCCATGTTTTATTGAAGTTAAAATTTGGACCAATTATATTTCAAAAAGGGAAAAGAACAATGAAAAAACTATAATTACTACATGAAGACAAATCACGATCACCAGAAGACCCCAACACACACCAAACATGCAATGAAAAAGTGGATTTCTTTCTAATCTTCCATGACCAAAAACATTATAACCAGAACCGCATCTATCCTACTGAGTGTTAGAGGAAAAATGAGCACCATTTTCTTTATCTTGGGGTTTGATATTGGAACGCCCTAATCTCATTTTTATAAGGCCATAATTTGACCATTATACCTTTAAGTTAATGATTATTCTCTATGGAAAATAGTTTTTTCTTTTGGGAATTCTAGTAATTTTATTTCAATGTATTGTGATTTTTATGTGTTTTCATGCTAAGGTAATATCTTTAAAACATTGTTTTATTCAAACTCTAGTATATATTTTTAAATGATAAGTGTATTGTTTTTTAAAATTTACTTAAAAATGAAACACTTATTTTTTAAAGAAAATTCCATGGGAGGTGTGAAATTTGTTTTGAATTTCAAAATATTTTTATGAATCTATTATTTAACTAAAAGTAATACAATAAATAGATTTGGTTATTTTTAAAATTCAAAAGATTAAAATAATGGGGGAATTATGTTATTTTTTTAAAATTAAATATATTCATTATGTAATGAAAATAATTATATATATTTTTGTTTTATTTTTTAAGATTATATTGCATATTTTGGAAGATGTGTTAATACATTAATAACCCTTTAGGGTCTATCCCTCTAGCCATGTTGATGGACGCATCCCGTGGTTGGTGGTTTAGACTAAGCCTTCAACCTCATCATGGCCCAGCCCATGGGCCTGTGTGTGTGATCCAAAAGCACATAGAGAGGACGCAGGTAGTGTGCCACCGTGCAAGGAAGCACAGAGGCAAGGGTGGGAACAGAGCACGCCTGGAGAACATTGGTACGGGGCAGTACCGGGTTGGAGGGAAGGAGAATTATGACCTTAGGGAGGGATCTCTTACCTTATAAGGAACCCAAGAAACACTTCCTCTTTTGATGTGTGATGGGTTGTTTTTGGTGGGACATGATCTTTTCCATTAGATCATGGCTTGCATGATCTGGACCATCTGATCGGTTTGATCTTCGAGTCTCCACAAACTCGGTTTCCCTCGATGTTATTCTTGAGTTGTCTGATCTACCTCTGATGTGATCAAGACAATTAGTTATATATTAAAATGTCACTCCACTCATGGTCGTCTGATCAAAATATTATCTAATACAAAATAATCTATTGTTTTTATAAACTGTAGACTCACCCCTACTATCCAATCAAATCCAACTTAATCAGAGTCATCCATTTATTTCCCTAGTTAACTCAATTATGTCGTTGGCTCCTTTGCACCAAACCCATGACCACTCACTGTATCTTCTTTCTTATTCAATTATTTTTAATTCTGCCTCGAGATCCCCCAATTTGTTTGGTTCTTGGTTCTCTTGACTTCATCCCATAAGATCCTCTCCGATAACCTTTCTTTTTATTTTATTTTCTCATGTTATTTTTTATGTTATAGGATTTATTTTTTCACAAGCTTTATATATTTATATTTATATATTTAAAACACCGACATACATTGGGTTTATATTTAATAAAGACATTGGATTCACTTTGTTTTTTTATCTTGTGGTAATTCTATGTTTATAATTTATATATTAATAGTTATAAATAAATTATATATGTATACAGTTAAAATATATATATAGACACACCCTATAATTTCACCCACAATTCAACTATTTTTTCTTTTCATCGTTTGATCATTCCCTATCCATCCCTCTTGAACTCTTGAAGCTAGGTAAGGGTTCAATATTCTATGTTTTATTGTTGTTAAATATTTATAAAATTGTGTATAAAATAATATATATATATATATAGTTTTATACTAGTAGTTAATCATAATACACAAATGTTTTTTTAAATATGTTTTTCAATTATATAACCCATGAAAGGAATTTTATGTTTCTTTTTCAACATGAAAAACCATATTTATTAATTTTAATTGTTATTTATATTTGTATATAAGTAAATTAAATTAGGAATAACTCCAATACTAACTATTTTGAGTTCTCTAAAAGTAATTGATAATTTTCCAATTATATTTTATGGTATCAATCACATTCTGTGGTTTAATCATGTTTAGATCTATTAGAACATAATATATAATATTTTTTTTTCAGAAATAAAAATCGTTTGGGTATTTCTTCTTCATTAATGAAGATTTGTTTAAAATGATATACTAAATACTTATAACCCATGAAACTGGTTTATTTCTTATTATTTTAATATGAAAAACCCATGTTTGAATTTTCAATTTATTAAAAATTATTTTTACATATATATGTATGTTTGTGTAGAAAATTCGAGATTGGGTTTTCACAAAACGAATCACTGGTGATTAAATTATATTGCATGAATTTACTAAATCTTGATTCATGTATGGGAAACCCCAATTATACATCTTCTGAAAAGGTTTTATATTGGATTCATACCTATATGAGTATACATATAGTTATTTGGATTATGATTTCCAAAATTTCAAATAAATTCTTTCTATGTTGTAAAATTGTTTTTATGTATATGCATAAAGAATACATGAATATACAAGCTCATGTGATTAATTCTACTTTTTAAAAAAATTATACATGAGATATTATTTTAAATCTATGTGTTGTTTTAGAAATTGTCACATGAAATTCCCATGACTAATTAATGTTATGTTTAAAAACATTTATATAACAATCAACATTGCATTGACTAAATGAGTATCAAAAAGTTAAAACATGAATAAATGGCTTGGAATTTGTCACATTCTTAATGGTTTAATGAAATGTTTGTTATTTCATGTGACATACCATTATTTTATGCGTATTAGTTTTTATTACATATGAAACAATGTGTTGTTTTAGTTAATCCACGTCACTGTTAAATCTGAATCAAACAAGTCTATATCTTTTTACATTTTGGAATAATCCATTTCATCTATAATCATGTGTGAAAAACTTATTATGGAATTACAATTTTAGAACAGTACTCTATGAATATAAGACCATACTAAGACATGCGAGAAATTTATTGGACATAAATGATGTGACTGGTGTGCCCGAAATTATACAGAGCTCTGATGCATTAGGTAAAGTGATGAATCTTCCAGGATAAGTATAAAGATGTGTGAACATGATACTAGCTTTTTTCCCAACTATGTGTTGTATATAACCACAATTATGTTGGGTTATTAATCGTACGGTCTTGGCGCACAGCCTTGATAATGTCTGGAATTATACATTCCCTCATTATATAATGGTAAACGATCAACCGAATAAATTTTTGACAAATGGAATATCCCCTTGGTAAAAAAAATTCTTAGATTAAGGTAATAAAGGCATAAGGGATATCCAAGTATGAAAATGGAAATTCATTCAAGGAAAGGTTATCTAATGTTAAGGTTATATGAAATTCATTTTAATTGCTAATGAATCATGATATGGATGCTTATTTTTAAAACTATGCATTTAGTGTTGGATTTATTAGATTAAGAACTATACACATTTCATAGATTTCTTGTTTTTGTATCTGCACTCTGGTTCATGTTTTATTAGAAGTTTTTATGTAAGAAGAATTTTCTTATATTAAAAGTATTATAGAAAAAAATTTGCATGTACCCTTTGAAAATATTGATGATGTGCCTCGAAAAGTAACATTTTCCTCTTATGAAAACTTTTTATGATTATTTCAAAGGTTGTTGTTTTAAAAGGAGAATTTCTTTAAATATTTTAAACCACTTTCTAGTCATTCTTATTCTCATCCTACATTTTAATTTATTTCTTATTGGATTTAGTAGATTCATCCAAGCTTTTAGTACTCTTATGTGACGACATCAATATAAATCTTAAACTTATCAATTTTTTGGAAGAAGTGTTGAAATAGAAACTGATTTTCCAGTAGCTAAACTGAATTGATCCTCTATATTGGGACAAGATGTGTAATTTTTATATGATTCTATTTATGAAAACAATTCACACAATGTTTCAGAAATTGATTCCAGATTTTTGGGGTCGGGGTTGTGATAGTTGGTATCAGAGATTCGGTTTATATAACTCTAGAAAACAAGAACTGAACCAATAAAATTACATAAACATTATAATTTATGTTGTTTTATTAATGGTCATATGGAAAACGAAAATACTTTTCTTTTTTCACTTCTTATTGAGGATATAGATACCAAAGTTTCAATAGACATCCATGAAAACTTTGTAATCTATGCACACATTGGTATAACATGCAAACACCCCTATGACATGTCCAACTCTCTCCGTGTACTTAAATTCCACCGAGGAGCGGGTTTTGTCTACCTATTTATGATGAAAATCCCATTTTCATCCTATGCATGTTAGGGAAAGTACATCAAGTGGCATTATGGATTCTTCGCCATAGATGAAAACATCTTATCCCCTAGGGAATTTCAAGAAGCTGCAGCAGTGGGTGACCACCACATAGCATATATATGCCAAATCTTGTCCTATGGCCATTATGGTCAAGTAAACGACTTCTAAATCCTTGAGATTGAGACCTTCCATTCATTGTACATACATCAAGTATATATTGATGTCTCTCATCTTTATATCGCTCATGTCTCACTCTGGAAATACCAAAAGTGTACCCACAAGATTGAACCAGACTGCTCAGGTTGCATTTGGTTCAGGGTTATCAAGAGTTTCAAAATTGGTTTGGGGATCCATGTAACTGAAAAATGGTGAAACCATTAGTCTTGGGGTTTGTGTACCAGTTGTTTCTACAACTTTTTATTTCTTCATTCTCTTACATTTTAAGTCTTTGTGATTTTGTATGAGTTTCAATGATTGGACTTTCATTCTTTTTTTTGTTTCTATAATGAAGGACAAACACATATCTTTCCTATTCCCATTGAGGTAATAGAGGCCATTAGGTTCAAAACATATGGGGAATAATTCTTTCCCTATGTAAACCTATGAAGAACATGTAAACAATTTTATGAGGAATCAAAGAGTCATGAGATTATTCGCTCCTGAAAAGGGAATGCCTATATCTACCACTTCATAGCCATAGTACAACTTGTTGAGTATGAGCAATGGGGAAAGTACAATGATGGTCTTTTATTATTCTTCACTCTATCCCAAAAATCTCACTATCAGGGCAATGTATCAAGTGCCTTCCTTAGAAGGTAACCTTCATGTATCCTACATGAATGAAATCCTAAACTTCAGTTTCTATAACCACGTCTACGAAATTGTCATTCTTGGATAGGAGACAGTCCAATGTGTTCATAGTGATTTTTTCCATTCAGACATCTCTGAATTTTCTACCATTCAATCCTTACTCTGGAAGCTCGAGTGGTTCAATGTGAGAGTTATACCCTTACTGTCTGAGGTGTGTTAGGACCAGAGAAGTGGAATAATTGAACACTAATTTGGGTATTCTGCTGACCAAACCTAAGGTTCCTCTTTGATGGGTGATGTTATGAATAACGTCAAAGACTCATTTTATCTTGGTTCTATAGAATGAACTGTGAGGTTTAAATTATTATTAATAAGGGGATAATGTGACACCCCCCCCCTTAGAACCTTATTCTTGTGTTGTAATAATATTGTATGGATTAACATATCATAATTTGCATGAAATACAAACAATACTTTCCATAATAAAAGAAATCCATGTTTTATTCAAATAAACTTCTAGAATAATTATATTTCAACAAGATCAAAGGATCATGAATAAACTAGAATTCCTATTAGAAGACAAATCCTGATCACCTGAATACCCCAAAGTAGCACAATCATGACAATAAAAAAGTGGATTTCCTTTGGAAATTCAATGACAAAGAACATTATAACCAGAACCGTAGTAATCATACTAACTGTCGGAGGAATAAAGAGAACCATCATCTTTTTCATGGTGTTTGAAGTAGGAACACCCCAATCAAATTTTTAAAAGGCCTTATTTCAACTGTTACCCCTTTAAGTGACTGATGAATTTCTAATGGAAATAATTATAGCTCTTGTGAATTAAAGTTATTTTATTTCAAATTATTGTGATTTTCATGTGTTTTTACATTTAGGTAATATCTTTTAAACATGGTTTTATTCAAAATATTCTATTGATTTTAAAAGGATAAATGTATTAAGGTTTAATAGGGATTTGGAAATGAAAATATTTTGTTTTAAATAAAATACCAAGAGAGCAAAGAACTTTGTTTTGAATTTGAAAACATTTTTATTAATGCATTTATTAATTAAAAGTTATACTATCATTTGATTTGTGTATTTTTATTCATCCCAAGTTTACAATTAAGTAGGAAGTATGTTATTTTTTAAAAATTTAATATATTAAATATGTAATGAAACTAATTATGTGTGTTTCTGTATTATTTTCTATGAATATATTATATATTTTGAAATATATGTTAATAAAAAACCTTTAGGGGCCAGCCGTCTAGCCGGGATGAAGGATGAAGAATGCGCTAGGAGCCCACACCTAGGTCTTCATCCATAGCATGGTCTAGCCAATGGGCATGTGTGTCTGCGCTTCAAGCATTTAGAGAGGATCCACATAGTGTGCCACCATCTGGGTGGCACTGAGGCAAGGGTGGTCATATAGTTGGCCCGCAGAACACCAGAACATGGAGGTGTCGAGAGGGAAAGATGGAGAATTATGATCTTAGGCTTGGAGCTCTGGACTTATAAGGAACCCGAGAAAAGTGTCACATTTCTATTTTGGATGGGTTTTTAGGTGATATGAGATTCTGGCCATCTGATAACTATGTGAGTGATATGTATCGTCCGATCGGTCTAATCATCGAGCCTCCACTACCATAGTTTCCCTTTGTGCTTGTCATGAGTCGTCTAATCTACCTATGATCAAACGATAACCATTTAATCTATTTTAAAATTACATGCCCCTCAACGACATCTGATAAAAAAAGATGTAATCCCCACCCTCCATCATTTTTATTAACTGCGGAATCACCCTAACCATTCAATCAAATCTAACTTAATCAGATCCATCCATTTCATTCCCCATTTTTCTCCACCGCGTCATCTAATCCTTAACACCAAACTGGTGGCCACTCACTGTATCTTCGTTATTCTTCTTTATTATTTTATTCTCCATCAAGATTCCCCCATTTTTTATGGTTATGTAGCACTTGACTTCTACCCATTAGATCATCGCCGATCTCATTTTATTTTGTTTTATTTTTCCATGTTATTTTCTATGGTTTAGATTTTAGTTTTCCACAAGCTATATATATAGATTAAAAACATCAACTAATTTGTGTTTTTATTTAATCAAGATATTGTTTTTGTTTTGTTTTGTTTTAGTCTATTGTATGTCATTTTTTATAATTTATAAATGAATCATTATAAATAAAATAAATATTTATACTACTTATATATATATGCACCCTATACTTGAACCTGAAATTCACTTGTTTTTCGTCCCTTGAACATGGGAACTTTCCCTATATAGCCATATTGCACTCTTCAAGCACTGTAAGGGATCAATTTTTTATGCTTTATTTTTGTAAAACTTTTTTAACTTTGTGTATAAATGAATATATATATATATATATATATATATATATATATATATATATATATATATATATATATTTCATCTTAATCGTAACACACGTAAGGGTTTATAAATGCGCTTTTAAAGTATATAACCCATTCAAGGAATGTGACATTTCTTTTTATACATGAAAACACGTTTTTTTATTTTGTTCCATGGTTATAAATATAAGTATAAAATACATAAAATTTTTAATAACACCATTCCTACCTGGTTTGAGTTCTCTAAATGAAATTGGCAACGTTCCAATGATGTTTTATTGTATTATGTACTTTTAGGCAGTTAATCATGTTTTAAACCATATAAATGATATATATAATATCATATTTACAAAAATGAATCCATTTGGGGCTTTATTTTTCTTTAATGATTATTTTTTTGAAATGATATACTAAAAACCTGTAACCAAGGAAGTAGGTTTATTTCATCTAATTTTCATATGAAAACCCCATGTTTGAAATGGTTATATATTAATGTAAATTTATACATATAGATGTATGTTAATGTAACAAATATGAAATCTGGTTTTCAAGAATCATATCCCTAGTGATTAAATTATGTTTCAAGAAATTACTAAATCATATTTGGGTAGTGAAAAACCGCAAGTATACATCCTGTGTAAAGGGTTTATATTGGTTTCATATGCATATGAATATACATATATGTATTTCTATTCTTTTTTCCCAAATTTTAAATGAATTCTTATTATGTTGAATTTTTTTTATGTTTAATAATAAATAATACATGCGCATATAAGTTCATGTGATTATTTCTCCTTTTACAAGAAAAAAAAAAGAAACTCTATGTGAGATAATGATTTTACATATATGCATTTTTTACAATTTTTCACAAGAAATGCCTCTGACTACTTAAGTATTTGATTTAAATAATTTATATAACAATCATAATTACATGGAATAATATGTATCATAAAGTTGAAACATGAAAACATGGTTTAGAAATGGTCAAATTATTAAGGTTTTAATGAAAAGGTTTTTATTGAATGTGACAACACATTATTTTATGTGTATTAGTTGTTACTACAAAGGAAATAGTGTTTTCTTTTAGTTCATGCACATCACTGTTAAATTTATATCCAATAAGTTTGGTTCATTTAAAATTATGGAATAATCCATTTCATTAATGAATGAGTATGTAAAAAAGTATTATGGAATAATAATAATATATGTACAGTTCCCTATGAATATAATATTATACTAAGACATATGAGGAATTTATTTGACTTACATGATGTGATGGGTGCACCCGGATTTATACAATACTCCAATGCATTAGGTAATGTGATGAATCTCATGTATTATGTTAAATGATCTGTGAATATGATGCTAGCTTTGTTCACAACTGTGCATGGTAGTTAACCACCACTATTATGGGTTTTTACCCGTATAGTCTAAGCACAAGGCCTTGAAAAAGTATGGAATTATAAATTCCTTCATTATTTAATAGTAAATGATCAACTAAGGAATTTTTCAACTAACATAATATCCCTTGGCTATGAATCGTCTATGATTATGGTAACGAATTCATAAGGAATAACCGATTATGAAAATGGAAAATTATTCAATGAAAGGGTATCTAATGTTAAAGATATATGAAATTCATTCTATGTGATAATGAATCATGATATGAATTCTTATGTTTACAAATATGCTTTTATATTTGGATTTATAAATTTATAAACTATGATAATTGCATACATTTCTTGTATACCTAAGTGTACTATGATTCATGTTTTATTAGAAGTTTTTAAGTAAGCACAATTATCTTCTATAAAAGTTCTTTTGGAGAAATGGTTGCATATAACGTTGAAAATATTGATGATGTGCCTCATAAAGTAATTTTTTCCTCTTAAGAAAACGTTTTATGATCGTTTCAATGGTTGTTGCTTTAGAAAGGAATTTTCATTAAATAATTTAAATCCCTTACAGGGAATTCTTATACTCACCCTACATTATAATTTATGTTTTAGAGGATTTAGTATATTATTCCAATATTTTAATACTCTTATGTAAGAAAATCAATATAAAGCTTAACCTTATCAATTTTTTGGAATAACTTTTGTAAAAGAATCTTATTTCCAAGAAATTAAACCAAATTGATCCTCTGTATTGGGATAAGATGTGTAATTTTTATATGCTTGTATTTATGAAAAACATTTCACACCATGTTTCAGGCACTGATTCCGAACATCTAGTGTCGGGGTTGTGACACTTCTTTCCATACTTGATGATTTTATTTTGTGTATTGTAATAATATTCCTTATGGGAATGTTATTTTTAATACTTAAGTGGAATTTTATATAGTCTTTTATATATACTATCTCTCACTCTATATTTATCCATTATAAATTAATATGATAACTAAATTTGACTTAATATTCCAAATCATCTATTGAAAATCTATAGGAGTAAATATGAACATTAATATATGATTGAAATTAAATTTTCATTTCATTGGTTTTCATTCATATTCATAAAGTGTATTTATCTTGGATGGTTTGATAGATAATCAATATTGAATATATTTCAATTATATGGGTGTTTGTTTCTATCACCAATGATGATTTTTCATGTCTTCATCTGAATCACATTTTTGAGGTATTAATATAATAAATTCATTGTTTTCTAACAATTTTAGAAACTACATATAGAATTTCCCCATTTTCTTTTTAGTAATTGTGAAGGAGAATCACGGAGAATTGTGATAGGGGATTCAAACGGCCAATAGTATCTCCAAGAGTTATTATTTTCCTCTTCTGTTAAGAAGTAAGATGGGATAATGACTAATTAAATTTTTTACCATGAACAAAAATAAGATAATACTTCAGAAAAAATAAACTTTACCCAATATTGATGAATTTTTTTATTTCAGTCATGGTGTTCAGTACATTTCCATTAATTTTATTCATTTTTCAGATAAAAATATAATAGTAAAAATAGAGAAATCCCATAGAAATCCATCCATATAATGTAATGACACGAGGAATTTCACAATATTAAATTTCCACATATCAATGAACCCCATTGAACTATCATGATCATAATGTCTAATGGATCTAAATTTTACCTCTATCAATTTGTTGGAGTATTTCTAAAATATATTCTTATGTAATCTATGTGGGAGGAAGAGAATGAATATCACATGTAAATTATTTTAAAGACTATAAGGATAGAGAATATATATTCTAAATTCAGAAAGATTAAATTATGGCCACATAAAGTGTCATTCATTGGATACAAGATCACAATGGGGTATATCGGTAAATCCATCTATGATGGATCTCATAGATCATTGGAAACAATAAAAAACAATGGTTGATATCCATTGATTTCATGCATTTGATGGATATTATGGTTCATTGTGGAGAATTAAACATTGAAATATAATATACTCACCATGTTATTAAGGATGTTATCCATGTTCCATTGGGATGAAGAGTCTATGGAAAATCTTTTAGAGATGAAGTGAATTTTTTTAGTGAACCTGCACACACATTACCAAATAGTGTATAAGGGTTTCTAAATTTCAGGTATGCATAGAATATTTTTTTATGATGGGTTCTTATATACTATTTTATATTAGATGTTTATGCTTCTTGAAAATTATAGGCTCATGTGAAAAATTATACTTTTAATGACATAGAGTGATAAATCGTAAATTTTTCAGTGGTGTTATAGAGGTGTTATCTTTGATCAATATGTTTGGAATATATTCTAAAAATTAAATAAAAAATTATATATTCACCTAGAAACTGTTTAATATGTAGTAGAGATGATGGTATGATTTTATTAATGATTATGAGATCTAAATATATTAACACCATCATAATTGGAATAAGGTGTGTAATGCGTTGATTCAAAATGATCAAGATATTTTTTTGGGTTCAGATCATAAAATATCCCATATTTATAGAATGTTTATTGGTAGGAAATTTATTCTTAAAGGATGGACAAAAATATTATCTTACTCAAATTAGTGTCCAACCATTTATCTATCTGGTGGTTAGAGAGTTACATGAGAATGATATATAGATTAAAAAGTGATGATAAATGATCCTAAGAACAAACATGATTATGATGGGAAGATTATCTTGAAGAAAAACCCATCTTCCACTATTTTAATATAATTTCATTGGTAAATTTTTGATTAAGTTAATGACTCATAATTATCTATTAATCATGGAAGTATTAACATTTTTACGGAGCTTATGGAAAAATTCTGTTTGGATAACATTGAATGAAATATTGTGGATTTTGTTTCTTGGTGACTGTTATGCAAAAACATTAAAGATTGGAATCCAAAGTGTAAGATGATTTTATAAGCATTGCACTTACCTATATTAAAATAATAAATCATCATTATATATTTGATCGTATGTCTCCCCAATACATATTGAGAGACTAATTCTATTTCGGTAATAGTCGATCACCTTAGGAGGTCACCACATGAAATTTAAATAAGAGAAGATTTCCATGTAGATCAGCATTCCTAGATATACATTAATGATGTTATGAGGATACATGGTATGAAACATTATATTTTATCTAATCATGATCCAAGGTATACATTGAATTTATAGTGAATACATTAGAAATTTCTAGATATGTTGTTTTATTATTACTACATACTATCCTTAGGGATATGTTTAGTTTTAGAGAACCATTATAACCCTAGTGGATATATTAAGAACATGTTATTTTGATTTAAATTTTGGTTGGGATCAACACATTCCACGTTCCAAATTATATTAATATAAAATTATTAAATTGAACATTCAGATGATATCATATGAAGACCTATATGGAAATAAGTAACAAACAAATATATACAGGGATGATGTTCGCTAATCAAATCCATCATAAACTTCTAATGATGAGTAAATGAACAAGAAGTTAAAGGATTTCAATAAAACATCATGGTAATTAAGTACCCATGGAAGATTAAATCTAATAATAATGAATGAGGTATAAAATTCAATGTTTTTCTGATGGTATCACTAAGAATTTATCTTTAAAATAATTTTATGAGATATTAATGGAGGGAATGCTACGAAATTTGGTATATTTCCCTTTTCATGATTTATCCTCTAATTGGGATGGTTTATTTTTTAATATCATTTCCACCAAACCATAATCAATCCCATGATATGATCAATAAATTTATTTTATGGAACATTATATATGACACTTCACCTGTACAAAATAGATATGTTATACAACTGGAGCACGATGAATCATATGGACAATTTTTTTTATAAATATTATATTATGTATAAAATGATCAATTTAGTTAGACTATTCATCTAGTTAATGTTCATTGGAATAATTAGAAATTTGAGAATGTTATTTGGGTAAATTTTTATAAATGTGGTAGAAGTATCATATTGTTTTTCATTGGATTCATATAATTTAGATAGATAATTCATTTTTAGGGGGGGAATGTAATACCTAAATATTTTACATGTATCTGTGAACATAAATTTGACATATTCAATACATTACATTGGATGCTTCCCAATGTCTCAATAAACGACAATATAATTTTTCCTATACAAGAAAGTATATAGATTATTGTGTATGAATAAGTTTTTCAATATTATTCTATATATTTATATACATTTTTTTAATAAATATTTATTGAGTAATTCCAATGAAATATTATTTTTTTTATTATAAGCATTTCATAATTAAAAGATTTATTTTTGTAATAAAAATTATTTTTCTAAGTGTTATGAATTATTAAGTCAGAAAATATATTTATCTATTTTCAAAAAACTATCTAATGAAATTTATTACAAATATTGGAATAATGATTCATATATTAGTTATATAAGGATTTTTTATGTACAAAAAATCATTTTATTGTAAATCTAATTAATTTTTTTATAAAAGTTTTTATGATTTCAATGTGATTATATATAAAGAAATTAGATATATATATATGTATTAAGAAAGTAAATTAATTGTATAAAAAATAAATTTTATCAAATAGTTTATCAAATATTCTATCATTATTCTATTAATATTAACTAGTATTTTATTTATAATGATTTTAATTTACTATAAGAAATTACATTTCCAAAATGGTTATTAATTGATATTTTTGGAATTTACATGAAAATGAAATTATGCCACTAGTAAGACATTTATTAGGAAAAATGGTTTCTATATTTTTAATAATCATGTAAATTTTTTTAATCAGTCCAATTTTATTTTATTCTATAATTAATTGTAAAAATAGAAAATAGGGTTACCACATCTACTTTTAAAACATGTTTGGAGTGGGTTCAACTAAGAGATAGGGGTACTATTTCAACTTATACAAGTCTTGATATTGATGGTATTGGGGAGCTAGAACATATATAATCTTTTTTATATTATTAATATTCAATTTTATTACACTTTTATATTAATGTAACTTTTTATTATTTAAATCTTTCTATTAATTCCACGCGTGTACCTAACCTCGCATAAAAAAACTTACCCTCTTCTCCACCGCCTATATTTACATAATTTTATCATACTAAATCATCCAAAACCATTAAAAACATTATGTGATTTATGACACTCGTTATTGTGATTAAATTCTCACCCAACTACCATATTTGGAATGCATAAGGGGTATGCCAATGGAGGACTCCCAGGGAAGAGGTAATCATCATACTCAGATCATTTAATGTTTTATTATTATTATACATCGCATAAATATATTGTAAAAATAAAAACATAAATTCTCCAATTCCATTAATATATTGAGATTTTATTATGATCTTTTACATGAAAATTACACATAATTTCCATCAAAATGGAAATAAAAGTATTCCTCTTGCATGTGTGTGGACTACCACCTCAATATAACAGAATGTTTGATTGTACGTATTCACCAATAATGGTTCATTATTATCTTATATTTAATTTTATATATTATAATTTATATAACTATTCTTATAAAAATATTTTTTCTTATCGACCATCATAACTTACCATCGTGTTGAAAATAATTACGTCTTTTTTTCATACTTAGGGACTACCACATCCAAAAAGTGATGTGATTTTTTTTCCATTTCAACATTACATGGATGTAAATAAGTAAATATTGATTGATTATTTATTAAATTCATGATATTAATATTTTTATGTAATTTGGATTTATATTTTACATTTCCTTCTTTTTTTCAATCAGAATGTATTGTTATCACTCGTGAATTTATACACACTACAATCAACATGAAATAACATAATTTGTTTTTCATTAACACATTATATTAATTTTTATAATAGTGTGTATAATGATTAATAAATATTTATATTAAATTCTTGATATTTTAGTTATAATGGTACCATGATCATTGTTCAAGGACCATAATCAATGAACCAAAACATACATGAGAAACAAAGCCCTTAACACCCAAAATTACAATGATAATGATGGTGTTGATAATGAATGCGATATATATAATTATATTAAAACATTTTATGATAATATAATTTTTAATAATGTTCTATAATAATATTATAATTATTTTAAATTTATTATATATGAGCATAGAGCACTTATTTTTAATTTCGGACGTGAGGTAGTGTATTTTTTACAATCTCATTTCATTTTAGGATTTTTTTCCAGATTAAATTGGTTAAATTATATTATCATAATAACTAAATCATCATAAGTTTTCTATATTTAGTGTTAGTATAGGGTTTTACATGTTTATTTCCAATTTTAATTATTTTTTGATCAACAATCATTAATTATTTTGCGGGTAATTGTATCACTTTTGATTACCTAAATCTTATTCCATATTATCCCAGTTTTTCCAACATCGGATGTTTTAATTTAACCATTGAAAAATTTTATCATGATACTATTAAAATAAATTTTATTTAATGATTCAATTTTTTAAATTTTATTTAAGGGGTTTCAGATTCAAATGATAATAAATCATTATTGGTTTTATGTTTTAATATCACTATTTACAAGGAATGTTTAGGCATAACGTTTTATATTTAAAATATATGATATATAAATAATATATATCATTTATTTTGTTCTCTTCTCTTTATATAATTATATTAAATATTTCAATTCAATTTCCCCTTTCTATGTACTCAAATTTATAAATGAATATTTTTATCGAACATAGAATTTTTATCTATATGGGTTGGGATTATTTTTCATACATATTTAAATATTCATTAAAATGTTTTCAAGAATTTGTTTAATATTATCAATATATTAATTAATATTTTTTTACCCATGTTATAATTTCAATATAATGAATGAATATTATTATTATTTTCATTAGTTGAAAGAGGCATTTTTTACAAAAGGTGGGAATGAAATCTATTTTTAAGGAGTAAACCACAAATTAATTTTCCATCCATCAAGAATAAAACTTTATTTTTAAATTCCTTTAAATTTTTCTAATTTTACTATCCAATAACATATCTTTTATAGTATTATGAATATTTTTAGATTTTAAGTTTTTTATTTCAAAATGAAAATTTTATTTTCCTCCGAAATTATTCTTATGAAATTTTAATGGTTCCATAATCTATTACAATATCCTATAATGTTTTTAATGATTCATTGGGATATGATTCAAGGATACCAAATTTATTAATTATCTATATAGATTATGATAATGATGATTATTTATTAACAAAACATGTTTCCTTTTCCATCTGGTTAGCTATGGAAATATGACAAATATTTTCTTAATATTATTGAATAAATATCAATGGGTTGTTATTATTTAATGAGAATCTCTCTTATATACCTCTAATTTTATAGGAAAATATCAATTTATATTTTCTCAATGGGTACTTGGGGGTGGTCCAAATAAATAGAGTTTTTACCTGATAGGTTATCTCAAGGCCAAATGTTGGTATTCGTTAGGATATCACATTCCCAAAGAGGGAATAAGAGTTGTTATCCCATGTCTCATAATTAAATGTTTTGGATGACATAATTAAAAAATGAATTATATAAAAATCATTATTCGCCACATTATTTTCTTATTTTATGACAAGGTATTGTTCCAAAATATATTTTCATGGATAATGATAATTAATTATCTTATGATTTATGTCTCGTGAACATAAAAATGTTTGATCAATGATTCATGTTTACGATCAATGAATTTATGTGTATGATTTTCAAAGTTTATTCTTATGGTATTATTATCTTACACTTATATTATGCTCAATTATGATTATTGAGTTATTTATCCTATTATTACACTTACTGATAAAAAACTCTCCGTCATTCTTATATTTCATTTCTATGTGTTAAATATTAAAGTATTAATTATAATAGGACAATGAATTTTAATATGTGTGAAAATCATTGATTGAGATATTGAAGATCCTTCAAGGAATAAGTTGATCTTTTTCAAGTCTCCAATTGCATAAAAAAATTATGATCCCTGTGTGTTCATTATTGTGAAATATAGTGAACGATATTGTAAAATAATGTAATATTAATGTATGTTATGTTCATGTCACATTAGGAAGGTTGTACTGATCTATTTTTATATATATAGGTATTATTAGGAGTTATATTTATAATTAACTAAATTAAATGGTATATATCTATGTTTTGTGTCATACATGAGTGTTTTGAATGTAATTTCTGTATATTATATCATTTTTTAATAATTAATAAAAATTTAAAGAATTATTTTCTATTTAATAGAACTTAATTTTTGACATTCATAAATAATTAACATATTATACAAAAAGAATTAAATTCAGTCATGCCATTTTTTTAAAATGATAGAAAAATATCCCTAATCATTTTCATTATCACTCTATAAATGTTGGAAACCACTATTGTATTTAGATGGTTCTTAATGATAGTTTTCCCCTACACAAATCATGTGATTCATAAGTTATGAAATTATAAATTGATATCAAATCTTGTTTTTAAATAAAAATAATGAATTATTACAATGTGGATTTAAAATTTAAAATATGAATGGATCATTGAGTGGGAGTTTTCATATTAAATACACATGATTAAACACAATGTTATTTATAATGTCTTCTTATCAATAATAGACACTCATTGAATGAGTAAGATATTATTGGAAATAAAATTCATTGGATAGTGATGTACAATGTTTTATTTTAACCCTATCATTATTGATCACATAGATGGTTATAAAATGAATGATTTCATTTTATGAATTAATTTCATTTAAATTGAACCTATTGAACGTGTTATGGTACTTCATCTACTCAATTACATCCCATTGTATCACCTCATTTTCATAATATATTCGATTGATAATAACACATGGTATTTATAATATTTGGTACTGAGACCAACTCTATTCCATTTGGGTAACCCCCCCCCCCTCAACATGAACTCTATACTATAATTTTTTTATTGATTTTTATGTATTAGGAATCAAATAGTTATATTAACAAGTAGTTGATATTTATTATCCCTCGATAATCAATATATTACTCATTAATTATTTATACCACCCTAATTGTATTCTTCTCCAAAACTGGTTACACCCCTAGCCATGATCCTCTTCATAAATGGTTATTCACCCCAATTACAACCTCATTATTATTCTCTTTATTAATAGACTATAGAATGATCTATTGATATTCATCTATTATAGTAAGTAATATAACATGATAATGTAAAAATAAAGAACTATTTAACTTTATGAGTTAATGTTACAATCATTCCACAAATATTTTTAATAACCCATTTTAGATCATTTACCTCAGTGCTATGTGGATTAACTAAATCAACCATTTGTATGATAGATTTACGACCGCACATAGCTCTAAACTATTCTTGTAATATATGTTTCATTTATTTCTAAATTTTTATGCTTTTATGAAACAATGAATGATGCTCTCATATTAAAACCATAAAATACTTATTATTTATCATTTCATTATTTTGATTTATTTCATAATGTATTAAATTAGTTTATTGATTTCTCATGTTCTTGTATCTTCATATCTACATAAAAAAATGCAGACATTATTCCCCATATAGATATTTCCCTATCCTTTATGGAAAATAAAGTATATTCATGATACATAATTCATTTTATTCTTCAAAATTTCTACTACTGAGTAAGGGAAATATATTGTTTTAGTCCACCTCACATAAAGTTAATCACTATAAAATATGTTCTTGTATGGTTACAATATCTATCATGTATGGCTATCCTAAAAAACAAGAAGGCTTTAACGAAAACCTTATTGTTTATGTCTAAATCAAAATGAAACCATGTCATTGTATCTCAAATATTCAAAATATCCATTATTTATTATAGGAATAGTACTTCCATCAAATGATGAGAATTTTTTAAGAACTATTGTTTTAGGTATCTTGATTTCAATGAAAACCACATAATTATGTGAGAGTCAAGTGAATTAGTTATAAAACCTTTTTATTAATCAATATTATATAAATATTCAGGTAAATTCTTCTTCTAAAATGATTATTTTGAGGATACTCAATTTTTTACGTTGTAAATCGATAAAATTCTAAAGAGAAAACAACATATCATCATCCATGGGCCTTCAGTATTTATAGGGGAGATATCCATCGATTATATTCTATTTTTCATGTATAATCAAGGATATTTGTAATCTTTTATAGAATATAAAATTTTTCATTTATCCTAAATAGAATAAATATAATGAATTATATAATATTTTATAACAAAAAATCCCATACATCTCCAATTATTCATGTTTAAATTTTCTCGTAATAGTAATGACCTCATAAGAATTAAAAAATATAATATAAATCATTCCATGTATACAAAACTAACAAGAATGGAATTCATATCGAAATAATTATCCAGGAATTCCTAATTCTTCATATTTTATATTCTATGCATATTGTGTCTTGTGGGCATATGGAATCAGTGACTATTTTTCTCTAGATCACATTCATGAAATGATTTATATCTCAGATCCAATCATGGAATCACTCAGCATGCAGAAAAAAATTATTTCTGAATTGGTAAATTGAAAAGGGGTGAATACAATCCTTTGATTATTATCTGAAAGCACATATACACTAGATCATATGGTAAATTTGTATCTACATATTTTTAAGTGGGTCAATAATAACATTCTCCAAAAGTCCTATATTGGATATCAAGTGTCGTGGCTGACTTTCTCGCGTCGACGACACCCACGAATTGAAGTATGTTTTCCTTATTTAACTTATGATCTTTTTCTAACGAGGGGATGAAATTTGTTATTAATAATGCAATGGGTCTCCACTACTTTAGACCACCATGATCTTTCATTTTGCAGTGTATTGGGTGGTTTTTTAAAATAAATATGAAGTTTATTTTCAGTTAGTATGAATCACTCTTTTATTTGTTAAAAGTCGTTCCACTGACCTATGGTTGATAGAATCTCTATTTACACACTTTTAACTTCACCTTATATAGTTGTGCCTTAGGGGTCTCGCTTCCCTATAAAGGCCCTCAAACTCACCTACATGAGAACTCATTTGTGTATATACATTCCTTCCCATATATTCGCTCCTTCCAGTATGGTGGATATTCTAACAATATATCTAATGTAATTGGAGCCATCCTATTACATATTAAAGATTGATATAGATCCTCTAATATCATTTTTGGTCATATTTGTTTTATACTCCACCAAAACACTAATACAATTTCTCATAAAATTTTAAGACAATGAATACTCAAAACATTGAAACTCAATTTTTAATAATCCTCAGGAAAATAATATGAAAACTATATTCATGTGAATTAAAATAAATCTCTTCATGATATAATAGAATATTTCATGTACTAATTCGAATTATCATCTTTATATTATTGAAATTAATGTGTAATCTTCAACACAACATAAACATGTCATAGAAACATATACTAGTTCAACAATAAAAAAAAATTATATATAGAATACCAATTCTATATTAATAGAAACAATATATCCACTTATGATATTCAACATATATTCTATCTTTAACAACTAAAATTAAAATTCATTTTTATTGGTCTCAAAAATCACTCCAATCGAATTTATTTTCAGTACCACCCAACAATTTATTAAGTCTATATTTGAATTAAATGAATTTCCATTCCCCCTTTATTGGAAATAAATACATATAATAAGTGAGGGTATTACCTTCTCTGGAATTATAAAAAAAATAGTTCTCAAAAACATATGTAATATTTTTAGAAAACATTAAAATATAGGGATTATATGATAGTGTATTCTTAGAAAATATACTTTAGTTATTCCATTATATCCTTAAGTAGGATAAAATTGTTTCTAAAATAAGATAGATATAACATTGTGTTTCTAACCATTTCTATTCGGGGAGGGGACCGACGTGCCCAATGGTCGACCTTACGGAAGACTGAACTCTATTCAATCGACAAGGTCGGGTACACCGGTCTTCATTTCGAAACGCCGAACAGTTCCATATCCAATGATACGTGGACCTGTTTTCCAAAGGCAGGACTTCAATAGTTGGTATTTCCAGCGATGCATAAGAACTCACTTCGGTCGAGTGGATTGGAAGTCGGGATCATCTCACCCTTTTGGGGGGAATTATTGTTTGTTCTAGGACTCTCTTATAGATTTAAGATGCATTCATATGTTAGCGAATCTTTGCATTATACCCAAATATAGTATCCACAGATTGCTCGTGATTGACAATGGTCATCTGAACACAGGGATTCAGAATCATTTGGGCCAGAGGTTTACTGTCCCTCATTGGATTAATGAATCCAAGGACTTTGGACCCACTGAAACGACAATAGTTTGAAGCCCCATACCTAGGTGCTTGATATTTTATTGTCATCCAGGGGGGACAAATAATTACTTGAGAGTTTGGATCGAACCCATGATATGGTCTTTCCACGTATCCTTGCGAGAGGAATCAGATGCCTCATAGTTCGATTTGGGATGGGTCTTACACTCCGAGGCGACCCAATATGATGGGGGTTGGCACACCGGCAAGGTGAAGGTCGCGGAAAATGGTTCGCTGGGCTTGATCCTCATAGAGGCTTCCTATGTTCCATGACATGAAATGGATCAAAGTCCTCATAGTACACATAGATTAGGAATTACACATGAGAGTTTCATATCATTGGTATTGAAACTCGGGGAGGCATCCTACTTACCCAGCATTGGAGACAGGGATCAAAACCCATGTAGTTTGTTCGTATTTTGGGATCAGGGTTGGTGCTTACTCTTAGCCCACGTGAGTCATGCTCGATGAGAGAAACAAGAAGCAGCATAGACCTGACGATAACTTCGTGAACGGTGCATCCGTGGGATGATAAGTGAGGTTTATGCATAGGGAGGCCCAAGAAGTTGGGGATTACTCCTTAACGAAGGCCCGATGATGACAAAGCCCAGAGGGAGAGGTAAAGGGTATCCCCGTGTCCATCTCCCCTCTTAGTTCGTGGCACCAGAGAGGTATGGAGGTGCATGGGTTCTACCTCCTGTATGAAAGGTTAAGGACATACACAAGGATGGTTGCCCGTTCAATCCCAAAAGAGAAGAGAAGTTCACACTGCTTGAGTTGATGGGAAATGGAAGCGGGGTCCCCTAATCTGGTGAGTGGATAGGTAGAAAGTGTATTATGGTCTTGGATCCTCCATTACCATGGGAAGTGTAACCCAGTAATGCTTCGAGAATACACTCAAGGGCCAGAGAAACCCCTAAGACCTCGCTTAACATGGGTATGTGAACTTAGGATGATGCACTAATGCACCAGAAAGTTGCATCATACGGGTCCTGTGGCTTTGGTGGATGCCTTCGCTCTGGGCCGCTGAATGGGACATCTAGGGGATTAGGAAGGATCTGGCAGGATTGAAAATATTGTACCTGACTCATGGGATGTGAACACCGAAGGAGTTGGCGGCCCACATGGGTGCATTAGGAGTGGCTCCCTATGCGTAGGGGTGTTATGCGGCTGGAGAGGCCATCTGCGAATAAGGGTGGTCTACAGACTGATAGGCACCCCGCGTACCAGGGTGGTACGCGGCTTCGGGTTCTGCCCGCATACTAGGATAGTACGCGGGGGGGGGGCATGCAAGAAGCGGTGGCCAGGAGTGAGGTCGGTCGGGTGTTTTTTGGCCAGGTCTTTGCTCGCATAGGAGGGTGCTACGCGTTGTGTCAGATCGGAAAAGGGGAATAAACTCCCTAGTACACGGGGAGTGCATCCACGAAGGGGCCATGGTTCACAGACTTTTTTTTAATGTTCGTGATTCACCAAAATTTTATGCATTTTCGGTTCCTTACTAATTCTCTTCCAGTTCCATACCTCTTCTGTTTCGTGAATTGGAACTTTCCTGTTTGCAAAATCGTTTGCTCCTTTCTCTGAAATCCTTCCTCTCAAATTAGATCATACTCAATCTTCTCGACCCCCACCCCTTTTCTATGTTTTGAAGACCGATTATAGAGGGGTGGAATAGGGTTATACTGTGGTCATGCGACACCTTTTGCAGAATCCCATGACTGGAAACCCGGTTTACATTTGACATGGGAAATCCACTGCGGTGGCATTGAACCGCAAACCAAATGAGGTCGAGGAATGCTTCACAGCCATGCAGGGCTCCACCTCTATTCTGTGAACAATGGTGTACCCGGTCTAGGATGGTTGTCATGGTTAGTAGCTGGGGAGGTTCTTGATGGTGGACCGGCCTGGCGCTCATCCTGCTTTGCGCCCGTGGGGGCTCCCTCCTCCATTCTGTGAATGACAACGGTCTGTAGAGGAGCCAGACTGCGGAAACAGCCCCATACCATCACTGTTGGACCGGTATACTGATTGGTCTGTCTATTGCTGATTTCTTGGGTGGTCTTCATATTTTTTCCCAATTCCATGAGGTGAATTGGGTAGAATCCCATCTCGAATTAAGGTAATTATCATTCTCCTTTTAAGATTTTTCATGACCCTAGAAATTCCCCCCATCAGAATGGGGTCTGATTGGAACGGATAGGAGACTACTCCTATGTAGAGTGGTCCCAAATTGTGGATGGTTTTCTGTTGAGGGATGAACCCAGTAGGGGACCATGCCTATAAATATAGAGGTCCCTTATTTTTTGTCCTTTAATAGAATCTTCGTGAAAATAGTTTTGTCTCTTTGTGTGTGATCCTTCACGAAATTCTTCATCAACGAACCATTATCCATTTCTGCGAACCATTCTCCATTTCCTCGAACCAATATTCATTCGCACCAGCCTTTATTCGCGCACCAACATCCCAACGACAAACCCACACTTTTAATTAATTGAAAATTAAGTTACAATGTGCCGTGTAAAAACTCGCTATTCATTTTTAGTTGTCCAAGAACTAAAAATCTTCCAGACATTGAAAATATATTATGTCCTCCAAAAGTAAACATTAAAATCCAGGATTGTGATTCTGCAGAGCAGCCTGGTTAGCGGTTTTCGGGCCAACACTATGCGGGCCAAAGCACTGCAGACTTCTTCCGTAAAAGGGTTGGACTGTGGGATACAGCCATCGTGTAAAACCTTTGATGGCCGGATCGCAGAACTCGTCATGAAGGCCCCTTGATTCCTTTGACGAATACATGGTATTTTTGTCCAAATTCTATAATTTTAGACTAACCATTTTCCTGTTTTTTATAATGAAGGGAGAAATTATGGTTCCTCCTCACCCTGGAGCCATGCCTGCTGTCGAGACTCTCAAAATCAGTGATCAACGCCTAAAGGATGTGGCCGGCTCGGTTAAGGATGGAATCTGCCACTCTCCACTATACCCCTTCCTTTCCAACATTCTCTCAAAGTCATAGTGGGAGTACCACTTTTCCAATAGCCTTCCTACCTACGGGTTCAGTTTTCCATCCGATACACCGATTCTGGTACCATCTCGTGACAACAATCATGCAGCATGTATTTTTACTAGTAATATCCCTAGATCTGTGATATCTACCAGAGGGTGGAATGTACCAAGGGATACAACTTCCAGATCTATGTTGAATCACCTTTCGTTGTCCCTGATAGGAGAACAACGCCAGCAGGAGGGGAAATTCATTATTACCAGAGCATTGCCCGTAACACTATGGTGAACAACCAGCATGGATGGTCAGTGGATCAGGACCTCATTCCTGGGTGGGGGAGGCCTTTAATTCATTGGAATGGGGGTGGCCCTTCTGGGTTTTCTAGTGCTGTACAGATTTTGAAGTGGAATTGCAAGTCGTGGGTGTATATTAAGCTGCCTGGGTGTCTCAGACCTATCCCCTTCAGCCCCATGCCCTTGCCAAGCACCTTATGAGCCGTTGAATTCCAGATACCAATACATTCCATCAGGTCCACGGGAAGGTGGGTAACATTCATTGGGATGTTTTCCATATTTCAGGGGTTCCCATTGTTGGAGTTTTGTATGATGAATTCCTGCCTCCCCCATATGTGTGGGACAATGAAGAGAGGACTCCACCCTTGGTGAAGCAGCTTATTGACCAGGCCATGAGAATTCGAAAGATACTTCTCTAAAACAGCATGTCCCATATCGTGAATGGGTCATGTATTTTCCAAGAGATAGTAAGTCCATGGGACTTCCATGCAGGCCCATGACATGTCCTACAATGGAGTCCTGAAGGTAGAGGGGCATCTACTGGCTGATCATAGAGGAAGGCTAATCTATCGACTGGGGCTGGGAGCTAGTCCCGGACACTGACTGACCTCTCCATCTTGCGGTGTTTATGTCCATGTTTTTTGAGTGGATGGTTGTTGACCGTACACGATATAGGTGGTGTGCGGGTCTCCACTTTTGTTATGGCAGCTCAACTGGCTAGTGGAAATTTCATCAACATGGTCGTCTCGGTACTGGATAAGATTAATCGGTTTAGGGGAAATATTACTGAGGGGAATCAGCCAAACTGAGTAGCCGACCCTTATCAAATCCTCTAGTGATTGGGTGGAGCACATATTAATAACTTCTATACTTTTATCAACCCTTATTAGATTCTGGGTACCACATTCTGGTTGTACATGCAACTAACTAGCGGGGTTATGCCAAAAGAGTAGGTGACCCAAGATAAGGGTGAAAAATATATGGTTAAGTATATGCATCTGGTGTCGAGTTGGATATTGAGTTATGATCATTTAAATTTTTGACCGTATCTGTCTCGGACCATTGAAATTACAAACAATATATTAGATGAATTTAGCAAGTGGGGCTACCGCTTTTCCCCTCGAGAAGGCACTCTGGTGGCTCGTATCGGTGGGGAGATGATCTGTGAGGGGTACAAGCATTGTTGATTCAGATGTCGATTTGGCTACATCCAATAAATTTATCCTCCTTCGTTCAATGGCACTAGCAGGAACCGCCATATAATGGTGGCCAGACAGTTGTGGATAATGTTCACCTAAATGGATACTGGCTGCAAGGTTATGTCCCCTTTCTTGCAGACTCCATTACTTTATTATCAAAGAGATATGCTGACTCCTAGGTGAAATCATACCTGAATGTCCAGTTGGGGTTGTGGGTGACCACTATCTCATGTACTAAGACATCTAAGTTCAATAGGAAGGAAAAGGGCGACTTTTCTCCCACCATACAGGAAAAGGATCTTTGATATATTGTTGGTCCCATGATTCCGGGCAAAATATTAATAGGTAGAGTTGTATCCTCACATTCCCTAGAAGCCACCTGGAGAGAGTAATCCATCCCTGGTGATGTTGCCTTCTCGATGGCCTGAGGCTAATGAGATGAATTCAGAGGTCGGTCATCCTTTTGCAGCTAGTACCCCTGTTCATTGTGGCTGCATCTCTTGGAGTCAAATGTGGAGTTTGATAGGTTGGGTTACATATCTACTGTTATTGACATTCTTTATGATGCGGACCCAAAGAGGGCTAAGCGGTATCTCCGGGACCTCAAGGATTACGTTCTTTCACTCCAGGGTTATGCAGTGTTGTCTCATTGAGTCCAGGCCATGCTGCTATTGTTGAATGACGAGGAGTAGGAAAAGAGTGATCACTCTTCAAGTGGCAGTGATTTCAGTGGTTCCCCCACTGTGGATGAGGTAAGGGAATTTCCCATCACATCCATGAGGTCTCGCCCACAGGTATCTCCACATATTTCTAGAGTGGTGGTGAGATCTAGAGAACAAACACGGCTATTGGCACTTCCACCAGTCCATGCTGCTTCCAGGCCCTCTTAGGTCGATCCCCACTACTATCCATTCCTGTTACGACTACATTTTCGGATGGTTTCTGGATTTCAGATAACCTGAGGGTCAATGGTTCAGATTAAAAGGTTTGGGCGTTACTTCATGCGAGCCCTCTCGAGCTTCCGGGTATTAAGACTATCAACGCTCCGCCTCTACTACTATTAGAAGAGGATCTGGAAGAAATAGTCACCTAATTGAAGGTGATGGACGCATACATACATTCACTATGCGGCCGGATTTTTGGGTCTAATCGGGTGTCTATGATGATAATACATCCCAAATCGTCTGATCCCGGTGAAGAGGTTTCACTACTCGTCCATTCCGGCATTCTTCCTCCCTTACTGTGAAGGTTCTAAAGTTCCTTTCCTTTATGCAGGGTGCTGAGGAATATCAAGGGGAAATTACATCGCCGGAGTACACTCCATGTGGTACCATAGTAGGAGAACATGTGACTTCGACCATGGGGGTCATCGAGTAGGGGTCTGCTGGTGTAGCTCAGCACATGGAAGCAACCATCACGGATCCAACATGGGGTTTTCCTCCTCCTGCTCCTCCTAGCGTGCTAAGTAGAGAATTGTTTCCCGGGAAATTCCAGATATTTCGACAGGCATCCTGATTATCGGAAAATCTCAACCAGGGGATGTTGGGTAATCATGAATCCAGTTTCCTCGACTACTGACTCATATGTTCTGATTCTTCCAATCATTAACTATTTGGTCTTTATGTTGTAGGGCCAATCGAAGACCCTATTGTGGCTGCCCAAGTGGTCGTACCTTTTGCCCCTTTATTATCTTAGAGACCACTTACATCCACACCTGAGCATGATGAGATGGCGGGCCCCGCTGAAGGGGCTTGTGATATCATCTCTTTCCTTCTACATTCATCAATTAGAGATACGTTAGAGGAGGGAAAGATGGAAGTCGAGACTCCTGTTGATCAGATAGACTCTATAATTGCGGGGGATGATAGGTCCGTCGTGATTACTGAGGGGGGGAACAAATCCGATGGGGCCAGCCACGTCGGTTCTGAGAACTCCCATGAAGATGGAGGAAGAGCCTGTTATTAGGCCGGTTGTTGGAAACCCACAGTGAGACATCTTTCTGTTCACAGGGGGAGTAATTTCCCCGAGATTGATATATGTATACGACCGCATGGGGACAGCTCTGGGAGTTTCCAGACTCGGGTGTAGTCGTAGGTCCTGAACAACTCTAAGAGTTCATATGACTCCCTTTCCTCTCGAATATGTAGTATCTTCCTCGAGTAGTCGTGGCGGCATAGAGCTCGAGGGCACCGACGCCTTAATGATCATAGGTAAGCTTCCTAGTCTCCTTCCACTGACATATTTTTCTTCCAATTTCTAATTATAGATACTTATATGTATTATTGACTTTTGGGATTTAGGTCCATGTCCTTCGGCACTATCGATTGTGTCGTATGATCCAATCATGTCTGTGACTACAAATACCAGAGGCGAAGTTATTGCGGTGTTGGAGATTACGGCTGAGGTTGCATCGGGTCCCTCCCTGGTGAAGTTCATCCCATAGTATGATTCTTCGTCTGGGAGTGATTCGGATCCAGATCAATGAGTCCTTTCCAGTCTTCGACCTTCTCACCAATGGGCATTAAAAAACTTTGGAAGATGATTTCTCAGACACCCCTGGCTGAGATGCAGACTAAATTGATGAGGCTATGCAACCTGTTTATGCTGCTAGGATTTGATGGCTTTGACTATCATGTTATTTATGATATAGTCAAGAAGGTGGTTGCTAAGCAGGGAAAGCTGGGTGATCTCGAATCTCGCCTTTCTGCTGCTCAATATGAAACCTACCTTTCCCCGACCAGACAACATTTTTTAACAGAGGCTCATGATCATGTAGGGGTAGTCACGAGACTTCAGGAAGAAGTCAATAAGCAGAATTCTCGACTCGAGGTGCAGAGGAGTGGCATACAGTGGCTGTAGAATGAGGAGACAAATGTCACTACCATAATTGAAGAAGGGGAGTAGCAGATGGAGGAGGAGGTGTGGGCGAGTTCATAGGCGGCACAGGAGGCGGAAGCATTGCGGGATGGTGTAGAATCTGAGATAGACATGCTGTAGAATCTCTATCAAGAAATTGAGGATTCTCATCAGTGCCTAAAACATCATTATGAGTCCACCGAATACCTCTTGTAATAACCTTTCATGCCAGAGGAGGCTCCAGATTGTGGATTCCATTCTCATCAACTTTTCTACAGAACAATGAGATGTTTCTCGTTATCTCACTTCTTGTATTTTACTATGATAGAAACCATTTTTCATGATTTATGTGTATGATAAGTCACCGAACATAGAATAATCAGCGTTCAGGAAAATTGATTGAAATGAGCTCTATCATTTTCATGGACAATAGGATCCAGCGAGCATAGTTTGACTGTTAATAGGGTTTTGCAGAAAAACCCCACAAACTTTTTGTCTTTTCCTTTAATACCCTAATTTTTCATGGGCCCATTTTATGTGGACCCAGCAAGTATGGCTTGGCTTTTTCTTAGTTCTCCCTTTTTGGGTTTTTGGCCAGACAGGCTTTGCGCTTCTTTTTATGAGCGGTTTAAAGTCCCGCCAAAAAGACTATCATTAAGGATGTTTTAGTTCGAACAACATTGACTAGATATGGTTGGGTGAGGGCCCCGATGTGGTTTGGCTGATCAAAATATGTTTCAATACCCTTCAGATTCACATGGGGAGAAAATGATTAGATATGAATGACATGCATGGCATATCTCAAGGCATGGGAGTCGTATCGGCGTGCAGTGGTGGAAGAGAATCACTTAAGGAAAACATGCCTTTGTTAGACATGCCAGGGGCGATAAATAAGTAGTGTCGATGAGTGCATGGATTGCGTAGTCATGCAAAGTATTCCTTAATTCAATGACTATCCATTTCTGATTGCCATAGGACTTCATGGAAGTCCGGCTTATGGAAACCCCCAAGGGTGGCTTGGGGAATTATAAAAACTGCCATGGGTGGTTCAGAAAGGTTTTGTGATCTCCTAAATGGTTTATGAACACCTACATAAATCAAGAGTGTGGACCCAAGGTCCCAGTCCTACGCATTTAGTTAGTGCCTAGGATGATTGGGGATTGGCGCAGTTTAATGTCAAATAGCCGGGACATTTTCAATGTGGAATGGATTCGCATAGTTCTCGATAATCTCATCAGAGACGTTCAACCATATTCTGGCAGGACTATGAAATGTGTTGGTAAACTTCTACTCAGAAGGTTTCCGAATCCCGGAATGGATATGGGGGCTCAAAGTCCAAGAGGCGTACATAGAGAATCATTGACTAAGGAAATATTGCCTTTTGTAATCAGGGCAGGGGAAATCAATATACAGAGCCGCTGAGGGAATGGTATGCATAGTCATTCTAAGGTGTCCTTAAGTCAATAATTTTATTCTCCTGATATCCATGTAACTTTAGTTATGTTTGGATTTTGGACCACCGGGGGTGGATTATGAGGGTTAGGACTTTCTGAGTACAGATTATGGTTTATGAAAAGAGGATACCTGGATATGGGAGAAACATCTAGGCTAAAAATTCTAGCAATGGGTGAAGACATCCCATCTCATGCTTGTGTGAGACAGTGGTTTGTGCAGGTCTATCCCATGCACTGAGGGAAAGAGGAAAACCTCTATTCCTGATTGAACCCACAACAGGTTTGATCGTGCAGTTTAATTTAATGCATCATGGATGGGGGGAATTTTTAATCCTGTGAAAATTCTTGCAGTTGGAGGCATTTCCCTGGATGTCTAATGCTTGGTCGTTGTAGTTTAACACCAAGTAGTAAATACATGCTCCATGCAGTTTTAGCATCATGCTGTAAAGACATAGTTGCACAGGCCATTCGTGATTAGAATGTAACTGGGATTGAATATCTCGGCATGTCAAAGACTTAGAGAAGGGTTGATGGTGTAAATCGTGGTTCTAAGGCTTTGTGGATCTAGAGAGATGACATGTGGGCCCTAAGGCTAGTAGGAGTTTGAGGCTAGGAAGAGTATCGCATGAGGAAATCTTGCCTTTGGCAGACGGGCCAGTGGATATCAATATGCAGAGCCACTGAGCGCATGGTATGCATAGTCAGGAAAATGTGTCCACTGGTTGATGAATTTCCACTTATGATGGCCATGAATGATTATGTGGATCTGCGATTGACCAGGCCACAAAGTTTTTTATTTGGTAAGTTAATATATGGACCTGTAGGGGATGTTTGTCCCTGGTTACTGTTAAGACATGAAAAGTTCACCGTGAAGATTTATCTTGTGGATAGGGTGAACCTTTACTCATTACATTTTAACGTCGTGCGGTAAGGACGAGGTACTCTTAGTTTAACAGTCATAGAGTTCGGACCATTAGGTGACTATCGTTACAATAACTTGGAAGGAAACTAAGTTATGAGGCTCTAGTATACTTTGAAAAAGTGTGAGGGAATGAGGGTGTAAATTGTAACTCTGGGGTTTCCTGGATCAAGAGGTATGGCAGGGGGGCTCTGAGGTCGGTAAGCATATGGGGCTAGGAAGAGTACCGCCCGAGGAAATCATGCCTTTGGTAGACAGGCTAGGGGCTATCAAGATGCAGATCCGGTAAGGGCATGGTATGCATAGTCATGAAAAGGTGTCCATGGGTCCATACCATTCCCCTTCTGATGGCCGTGAATGGTTATGAAGATCCAAGATTTCTCACAGTACAGAGTTCAGCATATGCGGTATTGGTGTTCAAGCATACAAGAAACATATTTAACAAAATTTCTCATCAAGTCAATGTCGCTTATCCTTGACTTGATGTTTTTAGATGCAGAATGTCATGTGAAAAACGGGCGGATACATAGAAATAACATATAGGGGTACCCTGGCAACATTTGGATGTGAGAGGTTAATGAACTTTTAAACCACTACTCCATAAATTTTTGGATTGGGAGATATGTTATGGGGGATCTAAAGTCGGTAAGCATACGGAGATAGGAAGAATATCACTTGAGGAAATCATGCCTTTGGTAGAGAGGCTAGTGTCTATCAATATGTAGATCCGTTGAAGGAATGGTTTGCATAGTCATACACAGGTGTCCACGGGTTGATAACCCTCCACTTCCAATGGCCATGAGTGGTTATGAAAATCCGAAATTATCCAGGATGTGGAGTCTGATGTATAGAGAGGATGCATCCAAATGCACAAGAAGTATTCCCATATCATTTTTATGTATGTATTGGGTGGGTCATGAAGACGTTTGTGAAGTTTAACGTCATGTTGTGAGGACGAAGTCCGTGCAGTTTAACATCGTGCGGTGAGGACGAAGGTGAACTGACATGAAAAGGGGATTTCGTGGAGTTTAAAATCATGAAGAAAGGAGGAAGATTATATATATCTATGTTTTCTATTATCGGTGGCTGGTCTAGGAAATTGGATCTCATCGTCGCTACGTATCCAGCGAGGGAAGAAACCAAGACACCACGAGTTCTTTTTGGAGTACACCCCGTGCAGGTCTGGTCCTTGTACGGGGGGGGGGGGGGGGGCAGGGGGCATATATTTTTTTCATATCCGTGCAGTTTAACATCGTGCGTCAAGTACGTGGAATACACCCCATGTAGGTCTGGAACCTAAATGGGGGGTGGGGAAGGAAAAAAAGAAAAATGGGGAAATTCATAACTTTATTTGGAGGTGGATGGGAAAGGATGGGGGATTCTGGCATCACTATGTATACTGTGAGGGTAGTAATCAAGATATATGTAGTTATTTAGAAGACAATACACCCTGTGTAGGCCTATTCCATTCACGGGGAAAAAAGGGCATATTTAAATCCTTCTTATACGTGCAGTTTAATGTCATTAGGTAAGGATGAGGATTACACCTTGTGAAGGGCTCATCCGTACATGGGAGAAAATGGAATTTTAGACATGATTTGGTGGTATCTCGGCCAGGATGGGTGATCCAGGGGTCGATACGTATCTTATGAGGGCATGAATCTTGACGAACATAGTTTTCTAGATGATGATACACCCCATGCAGGTCCGGTCTGTACCCGGGTGGAGGGGGCATTTTTTCATTAATTTTATTTCGGGGGTGGCTGGGCCAGGATGGGTGACCCTGGCATCACTAGGTATCCTGCGAAAGCAGGAATCAAACCATACGTAGTTATCTAAAATCAATGCAGTTTAATGTCATGCGGGGAGGATGAAGTACTCTTAGTTTAAGGTCATAGAGTTTGGAATGACGAATACACCTTGTGCCAGTCTGGTCCATACATGGGGGAAGAGGGAATTTTTAACCCCCCTTTATTTATTCAGGGGGGTGGGGCTGGGCCAGGATGGGGGATCCTAGTGTCGCTACATATCCTGTGAAGGTATAAATCATGTCGTACGTAGTTCTCTGAAATCCATGCAGTTTAATGTCATGTGGTGAGGATGAGGTGCTCTTATTTTAGGGTTATAAAATCTCGCATTTGTAGGAGAGGTAGTGAATTACCCATCCCTAGAGATCAGGGCATAGGCTCCGTTGGAGTAGAATTTGTGAATAACATATGGCCCCTCTCACATGGGATCCATCATTGGAGGCTTCTTTCTGGATATCATTGGGGTCTGGAGGACCCGCACCAATTCTCTTTCCAAGAAATATCGAAAGTGAACCTTTTAATTGAAGGCTCATGTGATATGGTTCTGATATACCTCCAGATGGTGCAATTTTTTCAACCGCTACTCGTCCTACTATTCCAATTCACCTTTCTATTTTTCTGATTACTCGTCATTGGATAACTAATCACAAATGGAAATGCGGAGCGATGGAAATTGGAGCTCAATGGGAAGGATTGCATCTGTTCCATATACTAATAAGTACGGAGTAGCCCGAGTAGTGCTGCAGATTGTGGTCCGATAAGCCCACAATGCATGAAGGAGTTTATCTGGCAATGATTTCTTGTCTTTGTCTACCATTTTCTTGGAAAATATTAGACATGGTCTTATTGAAAGCCTATATCTTCCCGTTGGCCGCTGCATGATAGCAGGATGAGTGGTTAGCTTTGATACCATATTCTTGGTATAATTTCTCTAAATCAGAAGAGCAAAAATTGGTGCCATTATTCGTTAGTATGGTATGAGTGATTCCAAATCTGGAGATGATATAGGTCTTCACAAAGCTAACAATGTTTCTTTCCCTTGCATCCTTGAGGGGCACAGCTTCTTCCATTTTGGAAAAGAATTCAGATGCTATGAGGATATACTTCAATTGTTTGGGCGTGGCTGGAGGATATGGTTGCATGATGTCCATTCCCCAGATGGAAAATGGCCATGAGTACTTTTCTTAATTAATTAACACTAGGGACTGGTGAATGAAGTTTGCATGAATTTGGAATGAGTGGCATTTCGTGGTAAAGTGCTCACAATCTCATGCCATGGTGGGCCAATACTACCCAAGCATTCGAACTTGATGGGAAATCTTGGACCCTGACTGATGTGCTCCACATACTCCACCATGCACTTCATTAATGATGGCAGCAGTTTCTTCTACATCAATGCATCTAAGGAGGACATTGTCGAGGCCTTATTTGTAGGGGAACTCTTGCTAACTCGTTCCTCTATATAGGACAAAGATAATTTCCCTTCTCCATATTTTATCTCGTTCGGCCCTATATGAGGGATGTTCTCCACTTTCAAGGTAGTTTGCAATGTGGGTCATCCAGCCGGTGGCGGGAGCATATGGCTCCAGGACAGGACTGACTTCATTGATTTCTTCCATCTTTCTGTGAACAAACGGCCTGACCATTGGATGATGAGCAATGCTGGTAATTGTTTTATCTCGGTCTGGGTCAGCTAGGGTTGTGGCTTTATTGGATAATGCATCGGACTGGGAATTCTGAGACCGGGGAATATAGGTCAATTTTGGTTATGTAGAGAATTATGCCATTAACCCTCGTACATGGTCAAACAGGGGTATCAAATAATCCATTTAAATATCATAGTCACCATTGAATTCTATGATGACTAGTTTCGAGTAGCCTTTTACCTTAAGGTGTTGTAAATGTGCCGGGAGTGCGAGATCCAGGCCTGTAATGAGGGCTTGATATTCCACGTCATTGTTCGTATATCATTCTTACAGGAGGAAGTAATACAGCAAGAGTACCTTTTCTAGTGACATGCGTATTATTCCCAAACCTACCTTGTTAAATTTCGGGTCCTCCATCCTTTTCCATGTCGGGCTTCGGGATGCTCCATCAAAATTCATTTCCCATGATCAGAGATCCTCTTGAACCAAGAATATGTATTCATCAGGTAGCTCGATGTCCAGTGTGATGGTCCCTACCGAGGGTTGTTCTACCCGAAAATCTACTAATTCTTGGCCATTGATGGCTTTCTAAGGAACAAACCAAATGTCAAACTGTTATAGGATGACTGCCCATCAGGATAGGCGCTCGGTCAACATCAGTCGGCTGAGGATGTACCCGCGTGGGTTACTACACGAGACCAAATGTAATTCATGATTTTGGATATAGTGTCACAATTTTTGAACTGGGAAGCCCAAGGCTAGACAACTCTTCTCAATGATTGAGTATCATGTTTCAGCATCGATCATGGTTTGGCTAAGGTAATAGAGATTGTTTTCTCTACCGTCGTCATTTATTTCTGTGAGGAAGGTTCCCAATGACTGCTCTAGGGACGCCACGTATAGGATGAGAGGTCTTCCTAAATCCTGGGGCATGAGCACTGGCGGGCTCAAGAGGTACTTCTTTAGGATGTCGAACGCCTCTTAGAAATCATCTGTCCATTGGTACGTAACACCCTTTTTCATTAACCTGGTAAAGGGATGACATTTTCCTTCCAGATTGGCTATGAACCACCAGATATAGGCCAGGTGTCCTCAGAATCCTCTCATCTGAGTGAGATTGCAAGGAGGTGGTAAACCAAGATTATCCATAGTCTTTTTTGGGTCGAAATAGATGCCACGAGGGTGTAAAACGAAGCTATGTAATTTCCCTGAGGTAACCCCGAAGGCTCATATCAAGGTATTCTTCTTCAGGCTATGATGTCGAAGTTTGTTGAGGACAGTTTCAAGGTCTTACAAGTGATCTGAGAGTTGTCTTGATTTGACGACCAAGTCATCCACATAGAACTCAAAAAATCTCCCCAGTAATGGTTTAAAGATATGATGCATGGTGTGTTGATATGTAGCGCCATTGTTCTTTGAGACCAAAGGGCATGACCCTCTAACAGAATACTCCTTGGGGGCTCTAAAGGTAGTGGCTTCTTCATCTTCTTGGACCATCCTAATCGGATTATAACCAAAATAAACATCCATGTAGGAGAGAACCTCATACCCGGCCATTGCATCAATTAATAAATCAGAGATCGGGACCAGGAAATCACATTTCAGGCAATGCCGATTGAGATCTCTGAAATCGATGCAGACATGGATTTTTCCTTTCTTTTTCTTGACAGGGAAAAAGTTGGACAATTAAATGGGGTACTAGACCTCCATAATGAATCCTTATTTAATAATCATATCAACTTCATCCTCTATTTTGGAAGCATGGGCATGGTGCGTCCTTCTGGTGTCTTGTTTATAGCCCCGATGGTATTCTGGAAGACCTAAATTGTGTGTCACCCCTTCTAGATTGAGTTCCGGCATTTCATTGAAATTCTAGTAAAAAACATCCCGATGATGATTCAGGAAAGAGGTATATACCACATGCTCCTCCAGATACATGGTTGTACTAATGAGGGTGGGGCTCGGGTCTTCCTCAGTACTCAGGTTTATTCTCCTGAGCTCATCCACAATGGTGGACATACCTTCCTCAAATATTGGAGGTGCATCCTTGAGATCTTCCTCATCTTTCTCATCCCCCAAATTATCACCATCTTGATCTGAATAGGGGAGAATTCCTGGAATGGGCTCTTGGGTGTCCGGAGGTGAGGCATCGTGGGCACCCCTGCTCAAGTATTCATCCCCAAATTGAGGTTTAGTGGTCATTTCTACATTGATATACCTGGCCATTACGGCTGAAGTCATGAGTACAGCTGAGTGTGCGTCCGGGGTTGAACCCCTTCTCTCAACGTTGTTGATGGGCATTATGTTTTCTCTGCCAAGTTGTCTGAAGGGGTCATAAGGAACCATTTCTAGACCATTTGGAGTGGGGATCCAGTTGACACCATCGACCGAAAGCTTGTTCTAATTTTTCTCGTAAAACCCTTGTCAATTTTGGGTGACTCGTAGAGCTCGAAAGGGTCCTTGTTTGCATGAAATGTCTCACATTGTCTATTGACTCAATACATGATACACTGGTGGTGGGTTTAAGGAAAGACCATGTGCTTATGGAGCCATGGCCTTCCCATCAGTGCATTGAATGTTGTGTTCTGCCGGACCACCAGGAATTCCAAATAGGCCATAGGGTTTCCAAAATGGGTTTTTAGTTTGATTTGTCCCATTGGATTTTGTTCACTCATGTCGTAACCCAACAGAGTTGTGGATGAGGGTATTAAATCATCCTTACTGTACCCCAACATATGAAGTGTTCATTGGGGAAGGATGATAACTCCGAAGCCATTGATGATAAAGGCTTTGTGGATCTCAACATCATTCAGTGTTTTAGACACATATAGAGGTTTGATGTGTCCTTGCATGATGGAATCTTCAACCTAATCGGTGATGGAAATCACTACATTGCATTCATTTGGGCTATTCTCCGTTCGGTAAATTTCGGCAGCAGATACCCCAGCATGAAACACATGGGGCCTGAGCAAGGCTTCAATAAGCGCTACCCTGAGATCTGTTGACTAGATCAAGGCATCCAATATTTACATCTTGGTTGGTACTTACGTCAAAATTTTAAGGATATCGTATTTCTACTCCAACATCAATGCTTCTCTACTGGAAGGAGAGTTTTAGTAGGTAGCATGGGAGTTGGAGTATGTGACAAGGAAGGACCAGCTACGGGGTTGGAGGTTAATGGTGTTCCCACATTTTGGGGATTAGGCCCGGCCAATTTGTTTGTGCGCACTAGGAGGCTAGACACTTGTTCCTCCTCTGATTGGTAACACAGAATAACGGGGGTTGAGTGGCCACTTGTAGAGGTGGAGGGGTATTCTTCCTCCTGTTGAGTCTATTGAAGGGATCTCCCACGGATTTTCACGATATTAACGGTTTGAGCTGTGGTAAAACCATAGGGTTGGTTTCGGCTTTGACTGCGCCTCCCGTGGTATCCCCTCCTTCTATGATTCATCCTCCCAACCCCATGTGTTGGGAACTCGGGTTCGTAACTATACCCCTCTTTAGGGAATAATTCAATTAGATGGATGATGTTGATGGAACCAAAGATCATCTCCCTATCCAGTTGCAGGTCAAATTGTTTGGTTGACCATGATAGTGTCGTTTGGGGGGTCGGTTCCCGCGGCGCCATGTTTGAGGGAATGAAATCTGACAACATCCAGGAAAAATTTGGCCTCATCGCGGACTACTCCTCTAGCACTTGTTTCCTCCCTTTTCGATACAACCTGGACGACCGGATCGTGGATGGTTGTGAGGCCGATGTTATCGGTTGTGCGGTATTAGGGGCTGTTGGCAGCAACACCGGCTGGTGTTGTTGAGCTCAGAGTTTCCCTATGCTCGGTTAACAGTATTTTGAGTCATCCAGTCATCAAATTTTTTCCCCTTCATGGTGGTGACTTCCTGCCACCCCTCCCCTTTGTCAGAGTCAGTGGTAGAAATATACTTCACATGTTCTGGGGGTGGTCCCAGTTCGACCTGCTTGGATCCTACCATCCATTTCATGAGGTCTTTGAAGATGAAGCATTTTCAGATATTTTGCCCCAACATTCGATGGTAGGGACAGTAATCTGGCCTGTCATCACAGTCGACTTCTTTGGGTTTCCTTGTCTCCAAGAGGCGGAGAAAGTGAAAATTCATGTTGGCGATGATGTAGCTACAGACTAGGTCCTCCTGAAACCAGTATACCTTGTGTCTTCGTTCCTCTAACTGGTTCCTCTTTGATCCCCTCTGATTGTCCTGCTTAGCTGGAAGCGGCCACTGATATACAGGGGGTCCTTGACGATTGGGTGGGGGCCTGAGCGGTGGAGCAAGCATAGGGGTGGGATTGTGCATGACAGGGGACACTTCAGCTCTAGCTACTCTCTTTTTAGGAGCCAGTGAGGCTATTCGGGACTTTAGATTAGTCTGCCGCAGGGAGTCCTCTATTCTCTTTGCGATGAAAGAGAGATGGCGGAAGCCAGTGGTGCACTCCACTAGTATGAGCGGCGTTCGTAGATCATCTAGAAAATTATCGATGCCCATGGAAAGAATATCATCTTGAGGAATTGGCATGTTCAGAGAGTATGTCCGGCCCTTCAATCTAGGGATGAAATCTGAGACCCTCGCATTATACCTCTATTTGCAATTCATGAGGTCGCTGACTATTATTTTATGTAACGTTATGCTGATGTTGAATATGAACTTCTGTCAAAGGTCTTCATATCTTTTTATTGACAGGGCTGGAAAACTCATATACCAGACCAAGGCGGATCCTTGCAAGGTCCGTACGAAGCATCTGAGTTTCACTGCTTCTTGTTGCTCTGGAGTTTCCATCATAGAGTAGCAATAAGACGTGTAGGGCGTCAAATACAGTTCTGGATCACCAGATCCATTGAAAATAGATATTAAATAGCTCCCAAAATTGGGTGGAGGTTTTGTGTTTCTCACCCAATATAGGTAAGGTATTCACTATGGATGTATCGGAGCACATCGACCTTCCATTTCATCCAATCGAGCTGTTAGTGCCTCGATGGTGCTGGAGAGTCCCTTCTTTACGTCCTGTTGGGACTGGTCTTGTGAAGGTAATGCCCAAGGCATTTCCTGGGGATCCAGCTCGACCAACACCTAGGGTGCATATGCCATTTCGTACACCTTCGAAGGGGTCATCCGTACTTACTATGGTTGCTTCTTGAGTGGAGGGATGTATTGGTATTCACTCGAATCCTTATTTAGTTAGTTGGAAGGTCCATTCACCACATTTGGAGGGGAAAACCTAGGTCATTGTGGTGCACTTACTAGGAGTGGAAGGTGTGGCTCTTCTAGGGAAGCACTTTCTATAAGACGATTCCTTAGAAGTAGCTCAGTGTTAATCCTCCTCAATTATTACATTTCCTCTTCTTGTCTAGAGAATCTATCTTCGAGCATGAGAAGCTCATTTATTTCGAGAAAAGGAGGTGGGTTGAGGGTAACTAGTCCTTTATTCTTATCCTTGGAGGAATCACACATGGTAAGCAGAGGAGGGTTGGCTGGAAGGGCGTCCATATTAAGGGTGACCCTTTGGATCCGGTTGTGCACACCTGGTGGTTCGTTGTGAATCATAGCCTGACCGGAACTGTCATCTCCCAACCCATATTGATTTGCATCATCTCTGCTGTCACCCGTGAGGTTTTCCTCTATGGAATTGATGAATGCATATCACAGAGTGGAGGATATTTCATCTTCAACATAGGAAGAGGATCTCCCTCACCTTCTATTGGTCCTCTTGTTCCTATCCTAGGATTGCATTCAGACCTCTTGAAGAAGGGTGATGCAGAGTGCGCTTTGATGTGTCCTTATATTACACCTCCCTCTGGAAGGGATGGTGATTCAAAAGATAGGATAGGGCAGGAACCTCTTCTTCTGACTGTTCTCCATAGGAGAAAAAATACTAATTCTCGTGTGGAAGGTTGTTGTTGGGGTGGTAAAAATGCCCCCATCCCTAAGGGTTGGGGTTGGATCTGTTCCATGGATGTTGAGTGTCTTCCTATTTTTTCGGTCTTACAGGAGCATTTGTCGTTAAGAATTCCCCCATCCCTACAGGCTGGGGTTTACCATCGATTGAGGAAGCAGCTTCTGATATCGCTACCTGCCTGATCATGTGTTCCCCCATTCGGGGGTGAACTGGTTTTGATGTCGAGTTCACCTGCAGATCCAACCCCCCTGGGGAGGCAGAAAAAGAATTATGATTACCCTCTTTTAAGCGAGAGGCCTGTTGCATCCTTTCATTTGCCTGATTCATGAGTTTCTAATGGCATGTTCCCATCTGGCATAATTCTTCTAGGGAATACTCAAGGCATGACTTTGTTGGGCGTGTCGCTTTTCCTGAATGGGAACCCCACATGATTGCATCCTTGATATGATGACGTTGCAAGAAACAACGCCAAACATGTTCTTCTGGGCGGGGAGTGGAGTGAAATTCAAAGCTCCATGGTCTGCCCATCCTCTGATATGGACTCCCGTCAAAGTGTCACCAATTAGGAAATGCAATTGGTGTAATTCATGGAGGCAGGATAACTCCATGTTTCCTTTACGCCTCTCTGGTCGCGGTCTCCGCGCCGTAGGAAGAGCTTCCAGGTCAATGTGATGCAGGAGGTCTATTATTATATTGACAGGATCTACATACCCATTGTAGGTATGAAATATTAATTTCCTCTAGTGGAGGGTTTTCCATATATTGGAGCGGATGTTCTGTGCACATCCTTATGAAAACATTCTGGGTATGTCGAACTGAGAGGTGGTCATTGGGAAAAACATAACTAGTACATCATCTCTGGCCAGTCGTTTCTTTTGGGGAAACATGTCGGTATACACTTCTGCTAGAGATTCCTCTACCTGGTCATCCCAACTGAGACGCCCACCTATGGTGTGGTCAGAGGTAGAGGGACTAGTAGGTAAGGAATTTTCATGTGGGCGATTTCAGGGTGGTTTTGAAGATGAACGCGGCCCTAGAATGTCTCCTGATCGAAGAAGGGTGTCGTTGGCGACTAGCTGGGAAGCTGATCTGCTCGATCCCATCCTTCTGAGTGCCTCAGCATTTTAGGGCTTTTCTGTGTTTGATTCGGCATGGGGAGGACCTTCCTGTCGATATAATATGTCATTGCGGGGAGGACCGTCGCAACAACTGCCATCATGGTGAGGATGACCATCCTGGTTTTATGTTCTATGTGTATCCTGGCGAGGACCATCAAGACACACTACGACAATGGTAGTACCTTCATGTTTCTTGGGGCCATTGCAGGGAGGACCTTCTCAGTGGTGTTTTTAGTGGTTAGGACTACCACCACAGCTACTACAATGGTGAGGACTACCATCTCATATGCCGCGGGGTGAATGTATGCAGGGTACACCCTTGGGAGGGCCTTTAGAATGTACCGCAATGAGGGGAGGGCCTTCTCATTGCTTGATCTCTCTACGTGGAGGACCTCCATTATCAGAGTGGTGGGGACAAACATTGTGATATGATTCATGGATTCACGGAGTTTCGTGGCTACGTATCCCCTGGGGGGACCTTAAGGGAAGGCCACGACAAGCGGAGGACCTTTTTATCATAATGAGACGTCATTGTAGGGGTGGAATCCGCAGTTGCGACTACGATAGCGAGGACTGCAATCATAATATGAGGTCCCACTACACAGAGGGTATATGTAGTGTATACCCCTGGGAGGACCTTCAGGGTGGACCGCAAAAAGTGGAGGTCCTCCTTTTTTCTCCATATTATGGTCACGCAGAGGGAATCCGTGACTCACATCAAAAGAAAATCTCTAATGATCGATCATTATATTCTCGTAGGGGAGACCCCCGTGGGTGCTCTGGGGAGGACCTTCAAAGCTCCTGGTAGAAACATTGCGGGGAGGACCTTTGCGACTACTACTTCCACTCCCATAATAAGTTAATGGCCATCCAGGGTTCTGAGCCTTCGATATTTTCTTAGCAGCATTGGGAACCCCATCTTCGATCAGAGGGGAGTCATGAACCCCCTCTTTATTTTTTGGCTGCTTTTGGTGAGTTCGGGGTGCTTCTTACAGGAAGCGGGGAACGTATGGCATTGATAATGACATTCACCTTTGGGTTCCTTTTATATTGGGTTTCGTGATGCTTCCAGGATATGCAACTGACATATCAACTTTTAGAAGGGTTATATGCCTTCTCTAAAACATCTACCGTGATGGACGTGTGTCCCCCAGTTGGAATGAGTGAAGCTTCTCGATCTAGTTTCCCTTGTGTCGTGGAATATGTATGATGACCATCCTGAGCGGAAGCAGGGATGTAGATCTTCTCCGAGGCGGCAATATCATCTTTTTGATTAGTCTTGTCAATAGAGTTCATGGGCTCATGGGCCCGAGTCTTTTCTTTTTCCGCTATTGCAATTACATTCTGGCAGGTCTGTAGGATATGATCTAGGATCGATACCTGCTACTACGTCATTTCCAGGATATACAGAAAGATATCATTGGTTGGAACCAGTACGATATCCCATTCCGGTATCGGAGTAGGAATATCATGCTCGGTCCTCCACTGGTCAGTGGTTCCTGACAATTATCTTGTGTTGGGGTAGGTGAACGAGTCTTCCCCTATGCTGGGATATGCCGATTTGTCTCTCCATTTTCCACCACATCGGGATGGTGTACTTTACATGCATCCGCAGGGAGCTGGCCCTGCATATGTTGGTTTCCCACCATATCTAGTCGGTGGCCTTTGTTGGTAGTAAGACGTGCCTGCCTATTAATTGGAACCACATCTGGATGGAATACTTATTGATTGCTAACACATCTGGATGGTAGGAATCAGGAACATCTGCTAGGAGCTGGTCCTGCAGGAACTATGTCGCCATCATGTCTTGTTGGTGGGCTTCACAACCCTGGGCAAGGAAAGGTGCCTACCAGGTAGGTGTCTTCCTGTGTGAGTGACGGGCTTGATGAAGCTCAGTGGGGATACGCGCCTGGTCGTATTATTCCTCCATATCTAGATGGCTGGATTTGGAGGATTGGACATGTGTATGTGCCCACTCACAATACTTCTCTGTGACTGGGCAACGAAGCTCTTCCGTAGGGACAAGGGAGTGTCCGGTCATAGGTTTTATGTTTGTCGGCCTCATCATGTGGTCGAAGGGGCCAAAGCATGGGGATCATGGGATGACGTCCTCCTTGGAGAGAGGATATTGAGTCGCGGCGTAGCTGCGATGATGTCTTCCGATGGGGGCCTTAGAGCGTAACCCCCGTTTAGAGGGGATGTATTCCACCGTGTCGACCTCATCCAACTACCTAAGATAATGGAGGTACACATTGTCTCGTTCCGGGTATAGACTAACTAAATGGTTTGAGACAACAATAGGAGCCGTCTGGATCTGCTTCTGTGGCCGATGCTGGGTAGGCGACCAGTGGGTCTTGGTGGATTGGAGGGCGTGGTTGGCCACCTCCTCCATTGGGAGAGTACCCTTTGAGTGGTACTGTCTGATTAAAGCTTCCGAGACACTACATTGAAGATGCTCTGAAGGTGTCGGGTCCACTCTTAGTGAGGATGTTTGGTCGCTGCGTAGCTGGAAGCATGCACCTAAGAGATCCTCCGTGATGACATTGGATCGAAGGGAGTCCTTTGTGGTACCTATCAAATATTTTAACAAATACAAATAGAGAACCCATAAAAGCAGCATCTCATGATCCTATGCATAACTAATGACCTTTCTTCACCCTCCATATATGTATAATGGGGCATATAGTGTGATTAGGTTAAATCATTCAGGATTGGTTAAAGATTCACGTCGGGTTCACCATTTTTTGTTTCGAACGGTTTCTATTTGGGGAGAGGACCAACGCGCCCAACGGTCGATATTACGGAGGACTGAACTCCATTCAATCTTCAAGGTCGGGTACACTAGTCTTCATTTCGAAGCACCCAACGGTTCTATATCCAACGATATGTGGACCTTCTTTCCAAATGTAGGCGTTCACTGGGTGGGTTGGCCAGCGAAGCTTAAGAACTCACATTGGTTAGGAGGATAGGAAGTCAGGATCATCGTACCCTTTTGGGGGGAATCATTTCCTATTATGGGACTCTCTTATATATTTAAGATGTATTCATATATTCACGAATCTTTTTTTATAACCAATCATTGGATCCTTGGATTACTCCTGATTAGAAATAGTCAACTGAACGCATTTATTCATAATCATTTGGGCCCAAGTTTTACCGTCCCCCATTGGATTAATAAAACTTAGGAGTTTGGACTCATTGAAACTACATTGGTTTGAATCCCCATTACTGGGCGCTCTGAAGTTTTTTATCGTCCTGCGGGGAAAAATAATGACATGGTAATTTAGATCGAACCCATGATAAGGGCTTCCTACGTATCCGTGCGAGAGGAATCAGAATCCTCGTAGTTCTATTTGGGATGGGACATACACTCTGAGGCGGCCCAAGATGGTGGGGGTTGGCACATCGACACGTGACGGTCGGGGCCAATGGTTCATTGGGAATGAACCTCATAGAGGCTTCCTATGTACCATGCCTTGACATGGATCAAAGTCCTCGTTGTTCACAATGATTAGGTCTTAAAATTTAGAGTTTCCTGTCATTGGGATTGATCCTCTGGAAGGCGTCCTACGTACCCTTATTAGAAGAACGAGATCAAATCCCATGTAGTTCGTTTGGATTTTGGGATCAGGGTCGGTACATACTCTATGCCCACGTGAGTAATGCATGGTGTGTGGAACAAGAGGCAGCAGGGACCTGACGATCATGTCCCGAAAGGTGCGTCCGTGGGAAGCAAATTGGGGCTTATGGATATGGTGGCCTAATAAGTCGGGGCTTACTCCATAACGGTGGCTCAATGATGAAAAATCCTAGAGGGAGAGGAAAAGGGTATCCTCGTGCCCGTCTCCCCTCTTGGTTCATGGCACCAAGGAAGTACAAAGGTTCATGGGTGCTACCTATTCCAATAATGTTTTATGAAATACACCTGTATTGTTTCCTGTTAACTCCCATAAGAGGGGAGAAGTCCCAACCTCCGGATTTGAAGGGAAATGGAAGTGTGGACCACTAATCTGGTGAGGGGAGAGGTAGAAAGGTTCTTCTAGGCTTGGAACCTGCATTACCGCGGGAATGTGAACCAAGGAAAACTTCTGGAATCCGCTCAAGGGATGGAGAAAACCCTCTTTCATCACATACCATGGGTATGGGATCTCAGGATGGCGCACTGATGCGCCCGAAAATTGCATCATACGGGTCTGGTGGCTTCGGTTGAGGCCTTGGATCAGGGCTGGTGAATCGGCCAGCGACGGTATTCTGAGGTATAAGGCTGGATTGGAAAGATTGTATGTAACTCGGGGTATGACAACACAGAAGGAGTTGGCAGGCCATACCGGTGCACTAGGAGTGGCACCCATCACGTAGGTGATGGTAGGCGGCTGGAGAGGCTGTCCATGAACCAGGGTGGTCCGCGGACTAATTGGCATCCCACATAACAGGGTGGTACGTGGATTCGTGTTTGGTCCATGTTCCAGGTTGGTATGCGGGGGATTCTACACGAGCAGCGGCGGCCAGGGGCGACGTGGGTCGGGGGATTGTTGGTCGGGGCTTCACTCGAGTAGAAGGGTGCTATGCGGTGCGTCGGATCGGAAAAAGGGCCATAAACACCCTGATTTACAGGGAGTGCATCAGTGGAGGGGAAATGGTTAGAGTTATTTTTTTTAAGTTCATGATTCACCAAATTATTTTGGGTTTTCAGTTCCTTATTAATTCACTTCTAGTTCCATTCCTGTTCTGGTTCGCGAATTGGAACTTCGCTATTTGCGAAATCCTAAGCTCCTTTCTCTGAATTCCTTCCACCCAAATCTGATCGATCTCAATATGCTCGACCTCCCAATTTCTCCATTTCGATGTCCTTTTATAAAGGGGAGGAAAAGGGGTCTATTTTGGTCATGCGGAACCTTCTGCAGAAGACAATGACCGGAAACCCTATTTACGGATGACTTGGTCAATCCGCAGCGGGGGCATTGAACCCCAAACCAAATGAGGTTGAGGAATTCTTCGCGGTCGCGTAGGGCTCCACCTATATTCCATGAATGATGGTGTACCCATCCCATCCATTTGTCATGGTTCGTGGCTAGGGCGGTTCGGGATGGTGGACCATCCTGGCGCTCGTCCTGCTTCGCGCCCGCAGGGGGCTCCCGCCTCCATTCTATAAACGACAGCGGTCCGCGGAGGAGTCAAACTGTTGAACCAGCCACGTACCATTCCTTTTGGACCGGTACATGGACCGGTCGATCCATTTCTGATTTCTTGGGTGCACTTCATATTTTTTATCAATTCCTTGGGGGAAATTGGGTAGAATTCCCTCTTTAATTATGAGGATTATCATTCTCCTTTACGGATTTTTCAGGACCCTACACATAGGTTTTCTATTTTTTATATATGTAGTGATTCTTGTAAAATATTGTTCATTCATTATGAATGATCATTTTAGTGGATGAAAATAATCAAATATTACAATGAACTGAAAATTCCCATACATTTTTTATTAAACACCATAGATATTACTAGTTCAACAATAAAAAACTCACTATTGTTTTTTCAATATCATCTTTAATGTGACAATAGTTATTAAATTCATTTATTGTGTCAATAAGGGAGTGATTTTCAATCCTCATAATTATATATTCTGAAGTTGTTCAAAAATACCATATTTACTCTATAGTAATTATATACTATCTTTTACATATCAATTATAACTTTACAGGGATACATTCATATATTTTAACTCCCTCTATGCTAATAAAATATCCAATATATATATATATTGAAATAAGTATGAACTATCTTGTTCTTAAATAGTAACATTTATTTTTCTAGATCCGTCTTTACATATGACTTTTTTCTTTTAATTACATTATAAGAATATTTCATTGGAATCTTATTTCAATTTTGAGTATTGTCTGTCTGGTTATTTTATTTATTCCATTTAACTGCATCCAAGTGTGGGATTCCATTTTCCTCATTTTTTTTCCTTTTAACTTCTTTTCTAAGAGATTCAATATAATTTATAGCATCTTACAACATTTTGGTAAAATTTAATTATTTAAAAAATTATTACTAATAACAATTTAATTGAATTTTTTGAATTGAATAAATATTCACATGATTTAGCATTGTTTTTAGTTAAATAATCTTAACTTTCAGACAGTTTTGAATATCTCCTGGTAAAATAGTAATGAATTTTATAGTAGGAATCCAACATGATTCATTCATATTCACTATAAATGAACTTTTTTAGTAGTGATAGTTGTATATTTGAAAAATAGTTTCAATAAACAAGATAAAATATATAATAATGAGTCATAAACATTGATATGTATACTATCTATATAGTTTTATTTTTTATACTTCATCAAAATCAACCTTATTCTTATTCGTCTGGGGATATGACATTCTTACCATATTTATTTTAACCTTTGATGTAAGAGAGGATAGATCACTTTTATTATCAATCTATCAAGGATGATATTTATATTCTTCAACATTTCTATATGAAATAGAAATTTTCCTTCGAGAAAGATTAGGTGCATATATGTAATTATTCTCTAGTCTATTCATTTCACAATTATTTACTATTTCACCTTTAACATTAGTTTTCTTGTTGAAATTTGATTTACTTCTCTAACATTTATTATCTCTTTATCATTTAACCCCTACTTGTTGAAATCTAGATTATTAATTGATTTTTATGTTATTAAAACATTTCAATTTCTTTTGACCAAATATCTAAATATAGAAACATTACCCTATAAATCATCATTTCTTTTGTTCTATGGTATTTTCATATAATTTAAAAACTATAATGCTTTCTATTTCATGGGTAACCACTCCTATTTTTGATACATCTTGGGGAAGATATTTTTGTATATAATTTCTAATAAATCTTGATATTGTGTGGTTATCAATATATTCCAATATCCCCAGTTTCGTTGGGTTTTTTTAAGGAACATACTATCTAGTAAAATATTATTAGTACATAACTCAATTACTAGTCTATGGGATATGTTCATCATGGATGATTTTTCCATTTGACTAGAGTATGATATCATGCACATGATGGATTAATGATTCTCAATTATAAATTTTCAAGAAGTATATTTTTTTCAAAAGTATAATATGTTCTAGTGTGTGGTGTTTTAAAATTCATTAATCACATCTCTTATTCTAAAAAATTCATGTTGAAGAAACTGATATGAACATTTCCTCATAATCTTCCATCAAAATCTTCATTTTATCATGTATTTTTCTGGATTGTAGTAATGAATTTGCTATCTCATTTACCATAATGTCATTATCCTAAAATTGAAATGTCTTAACAACCAGTGAAATATTGTATAGTTTTTAATTTTCATGGATATCTAAAACAAAACTATTTCTCAATGAAATAATTAGAACAAAAATTTAATAATAAATATTTTATTTCTTCTTTATATCTTAAATTTCAAATAGAAATTGTTTTTCAGATATTTTACAATTATGATGAGAGTGTTGGATATAACATCCTTTTTATCCAATACATAATATATAGAACCGTCCCATTCTTCCAGCTATAAGTTTTCATCCTTAAGACCATTGAACCCTAAAATAATAAACTTTACAACTTCATTGGTAACATTTTTCATATAATTTATCAATTCAAAAAAAATCACTAATAAGAATTTTTATAAATTATTTAAAAGGACTATTATGAAGAATGATAATCAAGAGAACTATTGAAATATATATGAATCATGTCATCTTCCGATGGTGGGTTCTCCACCATTACTATAATATTATTCTCAATCATCATTTAATATATTTTATTATAATTATTCATTGATATTTATTATGTATACAGATTATTATCCTCATGAATTGCTTCCCTTTATTAACATAAGGTTTCTCACTTAATTCAAGGATAATAAATGTTATATAAAATCACTATGATATTTTGAGGGAAACATTCTCTAATTAAAACATAGATCCCTATGTCGTATTTAGCACATACTTCATGTGAATTAGTTGTCTTATTTTATGATTTATTTAATTTTGATTTCAACCAATTTTACATGATAAGATTCTCTATGAACTCAGTGATATAAAATAGTCTCACATCATAGGATGAACTGATAAGAGAGAGAAAAAACAGATTATTTATAACTAGTTATACACCATATTAGGTGATCCAGTAGTTGATCCTAGTTATACCCCAGATAAATCCCATATTCCTCATAGATTGGTTTTATCCCCCAAAATTTATTCTTCTCTTAAATTGTTTAAACCCTCAACCCCAATCCACTTTAGAAACTAATTATGATAACAGATTAAGAAGATTATTTGGCGTCATTATTTTGATCCATTATAGGTTTATCTCTATATATTACACTATGACCATTAAAAATATGATGTTTTTATGTACACTAAAAGTTATTATCCACTGAAATAATCAATGTTTTTATTTTGGATCAAATATATTTGAACACTTTAGTTATATCAGTTTCCATAGTGAAAACATACTTAGGAGATTATTCCTTCTAGTAGTTGAATTCTCAACCCCACAAGGTGTTACTCTATTCATGAAATATATTTTTCAGGTAGTTCTCACTCTTCATACATGTATGAAAAAATGCATGTTATTATCAAATATAAATCTTTGAAAAATTATAATTTCCCTCTTTAAGATTTTTTATCTTATCTTTGGTATTAGTTTTATATTATTTTCTCTCATGTGATTTTATATTATCATATTCATGAATGAATGCATGTTATTTTCTCCATGAACTAATTTCACTCTCTTTTACATCAAATTTAATTGATTATGGGAATATTACAGAAGTCCTTAATCAATATTACTACCATTTCATAAGAGTATCAACATGTCTTAATCACATAACCATATTATTTGTGCTCTCAAACCAATTTTCATTAGTGTATAAGAACATTAATAGTATTGCTCTTCTTAAAACTGAGTAATGGTATCACCATGATTCATGAAAACATTTATGGATTTATTGAATAATACATCGTGAAATTGAAAATTTGGTTGCAAACTCATTTTCCTGGTGTCTTGACTTCTTAAAAAATATCTTTAGAGTGGGCGAGACTGATCAATTTTTTTTGGGGAATCATTCTTATTTTTCACGATGAACTCTTTTTGGAACTCATCCTAATGAAATGATGGTTTCATTAATGTACTATTTTTCTTCAACAAAGAAGAGTTATATATATAATTATAAACTTATTATTTCCACATTCCATTAGTATTTATAGGTGTTATCCCAAAACCTCTTTTATATTACTAGTGTTGCATTAATATTTTTTTAATATTTACTAAAAATTATATCGATTCATTATTTTCCTAAAAACTAAAAATATCAACTTTTCCTAAATTTTTTGAATGAAAAATAATATAGTTGATTCCCATATGTGTTATTTAATTCTCCTTATTTTGATCTCATCAATAGTCATGGAATATTTTATGATGATGAAATATAGTATTTAAGTGCTTATCAAAGGTCAGAGGATGAATATGAACCCTCAAGGATGCTCAGATGGTCTAGATGCACCAGATCTGAGGACAATGCTTTATCCATATCACTTTTAATGGGTGAATATTATCATGCAAAACATGTACCACATCATATATCCATTAATTCCATATCTCTCCCATATATTATAATTCCTGCCTCTATCCACTCAATGGTGTATCCTAGGGTCGACTCCAAGAACCAAACATTACACTTTTGTGTTTCATGGTCTTATCCTATCTACACTAGACCACTATCCATCCATCATACATGTAATACCATACAGACACATTCCTAGACACATCTGAACTCCTTCCAAAATGCATGCTCTATGATATAAATCCCAAATGTGGTTGAGGTGCTCCTCTAACATATTTATTAATTATCAATTTCTTCGCCTTACTTGAATTGTTAATTTTTTTAATCACCCATATAAATAGTTATCTAATATCTCATTCAACGATATCATAAAGTATAATAAAAAAAGTCTTATTATCCCTTTTAAAATTCCCCACAAAAATAATATGAATATTAATTTTATGGATTTACTCAAAAAACTCATTATGTAATTAGAGAATATTATCTATCCAAATTTGATTTCAATACATTATATTATTCTAATCCATGTTCCATCCCCCACACTATTGACACATGTCATTGAAAAAAAACTTTTTAAATAATATCAGCTCTTTAGAACAATGAATTTTAATTCTCCAGGCTTTTCAACATAAACTCCTCTTATATACCCCAACATGGATTTACCCTTTAATGAAAAAATACAATTCAACATCATTAGTATACACAGTGTTATACTAATTATCAAGTGGGAATTGGGGTTTTAACTATACATGCATCATTAATATATTATTTTTATACATATTTTAATTGTTTTGAAGGATTTTTATTTTTTTACTAAAATATTACAGTTGTTTTAATGTTCAAAAAATTTTAAATTCATGGCTTTTAAGAAAAAATAATTCTCTTATAAAAATGTCATATAAATTGGTATTATGAATAAATATATTCAATAAATTTAATTCATAATTTTTTAATGGATGGTGAAATATTTTTCAAATGTATATAATATATCATTGGAATTTTTTAATAGCATAAAACATATTTTAATAAAATTGTTTTGACGAATTAATGTTTTAGCAGAATATATTATTTCAAATATCTCAGAGTTTATTATTTTGAAAAATATACGAGATTATAGTTTTCTATAAAACACATTAATATGCATGAATTGAGTTATCAAATCCTCTATAAAAAATATGCTTAAAAATATTATTTGATACTAGTAAGAGGATGTATACATGAAATTTTTCATCACACATAATATCCATATGAAAAAAACATCTTGAAAAAAAATAATATAAGATCAAAATAAAATCCATATTAACTTATTTCACTAAAATAATCTATATCCAAGGGGTATACACACTATTGAGTGATGGTGTTCAAAATAATCATTATCTTATTATTTTTGTGATTTCTATATATTGGTAATGTAATTAATAATCATGTTTCACAACCTTTACAATTATGGGAATGTATTATTCATACCAAAGTGTCACCCTTTATTAAATTCACTGCATATAATTTTAATAAGAATAAGGATTTAAATTTTAATTCATTAAATAGAATAATTAATAATTATAATATAATGGAAAATAATAAAAAAATTAGCGTTTTATCATTATCATTCCAAATCCATGAAAATAAAATTCATTTTTTATTCGAAATCAGTAAGGATGTTTAGGGAGCCCAAAACTATTATGACCATCTAATTATTCTCTTTGATTATATTCTATATATAGAATAGTTCAATCATTATACTTAATTAATCACGGAAATATATACATAGATACATTCATACATTCATATATATATATATATAATTTAAAATTAAAAAAACTAATAAAAATAATTTTAATATCTTATTAGTGTCATATTAAACCACATCTAAACAATTTTTTGTCCTATATCAATTATTCCACATGTATTCACTCCAAAAAGTAGAAAAATATTATTTATATAAAATCGTCAGGATCATAACCCACATTCACTATCATAGATATGATGTTTTAATAATTTTTTCTTTTAAATGAAAATCAATATTATCCCGAAATTGATAATATTACTCAATAATACAACATAGGAAAAGGCTCCTCTTATTTAAATATATAATTCTTAAAAAAAATATACTTAAAAATAGTTTATTATGTTTTAAGGGTTTTATTAAATAAAAAGTATATATCTATCAATGAATTTTCTTTACAACTCTATATTATACCCATGAATTATTTGAAAAGTTTAGATAAATTTATTATATATATTAATCAATCATGATAAATCATTTTAAATGTTTGATAAGTATAATGCTTGATTTAAAAATAATTAACCAATATTATGCATTAATATATCCATAGTTGACGAACATAATAATCCAATTCTAAATTAAAACCATGAAAATTCAAGTAATATTTTAACTAAACCAACCCTTAAACCTATTTAATCACGACTTACACAACTTCTAAAAACCCACTCTCACAATAACTTTTATTGTTATGTTTTTATTTTTTCTATTATGTATTAATGAAACCAATAACTAATAATCTTGAATCATATCCTAAAAAAGTGATGATCTAATGTATAATTTTACACCTAAAATATCAATGTTGAAATAATATTTAAAAAAATTCAATATTTACAACATTTTGTATCCTGCTCATTCTATATGGATATTGTTTTCTATATTTAAACGTTTTAATGAAATAAATTTTATTAAAAAACATTATTTACCATCTAAAAAAAGATACGGATTAATATAAAGATAAAAACTTCATCCCCGTAATTTTTTCCTTTTTTACATATCCATTGACGAATCCCCACTTTCATTAATTCTTCTTTCACAGATTATAGAGAAAATACTTCTCATACTTTCACAAAAGATGCATTAATTTTAAACAATTCATCTTGTGGTAACCTTTTAATAGAATAAAATCTTCACCATCATTTTTATTCTCTACAGGATTAAGTATACAGTTGTGATAAAAGTGAAAATTGACTTAAAAACATTTCTAAAAATGACATTCATCTAAATAAACTAATTAAAAATATTTATGAAAATATTTTTATGATAGAATTAATTAATTGTATAATTTCATGTAAATGAAATTTTTATGTTATTATTATTTTTATAATTTTTCTACCGCATAATAATCTAGATATATTCATGTTGAGTAAGGTCAATGAACTCCATGGATCGCTTATTTCTTTGTAAATCGGTGGGTATTCATTAGTATTGTAACGATGTTAGCCACCTAGTCCCTTATTCTAGTTGTTCTAACATTAAAATGTTCTTATTTTATATTTCATTTAATACAATCAAAACTTATACTAATATTACTTTTATAATGTGTTATAAAGGATTTTTTTGGTTAATAACACTCATGTTAATAAAAGAAATTTTTAATGAAACCATTATAACTCAACCTGATATTCCATTTACTTCTTCGTCGACATTAATTGAGTACATTATATTGTAGAAAAAATTTATATAGCATCAATATTATATTTACATATAATTATCCTACCTGTTTACTTATTTCAAATATAAAATAAATCAATACTTATTTATTTTAAATCTAAAAAATATTCATCCAAAACAATATAACAACTAGATATTGAATATTCATTATTCCAAATTGAATGCAAATACACTAACCATGTTGTTTATTAAATATAACTAAATATAATATTTATATCCTTGTGAAGTTACTTTTATGGGTCACTGTTATATAATATTATACATTATGTGGGATACAAATTTTCATGTCTTATTGTTGTATGATAAAAAAATCTAACCATTCTAATGTAAAGACATACATATGTTTTTCTATAAGTAGCATTGGCACAAAAAAATTGTCGTTTAATATTTGAATTGAAACTCATCTATGTCATATAACCAAACTATCAAAAAAATACATACTTCATTTATGAGATAGCAGTTTTCTCGCCTCATAGATTCATTTTCAACAGAGTAATTAATTTTAGTTTATTAATACTAAATATATTTTAAACTATTTCATGTGACATTAAAACTATGTACATTATTAAACAATACAACCAATTATTATGTAATCATAAACATAAATTTTAATCATAAATGGATCCTTACTTATCCATTCAATAAATTGGTTTAAATTATCCCAATAACTATTAATTTTTTTATTCTCTAATAAAAGAGACAATTAATGTATAATAAGAAAATAGTGCTTACATTGGATTATAAAATTCATATTTGAATTTAAAAATAATATGATAATAAATATATAACCCTATAATTAATTAATATATATGTTTGATTACAATATAATTTAATTCATGGATGTAATGTGTTAAACATGTAAGTATATATTCTCATGATACAACTCAACTGTTAGATCATGTGTATTATGTAATGTGTACTGTTAAATATTATAAAAAATTAACCACCATATTTTGTTAACTATATTTGGTATTATTATTTAATTAGTGAGGAATAAATTAAATTTTCATGGAAATAATATTATTTGATAATTATTGGTGATTTAGACGATGGATACAAAAAATGAACAATGAGGTCCCTATTAACTCTTGTTTTGGAACATGATTTCATATATATCATTACAAAAGGAAGTACATTAAATTTTTGGTATTTTTTTATTTATGGGATTCATGAATACTAGATAAAAATTTTATTATGAGTATTCATATATAATTTATTAGATTTAAATGAATGCTAAATTTCTAATAGGCATTAAAATTATTATATAAACATTGGAATTGGAATATTATTGTCATTTATAATCCATTTTTCACAACACCCTCAGTTGTTTAAATTGAAGAAATATAAATAGAATAATTTACTTATTATTTAATGGAATGATCTATAATAATGAGATATTTAGAAAAGGATTGAAATTTTACATGAATATAAATGCCATATTTATATTTATTTTTGATATTTTAAAATGTATTTTCGAATGTTTTATCTATCAGAGTAATTGGTGGAGGACGAGAAATGAAATTAATGAAACCAAAGCATGTTAGAAAGGGGTAAAATGTACAATATATACCATTTAGTATCTTATGTCCTTGTATTAAGTATTTGGTATCTTAAAAGAGGTGTGCATCAATCCTTGGAGGATTACTAGATGGTCGGTGGACCATTCTGAGTCATCTAGTGGGCCACCTGGGACAACATAGGGGTGTATCAAATACCTATTTTCTTCCACCATAGATTAAATATTATATTTATAATATAATGTGATTATTTTATAAACTATAATATATAATTTTTAGCTTGAGAAAGTATAAAACATTGAATCTATTCTGGTTATATATCTCCCCATATTATAATAAAATTTTTCATTTCCTATCATATTTGATCATTATAGCTATGGATCAATATATCAACTCTTTATTTGTATTTTCTACAATAAGATTACAATTTTCCTCTAAAATTGTTAATTTTGGTGAAATGTTATGTTTTCAATTTTTAATAAAATGAAGTATCATTAAACAATTTATAATTAATGTTAGGATTCTTCAAATATAACCCAAATATTTCATGAATATATATTATGTGAATATATATTTATATTAACTAATTATAGCTTTAAATAACAACCTTATAAACCGGTGTATTATTTTATCATACTAGATGATTAAATATCATACTTTATAATAAACATTAATATTATATCATAATTTCATAAAAAATCAATATTTCGTTGGCATATCATATATACTAATAGTCTTAATTACATATGGAATGAAATGATATGAAAATGGTGATCCCAAAAACCTACTATGGAATAAAATATATTAGATATCAGTTGAATGAATATATATGAGCATAAATAACATCATACATGAGTAAGCATAAAATGAATATATTGGAATAAAAATGTAATTAAAAAATCATACACTAAGGAAAACCAATAATGGATCATAACATGAATATTAAAATAAATTTATGGATCATTTGAAAATTTTTCACTTATATAAGAATATAAAATCATATTTTACTTTAAGTATCTAATCTAATACCATCTCTACACAGTGTACAAAAATATCAATAAACGTAGTTTGATAAGAAAACATTTCATTCCTCATTTAAATAACATCTCATGAGAAATAATCTTGATATAATTTATTATGGGGATATATAATTTCAATCCCAGGATTAAATAAATGATAAAACATTACTATCTCTTCCTCATGGATTTACAATCTCAAATCGATCATAGTATTAGTGAACCTGTCAAAATATATATGGTTACAGAGGCATGTTCAAAAGAAATAAATATAATTCATATAAAAACATTATATGGATGATAAAAATAAATAATTCATCTAATGGAAACATAATTACCCAAGAGTAAAGTATCATATAAGGGTATTTACATTGATAAAAAATTTTTCCCAAAGATTGAAGTTATTTTATTAAAATTTGTCATGGTATATCACATAATTTTTTAAAATTATTATCATATTAAAATTGTAGTAGAAATAGTTGTTTGAAAAATAGACGGGGTAGGTAAGAATTATTTTTTAAATATTTATATAATAATAATTCATTAAATGTAAACATTTTAATGAATTTTGTAAAAAGTATCGGTAAAAATTTATCGAGTTAAAAAAATAAAAGGATGAAGGGTCGAAGTGATTCCATTCCAACCATTTTAAATAACTAAAAATAACATAGAGAATAGAATTATGTAATCATATAGATGTATTAAAAAAATAGAATAGTTGAATTAATATCACAATGAAAATGGAAATTGAATAAATACATTTCAATCATTAAGAGAGACAACAAAACATCCCCTTATAATTAAAATTGGCATACTTTAACATGAAATCACTCCCTATGTACATATCATAGAATTATATTTATTTAATATTTTCATGCTATTCATATAGATTACTTTTTATTATAATATATTATCTCCCTATAGTATATATACTCAAGTGAGCAATGCTGTATTTTCATCATCATATGGATGATGCCTTGAGGGATTCATACTAGTTTTGGTTTGAATGATTCAATAATAAATCATTATAATAATTATATAACCACCATAATATACATGATAATGGAATAAAAATTTCAAATTAATTTTATAATCCATTATTTAACTGAATGCATGGTTATGATTCTCATGGGAGTCATTTAAAATATCCTTGTTTTAGTAAGAATTTTATTTATTAGTTAATTGGATAATAATATTCATTTATTTGTCTAGAACAATTTATAACCCATAAAAATTTAATCATGTTCACATTAATATCATATATATTAATTATTTATGTTTTTATATTCACCCATGGTTATAATTATGATGCTGGTGTAACATTATTCATTAAGGTGGCTGAAATGGTATAGACTAAAACATGTTGTATGAACGAATGAGTTATGATAAAAACATTATCTTCTTTGATATTAATTTTAATGGGTATAAATTATGTTAATAATATAATATTATAGTGGTGTATAAGTATTATATATATTCTACCTTGGGAGAAAAATTAGAAAGATGATGGATAACACAGTACATATATTTATGGAATCGACAAATCCCATAATGAACATCTACTAAATGATGGATTTAGGACACATTATTGTCACCATAATTATAATTTGTTATTTATAGATTTAAATAAACACTATAAAATTTATTATACAACTAATTGAACAGTCTAATTTCTTTGGGAAGGTATAATATTGTTTCATTTAAAGAGTTATATGATTGTTATATTCATTATTTCCCATTATATAATGATTAATGAAAAACATTAAGACATGAAATTTTTTAAATAAGTTATGCAATACAATGGAGGACTTATATTCCATCCAACAACAATTTTTTTATTTTTTTTAATTATTTATACCTTATATTTTATTTTACTATTTTTATAATATTACCTATATAATTACCTCTTCACCCTTAGATTAAATTATGAAAAAAATCAAACCATCCCTATTAACTAAATTTTTTTCATAATGTTTAAAATAAAATCCATTTTTTATATTTGACATGTAAATATGTGAAATTTATCAATTAATAAAATGAATAAATTTTATGAAAAAAAATCACATCTCTAGAAAAAAATGATTTCTTTGGTAATGAAGGATTATATTTTACTTATAATAATTTATTAGAAACTTAATTCATGATAAATATAATATAACCCAATGATTACTCATGATGATTTTATTTTCTACAATAAGAAAGTCAGTCAATTTTTTTTGGATATTAATAATGTTCTGAATAAATGATGAAAATATTTTCATCATTTATATTGAAAATGAGACAAATAATGATATTTTGTAGATGTATATATTTAATGTAGAGTATCCACAAAATAATTACTGCACAAAATTGTGGATGTTTGTTCATTTGGATGAATTTATTTAATATTCATCATTCATGTAATAGTCTAAACAATAGAAATAATGTTTCCATGATGTATTGATATTTATTAATTATTTTCACTATGAAGGAACATAGAGGGAGTTCAATGGGTTGTTAATAAGTTTTAAAGGAAGATTCATCCTTGATTTCATTTTACATGATATGTTTTATATTATTTACAATTTTCACTTTGATTATAATTTTATGAAATACAGTATGATTTGTGTCTTTATCATAATTAATTTATTATACATATATTAATTAAATAGAATTTTTTTAGAAATTTTGTTTAGAATATATAACAAAAAAATAATTAAATTGAAATTATGTTAAAATAATTAATATGTGTTTTTTATTTTTACATCAACTTATAAATTGGGAAGAGTTTTATTAAAAAATTTGGAAGTAAATTCATAACGGTAATTTTGTTTTAATATCATATGAGATGGTTGGAATTCGTTTAAGGATGGTGTGGAAGATATTTTTGGGTTATAAAGAATTTATTATTCATATATAAGAGTAAATAAGATCTATAGAATATTAAACCTCAAGAAAATATGTGTATCTAACATGTTTTGACTCTACAAAAGAATAAATCTATTTAGTGGGCTCTACATAATAATAATCCCATTTCTCTGAAGCAATGTATGATTAAATCGTTGTTTCAATATAGTAACAATAAATTTCTATATCCATTTTGGAATAACCCATTACTAAATCATTTTAATCCTGATATGTGTAATATAAAAAATGTGGTTTCTCTTCCCATGTTTGAAAATGTCAAAGAAAATGATAGAATAATCATTACAAATATGAGGCTACGTATAAAAAATAAATTGGAAAATTATAATAACTCCATGATTTCATGAAATTTTTTAGAAAAAAATAAAATATATAACAATCTTTATAATAGTACAATAATCTAAGATATGATTTTAAGAGTTTCATGAAAATGGGTTTTGTAGTGTACATTTGATCTTGGGGGAATTTTGAGATAGATAGTATGTGAATTTAATTAATATATAAGGAAATAAATATCATGATATAGAAAGAAGATAATTATAATTATAAATTATGGTTATATTATTTATTGAATAAACATCAGTTTAATTTAAAAATTAAATAATTATTAATAAATATATTTTAATAATTTTGTTATTATCTGAAGATGGTCACATTACAATAAAGAGTGATCTAATGAGAGATGTAGAAATATTTAATTCCTTAATTATGTTTTTATTAATTTTTATAATTATTCGAATTGCAATTAATGATGAAATATCATAATCACAATATTATAGGACGAAAACCAAATGATTACAAAGTAGAGTGATAATTGGATCGTGTTTTTTAATTTAGAATTATTTAATAAGGGATTACTAAATTTGTTGATGCATAAATTAAAATACAGTTTATAATTTATTTATTATTTAATATAATAAAAATCATAGTTGAAAGGAAAATTAAATGAGAATATTGATAAGATATTTAAAATATAATTATGGTTCTAAAAAATTATAAGATGAAATAAAAAGATAAATATAAAATTTGTAAAATTATCTTGAATAATATTTAAATAGATCTAAATAAAAAGATCATGATGCCTACAATTAAGGCTTTTTCATATTCCAATAAAATAGAAAAAAATCCAATTTGTTAAATATATTTTACTTAAGATAGGGAATGAAAGAAGAAGATAAATTTAATTCATACATAAACTAATGTGAACTATCCTTGAAAATTTAACGATTGTTAAAGTGGAATAAATAAATTAATTTCTAATATTGTCATTATTATATCAATGTATAAGGAAAATAATGAGAGAGTGTATTGTTAAAGTATTTATTCTACAATAACATTTATTGGATGTTGAAACTCTATATTTAATTATATGGAAAAACATTCAGTATCCCACCTTACATATGTATTTATAATTTAAAATATATTGATAAACATTTCAATATGTATAATATTATATATGAATATTTGTTTTCTAAAACCATTTTTAAAGATGAAGATATTTATTTTTCATGTCACGAAATCCAATAATACTTTGAATATATGTTTCTAAGAGTAATTTCAGGATTACAGTTGTAAACTACTGTGATCCATATAGTGAACCAGTCATGTGATAAAGGCTCTTTCCAGTGACATCATTAAGAATAAAGATGATACCTTCCCCGTTGAGTATTCACATTACGACATTAGTTCAATGTCTATTTCATGGAATCAACCTGATTAAAAGGGTGATGTAGTCATGGAACTTCTGATAAATTCTTTTTAATAAATAAAATGTTATTTTTTCACATTAATTTTTATCTTGAATAATATATTAACTTATTTAAGAACATGTACAATATCTATTTATCTTAATAGTATAATTGGTTTGAATAATTAGGGTTAAAATATATATTTCAATATATTGACTACGCTATTTCAAATCACTATTAGAGAGGCTTCGTAAGACCATTCATCACATTAATTAGAATTATATAAAATTTTTTATCTAATAATTGTTGTATTTTTTCATGTAATTTAAAATTTTCATTAATTATTTTTTTAATTGATAAATATTTAGAGAATCAATAATTCTAGAATAAAGTGGTTCCCTCAATCAATATCAACTAAGAGGTTATATATACGATAAAATTTAAGGAAGTAAAGCTGTAGGAGTAAATGATATTGATGAATATAACTCTATAGAAAAGGAGAAAAAATATTAACTACTATTTTATTTAAATAAAGGGTTAAATATTTTTGAAATCTCTAATGAGAATTATCCTCTAGAGTAATCAACTACAACCGATAAGATTGTGTTCAATTTTTTTAAATATTTTTATTATTTTGAAATTGAGGATTATGTGATCATTTTTACTTCTTAATGTATTCAATTTTATAAATGTGTTTTTCAAGTTAATACAAGATTATAAAGCATATAATGAGTTGGAAGCATATTAAATTAACAAATAATTGGTAAAAAATATACAAATTATTTTAGAAACCTCTCCAAAGATGAAAATGATAATGAAAAATAGTACTTGTTATATATGTAAATATTAATCAAAGGCTCTAAAATACTGAATGATAACATAGATGATTAAGATGCGATATGTATAGATACACCTATTTAATTAAATCAACAATGTCATTAATTCTTAATTGGAGACCACAGATAAAATAGTAAAGGGTCATGGAATTTTCATATATGAAATGAATAAAATTAATGAATAATAATTTTATAATATAAATATACAGTGTGATGAAGTAATGAGATTGGTTGAGGTTTAGAAAAATACTCTTAGTAGGAAGTGTCTTCGAATAGAAGTGAAAATACAAAATTGGGATGTTTTACAAGACCAAGCATCCCAATATTCGTAGAGAAGATCTAATGACATTGAAGTGTTTAATAAATTTCCTTTTTAAATAACGAATACTTATATAAGAAATTAAAATTTGAAATATTTTAATGATATATCTACTATAATCCCAATGAAAAATATATCACGTTGACTAAAATAATTTATTTTTATTAATTCAATTTCTTTAAAAATGATAGGGAAAAATAAAAACAATCACCCAATATTGGTGGAGAAATATTCATACCCACTTCCCAATACCTCAAAGATTGAGTTGATCACTTGTATAAGAAATATATTCACAATAATAACTCAAAATAATTAATTAAAATAAGAATAAACACATGTCAAGGATAGGTAGTATTTTGTTGAAATTATAATATCATGGTTTATTGGGAATTATTGTTCTTGTGGAATGATTTGAAAAAAATTCGTTGATTTTTGGAATAATATGTCCATTAATGGTAGACAATAATGGTAAAAAATATATGGGAGAAGACCTAAAGTAATCAATTCACATTATTGAGAAACATATTAATGAATAAATAAATTGAATCAACCCTAGAATGAAATAAAACAATTTTTTTTGTGTTATTTCATCTTTCAATAGTGATATTAAAATGATTACATGTTTCCGAATAAGGCCACCCATGAATTCACCAGGATCTACATAAAAAAATATATCAGAAATATTTTGAAATAATACATGATAAATTTCCCAACATAATTAGAGATGACATGGAATAAGTAGAATAAAAATAACAAATTCATATTCCATTATAGATTAGGTAAATAAGGTTAAATCCATATGAGGAGAAACTATGGATATTAGTAAGACCGTACTCCCAATAATATTCGTGCATCCAATGTCATAGATAAATGTATACTGAATTATCAAAATTATGGAAATGAATTGATCGGAGTGTTTGAATTAGTTATAAATCTCAACCTTCATACGCTCACTAAAATGAAATCGAGAATCCAACATATTGAAATGTATTTGATTATATATTTTAAAAGATAAATTTAATTGAATGTATTAGAAATTGGTTTAACATGATGATTGTTGAGAATATGGAATATAATGAATATATGTAAATCAAGGATTTATCCTAAACAATATGTTATTATTCCTATGCAATTATTTATTTGATATTAGCGCTTATGAATTTAATTTCTGTTTTTACCGCTTCGGGGAGAGTTGGGTTGAGATTCTTATTGAACTCATTATTTTATTCTAAAATTATAAACAAATATACAATGAAAAAATTTAGAAATTAAAATAACCCTTTTTACAAAATTTTTGGAGTTGATCCAATTATAATTTTAATAGGTTTATTTTATTTATCGGGTCGATAATGATGTGACATTAATGGGTACAAAAATTGATTATGGATGGATTTTTTACTCATTTTTTATCTTAGTATATAATATAATCCCAAAATATTTAGGTATCTACCATTGATAAATTGACATATTTTTTAATAAATACTAAGATGTTTATAGATATCATTGATTTCAAAATGAACCTCAATTTTTTTAATAAACATATTTTTATCTTGTTAAATCATGGTTGACTAAATGATGGCCCATAAAAAAGACAATAGTGGAGTAAATACCATCAAAAAAACATTTTTATTTAAAGTCAATAAGTGGGAGATAAAATAAAATATCTCCTAAAATAATTTACATAAATGTTGTTGACAAAAATTCTAAATTTAGATATTGGAGAGACTAATTAATTTTGATTATGATTTTATTTATTGAAAATACATAAGGCTATTAATATGTTTCATGTGTTGAATAAGAATAGAATAAATTATGATATTTTAGATTTGAGTATCTATAATTATTTATAATGAAAATGAGAAGAACAAGGTGTTACAGAAAATAGTTATATTACATAGGGAGTATTTTTTTTTTGAATATTGGAAAAAACATTAGGGTAGAAAGATTTTTCTTCTTTTAATTAATTTATATATATATAATGTTTAAGAGGAGATGAATATTTACAAATAGTATTTAGTTTTGTAAAATAAATAACTATATGATGAAACATCAATGTTGGTTGATGTGTTTTTAATAATCTTACTGAGAATATATAGACTTATTTTTATTAATCATAATTATTCTTGTATGATATGGAATTATCAGTTGGATATTGTTTAAAAGACACTAATTCTAATATATGATTCTAAGACATGTACTACATTTATTACTGATTAATTAAATTCACCATTTTATATAATTATTGTTTATAAGCTATATGAAATCATAAAGATATGGATAATGTTTTTAATTAAGTGATGTAATTTTTTATTCTATTTGATTTCTTGAAATTATGTGGATGGTTTTTAATATATATTTTTTAATTTAATGATGTTAATAATTGAACTATCAAGATATTTTAGAATACTAAAATTATTTGTTACAGTTTGATATGTTTGAAAATGGTTTGAGAGGATTTTATAATCTATATTTGATAAAAAATGCATTTATCATTACCAAAGTAAATGTAAATAGGTTTTGTGAAACATCATACATGAGGTATGTTTGTGGAACCTTAACATTATAACTCTATATAAAAATTAATATATTGAATATGAATTATGTATGAGAAATCCAATGTTTTCTAGGGAATAGATAATTGAACTACTGTTTCATCAATCCTAGAGGAATTTTGTGATGTCGGTATTGAATTAACTCACTAATATTCTAGAGTAATCAAGAGACATGAAATATGAAAACTAAGGATTATTATCTCACATCAGTTTATGGTGGATGAAACATAATAATAACATAAAAATAATAATTTTATAAATGGAATATTTATTTTCATTTTAGAGTAACTCTATACTTTATAGAAATGTATAACAATTAGCTGTGATGATTCGGGAATGATTACACTAAAGGTTATGAGGCCAAATCAAATATGAGGATGATAATTTTTTCATAATTAATTAAATGTATTTTTGTTTTTTCGTTTAAATATGTTTGAAAATTAAATTTTATGTAGGTTCATGTTCCATAAATATGGTCAGAACAATGCAATGATTTATGTAATGAGAATTATAGGATGAAGTGACACTATAGTTATTATACATGAATATATCATATGACTCTTTCTTCTGATGAAAAATGAAATATTTCCACAATATGAGTGTCATAACAATAATTGATTATATCTAGATAAGGGTTATAATTGGATCAAACTAAATATGAAAGCGTGTGTGATAATATTTTACAACAAAAATCATGCATATATCGATGAAAAGTGAAGATTTTATGGGAGAATAAATATAAGAATATATTGAGTCTTAAAGAAAATAGAATATAAATTTTGATATGCACATAACTAAATAATTATGGAATTGAAATAAAGATATCATAAATATATTAATGATGATCAAGGGTGGCCATCAAAGTTTTTTTAGAATTATCACTTAATATAATAAGGAATTGGCCATCATAGTTTTATTCTTCATGTAATATAAGACATAAAACACATTGGATTTATTTCACAACAAAAATATGGATTGTTATATCCCCAGAAAAAAATTCACCCTAAAATATTAATTGCTCTGGTGAACTAGTGGATTTTATTTTTTTCCTTGTTAGATATTTATCGTAACATGTTATGATCTCAAACATAGGATTCTTATATAAAATTTGATTTCTTTAGTGCTCTTTTTTCCTATATATTAATCACTAGGTTACAGGATTACCAAATATTTTTTCTATTATTTGGGATAAAGTTACAGCTCTATAATCAAATGACGGAATCTCATGGGATGAATTAGGTATATTCTTCATAAAAAGTGATACATATAACACGTCATGCACTTTAGAAAGATCTAGTTGATATGTAAAAAAACCAGAATCATTTCCAATGAAATCAAGATTCCCAGATGAAAAAATGTTTCTTGTTTTCATCAGTTCCAACTTCTAAAATCCTGTAACCCATTACATCGACGATAATTAATGGAATATAATTTATCTAACATAAAATACCAAATCACATTTATGATTATCAATAAATCCATTTTATTTATTATGTACTACTTTAATATTCCAATGAATGTTTTCTTAACATCACATAAAAATTATATACCCCCTATATATTCTTATATCATAAATGTTTCTCGAATGTAAGTGTACTAAAAATCATTAAATAAAGAAACCCATATAGTTATTTTTCATTTCGTGAATAGAATATCTTTTGTTTCTAATTTATCTCGATTAAAATATTAATTGTAACCTCCATCAAAATCCATCTTGTTCAGTTTCAAATTATCTCCTAGTGTAGGAATGTTTCAAGCACAATGGCCATCTATTGGGGTTTATTTTTGTTATAGAATAGATCAATATAAAATCATTATTTATGACTCCTCCAAAAAATCAAGGTGATTCATGAATCTATATCAAATATAATTAAATATAGTACACCGTACTTCCATTCCACCTCTTTTTCATATTATTGAATGTTGATCGATTGAGGAGAAACTATGAATTTGAATGAAAATTTTCAACTTTGTAAGTTGGGAAAACACAACATAAGTGGTATTTCTTCCATCAATGTTATAAGTAAGTCTTATTGAAAAAATTATGGTAATGTTTTACTCTTTAAAAAGTGGTATGGGTAATAGTTTCATATCTAACATCAACTTGTAACAATTATCATTAACTTTTGGGAAATCCACAAATTGTGTATATTACTTTGAAATATCTCTCTTTCAGTTAACCTATAATAAATTTTTTATGATATACATATTACCAAATTTCATGAATCTGATCAAGTTTGATCCTAAAAAATCATATAAAAATAGTAAATTGGAGTCAATAATTACAAAGGATTTTTACAAAGACCAACGTACATCATACCACACATATCAACGTCCAACATTGATGCACAATAATCTGGAGTCCAAAATGACCACATCATATTCATTTTCATGACTACTATCATTGACTAAACATCAACAACATGGTTTTAATCCCAATATATATTTGAAATTTCCTCATTGAGTTGAGTGACATTATTGACACACTCAATCCAACAAGGTATGATTCACCAAGTAACATTCTCTATATTCATTTTGATGGTTTCAAAAAAAATTGAGTAATATTATATTCATAAAGGGTTACACTGATATTGGAAGGATTACCCAACTGCTTAAACCATAGAACATAATTTACCTTCATAATCCACTTTAAATCCTTTGATAATTGTAAAATAATACTTCGAAAAATACATAGTGTGTCTTGAAGACATCTCCACATCCCCAGGGCCCCCAAATGATGAATGATATCCCATAAATATTAAATTTGATCCATTTGGTTATGAGTGGTATCCAGTGAATGAATATGATCTTTTTGGGATTCCTCATACAACATAAAAAACCCAAAAGTTCAATAATATTCTTGTCATTCTAATTGATATCCATACAAATTTTTTACATCATCGATGAAGCATGATATTCTTTTTTTAATTCCATAATTCTCATCTGTATAGTGGGCTATTTAACATCAACCAATTTGGATATTCTTATATTTTCAATACCCAATAAGATATAATTCACTACTACCAACAATAATTGATGAATTAGTTTAGTATGACTAACATTTCAAATGGTTTTCATAAGATCATTTCTGTTACACCCATGCAAATATATTTGGGTTATTTTTTTATTTTCATAACATTGAATATTTTTGTTGGGGTTCAGGTTGGGTGGTGGATTAATTTCATTGGGTTATATTAAAAAGCTCACCTTTTGTTCTGATGACATTGAATGCACATGCAACATGAAATTTGGACGCTGTGTGGCCTTTTCCAGTCAATTAGGTGACCGTACATTTTCCCAAAATGAAAAAAAATCGTAATTAAAACAAAAATTAATTGTTTCCATTTAAAATATTAATTGTTTTTAATGATTTTATTATCATTGATATGAATGAATAGTTTTATTATTTTCATTTTTATTAATATGATGATGATTATTATTAGTAATATTATTATTATCATTATTATTTTCATTATTATTGTTATTCTTATTGACATATTTCATATTGTTGTTGTTATTATTATTATTATTATTCCAATTATTTTTATTTTTATTATATTTTCTTCTTAGTTTTTCTGGTTTTTTACCCTTTTGGTACCCTTTCTGATGCAAAACCTTCCCTCTCTAATTTGACCCACCTAGTTCCCTCTCTATGTGTGTGTGGAAAGAGACCCCCCCCCCCCCCGAACGCCACCTCCTCATCAACACTGATGAACCCCAGGACCCAAGCCACCTCCATGTGACCCTCCCTCTCTATGTGAAGTAGTCTGACACCATTCCCTTTGCTGCATGCGAGTAGGATAGCCACCAACAACCATCACCCTCCTATCACATCCACATGCCTCTACACCTCATGGCCAACCACCTCTGCCTTCAAGCATCCTATTTCCCAGCCTCCTGTTGAAACCCCCTACTCCCCTGATAAGTTGTGTATGTGGTGCCTCCAACAATCAGACGACCCTCCCCAGGAAAATGACATCCTCAGTCACCCCCATATGGCCAGAAACCCCTATGGCTGACCTCCTCCACCATCTAGGGCCTCTATGATTGACCCGCAACCCCCAGCGCCCTCTTCTCTAGAACATTCAACCCTCCAGCGACCCTCCTTCGGTGATTACATCCCACTTCTAAAGCATTTTTCTCCCCTTAGGTATGTATTTGTTATTGAATGGTTGTATTATTTTCCTTATCCTTGATTTTTTTGGAATTTTCTTGTTTAAGGGTTGTATTTTGTAGAGTTAGCGTTTTAGAACATACAGGAGAAATTTTCTAGTGGGAGTTGTCATTTCACCTTGGATTCAAGGTGAGGGATTCTATCAAACACTTTGTTTCACATTATTTAATGGGGGTTTTTGTATGCATTTTTTGTCCTTCATTTTTTATTTGTATGGCATTGGACCATATCGCATGGTTTTGGACACCCATTATTTCGTTTCTTCTTGGTTTAGAGTAAGGATTTTCCATTTCAGTTATCTTTTTTATTTAATATTCACTGATTTATTATATTTTTACCTTCTTCACATTCTGAATAGAATTGATTGATTCTGAAAATTATTATACAGCCTGTAAAATGATAGTTTATCCCATGTGTTTTTTAGAATTACAATGTCTTGTTTATAGTGGGCACATTTGATGTCTAATAAATTTTTATGGACAATTACCACATGATTCATGATATTTTAAACAAGGTTCAACAACCAAAATAATGATAATGCATGGAAATTCTTGTAATATTTTTTTTGATTTAAATAAAAATTATTTTGGTAAATATTTCATAACTTGTGAACTTTTTTTATTTTCTTAAAACAACAGGTATGATTTTATGAGTTATTTGTAATAAAAAATGACTAATTTGGATTTATGAATATGTAGGAATCATTTGAAATGTGGTTTTGTGGTTCTTTATGTTGTTTTCAAAAAATTTTGGAATTTTTAAATTAATGTGTTTCAGTTTTCAAGGTGTTTTGGTGCTTTTTGACCCCATTATAAAAAAATTTTGTGTAGATTGATAAATGATTATTAATAGTGGTTTAAATTGTTTCAATTTAAAGTAATAATATTTGTGGCTTTTAAACTAGTTTGATGTTATGATTTTTTTTCTTGTGTTTGGTACTTTTCACATATGAGGTGTCAGATCTTGATGATTTTTTTACTATGTTGAACATGATTGTGTTCTTGATTTCTATTATCCATCGATTTTCCCATTAAAGATACAATGGTTGATCATACTAAGGTTGATCAACCTAATGATTTTAAGCATGTGTTTCTGATGGTAGACCAATTTCTATTTAATGTCCTATCAGACCCCTCCATATGAGAGGAGTGAATGTGTAATATTTAAAGGGAAATTATCCTCATTGAGATTTCAAGTCATTGAAGTTCATGTTTACATAATTCATTCTTGTAGGATCACTATGGATGGTATGGAAATAAGTGTCTCATAAAAAATCCCCATAAGGAGCTTATTTGGGAGTAATATATGGTTTTTTTCATTTGTGAATATTTAACATAGAAAGAAAGGGTGAAAATGGGGATGAATATTTTTTTTCTATAGCAGGGTGATGAATCCATGTTAATGAATTTCGATTAATTTGTTGAGCTAGTCCCTTTTGATTCATGGCATGTCATAGATGACTTCATGAAGGCTTAGCATTTTGAGGCGGGCCTCCATCCAGATCTAAAATCTAATGTTTCGAACACCAACCTAACACTATTTGTGGATGTGGGGATGAAATCCCTTCATATTGAGGCTGTGTTGGTGGGACTACAAGAGGTAGTCCTCCCTTCTTCAATTCCTAGGCGTGTTAGGTATACATCAAACAAAAAGAAGAGTAGAGAAGGTCATGGAATCAAAAGTCCTCTGGATATTTCATCAACATATTCAAAACAAGAGATCCTCATGTGTTATCAGTGTGGAAATATATGTCACATGTGGCCATAGTCCTTATATACCACTAAGCCCTGTCATGCTTGTGGACTTTTGGGCCACATATAATGATTCTATCAAGGCACCACTAAAAATAATTATAGATGATGTTCTCATAGAGTATGTGTTGTTAGGTTATTGTTTAAGGTTTCTTATGTATGTTTTCATTTCAGTGTAAGGGATCTTTTATTGTGGCAGTTGTGCTGATGGTGTTTTGGGATTTCAAATGTATGGTAATGTCGGGGGTCTATATATGGACTATGTATTTCAATTCCTACATGGTGTTTATTTCAAAATTCTGTCCTTTAATTAATCAAATAATAATATGTATGATTCTAAATTGATTGTTCAGAAACTGACTGTGAGGTAGATGACACTTCATCCATCAGATCCCCATCCAAAATGACTTAGAGTGAGGCCCACGCAAAGTCCATAACCCTTGGATGATATAAAGGTGTTTGATTAAGGTAGTGCCTTTATCATCGTAGTGACTATGTTTTAGAATTTTCATTGGGGCTTCTATGTCCTATTGAATTTCCATAGGATGAAAAGAGTTCAATGGGATTATCCCTCACACAATGTCAGTAATTATTATTTTTTGGATCCGAGTTTCTTGTTTGCATAATTTTTTGGACAACCCATGTTAATAGGGTGAGGTCGTGGTTTTTATTCATCCATTGTTTAAAAAGGGGATATATTGGTTTAATAGTTCTTGTTATGTTTCGTTTAGCCCTAGTAAGCCCTGAATCACGTCAAAGTTTGATTTCCATTTGGCCACTTTTAGGTTGGTTCTTTATGCTGTAGAGTCCCACCACGAGTCTCTTTGGGTTCTCTATTATGTTTTTATCATAGGCATATTGAATTCTTATGGTGGGAAGTACATTCAGGCCTCCCCTCTACTGGTGATCTATTTCGGGCAATGAGGTTGTGTCCTATTGTTGTTCGATGTAATATCATTGGATTAAGATGTTGGAGCATGTTTATTTGGATCCATTCGTGTTGATCAGTCAACTGGATAGTGTTGTGGATTTTTGGGGAGGGAAGCATTATAGTGGATAGAATTGTCACACCCCGACACTTGTATTTAATTTATTTTATTACTTTACTATCATTTAATTTTTTTTGTTGGGGTTCGAGTTCAGTCCTGCAATAATTTCATTATGTTATATTAAAAATTGTGCTTTTTTGGTGTTCACTTCGTTGGGTGAACGGGTTGAGCATTATTTGGAAGCTGCGCGGCTTCACCAAGGCAACTGTGCGACCGCCCATTTTCAGAAAATGAAAATAAATGAATTTTATTTTTAAAAATGACATTAATTGTTGTCTTTTAAAATTTTAATTGTTTTTAATGATTTTATTATGATTAAAATGAATGAATACTTTTATGAATTTATTTTTTATTATTATGATGATGATTATTATTATTATTATTATCATTATTATTATCCTTATTATTATTATTAGTTTTATTATCATTATTATTACTATTATTATTATGTTTCCAATATTTATACATAGTTGTTTACCATTTTTTAGGGTTTCTGGTACAAACCATTATTTCTCTAATTTGTGCCCACTACACCTCCTATATGTGTGTGCAGCCCGAGAGGCCCCCTTGACACCGCCTCCTCCTATGCAGCAATGAACACCAGGACCCTAACTACCTCCCCATAACCCTCCCACTATGTGCAAAGCAGCCCAATTCCCTTCCTCTTTCTGCATGCAAGGGGGCTAGCCATTGTCAGCCTTCACCCTCCTGTCACCAACACCGGTTGCCACACCTCTCAGCCAGCCACCTTCGCTTCCTAGCTTCCTCATGCCCGGCCTCCGGTCGCGACCCCTAGCTCCCCTACTAAGAGGCGTATTTTGTACTTCCACCGTCGGACGAACATCCTTGGGCTAGAAACATCCCCAGTTTCCCCCCTTGGCTGGTAACCCCTTTGGACGACCACCTCCGGTGGTGGTCACGACCTCTTTAGCAGACCCGTAACCCCCAATGCCCTCTTATCCAGTACACACATCCCTTAAGAGACCCTCCATTGGCCGCAACATCCCTCTAATAGAAAATTTATATCCCCTTCAGTAAATATATTGTCTTGTTCAATATTCTTCTTTTTATATGCTTGTTTTGAAAGGGCTTTTGTTGATAAAGGGTATAATTTGGCAGAGTTAGAATTTTAGAACGCATGCAAGACGATTCCGAGTGCGAATTTTCATTATGCCTTGGATTGAAGGGGAGGGGTTTTCCTCGCCGCATGGTTTCACAAAAATTAAATGGGGTTTTTATGTGTTTTGAGTCCATAGTTTTTAATCTTTTGGGCATTGGACCTTACCATGTGGTTTCAGACCCGCGTCGTTTGATTTCAACTTTGTTTTGAGGTACACTTTCCCCTTGCATTTATCATTTTAAATTCGGAATAAATGATTCATGATATTTTTACCTTCTTCACAATATGAATATGATCAATTCATTTTGAAAATAATTATATAGCATGAAAAAGGATATTCTATCCTAGGTTATGTGTTGAATAGCATTTTTTTGTTAAAAACGGGCACATTGGTTGTCTGATAAATTATTTATTGACAAATTGAACATGATTTGTGATTTTTTTAAACATGTTTCGAAAAGAAAAATAATGTTAATGAATGAAAATGGTATTTATATTTTGTTTTTTATTAAGAATAAATTATTTTGGTGAATATTTCATAACATGTGAGTTTTTTTATATATGTAAAATGACTGGCAAGATTTTATTGTGTAAGTGTGAAAAAATGACTTCTTTTCATTCATAAATATTGAGGAATCATGAGAAATGATGTTTTGTTGTTTCTAACATGGTTTCAGAAATGTTTTGGTATTTATAATTCAATTAGTTTTGGTTTTCAAGGTGTTTTTGTGAGTTTGAACACCTTTAAAAAAATTCATATGTATATTATTAATTGTTTTAATAGTTTATTATTAAATATTTTCAATTAAAAAGAAGAATTGTTGTGTATTTTAAACCATTTTGATGTGAAATGTTAAATTGTGACCTGGATGATTTTTTCATGTGAAGTCTGTTTGTTTTGAATGTGAAAAGGAAATTTTTTGAAGAGTGGTTATAATTTTTTTGAGTGGAAATGGTGTTCTTAGCACCAATTTTGAAAAGTGATTTTGGTTATGAGATAAGGTTTTTTCGGTGATTTTTTAAGGGCCCATTTGGTCATTTCATGAAATTATTGAAAATTGTTTATTATTAAAAACGATGATGGGTGTTTCTCATTCCTTGATTACATGAAATGAGTGGGAGTTCCTCTTTGTTGGATTCTCTAGATCCATTGTTAGGGCTATTTAGTTGGAACACTTTATAATAGTTTTATCTTAATTAATGATAATGGTACTAGTGTAGACTCAATGTAAGACCTGTAGTGAATTACAATTATATATACTACGATTGACTACTCTACTGGCATCAGTTGGCTCACCTCCTTTTTAAACACTTGATTCATTGGAATCTGTAATATTGAGGGAATATTCTGACAATGATTGATGCACTAGTATGTTATGGTACTGACCAGTGGCCCATAGTAGGTGGATGTATTGGGTTCATTGCTATGGGATTTGGCCTCTGTATACTTGAGAAATGATGGTTGAGTGTTTTGATTGTTTTGATTTCATCATGGGTGGCATTTCAATGAGGATGAGGTCTCATGTATTTTAGACATTTAGATTATTGTTGGACTCCTAGTTCCAACCATATCTTTTGGATTTTAGTTTCTTATAGTGATTAATATTGTTATGGTATACATATATATATTCCCGTTATTGTGTGATTTCTATTCTTCATTTTTTATAGTTTTTCTTGGAATGTGTTGAGTCGGTTTTGATTAGGTTTCTAGAAATTTTTTTCAATTAAATGTGTTTATCCTCTTTGTAACGATATGAAAATGAAAACATCACATTCCCTTTGAAAATATCAGTGGAACTAATGAAATGAATCTGGATTTGAAAATGTTTACGGAAATTGGTTCATACTTTTCTTTTTATGTAATTATTTTATAAATGTATATTTTTTATAAATTGTAGATTAAAATTGAAATGGAGTTTATTTTCTTTTAAATCTAGTGTATTGGGGAATAGATATTGGGATAGCCTACTGATTTTCAATACTCACTCATATAATTTTTCTTTTAGTTTTTAGTCATCTTAACGGTTCCAGCATGGGGGTGTCCACCTTGGGTAATGTTTGGTATTGATTTGGAGATTGACCCATGAGGTAATACTGAGATAGTGGTTGTCCCTTTAGGATAATTTTATTTTCCTTAGTTCTTGCTTATTTTTGGATTATTTATTCTGATTTTCACTTTATTATATCATCTAATTTTATTTATTTGCATTCTTAGAAATAATTTCCATCATGTTTGTTGATCCCCTGACATATTTTTCTAGCCTGAGAGGATAGAGAATGCCTCTCGGGTCTTATCACTGATCAGTTCAGGTGACCGGTTCATGGATGACCTAGGATGGTTCATGAAAATTTAACTTTATAATTGTTTCAATTTACCACAAAACAAGGAACCTTCAAAAAATAATAGATATTGGAAAACAAATATATGTCAAAAGCTAATGGTGTGTATCCTTTTATGCTCATAGACATGTTTGACAAGATGACAATAGATTTTTTTTATCCCATTTGAGTCGATCATGATGGGGTGTCTATTTTTCCATTTCCTCCACACATGAATAAACCCCAATGGTTGAAGGAATTGTTCCATGAAATGAAAAATCTAATATTATAGTCGATTAGATCCCCCGATTTCCATATTATTATGTTATCTGGTGGTTAGGAATCCATTCTATTGTTTTTTCATATATGAGTATCAAAATCATTGAATGTGTTTCTTTAGATATCCACCCAAAAATGAGTATAACCCATGAAATCAAAATTAGGAAGCTACGATAAATTGTATGCAACAGACATGTGTCTTTTCTCATAAAGAAAACTAATAATGTTCTTCAATGGGTTATAAATCTATATAGTGGTCCAGAAGACGATATTAGAGTTCCTTCATACCAACCACATTGAATGACACATGGTTATATTAAAGGATTTATTGAGAGAAACCCATATAGATGAATAATAGAATTACATATAAACATTAAAAAATCTACCTTTGAACTTATTTACATTGAATAACATGAAATATCACTAGAAATCAGATTCCATGTAAATTTTCTGATAAGACCATCTTAAAATACCCTAATATCATTTAACCCAGGACTAACCAATTCAATGGTCCTAATACACTTCATCGTGGAAAGAGTGAAAAATTTCATTTCATGGAATTTATATTCCATATAAAATTTATATCCATGACCTAAATATCCTTGATAACACCTCTAGGCTATTTAAAAAGAGAAATAATGTAAAAATACATAGATGTGATCAATGATTTGACAAGATACAAAATTCTAACATGAAACAATTCATTTCATTTCTCCCTAGAAATTTGATTAAAAATTATAGAATATATACCAAAAAAAATATTTTTCCCTTTATTAAACAATTAGGGGGAACAATGATACATAAAACGATGGGAATCTTCTTAACTACAAGGTTTTTTTATCCTATTTTTTTCCTAATAAATATTCCATCACCAAAGAAAATGGAGGATTTATCCAAGCTCATGAAATTCTTATCAATTTCTTCCTATATTTAAAAATTGATCTTTAAAAGAGGATATGATGTTTTTAAAATCTTCTCCATAAAAAATAATGTCATATTAATATAGCATTTTTGATGGATAAATAGAGTTTATACAATGTTTTATTTGTTTATTGAGACCAATATGAGTAATTTCATTGATACACATGCCCATGTAATCATTAGTGATTGAATATAGTTGTTTTGAAAGTGGATCTCCATTTCTCACACCTCTGGTGAGTTGGAAGAAACATATGGATGCTTTGTCGATACTAATGGAAAACTATGATGAAAAATTATTTTTATTAATAATATTTATAAACAAGTTTTAGAATAAATTACTTTTCAAGACATAAAAAATAATGGTCTATTTCAATGTTTCAATGGTGCTTGAGATGTCAATTTTTAGTGAAAAGTGTTTCTTCCTTTATTTTCTTTCTCATTAAATTTCTACTCTCTAAACTAATAAAGACATAGTTATGAATAATTCTCCTTTAGAAAAATCCAATATTTTTTTCATTGATATACTCTTTAAGAATTCCTCTCATCCTATTCATGATGATCTTACAAATATGTTCAGGAATCATGTTCCCAAGGTAATTGTCTTTAATTCATTAATATTAGGATTATTCTCATTCTTGGGTATGAGAGAAATGGAGAAAGTTTTTATACTATAATCCATGGTGGGATGATTAAATAATTCTATAATTACTAGAGTTATATATTCTAGAAAAACATCCAAAAAAAAACATGAGTTTTTAGTAATTTCATCTGGATTAGGAGAATAGTCCATGTTAATAGAGAATAAAGATTCGTTAAAATAAACTTTATGTAGATCCATGATAATTTATTTATTGTAATTCTCCATGGTGAATATATATATGTTTTGAACTAATTTTTTTTGTTGTCCATCCCATTATCAGAGTGATGTCCCATGAAATTAAGCAAATATTCCCAATAGATGTCATTTTTACTCATGTATAAGGGTCCATTTATACGAATTTATTTGTTACCTCCTGTAGCACTCTTCTATTTATGAAATCTATAAAAGAACATTTAATTAATACCTCTTTATTTTATCTATTTATCATTGAACTGATCTTTTCCATCACTTCCATGATCATAATGAGATGATCCAACCTATGATGAGCCTATACCTCATCTTTAAATGTTGTATTCGGATGATAATTTCTGATTTGGATTCATGTAAGACATTCTTCAGCAGCTTTAATTTCCAAATCCATCTTTGAGGTTTTTTTTGATATGGTCTGTAATTAATTTCTTTAAATAATTTAATTTCCCAAAAATATTATGTAAGGGGATACCAATGGAGTTGATTTTCAAATCCTCCAACACAGCTTCCCTATATAAAGTAATAACAAACCATCCATTATTAAATAGAAATTAAATTGGAGACGACCTTAGCAATTCTGTGGTAATTTCTATAATGATACCATTGTGATCAGAGTAATGTACGGGATATGTGAATCCTAAGTCACTATGTGCGGCACTCATTCCATCCATTAGTACAAAAAAACATATCATGTTAACTTTATTTTCTTCCATTACATGTGTATCTACTCCTTGTAATTCCAACACATACAACTATGACCTCAAAAATATTACATTGATAAGTACATGAAGAGAACTCCAAAGAGTCATCACAGTTAAAATTAGACCCCGTTTCTTATTATTCTATTTGGATAATGTTGACATCACCCAGAATCATCAATTTCTATTTATATTTTCATTATTTTACTCAATTTCATTCCATCATTACCTTGTCCAAATATATGATGTATATGCATACTCAAAAAATATTGAAAAAACCCAAAATGATATGCTACAAGAGATTAAAACACTTAAAAGATTATTTATCTATAAATTTATGTGGATGCTTTCATGTAATTGAACCCACAAGACTTCCATGTTATAGTCATGAATATTTTATGAGACAGAAATATATCAAAGAGAGTGCAACATGAAACCATTCCAAATATCAAATAGAATATTTTGTACATTTATTCAAACAAGATTGGGTTTTATGAAATAAAAATTTTACTAGGATATGTTTATTAGGGGGTTATCTAGCCATTGAGTGATTCAATAGATTATTTTCATTGATTATGTGGTTTACTGATATTTTTTGGCCTCCTTATTGTTCCATAATTACATGGAATTTACCTATTATCTCATTTACTTTCTTCTTTTTTCTTTTTGAGTTACCATTCATTTCAGACTCTGTTCATTCTTAGTTAATAGACATTTCTCCTATTTATCTTTAGTTAATGTAGTAACATTCTTTTAAATAATTCTTATATCTTTAGATTCATTATAATATTGGAAAAAACTAAAGGGTGTTAATATATTCACATATTTTCCATATTTAGATGGATTTTACATGGATATCCACATCATTAAAACCATTCAGGTAGATACTTTTGAGAATCCCCCTACTAGTTTTCTATTTTCAAAATGATGTGAGAATTGATTTCGTTCCATTTCTTCCATTTTTTTGTGTTTTAGTGTCTACCCTTCATAATATGGGGTAACAATTTGAGCTTACTCCAATTCATTTTCTTATGAAATCAATATAGTTTTTTGTATTTCCAAGATAAATAAAAAATGATATGTCAGTAGAATCCCGAAAATCCCATTCTTTAGATCCTCATTGTGTTGAACAAATATGCATTTTCCAAAACTAGTAATTCCATACCTAATAATTTTAAAAATCAAAATACATTTTTCCTTATTTTTATTGTTTCAAATCAATATTCTTTGAATCCATAATCTTCAAATGCATCAATGATTGATGAAACATATTTTAAATTTATGGTGTAATTTTTTCCAATAAAATTTCATTTTTTATTCATTTAATATTAATTATTAGTTTTTCTATATTAATCGTAACCATGTATTAGTTTTTATAATCCTTTATTCATTCATAATTTTCCCCCATATTATCTTTCATGGGATCGTAAGGTAATAAATAATTTTAATCCCGGATCATTTCTAACTCTCACTTTTAGTTTATGTTCATCTCCTTCTACGTGAATATAAATAAGATACCTTTTTATTTGTTTATATATCTAACATATCTCCCTAAATTTTATTACTCTATATATGGATTGAAAAAAATAGAACTTCTATTTTTAGGTAATTGTTCTTTCAGATGTTTCTCTTGGAATGTTAACTGATGTGAAGCATAATCTACAACCATGAAATTTTATATATGGATACACCATAGTAACATATTATCTAATTCAATATATATCTCAATCACTTCTAAAATATTAGGAATTTTATTAATAGGTGTAGTAAAAAACAATATATTAATCATATTTAAACTATCCTTACCTTATTTTGACCATATAAACATAGTTCCCTTTCCTATTATCTTAGTTATCCTAATTGGAATCCATGAGAAATTTTCCCATATGAATCATGTTTCTATACATAATAAAGATATATATTATTTATTAGTCACAATAGTACATTTTTGGTATTCTTAAATCCCTTATATCATTGAGTTATTAAAAAAAGTACCTTTTATTTTAGTAATATTACCCATTAATGATACATTTTTTAGAAAAAAGATAAATATACTATATTTTTAATACAATTTATCATATCAGGAGGTATTAGACATGATTCTATAATATTATATATCTCATTACATTATAATTTAATATATTTTAATATCATTAATTATGATTAATATTAATTGATCAATGAAATCCCTATTGATTTTTTTACTATATCGATCTAGTTATCAGGGAAATTTATAAATATAAATGTAATAACTATGAATTTTTATTTCTTATATATATTGTAAATTTTTTTTATGGGTATATCATTCCTTTTCACTCTTAATTAATGACATCCATATAAAAGGTCCACCTGTTAAAACTATTGAGTGCCACCATGTTGATTGAAATCTTCCTCAATATGAGGTAGAGGATAATTTTTCTTAGCCATTATCATATTTTTTCTATGGAAATAAATTATGTTTTACATTTAATTTACTATATACATAATAATGTTGACTGGTGAACCCTTATCGGTCCGGAAGGCTTAGCCTATCATGATCTTCATAGATTGAAGGCAAAATTGGTTAATATTATTAAATGTGATTCCCTCGGTCTCCATCATTTTATACCCCCTTAGTCTATTCCTTTCATTGGCCTACTTTCTCCATCCTTGGCCACCTTTTATCTTCTATTTCCTCTGAATAAATATTTAAATGGTGATGATAGACTGTTGAACCCTGAGGGGAAGCACTTTGGCAAGGAAAACTAGATCTCAACAGACAACAATGATTGTTTCAAAGGTGGATATAGGTAATCTATCATTTTTGGTTGAGGTGTTGATGAATGAACCATGTATTAGTGGATGATAATGATCATGATCCTGATAGGCATGTACCAATGATATGAGGATTTTTTAGAAGATGATATGGTTTCATTGAACTATAGTGGTAGGGATGGAGGTAGATGCTGGGAAACAATCTGTAGTTGTGGAATTAGATTTGACTGGTCTATTTCTAACTACAATGAATAATTCCAAGTCCAGTGAGACAATAGAGGTGGGGAACGACTAAAATGTTGCAATCTATTGTTAAGCTACTAAGATGATTGAAGGAATAATTACAAGATATACGGTTACCTTAGAATATGAGGTAAGTATTGCTCATTTACTTAGTGTTAATAAAGTAGTTGAGGCTGTGATGAAATTTTGAAATTTTTCAACTATGGTGAATTCCCAAACTAGTCTTTCAGAAAAAAAGTAAATAAGAGGGTTTTATTTTTTAATAGTGATTTTATTCTGAATATAATCATGAACAATGTAGAGACATCAATTTTTTCTAATAGGGATGCTATTTTTTGTAAATTCAAGAATTTTGACCACTCTTTAATTTATAGGATTATTCTATATGATGGAGAAAAATTAGAAAATCGATTATCTAGTTTGGAAGCTAAATTTTAAATGAGGTTCTTCTAATTAGGGATATGTTCCAAGGGGTGGGGGTATTTGAAAACCGATTTTACTATCAAATGATTTAAAGATATTATCTTTGGGGATAGATCAATTTCACAAAATCTGGGTATGGCTTCTTGTCATGAATTGGATTTTTGATTCCACTAATTTGGAATAAAAAATTTTGTTGCACAACTCCTAATAAAAATTATTATGATTAATTGGATCTTATGGAATTCAAATATTTTATATTATATAGCCTCTATTATGGGAATCTAAATGAAAATGGATAGGACCACTGATTCCCCCATATATTTTCATTATCCTGGGTTTCTAATTGAGGTATACTAGAGACTTTTTATAATTAAAAACATATTCTTATTATAATTTTATGATTTTACCTAATAAAAATTGAAATATGAAAGACTACTAGAATTCATACGACATTTTCATGTTATTATACATTTCAATTATATTTTTCATAATAATTTTGTTTTCTCTTTACTCATTAAAAGGGAATTATAAGGATTCATATAGGCACAAATTGAGTAGGTATACAAGAAAAATTATTGTGTTTTATATTGGAGACCAACAACACCCTCTTTACTAGAACAAGGTTCATGTCAGTGTAGGATCTTTGTAAATGACTAAGGAGTTTTCATAAAATTTTATAAACATTATTCATGTTTCTCAGGATAATGATTTCTTTACCAATCCATGTATCTTAGGATTTAATGTTGAATTTGGTTAGATTAGGGAATGGGTTAAATCTATATTTCATTATAAATATTGGATAAAATGTTCATGCCTAGGAGGGATGATTTCATAATAGGGGGATGATGGAAATTGATTGTCTTCCACAATCCACTGATCTAGAAACCATGGAGAACCCCATTCCATATAATATTCATTACTTTTTTGTGATCCAAAAGAGAATCAATAATGTAAGGGAAACATTTGGATTCCATAGAACCTCTGATGATATAGAGGATGATTCTCCAAAAAAACATTCCTTTATTTTAGAATTTTGTAATGAATGAATTGTAATTTTGAATAGTGAAGGATTCCAAGTCGTACCTCTAATAAAATTAATAATTATGAAATAGTACTCATATATTAATCCATCCATTAAAATGAGGTCTTAGGGACCATTAGACTTAGAATCAGATTTGTATGATAACAATGATTCTTCTTATTAGTTTGATTATATTATTTGATTCTTTTTTCTGTATTAATATTCTTGTAATGAGTACGGAACTTCTTTTTTGACCTCTAACTTCTTATCTTTGTCAGTTGATTTTTTGTTAATAAAAATGGATTTCCATTACCTATCAAAAATGATGTTTTTCTCATTATCCATTTCAATTAGATATTATTCATTACCTAGTATTAAATAAAATATAACAAGTTTAGTGTCCATATAATGTTTAGAATAATCCTTGAATTTAAATATGATCATTGGAATGTTACTCATTTTAATACATAATTTCAAATCTCAATAATTGATATGAGATAAATACAATGGGAGTCCATCGATGAATAATATCAGAAAACAATTATATAATGGACTAAAAAAATATTTACAACAAGTATCATTTAGAAAACATAAAAAGTATAATTATTTGAGATACCAAAAGAAATTTGTGCCTTTAACAGTTCTTCTGTTGATAATTAAGTATCTAATAATATTGGTGATGAAATAATGTCATCAAATTGAATTCTAATTATGAAGGTATAGGATAATATGATTAAAATTAAATGGTTTCAATTTATATATAGATAATAAATATATATATTATCACAAAATTTTTACAATGCATTACAGTAGTATAGAATACTTAAAAAATCATGTTATCCGATATCCTTGAATATTATTAGCATTTACTATTTTCAATATCCATTGGATAAGTGAATTTTATTCTATAATTGGAAGTAACATTATAATTATAACATTAAGGTTTTTTAGATGTATCCTGATGAAATTTATTCTATAATATTTGATTTGTGATCATATCTAAATAATTTTAGTACTCAAATGATAATTTTACTTGTTTTTCACACATTAAATATCTTCTAATTCCAATAAGTGGATTTCATTATATTTTCTACCCATTTCACTCACATGTTGGTAGTTCAATCCTTTATCGATCATTAGTATAGTAATTTTAATTATCATAAATTTACATATTATATTTTTTAAGAACAAATACTTTATTATAATTGGACTATTCAATTTCAATTTTATCCTAGAGATAAATGTAAGATGTTTATTTATTGCTAACAATGTATATTATATGTAATTTTTTTAGAGAAATGTTATTAATCAAATAAATAAAAAACTATTTCTATTTTTTATCCAATACAGAACAAGATGTTTTAAATTATATTTTTAATTAATTTTTTTCCTAGTGAAACATTGAATCATCCATGTTTTTATAATATCATAAAAATATTTTTCTATATTGATGTAAATATTCTGTATAAAAGTACTGTTTATTATATTTTCTTAAAAACATCAAATTATAATATGCTAATTTCATCCTTTTTCATATAATTCCCGATGAGTATCAATCATTGATATATTTTACCTTTTAAATTATAAAAATCTAAAACCAATTCTCGTACATGGAACATTGGAGAATATGATCTTTTTTTGTGTTTATACATTTCCCTGTAATTAGTGAATTAGAAATAAACACAATAATGTTTTTCATTGTAAGATATCATCCATCTCTCGTTATCATGGTATGTATTGTATGTGATACTAACATTAGATGAAATTCCATGGACATTGTAGGATGGAAATTAATATGAAGGATTGGTTCACACAAAACATGGAAGAGTTATTGTAACACCCAAGACTTTTATGAGAAATATTTTTTGTTTTTATAAACCATAAAAGGAATCTTTCACTACACACAACACTATCTTGGCTTTCTTTACACGCAACCGCGACCTTCCTCGTTAGCGTGTGTAGTACGCAATACCGAGTTCCACTAAACAACAATATATTATTATAATATTATAAACTTTCCGTTATGAATAGTATTAACTGAATTTTAAATTTTACAAAATTATTATTCATCTTACACATTTTCTATAACATGGTAAGAGAACAAAATAATTTTTTTGGGTAAAATAAGTATTTATAAAAAAATGCAGTTTTTCTGCCTTTTGATGGCGCACCCACATTAAATCTAGTTTTTAACACATTTATCAGTTCAATTTGACAAAATAAAATTCTTATTTTGAATCAGGATATAAAAATTTACTTTGGATAAATTTTTGATATTTTTCTGATAACTTTCATATTTTGATGAATAGTAAAAATATGATAATTTTTAATTAAAAACAACTTTTTTCATTGAGATAATTTATATGGTTAAATTATAATATTGAATGGTTTTAAAGTACATATATAATATATTTTTACCATTTTATATAATGTATGTCATTATAATTAATTTCACAATTAATTCATAGGTAAAAACATTTCAATCTTTGGCAATGTTTTAACTTCTAAAACCCGTTTTCTTACAACGAGATTTATTTTAAATTAATTACTGCAACTTATATGTTTTGAATTTTGAAAAATGGATTACCTATTCAGAATCAGTGGGTCCAAATTATGTTAATAGGCTACTTTTTATTTTTGGGCATTATGAATAGTAACTACGGTAAATTTTATTTACCATAGTTAAAGGTAAATCGGGTAATTAAGGGTAAATATAAGATTATAAAATTACCCTAACACCTGACAAAATCCTATTGGATGACTAAAAGTAGACCCATATCACCTATGGTTCAGATTGGATTAATTTAATAGACTTTTTTCCATGAAAATAATTTATTTATTATTAAAACCCAAGAATGTGACAACATGTCACTTTCTTAAATCTTATAAGTATCATAATTTTAATTTGGTGATAAAATTAATGCAACTTCTAACATGAATAGTATCCAGAAATCTAATACAATTATCTACATCATAGGAATTTATTTATATTTTTTTGGGATTGAATAAGTATCATTCATTTTGACACAATAGTGTTGTTGAAATTATTTTATTAATTAAATTATCAAATATATGGTTTTAAAATATTAAAATAATTATTATATGAACTATTTAATGCGATCCTTTAATTTTCTAGACACATATGACATTTTATTAATCTATTAATGCTTTTAGTTCGAACATATCCTCTGTATATATTTTATGTAAATTCAGATAAATGAGTAATGTGAAAATTGACAATATTGTTATTTTATAAAAATAACATATTATAATATTGTTTAAAAATCACAAAAATATTTAAAAATTATAAATGAAAATTTATATGGTCTCTAATATCATAAAGTGTCAAATTATGGAAAATTCACAACACATATGTAATTATTTTAATAATTTAAAATTTAGAATATTATTACCACAAATAAAATTAAATTGATAAATAAGGATAAATAAAGTGGATAATGTTTAAAAAAAATTTCTAACATGTCTAAATTTTATTTAATGATGATATTACAACCCTATATCATCTAATATTTGGATATGAGTCATTTTGGAAGTTTTTATGTGGGGTTGGGATTTAATATAAACTAATATTTCTTATATTTCCAAAGGTGCCCCTATCCTCCCTTATAAAAGGGCACGTCCTCCCTCTCCTACTCACACCAATTTGAGCCTTCAGGCTCGGCCAAACCCTGCCCATTTCACTTCCCCACTTCCCTAGAATCATCATAGTGGTTCTGGTCTTCTTCAAATACGAACCCTAGTGCCCTAAGAGGAGGTTAAGAAGAGGCACGTCAAAAAGAGGTAATATCCATTACCGATCCTTTCCAAATTCGTTCTTCTTCAACATCATCTTATTTAGTTTTTTCATTATTAAGTAATAATATCAGTATCACTCATATACTGATATGTTATTATAAGTATGAAACAACCCTATTTCAACATCTATCCATCCTATGGAAAATAAAATCATCGCCCCTGCATACGTACGGAATACCGTCTCCACACCGTGGTGTAATCTATTTTCCACCACCACCTTACATGGATGGGTATAATGGTGTAAATAATGACTATATATTATTATTGTAAAGTGATATTGATTATGAAAAAGTATACATACACTCCAATACAATTCCATGATCATGGGAACGATATCATCGCTCGTGCGTATGTACGGAATACCGTCTCCATAATGTGATGTGACTCGTTCTACATGATATTCATTGAATAATGATTATATAAATGAATTGAATAAATTAATATGATATATATTACACAAATAACATTCTGGAAATGAGGTATCTATAACCTAAAGGTTAGAATAAGAATTTATTCGACAAAACACGCATAAGAACAAAAAGTAATAAACACCCGAATAACAAGTTGTAATGAACAATTACTAATAAGATGATAAGAATATGACCATATGTGATATCATAACAATGATTGTGATTCTGGAATAAGTCAATAACATTATTTAAATCATTATACAGGATGTTTCTACACGTACAAAGCTTATCAGACCTAATGTAAGGTAAATATCACAATCTCATTTTTATCCGAGATTGTTTATACTTTAGTATATACTGGGGTGTATTTCATCATCCACATCCGTGTTTCTTCAATATGTAATATTATCCACCTACAATTATTTAAATACAATTTTACCCTTCGGTGAGTTTTTAGTAAGGGATATGAAATAAATCTTTTGTCATTTTTCGTACGAGGTACTTTTTTTACTTTTCCGAAAAAAAATTACGAGAAGAATGTTTTCTTTTAACTTATACGGAATGAATGGATTTTTAAAACATTATTTCCAAGAAGCTTCCCTTACAAGTTTTCAAGTTTATTTTTAATCAACTTCTTTTACTTTAAAATTGTATAAGATGTTTAGAAAGGAAAAGTGTTTTTGAAGTAGAAAGGATATTTTCCTCTAGAATGGAGTTCACATGTTTTATCAAAATTATTTTCCATCTAAGATAATAAAGGGTCCAGTTTCTATACCTATTATTGCATTTATTTGATTATGTTGTGATGGAATTATTTTTATGAATTCCTTTATCTTATATGAATTGTTTTATGCTGTCACGATGATTAAGTTTCCCATTTTTATTACATGGGTTATGCTATGATGTATGGTTTATGATTTTGTGGTACACATAAGAATGGTATCATTATGAGATGGGTGGGACCTATATCTCCCTCCAATTCAATGGGTAAAGATTTTATATCTCATGAGATAGGCATGGTTGGAACGGCAGGTTAAACCGATTCAGTGAAACAAGACTGAAACGAGGAGTGAACTCGGTTCAGAAATGGACTTTGTCCACTAAGATAGTCATGGAAATGAGTCTTGACTAAAAAGAAATGATTCTCAATGATTATGTGTGTATTACACAATGTTTCATGTTTTATGTTATGATTATTGGGATTACATTTCACTTCTATGATTTATCCCATGTTATGAAATTATGATCTCTTTTGCAGGTTATGATTTCCAAAAGTTATGAGCTTATGTATATTATGTGATTGATATTTCTTTTTTTTACCCTTACTAAGAATTTGAGATCACCCTTTTGTATGTTTTATTTCCCCAGGTCAGGAAGAAGGTTATTAAGTAGAATATGCCAAAAAGGGACTCTAGATATGGTGAAATAAATGGGAGGCAAAGTAGATGCATTATGAACCAGTTGTTTATGATTTCCAGTTTCTAAAGACACTATACATATATAGTCCTTTCATGGTTTTGTTATATTTTTTAATAAGTGTGCTTCAATTTTGACGTAATAACAATGTATGTAATGTATGGGTCGTTATAGTTGGTATCAGAGGAAAAGTATAGTCAACCTTTGGAAACTAGGATGTGAAAGCCTTAGTAAGAATCCTAAGGATAAGTCTAAGCATAGAACACAATCTTAGTGTTTTAGAAATGGCTATGAACAACCTATGATAAGACCGTAAGTGTGAAATTTTCTTCTTGATTATGTGTTTTTTCTATTATAATTACTGTTGGTCACACTATTCTTCTTAGTTTTAGTCAATGGCTGGAACCCGAAGGAACCGTGTTAATGCAGAATGCAACGGGCAATGCAATGATTGTCCCCCGGAGCAACCAAACGTTATGGGAGCCGGAATGCAAAATCTTGTATCCATGCTCACACAACATTCTCAAGCTATGAATCATGCAGGACTTCCAAATGAGCAAAGGAAGGAGTAACATTCTATTGAATCCATCATGGGGCAGCGTCCACCTTCATTCAGTGGGTTTACTGATCCATTAGTTGCTGAAAAATGGATTCGTACTACTGAAAAGATATTTTTAGTTCTTCAATGTTCTGAACATGATAATGTCATCTTAGCAGTGTATTGTTTTGAAGGTGATGTTGATCAATGATGGAATCTTATCAAGAATACGAGTAAAAGAGATGAAATTGAGTCCATGGAATGGGACGAGTTCATGAACTTATTTTTCAATAAGTACTTCCCACGTATTCTCTGAACAAAGATGGAGAATGGTTTTCTTTAACTGAACCAAAAGGATGATGAATCTGTTGGTACTTATGAAGAAAATTTTACAAGACTTGCAAGGTACACTTCTGGTATTATTATCCAACATGAGAGTAAGATCGATCGATTATTTAGTGTCTTAAAACCAAGTCTTCGAAGAGAGTTATCCATAAGGGACTTCAATAGCTGTGAGGAAATCGTTCGATGTGCTCTCAAAGTCGAGATGGAGATTAGATTAACCCATCAGTCATATGGGTTTGATAAGAAGAGGAAAATGGAATTCAAACGAAAATCTAAAGAGCACAGTGAAAAGAAGATGAGCTTTCCCTTATGCTCAAAGTGTAGAAAGAAACATGGAGGGAGTTGTCTTAAAGGGACAAGTAAATGTTTCAAACGTTGAAAGGAAGGTCATTGGGCATTTGAATGCCGTAATGATGTGAAGAAGATGTTTAATGATGCAAACAAAGGAAGGGATGCACATAATGAACCTATTACACTTCAATGTTTCAAGTACAAGGAGATGGGGCATTATGCCAATCAATGCCGAAATCCAAGGGTTGATGATGATGGTCGACGTCAACAAACTCTTAAGGCTAAAGACAAAGGAAAGTCACATGCAATTTCAATCAGCGATGTGGAGTATGATAAAGATGTGGTGAAAGGTACACTTACCATTTACTCTAAAGTAGCAAATGTTTTATTTGATTCTGGATCGACCCACTCCTTTATTTCTAATGAATTTTCTATGTATATCACCGTATTACCTCAATAGTTAGATGTTGAGTTATCTGAGACAACCCCTAATGGCACAACAGTCACATCAAAAGTTTATAATTTTTCTCCGATTGAAGTTTGTGGGAATGTGCTTCCTAAAAATCTTTTGATCCTTCCTATAGAGGAATTTGATATGATTCTTTTCATGGATTGGCTTTCTCTACATGGAGCTCATATAAATTGTCAAATAAAGGAAGTCACATTTCATATTCCAGATCATCTATTGATCCTCTATCGATGCAAGGATGAACATAACTCTCCAGTGGAATTTTTTTCCATTTTATGGGTATTGATTCCACTAAATGAAGGCTATTTATCTCAAATGGTTGGTGAGAAACTCATGATTAAGAATATTCCCATTGTACGGGAGTTTGATAATGTCTTTCCAGAGGAATTATGGGGTCTTCCACCAAATCGTGAAGTTGAGTTTTCAATAGAAATCCTACTGGGTGCTTTGCCTATTTCAAATACACCTTATAGAATGGCCCCAATTGAGTTGCAGTAATTTATGAAACAACTCCAAGAGAATCTTGATAAGGGGTTCATACTCCCTAATGCATCACCTTGGGGAGCACCTGTTCTATTTGTTAAGAAGAAAGATGGATAAATGAGACTCTGCATTGATTATTGAAAATATAACAAGATCACTATCAAGAACAAATATCCTCTCCCACACATTGATGAATTATTTGACCAACTACAAGGAACTCAGTACTTTTCCAAGATTAATCTTCATTCAGGGTATCATCAATTAAGGGTTAAAAGGGAGGATATACCAAAGACTGCTTTTCGTACAAGGTATGGACACTATGAACTTATAGTGATTCCATTTGGTCATACTAATTCCCCTGCTATCTTCATGGATCTGATGAATAGAGACTTTAGAGACTATCTTGATCAGTGTGTGGTAGTCTTTATAGATGATATTCTTGTCTATTCAAAGCTCAATAAAGAACATGAAGATCAATTGAGAATTATATTGAAGACCCTAAGAAAGGATAAGCTTTATGCCAAATTTACCAACTATGAATTTTGGCTTCAAAGAGTTTCATTTTTGGGTCACATAATCTCAAAATAGGGGATATCTGTGGATCCAGCAAAAATAGTGGTCATCGAATAATGGTCGAGACCAAAAACAGTAATTGATATCTGATGTTTTCTTGGTTTGGCTGGATATTATCGACGTTTTGTGAAATATTTTTCACGATTATCTAATCCACTCACCAGATTGACTCGAAAAGGAGTTAAGTTCGTGTGGACGGACGAATGTGAGGAGAATTTCAAGTACCTAAAAAGAAGGTTATCCAGTTCACCTGTACTTACACTTCCTTGTAGTGGAGAATGGTTTGTGATCTATAGTGATGCATCCAAGAAGGGATTGGGGTGTGTTCTTATGCAAAATGATATGGTGATAGCTTATGCCTCATGACATTTGAAAATACATGAGCTAAATTATCCAACTCATGATCTGGAGTTAGCTACGGTAATCATTTCATTAAATATTTCGAGGCATTATCTTTATGGAGAAAGGTGTGACATTTATACTGATCATAAAAGTTTAAAGTATATTTTCACACAAAAGGAGCTGAATATGAGCCAAAGAAGATGGTTGGAGCTGATTAAGGATTATGACTGCTCAATTCATTACCACCCTGGGAAAGAAAACAAGGTGGCAGATGCATTAAGTCGACAAGACCATGCTAGTTTATCCATAATGAGGATCACAAAAGATCCAATATTTATGGATTTACAAAGGATGTATCGTGAAAATATAATGAATGTGTAAAAATAGTCTCTTTATTAAATGAATGTTCAACCATCAATACATGTGAATATTAAAGAGGCACAGAATAAAGATGTCGAGTTACAAAAGAAGGTGAGAAATGTTCCTGAATTCAACCTTGATTGTGATGGGATAATAAAGTTCAGGAATCGGGTTTGTGTTCCTCCCAACCCTGAATTAAAGAAGGTTCTACTGGATGAGGCTCATAGTTCTTCATTCTCTATTCATCCTGGAAGCACGAAGATGTATAGGGACATGAAAGAGTACATCTGGTGGGATGGCATGAAAAGCGATGTTGCTGAATATGTCTCTCGATGCTTGGTTTGTCAGCAAGTTATAGCTGAGAGACAGAAGTATAAGGGGATTTTACAACCATTACCCATACCTAAATGTAAATGGGAAAACATCACTATGGGCTTTTTCACTGGACTTCCTAAAACATCCAGAGGAAATAATGCTATCTGGGTCATAGTTGATCATCTTACAAAGTCTGCACACTTCATCTCTATTAGAGAGGATTTCTCTCTGGATCAGCTTGCCAGGATATATGTGAAGGAAGTGGTAAGATTGAATAGAGTACCACTTTCTATAATACCTGATCGGGATCTGAGGTTTACCTCAAAGATCTTGTGAAGTCTTCATTATACTCTGGATACAATGTTATGTTTCTGCACTACTTATCATCCTCAGACAGACGGTCAGTCTGAGAGAACAATTCAAACTCTAGAAGATATGTTGAGAGCTTGCTCTATGGATTTCAAAGGTGGTTGGGATCAACACCTGCCTTTGGTGGAATTTTCTTATAATAATAGCTTTCACTCCAGCATTCAGATGGCTCATTATGAAGCTCTCTATGGAAAGAAATGCAGGACTCCAACTTGCTGGGATGACGTTGGGGAAAGAAATCTATTAGTACCCGATCTCGATGATAAAATGGAAGAAAAGGTCAGATCTATTCAACAACAGATTAGAGCAGCTCAGAGTCGATAGAAAAGTTATGCCGACAATTGAAGAAAAGACCTAGAGTTTGAAGTGGGTGATAAAGTGTTCTTACAAGTATCTCCCTGTAAGAGGGTCATGAGATTTGGAAAGAAGGGGAAGTTGAGCCCTAGATATATCTGTCCTTTCGAAATACTGGATCGTGTTGGAATGGTAGCTTATCGATTGGCACTTCCACCGAATCTCTCTCAAGTTCATGATGTGTTCCATGTATCTCTCCTGATAAAGTATATACCTGATCCTTCACATGTACTCAGCTCAGAAGTTGTACCGCTGGAGCAAGATTTTTCTTATGAAGAAAAGCTGATAGAGATTCTGGACCGTAGCGAAAACGTCGTACCAAACAAGACCACTCGATTGGTGAATGTTTAATGGAGGAACCACCAATTAGAAGAAGCTAAATGGGAGCTTGAGGATCTGATGTGGGAGAGGTATCCTCATCTATTTGTTACAAAGTTACGAATTTCGAGGGTGAAATTCAATTTAAGGGTGGTATAATGTAACACCCAAAACTTTTATGAGAAATATTTTTTGTTTTTATAAATCATAAAAGAAATATTTCACTACACACAACACTAGATTGGCTTGCTTTACACGCAATCACGACCTTCCTCGTTAGCGTGTGTAGTACGCAATACCGAGTTCCACTAAACAACAATATATTATTATAATATTATAAACTAGCCGTTAGGAATAGTAATAACTAAATTTTAAATTTCACAACAATGTTATTCATCTTACACATTTTCTAGAACATGGCAAGAGAAAAAAATAATTTTTTTGGGTAAAATAATTATTTATAAAAAAATGAAGTTTTGCCGCCTTTTGATGGTGCACCCACATTAAATCTAGTTTTTGAAACATTTATAAGTTCAAATTTACAAAATAAAATTCTTCTTTTGAATCAGGATATAAAAAATTACTTTGGAAAAAATTTTGATATTTTTCTGATAACTTTCATATTATGATGAATAGTAAAAATACGCTAATTTTTATTTAAAAACAAATTTTTTCATTGAGATAATTTATATGGTTAAATTACAATATTTAATGGTTTTAAAGTATAGATAGAATATATTTTTAACATTTAATATAATTTATCTCATTAGCATTAATTTCACATTGAATTCATAGCTAAAAACATTTCAATTTGTGGCAATGTTTTTACTTCTAAAACCCCTTTTCTTAACAACGGGATTTATATTAAATTAATTACTGAAACTTATATGTTTTTAATTTTGAAAAATTGATTCCATATTAAGAATCATTGGGTCCAAATTATGTTAATAGGATACTTTTTATTTTTGGGAATTATGTATAGTTACTACGGTAAATTTTATTTAACATAGTTAAAGGTAAATCGGGTAATTAAGGGTAAATATAAGATTATAAAATTACCCTAACACCTAAAAAAATCCTATTGGATGACTAAAAGTCGACCCATATCACCTAAGGGTCGGATTAGATTCATTTAATAGTCTTTCTTCCATGAAAATAATTTAATTATTATTAAAACCAATGAATGTGACAACATGTCACTTTCTTAAATCTTATAAGTATAATAATTTTAATTTGGTGATAAACATAATCAAATATCTAACATGAATAGTCTCCAGTAATATAATACAATTATCTACATCATAGTAATTTATCAAAAAAAATTTAGGGATTAAATAATTATTATTAATTATGACACAATAGTGATGTTGAAATTATTGTTTTTAATTAAAATATCAAATAAATGGTTTTAAAATATTAAAATAATTATTATATGCACTATATAATGTGCTCCACTAATTTTCTAGATACCTATGTCATTTTATTAATCTATTAAAGCTTTTAGTTTGAACATATCCTCTGTATATATTTTATTTAAATTCAAATAAATTAATAGGGTCAAAATTGACACTATTGTTATTTTATAAAAATAACATATTATAAAATTGTTTAAAAATCACAAAAATATTTAAAAATTATAAATTAACATTTATATGGTCTAAAATGTCATAAAGGGTCAAATTATGGAAGATTAACAACACATATGTAATTATTAATAGAAATTTAAAATTTAGAATATTATTACCACAAATAAAATTAAATTGATAAATAAGGATAAATCAAGTTGATAATGTTTAAAATAAATTCCTAACATGTATAAATTTTATTGGATGATGAGCTTACAACCCTATCTCATCTAATATTCTGATATGAGTCATTTTGGAAGATTTTTAGTGGGGTTGGGATTTAATATAAACTAATATTTCTTATATTTCCAAAGGTGCCCCTCTCCTCCCTTATAAAAGGGAACCTCCTCCCTCTCCTCCTCACAACAATTTGAGCCTTAAATCTCGGCCAAACCCTGCCCATTTCACTTCCCCACTTCCCTAGAATCATCCTAGAGGTTCTGGTATTCTTCAAAGACCAACCCTAGTGCCCTAAGAGGAGGTTAAGAAAAGGCGCGTCAAAAAAGAGGTAATATCCATTACCGATCCATTCCAAATTATTTCTTCTTCAACATCTTCTTATATAGTTGTCTCATTATGAAGTAATAACATAATTATCACTCATTTACTGATATGTTATTGTATGTATGAAACAACCCTATTTCAACATATATCCATCCTACGGAAAATGAAATCATCGTGCGTGCGTACGTACGGAATACCGTCTCCACGTCGTGGTGTAATCTATTTTCCACCACCACCTTACTTGGATGGGTATAATGGAGTAAATAATGACTATATATGATTATTGTGAAGTGATATTTATTCTGAAATAGTATACACACAGTCCAATACAATTCCATGATCATGGGAATGATATCATCGCTCGTGCGTACGTACGGAATACCGTCTCCACGATGTGATGCGACTCGTTATACATGATCTTCATTTCAAAATGATTATATAAATGAAGTGAATAAATGAATATGATATATATTACACTAATAACATTCTGGAAATGAGGTATCTATAACCTAAAGAGAAGAATAAGAATTTATTCGACAAAACATGCATAAGAACAAAAAGTAATAAACACCCGAATAACAAGTTGTAATAAAATATTACAAATAAGAAGATAATAATATTACCATATGTGATATCATAACAATGTGTATGATTCTGTAATAAGTCAATAACATTATTTAAATCATTATACAGGATGTTCGGACACGTTCAAAGCATATCAGACCTAAGTTAAGAGAAATATCACAATCTCATTTTTATCCGAGATTGTTTATACTTTAGTATTTTCTGGGGTGTATTTTATCATCCACATCCATGTTTACTCAATATGTAATATTATCCACCTACAATTGTTTAAATCCAATTTTACCCTTCGGTGATTTTTTAGTAAAGGATATGAAAGGAATCTTTTTTCGTTTTTCGTACGAGGTTCTTTTTTGACTTTTCTGACAAAAGTACGAGAAGAATGTTTTCTTTTAACTTATACATCATGAATGGATTTTTATAAAATTATTTCCAAGAAGCTTCCCTTATATGTTTTCATGTTTATTTTTAACCAACTTCTTTTAGTTTATAATTGTATGACATGTTAAGAAAGGAAAAGTTTTTTTGAAGTAGTAAGGATATTTTCCTCAAGAATGGAGATCAAGTGTTTTATCAAAATTATTTTCCATGTAAGATAATAAAGGGTTCTGTTTCTATCCCTATTATTACATTGATTTGATTATGTTGTGATGGAATTATTTTTATGAATTCATTTATCTTATATGAATTGTTTTATGATGTCATGATGTTTAAGATTCCCATTTTTATTACATGGGTTATGCTATGATGTATGGTTTACGATTTTATGGAACACATAAGAATGGTATCATTATGAGATGTGTGGGACCTATATCTCCCTCCAATTCATTGGGTAAAGTTTTTATATCTCTTGAGATAGACATGGATGGAACGGTAGGTTAAACCGGTTCAGTGAAACAAGACTGAAACGAAGAGTGACCTTCGTTCAGAAATGGACATTGTCCACTAAGATAATCGTGGAAATGAGTGTTGGATAACAAGAAATGATTCTAAATGATTATGTGTGTATGCCACAAAGTTTCATGTTTTATGTTATGATTATTGGGATTACATTTCACTATTATGATTTATCCCATGTTATGAAGTTATGATCTCTTTTGCAAGTTAAGATTTCGAAAAGTTATGTGCTTATGTATATGATGTGATTGATATTTCTTTTGTTCACCCTTACTGAGCAATTGAGCTCACCCTTTTGTATGTTTTATTTCCCCTGGTCCGGAAGAAGGTTATTAAGTATAATATGCCAAAAATGGACTCTAGATATGATGAAATAATTGGGAGGCAAAGTAGATGCTTTATGAACCAGTTGTTTATTCTTTCCAGTTTCTAAAGACACTATACCTATATGGTCCTTTCATGGTTTTGTTATATGTTGTAATAAGTGTGCTTAAATTTTTAAGTAATAACTATGTATGTAAAGTATGGGTTATTATAGTTATTTATCATTTATGATTCATAATATTCATACACACATGAAAATACTAGAATAAATAAAATTAGATAAATATAAATAAAATGATGTGTGCTTCAACACCCAACATTAATAGAGGATCCATATGAAATATAAAACTAAATCTACAAATTATTAAGTATCTGGAACCACGGTGGAACCAATCATGAGCTATCAATGAAGAACAAAAATCCCAATATTCACCAAATGTAATCCAATCAACATGAAGTAATTATCGATAAATAAGAAACCATCCCCTTGCATGTATCATGGAAAAAATATCAGTATACGAAAAAAATATGTATACAAAAAAGGATTAATCAACCCTTGTTGGCTTCCCATAAGAAACCTTTTAAACATGTAACTATGAATATAAAAAGAAGAGCTTATAGGAGTTTAAAATATTTATGATTATTATCAAAATCAATTAAAAAACAATTCGTTTTATAAAACAGATAATATGAATATTTTTTAAAAAATGTAAATAAACCGAAAATAGATTCTCTTTTATGATGTTGAAGAAGTTCATAAATTCCAATTTGGAATAATTATAAATGTTCTGACACACAAAACAATACATTAAAAATGACATCCCAAATCATGTGAGTGGTGATACATCATCATCCAATATGTCACTTGTATAAAATTCATTATTATGAAATTCAAGTTGGAATGTATGGATAAAAATATTTCAAAAAGGACTAGTAAAATGAAATCAAGAACACACACTTACCATGTATCATTTAAAAAAGAACTCCCTAACCAATTATTCCATAATCTCATTCAAAACTATTTTAATTATTTTATGTATACCCTATTTTTCATTTTATTGAACATTTTCTGGTGAACACCCACACCTGAAAATCAATAGCCATGGAGTAAGACGAAATTTTGGAAATAAAATAGTTGTTAGAAAACATTTAAAATTATAATAGACAAATAATTAAAAGAATCATTTAATAATTCACATTATAATAAAAGATAAATGATGGAAAAACACCTTCCTCAAGTTCTATACTATGCTAGATCTTAAATGATCAATACATATGACCTATTTCATTGATTATTCTTAAAAATACCATCCCAAAAAGACTAAAATTAATATTTCCCTAATATATGTGAATAAAAACACTAATATATGGTTCTATTCATGAAATTAATTGAATATTAAATATTACAATGAAGAAAAACATCCCAACCATTGATTTCCTTGAAAAATTATTGAATATTCATTTGAATTGGTTTGTGTCAAAGATCATTGATGTTTTCCTAGTGGAATAATAGAAGTTGAGCAGAAGAATAAGGGAACCAAATGAAGATTTACATAAAAAAGAAGGATTGAAATATATTTGGAGGCTCAAAATCCTAGTGTGAAAAGGGATTTCACATCATGAATCTTTGGGAACCTTATACACCAATTTTTTTCACCTCATCTTAGAAACCTGAACCATGTATAATCATCTATGGATCTAACTTCGTGAACAAATTCTTCTAAGAAACCAATTCAATCACTAAGAGTAAATTTTGTAATGTTTCATGGAAACACTCATATCTTGAATACAAATTCATGAAATGAATTCTACTTGTTTTGATATTCCAAATTACCTTTTCTATGACCTTCTAAACTCCTCCATAAATTTATCCAATTATATCATCAAAAAAAATAAGAATCATAAAATGACAATATAACTCAAAATTGTGGTGTTATGTTCTCCACAACAATTGGATTGCTATCATTTAAATGTTAGTGATTGGTGATTCCCTTGAAGAGATCATTCCATTTATCTAGGATGAACATATCTAATTACCATGATATAAATTGAACCTACAAATATTCACATATACCTCATTCCACATAAATATATCTATGTAAAAATTATTTTTCCAATCTATCCATGATTTATAATTGTTCATATATAAGATTCACGACAATATCAAGAGTAAAATCCTCACAACTGATCATATTACTAGGAACGCAATGACACATTTTCTATTTAAATACATGAAAAAAATTATTAACACCACTAAATATAAATTTAATGGAAATATTATACCAAAAATTCAAAAAAAATAACAATATAAAATAGTTGATCATAAACTGGATAAAATTATCCTAATATCCATTTGAATCGATTACTATGTTTAGTGAAAACTATTCAGAATAAATAGTTACTCACATTTAAAGATAACAGTCAAAAATAGTGGTTATCATATGATTTCTATTATTTTTGTGCCATATCAATCGACATTTAGATAATCTAGAACTTATTTATAGTCCCTTGTAATAGAATAATTATTATTATTGAAGTATCTCATATTTACATAAATATTGTGCAATCAAATAAGGTTATATATATTCCCTCGAATGGGTACATATGTATTATGTAATTATATGTGTTATTGTGGGACAACTCCACCATGGGTATATGATCATCCCATGAGCCACCGATGTCCTTAAATCATGATCAAAAAAATTTCTTGAATAATCTCAATTATTCGTTCTGACTACCATACTAAATGATTTTTATATGAAATTATCATGGCTAGTTATGTTCTTATATCCTATTGAAATGATCTCCAAAATGGTTCATCATACTATTGGATATCCCCATAGTATAAAACATAATCATTCCCTATTTTTTCCTCACTCAGAAAATTATTGGAAAGTTACTAGTAGGTAATTAATCATGATCATTACTCCAAATAAAACCTTCTTACATGCAGAGTTCTAAAATGGACGGCTCTTGAAAATAAATGTGAAATATTTTGACAAGGGTAGTTTAATTTATCTTTTTAACCATTTTACATTTTTGTGTGTAACATTTACCCCCTTCCCCAATATCACAAGATCATAATTATTGACCCTATAACTCATCCTAGCCAGTAAGACAGCCATCCCGGTTGGATTTATCCTATAATATCATTTATGACCTCCCATAATTCCCATATTAGATTATAATGGAGAAAATGTGCTATTAACATTATCTGGCATTTCACAGACAGCAATGGATGGAAATAAATTTTGAGGATTAAAACAAAAAAAACCTAGACGAATGATTTTACCTTATTTATAATGGAACTCAATGATGGACCCTAGACCACCCTTGGAGGGGGTGAATCAGGTGGTCCACTTTTTCTATACTTTATTGGATCATTTTCCCAAGTTGGTAGGAACATGTTTTATCTTTCATGATGGATATGTGTAGTAACTAAAACATTCACTTGCAGAAGGTCAACAAAAAACTTCTTCGCTTGGCTCCCCTCTATGGGCTATGTCCAAGGAGAATATGCCAACATGTTTTTGGTCATACATATTTACACTATTATCCACTAGTTATGTATTACAATGGTTCTGTAACAATCACTATGTCATATGATCACTAAAAAAAAGTTCAGGGATAGCTCACATCTTCCATTGGTTCACCCCTATTAACTCCCCCAAGCACACTACCATGGGTGAATCCCCACATAGTTTATAGAATTAAAGGTCCATTCAATATATAATTTGGGAAGTATTTGTCTTTTGTTTGACATGAAACATTCCTTGCATCATAGTCATGAATAGATGATATTTTGTATTCAATATTCCCCTCAAGTGTAATAACTAAATGCACTAAATCTACTTCTTCTCTTAATATCCAGATTCAAAAAATCTTATGTGATCCTTCAAGCTAAGAAGATAATCTCAGCAAAAAATCATCACAATTTAACTACCCCAAATAATTCACAATATTATGTTGGGAACACTTTGTTCTTCTTTTTATTCTCTTCATTTAATTATAAATACAAATAACTAAGTGTATCAGTATACATATTTCTTTCTATGTAGAGCTGAGTTTAGTTACATGTATTTATCTTCTTTTAATCTCTAAGCACAGTAAGGTTGTTAAACCCTAGTTAAGTGTGTGTGGTACTACATCTCCTCATAAAACCAAATGGATCATGATACTTTTTTCTTCACGAATTCCCTTCGAAAGTTATAAGCACCTGCCAAAGGCCTGTAGGACACCGAAAATTTTCATGTACCCTTTTCGGTGTCTTGCTCCTAAAATTCAATCCTTGCACATAAAAATACCTTTTGGCATGAAAATTCACTTCTGTGCAACTCTTCTTTTTCTCCCAAAACATCTCTTTTTCGTGCAATACATTATTTTTCACATAACCCTCTTTTATTCATGCTCCACTTTATACGTCAATTATTTAGTTCATTTGAGATTGGGATTGGTCTAGTTGTCAAAAATAATAAAATTAGAGGGTTTACCTCATATTTATAGTTGTTTTGACCCTATGGATAAAACATTAATACTAATGTAACACCTTCATTCTCCATGTAGAAAACATTCAAGAAACATCATACTTTGAACACATTCTTTATTTTTTCGCATGCTTCTTGTATTTTTCATTTTTATGAATTATAATCATGAAACACTCATTGTGCAGAAAATTGTAAACATCATTCCATATTGTGAGCAAAACCAAATTTTCACCCAACCTTATTTTTTGGAAACATTGCCCAATTTTTCGATCACTCCATGCCTTTTCCAAATTTATATTTTCTGATTCTGAAACCTCAAATACTCACAACTATTCAAACCCCCTAGAATTTATTTTGAAACATTGTCTACCAAAAACACATGTCTTCATATTTTGAATTTCAGGCCCAAAAATATAGAAAATACCATAGAACAACGCATCATTCAATATATGGTTTGGTAATAATATACATGCTTTATTTCTGTGATTTGGATTCTTCAACAACCCATTTTAAGTCATCATAATGTCTACAATTGTGATATATATCCTTCGATAGATCAGCTTTATCACCGTCATAGTATAGAAAAAAAAAGTACTATAACATCCATATCTTCCACAAAAATCGTTCCTTCCAATAAAAAATGTAGATGATTGGAAGAACCATTACATCCCCTTTCTTTACCAAGGCTTGCATAATATGTTCTCCTATCATATAATATTTTTGAAATACAAATCAGCAATGCATCATTTGATTTTGATACAACATGAGATTCATGACCATCTATTAATTCAAAGCCCTTCCACACTCTATCTTCTTATTATACCATCATTTTCTACATCATGAATATCATATGATTCTATTATTCTAGTATGCTCAGGAATGAATCGTGTTAAATAATGAGATGTCACACGATCACTTTATAACATAAATAAATTCATCGCCTTTTCATTTTCATCTTCATTGAAAACTATTGACAATAAATACAACCTTAAACACAATGTAGTCTCAGAAATCTCCCTCTTTGTATTTTGTTTTTAATAACATAAAATACAGCTCATATAAATGAGTCAATATCAAAATTAGAATGTTTACAATCCCCTTAATTATTTATCTCCTCCAAAAATTCACTTTAGTTATAATAACCTTATTTACAATAAATAAAATGTTCATGGTAATAGGATATCATTCTATACTTGAGCATTGTGCCATAAATCATTTCACTTTATGTTTATGTGATCATTTATCAATGTAAAAAACAAAAGGATTTGATTTATACTAAAAAGATGTCCATTATCCACTGATCATGATGCCTCATGAGATGAGAACTCTTGTACTTTTCCTTTAAGGGTATATCAATTTCATTCTAGGATAAAGAAATTGAATGTGATAGGTAATAATCAACCTGTAAATATAGCACAAATAAACTACAGATCAAAAACATTGATGTGTAGTTTTCAGGATAAGTGGCCTTCGGGAACATCCACACTTATTATTTCACTGATTAATTCGATTTCTCCCCCTTTTTCAAATAATATTTGTTCTGAGTAACCATGGATGGGAGATTGAATAATGAAATTACTTTTCCACTGACAAAATCTTCAAGTGATTTCTAGAGTATGTGAGTATAATACCAATAGAATGTGATACTAAATGAAATAATAATTCTAAAAGATTCTTCATTTTTCTCCCCATAAAGGTAGACAATCCTCATCATTTCAATATAGGGTGATCCTATATCATTTTAATATTTGAATATCAATTGGATAATCAACAAAGGTTGGAAACTTCTTCACCTTATCTCTCAAGAGTTGTCAACAGTCACTACTTATCAGGTTCTCCCCCTAAGAGCATGCATCACCATAAATTCGATATATTATAATAACAAATAGAATACAAAAATGATTTATTGAATAATGCAGTTCCTATTTGCATCATCAATAAGAGATGTGAGGTTTAGATGCATTTCTCAACCATGTTCCTTCATTTACTCTATTCTATATTCTTTCACATCTGTACATATGTTCTAATCTGTGTCTATTTGGCATGAATCATTTCACATTCTCTTACTCATTATGTGAAGAATTTTTCATCATAAGAGTCATCATGAATGATAGATTCCTACTCCTTTTAAAGAATTCTTATTGCTCTAGTATTATAGTTGGATAATATTTTTCAATGTGACTAGATTTCATACATCTCTCACACAAAATTTCGTTAACACATGTTTTTCATTTGGTTTTCACACTCTCATACACTTTATCATCATTATGTGAAAGTTTTCATTCTCCTTTATCACCAGTCATGGACTTTTTGTAATCAAACATCCTCATTCATTTCAAATCCATTATACAGATTACCAGCATGTCATTTGGAACTATTGCAGCTCGTTTGGATCTTCCACATAGGTTTATCTGATTGTGATCCCTCTTAGTTTCTATTTTGGATGAATTATACTTAAATTCCATGGATAAAAAATCCAGGGACTTTTACACATCCCAATATAAGATCTTCTTCAGGAAATTTTTGTCCACAATATTCTTCTGATATTATCTCACAATAGCTTCTTCATACTTAGACGACATTAGAGATCATATTTTCTTATGAATGATGAATGAATTTTGATATGAGAATGTACTTGTCTTGTGACCACTTCCATTGAATATATCACATATCATATCAAGTATTCCTAATCTTTTTGCAATGAATAGATGCTTCTAGACCTATGGATGTTTCTTCTTCTTCTATGGATTTATCCCCCATTAGTTAGGCTTCCATTGTGGTTTTAAATTATGAGGATTGTACCAACTGTTTAATGAACAATTCCCAAATCTGTTGCAGCACCAGAGCTGAAGAACAAATCTTGATTTCTTTATATTCTGTTTCGTGGCCTTCTTTTTGACTTGTTGTGCTCTTTGTGTAGAACCACCATCTATATTCTTCTTCCTATTCGCCCTATATATGGTGATAGGTAACTTGTCACCTGTCCTCATCCATACATGTTTTGAATTTCCCTTCCAAACAACACTACTTGTGGTAAAATTTCTAGAAACATGTGTACAAGATAGTTTGGATGGTACCTTTTTACACTCCATTTCATGTTGTATATAATCAATGTTTTCATGATCTTCTTTTCACATGTTGGAGGCCTTTCATCTTTAGAATCATCTAGTGGAAACTGAATATAATTTTCAATTGTTTTTTTCTTTTGTAAAGACTCAATATGAGAATTCTCAATATTTGGAAACTGATTCTCAAGTTATAAATATTTAATATTAAGGATTAATTAATGATCTTAAATCATATGCATCTTCTCTTAACATGAATTCATCATTCATTCAACATCAACTTCAAACAACTTGACTTTTGTTTTTAACAAAAAATCAAGTTCCAGGAATTTGATGGAGGTTTACTCCAAATATAAACTCTTTGATTTCACAATATTCATCATTTAATCATCATTTTTGTGGATCTTTCATCCCGAGTCTTATAGACCACCTATTTATTTTATAAACATAAATCTTTTTGGAGAGCTTTAATAATTTTGATAAATTTCCCACTAATCTATTTTCTACATTATCAGCTACTATTTCCAGTCGGTTGATCTCAGCCGTCATGAATTGAAATATTCTACAAAGTGAAACAACTCTTTCTTTAGGAATATCATGAATATAGGTTCTTAAAATCTCTTAATCACTTGAAATTGAGATGTAAGTGACATCATTTCTTCATGTACAGAAACGATCCACCTTCTCTTTACATTCCATGGCAGATAATTCTTCATTGTTTTTAGTGCATGTAGAACCTGACACTACATATTCTTTTCACATGAAAGACTTCATCAAATGTATCTCATATTTATTTTTCATGTTTTTTTATGGTCTTGATGAATGTAGACTTATTTTCATAGATAACTCAATCTCCATCAATATTTCATTTTATTGTTGAATTTCGTAAATAAACTCAAATCCTCTTCTCAATAGAATTATTTATCATTATCCAACATATGTTATCCTCCCACTGATAACAATTGAAGGTCCCCAGACCACCTTGAGGGGGGTGAATCAGTGTTTCAGATTTTCCTCTACATTATTGGATATTTTTTCCACCTTGTTTGTATCATTTTTAAACCTGCATAAATGATATGTGCAGTAAATTAAAATTTCACATGAAGAAGGTCAACACAACACTTGTTAATTGGTTCGCCACTAAGGGTTGTTTCCACGGATTATACCACAATATGTTTTCGGTAATACCTAATTAAATTATTCTTCACTATTAGTGGATTATAAGGGTTTGGGAACAATCACTCTATCCCAGGCTCACTACATACCTATTTAAGGATAGATCACTTAGTTTTTGCATGATTAATTTATAAAATGATTCGCTTCATCTTTTTCTTCATTTTGATCTACATTGAATATTGTTGAGAAAAAATAAAACCTTATAAATAAAGTGGTCTCAACACTCAAAGAGTACATAATGGGATAAAAATAAACAAAAATAAATACATCTATATAAATAATGAATTCATCAAAACAAAATCTTAAAAAAACTAAAAAAACAAACAATATATTACGAATCAAGGAATAATAATAGAGTGACCTGTGATTAATATAATGTAGTAAACTGAAACACCATTGTAGAGAATACTCCAACAAAAAAGTGGAACTACTCCTCAAAAACACACAAACCACACTTTCAAGTAGCATCACTAGAGAACAATGAAACCTAATCCTTTCCATCAGCATCGAAAAAAACATATGTATATGCACTATAGTGCATATGATGGGGGTCAATAATTATAGAAAATTGGAAACCTCATGATACATATCTCAAATTACACTAACAAAATATATTTTTGATCTCACATGATGGAAAAACTTGTATGAAAAATATCCAATGATCATAAAAAGGATGTTATAATAAATAATATAATAGAATAGAAGGATTTCCAATATCAGTTTAACTAAAAATTTATTCAATTTCATGAACTATAATCTGTTCATAAATTCCAATTATTTGTAGTTATACATGTTCTAACACATATACAACTGCATGTTTAATGGATGCCCAATTATCATTAGTTGTGATAAACCCACTTAATTATTATCTATGGGATTAAATGTTTCCTTATTATCTTCTAGTCCACATTGAGATTCAATTATATTTCAAATGGGCTTCATACATATAAATCAGAAACAAACACTCACTATATTCTATTTTGTATGAAACAAAAAACCCAGTTAGTCTATGATATGTTGAATACCCATTTTTCTACATTCAATAAAATAAATTTTCTTCAATTTATCACCAGGGTTGTTTCCAACATGCAAAACCAACATTCAATAGCTAACCAATAAGAAAAAATATTATAATTGATTAGTAGGGGAAAATTTTAAACAATAATAAATTAATTCAAAAGAAACATATCAATTCTTTATGTTATAATAATAATATAAAATAGAAAAAATAGCTACCTTAATTTCACTTGGATGGTGGATCTTAGAAAATTCCCCAAAGTATGCCTATTTATATCATTATCTTGTTATATCAAAATAGAAAATGATTAAACCTCATATAGACACATAGATTTATCTATAAATACACATACCTTTTTTTCAGGATACTAAAAGTGGATCAAATTATAAAATGGAAAAAATTACCAATGCTCTGATTTCCATGATCATATGCTCAATGAGTTATTAAAATATAATTATAGTTATCAATGATCAAAAATAATCTCCAAAATGAACACTAGAATTATAGAGATATATAATGTGAACCCAATTAAGATATACCAATATAAAAATAATTAAAATTGCAAAAGGAAACTAGATTCATGGGATGAAAATGGAGTTCATGAACTAAATAATCGAGAGGTTCCATATTCTGAAATTCAAATCATCATAGATTGAAAACCTAAAAACATATATGTCATGATTAAATCTCATAAATAGAACCAATTTTTTAGAAAATAACTTTTAATTCATTTAATTTAACTCATTAGGTATCTCTAGACAACATTCAATATGCCAATAACCACTCATGGTGTTAATTTTTGTAATAGATAGATTCCAAATTAATGTCTCATTAATCATCTAAAATCCTAAAAAAAATTATTATTATTAAATATCACATAATATTATAATTATAAAATTAAAACATACCTCATGTTGAGGGGTTATGTAGTAATTTTAGTGAACTTAATCGAATTGACTTGACCCGTCACCTCATATGATAATTCATAAGGACTAATGGGCATTCTTAATTTCCGTGTCTAGGCAACAAGAACAGAGGTATAAAAAATAAAAATTTGGCATTTTAATCTAACTTATTGAAATGTACTAAACCTTACATGAATTGGAAACACACCCAGACTAAATAAAAAATAATAAATATATACAAATAGAAAACGTGAGTATGTTTAGTAATTAAAAAATCATGGTATCATAATCATCATCAAAACACCATATAAAACATGTCATGTGAAACACCAAAACATGATATCCATAGGCATAAGATTAAACAAAATATAGGGATCGTGTCTTAAATAGGTAATAATTAACATCCCAAATATTCAAAATCTCAATGTAACTCTACATTTTTGAAACTCCTAGATTCCATGAGTCCTCATTCATAACATTCATGAATAGGCATAATTAATAAGATCAACATATATACATGATTCTATTAACCTTAAATGTTTTTGTCAAATAGAATCTAAATATTGCGTATTATATATACATGATGTGAGACAGAAATTCCTATTTTTTACCGTCATGATTCTATATAATCCATTTCACCTTATAACCCATATGTCCAATATAAAACAAATTTTTAAAAAACAAGTTCACTTCAATCAAAAGATAACTTAAATTCAATTCCCTTTAAAAACCCATTGATTTTACCAAAAACAATACATGTTTTAAAAACAATAATGAACAAATATCATGTAAATAAATAATCTCCCTGATATAATATCATCAACATAGCCACACATAGATTGAATGTGAGACTAAAAATAATCACTAACAAATAATCCAATAAATGAAAAAGTTTACGAAATACGATAGATCAACTAAAAAGTGAATATACATAATGTATGAATGAATATAAATTAATGAGGAAGAATAAATATTCATCATAGTCTCATCACATTAGGGTCTACAATGAATTATACATCAACAGAATTTACTATCTTCTTAATCACATAGAATAATTTTTTAGATCTCTCGATCTTATATGAGTCCAAAATTCCATGAACTCTCTCTGTCACTTAGTCAGAGTCTTGGATGATCAATTTGTCTTTTTCCACCAAATACCTCACTTAATAAATATTTCAACACATTATATGATCTTTCATAATTCCACAAATAGTCTCTCTAGATTCCATGGACAATATAACAATCATCGATGTCATGCATATCTTCTCACTTAAGGATTTCGAAGTAGTAAACATTTCCAAACACATAAACATCAACATGTGTCATTAATAAATGTTCCTTGTAAAATTATTTATACAAATCAAAATTAATGTTTTATAAAAAAATTCCAAATGTCAAATAAAATTCTAAAAACTTGATTGAAATCTATTAAAAACCCGAAAACTGCTTTAAGTGATTTTATTAAATATTTTATGACTTTTATGCCATCCGTATTTCAAAATAAATATTAAAACCTAAAATTTAAAATACCTGAAATGCACCACATAAAACATTCAAAAAAAATATCATAAAAATTTAGAGTAAATTTGATAATAAAAATCATACCTATAAGGGATTAAATTTTACAGATGGAAAATTACACTAAATAGAGAACCCTACCTCAAATTTATTTCCAAACTTTTCACAATCAATGGAAACAACAATATTTTGAAATCAAGATTTCTAACAAAACTAAATTAAATTTAAAGACACCCACGTTATCAATAACAGATTGAACATTCTCACCATCTTCTAGTATTTTAAATTCACGGGAAATGATGAACAATGTAGTAATATGTGAAAGGATTAAGACATCCTAACGTACTAAGAAAACATAAATCCAAAAAACTATGCGATCAATGATATTCAACAACCAAATAAGAGGTTGAATATTTGATGATATGGGAGGGTGTTTTACATGCATGGGAAAATAAATTATTTTATCAGGAAATAAATACATCATTTTAATTTTAGAAAAAACCGACATTTTCATGACCTAGGGAGATCGCACAGTTTGGCTACATCGCTTGGAACACTATGTTCCGATAATGAAACATTTATTGTATCCTCAAAACCAAAACCATGTTGTTTTTAGAGATCCCCTAAATATTTTATTAATATTTTTGAAACCATAAAAAACACAACATTAACCAAAATCTCACCCTCCCTTATTCAGCAACATGTTTATCCAAAATGTTTGGTAATTATGCAGTATGGTATGATTACCCAAAAAAAACAGGATATTTAAACCCCAATACATGAGAATCCCATAACTCAAAAACATTAATTAAAAACTCATGTATGAAATACTTTTTATATTGAGGTTTTCACAAAACTTCCCACCATGCCACATTTTCCAATCATATATATCATTAGACCTCTTGAATGGAAAAAGATGATACCACTACACCCTCAGCAAGGATAACCACTCCATTGTCTCATGGATTTCCCAAATATGATAACAACTCATAGAGATTAGTGGGATAAATTTAAAATAGAACACATAATTTTTAAAATCAATGATAATTACATTATAACACATCGATATTTTCTGAATTATTATTTTTCTACTTTATTGATCCATTGTGATATTTATCATATTACGTAACATTGAAAATTGTTTATTTTATATAAAATAACCTTATTTAGCATGAATTTTAAGAAACACCAATTTAATCGTAAACAAAAAAAATAGATTTTATCATTCTATACATGTAACATTGGATTTGTCTACTCAACACACAATACTGACTTGGTGTACACAACACAAAACACTGAATTGGAATATGTTACATGGGAAATTGTGTTTCTACAAAACGTCATATTATTTTTATAATTAATTATATTATATAGTTATAATATATCACATAAATATAGTAATATATGTATTTATAATAACATATCAAATAGTATTTTATATTGTTTTTATATAAATAAAACATATTTATGATGAAAGGTATTATTTTTTGCAAAGTCCTGATATGTTTTAAAATAATTTTTCGTCAAATGGACTACTTTTAATTTTGTTCTTTGGAAAATAATAATTTTATTTTTGAAAACATTTATTAATATAATTTTATAAAATAAATATCATTTATGAATTTATAATGTCGAAGTTATTGCAGGGACTTTTTTTTGGATTTTGCAGAGAAACATTATTTATGGATGAATTGTGAAAACTACCGCATTTTAATTCATAATAGATTTTTATTCTAAATTATTTTTATGATTAAATTATATTTTAAATAGGTTTAAAGCATTAATTAAATAATTTTTGACTCAATTAATCAAATTTAGGTCATTGGAATCAGTTTCACTTTGAAATCGTATATAAAAACATTGTAAAATATTGGATGTTTTTTAATTTAAAATATTATATTGTTTTCTTATCTGTGGGATTAATAATAATATAAATTCTACAACTCGTGTTATTAGATTATTAAATAAATTATTTCGTATTTTGAATCATAATATTATTTATTTTACAAAATTCTCATATTATTTTTACAATATTTATTCGTGGAAGTTATTAAATTTAGTCACAATAGTTAAGAGAATAATTAGGTTAATAAAGTACTAAATATTAAATCTAAGACCAAAAAGGAACTAAATACATTTATAAAAACACTTTTTTGTCGATGACTCAACCATCATCCTTACATTATTTAGTTTGGTTAGATTGGAAGGAATTTTCATAGATAAAAACTTGGGTACACATAATTTGTTTTTTTTAAATGCTATGTGTTACAATTCCACTTCCAATAAAAACACACCACTTCTCCTTCATCTTCACACCATTAAAATAAAATAGTTTCATTCAATATATTCCACCATAATCTTCCCAAAATCCTTCCCTTCCACATATAATCCTCCCTCTTAGAATAATGAAATCCAAAGAATGCTTTTTGGAAAAAAAAAATGATGTTAAGCGATTAATAGGTAAAATCTTATGTTAAGCTCCTTTCTTTTATTCCAATTCTCCATTAATCACCACTATTAATTACAAGAATGAAAAAAAACGAGTATCCTAAATATAACATCATATTTTTTTGCTATGTTTTTTACCTAACATTACACACACCTCCATCTAATGGGTAACAAACATGTTGTTTATGGGTATCAGGAATTACCACCTCAAGAAAGGATGATTGTTCATTTTACTTTTGACACCTCTAATTGTGGAAATTATTATGGAAAATATATTTATATATGTAGTATATTATATTTATTATTAATTTTTAATTTTCTAATTTTATTACATCACATTTCTTTCTACGTTCTATTTTGCATTAATATGATTATTTCCTTTGAAGTTTTCTGAACTACCACCCCCTCAAAAATATGTGATTCATTCATAAACTACATATAATGTTTTTAGGATTGGATATGTAAATATATATGATATAATCAATCAAATTTAATAACTATATATATACATATATGTATTTTACATTAATTATTTCAACGTGATAATTAAATGGAAATAACATCCTTAGGTACATACGACTATGATTCTCCATGAATGGTGTATTAAATTAACACATAAATATTATATGTATTATTATAATAAACATATAATGAATATAAATTATATTTAAATCATGGTTTATAATATTAAACTTATGATATAAGTATAAGGACCAATGATATAACAAATTATGACACATGTGAAAATCAAGGATGATATTACCTGAAGTGAAACCATAACATAGAATTGTTATCAAGTGGGTCATAGAAAACCATAATTAAGTAATATATTCTATTAGAAGTAAGAATATGGTAAATTTATTGATTTATAATAAATCTATATTTATTATATAAGTGTTTTTAATGAGTACAATGAGATTTGGGATACAAGGTAAGGGGATTTCATCTCACTTTTTATTTATATGAGATACATTCATTATTCACCGCCCATTCCTTATGTCTGGTGTTTATACATACCATGTGTGTATTAAATTATTAAAAAAATAAAATTTATAGGTATTTATATATCCATCCTTTGATATTTAATTAATCTATTTTATGTTTTTAAAGATACCAAAAATGTAAAATAGTTTTTTTCCCAATTTTTTATTCTTTGACAGACAAGTTCTTTTATGCACCAAAATTATTTTTGAGGTTAATATACATCAATATTAAATTTTTTATAAATAATATCAATATTTTCATGATATTTAAAGCTTCATCTATTTTCTTTTATTATATGGGGATTATGATCCCACGTTTCTAATTTATAAGAGTTTATTAAAAAGGACTTATTGCTTTTCATGATTGGTTATATTTTTTCATACATAGATATAATATTATGATATCTCTCTCAAGAACAAAAATGAATTTTATTATCCTATTTTTATTCATAATATAATCATGTATTGGTGCTATTATTGACTATTTGGTACATAATATAGTTAAGAAATTATTTTTCAGAAACACTGACTATACCCTATCTTTGGTCAGAAATCCATGTTCCTCTAATGATTTGTTTTCTAAAATGGTTTACAATGAATATTGTACTATTTTCCTACAATCATTAAAAAATAACTTTTTTTCTTTTAACAATCATTTAATAAAATATTATTGTCTCTTTTCCAAACAAGGAATTGTTTTTACATTTTAATCGGTAAAAATAATGTTCTTCAATCCTAGTACAACATGTATTGATTTAACTACATATTGTTTTTGAATCGTATATTGAATGATTGAATAGTTCATTTTTAATATTGAAATTATTTTATTTCAATGAAATGTTTTAAAAAATCATGGTCCTTAATAATTTTTTTAGGAAAATTGTTTTCAAATTATTTTTAATCTTATTTTATAAGGGTTCAATGAAAAATGTTTTGAAATTATTTTAAGGATTCTTTTATAAGTATTCTGATAAATATGTTTTGAAATTGATTTCAATATTTGTTTAATTTATTTAAATGTAATTTCAATGAAATAGTTTTTTAAAACATTTCATGATCCTTTAATAATTTTATAAGAAACTGGTTTATCAAATATTTTTTGATCTATATTTATTTATTGAAAAAAATATTTGTAAAAGTTTTTCAAATATTTATATATAGAATTTATAGTTTATTTTAAAATAAATGGTTTCCAAATTTTTTTATAATGATATTTCCCGAAATAATAATGGTTTTTTTCTTCAATTATGTTTTTCAAAAGAACATTCTAATTCAATTTCTATCTAAGAATATATCTATTGAGACTTCTCATTCCCATTTTGGTAATGATCAAAAGTTTCCATTAATATTCATTCATGAATGGTATATGTTTGGATTGATTTATCTTTATGAAAAATTGTTCCTCTATCACATCTTATATTCTTATAAACCCCACTTCTTTTCATTTTTTTTTGTTTATGGTGAAATGATTATAAATACTGTCTTTTACCACAGGCTATGAAATGATTAAATATTTATGACACCAGTTTCATTTCATTTGAATTGATATGATTTTTTAATGATCTTGAATAATATGTATGTATGACTTAATTATGATATACTTGGGACCTATATCTCCCCCCAATTCATTGGGTAAATATTTATATCACATGAGATAGACTAAGATAGAAATGGGACTTAACCTTGAATACTTTGATTGTAATGAGATGGAACCATGACTACCAAGATTGTATGAGGGGTGAACTCACAATTCTATGATAGCTGTGATAGTGACCCCTGACTACCAAGATGGTATGCGGAGTGAAACTATACTACTAAGATGTTCTTGGAGGCAATTACATGGGTATTAATGAAATTATAATATATAATTATTTGTTTTACATAAATCTTAGTTTTATTCCCATGTTATACATTCATGTATAATGTTTTTTCTTACATATAATTGTTTTATTAATAAATTGCAATATTTATTCCACGACTCATATATATGGTCTTTGATACTAAGGGTATGATCTTATATTATCATGATCATGTTGTCATACATTAATTCTCATTAATATTCGAACATTTTTCTATTATTTACCCTTACTGAGCATTTGAGTTCACCCTTTTCTCTTTCACTCCCATGGTTGTGAAGATATGTATAATTTTTTATTTTTTTTAATAATGGTGTTAATCAATAATAACCTAGTGAGATATAATATATCTTATTTATGTAAGTGTCTTTAGGTTTCCATATTTCTAAATTCACTAGAATACAATGGTCTTTGGGCATCTATTTGTAATATGTTTAACTATTTTAGACAAAGTGATTAAATGTAATTGTATAACAACATGGATTCATAATGATGGTATTAGAGAAATTATTTAATTAACCATCACTATCTAGGATGATAAAATATTATTGAGAACACTATTGAAATATATAGGGATACATATAAGGATAAAGATAAATTATAGGAAATTTCTTATATTTTTGGTAAAGTATATAGTTAGTGGTTTCCTAGAAATAAAACCTTTTTTGGATACTACAAATTGATGTGGCATTGGAAAAAATGTAACTAGTGGAAACAAAGCAAAATGTATTTCCCATGCCTTACTTGAGGTAATCTATTATCTGAAAATGTGACATGTTGCACACCTTGTTTGACAGTCCAAGGTAATATGATTTGTAAATTAAAAAACTTCTCAGAAACCATCATGAAGGATTTAAGTGTATGTGGGCTAGTAATAACCTATTATAAACCTAGGGTGTAATATATAATAGAATTTGTATTGATTTAGAAATCTAATAAGTTAATTTTCCATCAGTATGTGGTTTTTAGAAATGTTTAGTAATGCTCACAAAATGCTCTAGATTTTATGCAATTTAATTAAATTGAAGGAACTAGATTAATTTTGAATGAAATGGATGATATTATGATTAAAATTCAAGTGGTATGATCACTATATAGAATAATAATCTGATCAATCCTAATAATATTTCATTGAAACTTATTAAAAACCTCTTCCATAACCAAATCTCAAGTCCCCACAAAAGAGAAAAGAATTTTCTAAGAGTTCAGGTAATGTAGACCATATATGAATGAATATATGGATTTCATTTTGTACTCATTTTTGAAAGAATCACTAAATTGAATGTCTTGGTAGATCAAGGAGTTGTTTTGACTATAGAAAATATGGACACAAAGAAAGTGATTTAAATGGGAAAATGGAGAGGTTGATTAATGAAATAGATGAGAATATTGGTCACCTTAAGTCATATTCAATGGTTAGGTGTTTGATGTATGGAATAAAAGATCATTATTTAACTAATGACCAAAGAAGAAATATCTTTAGCAGAATAAGCAAGGGGGTTAAAGTAGGGGTTACATTTTTGATGATGATAATATTATATATGAAATGTGACAAGAATGATTTTTGTGGAATAGGATGTGGCAACTTCATTATTTTCTTAATGACGAAGTGAAAAATTAAAAGTTTTTCTATATTTGGATTCAATAATTTAGGTTTTTTAAAAGGTGATATATATATATATATGTTTTTTCAAGTTTATGTTCTTTATATAATGATTCAAATGCTTATATTTATTGGAAATTTTGTAATAGAAAATTTATTTAATGGAATGGGTTTTTCTATGGAAATCCCATTTTTAAGTGAAGGATAACTGTTAATATGATCCCTATGTTATGATATTTTATTTTGGATAATGATAAGTTTGATATATGTTAATATTATGGTAATGAATAATTTGGATCTAGTTAAATAATTGTTAACATGTAGTTTATGATATCTTGGATGGCGTTTAAAACTTCTTTGATTTATGTAATATATCTTATAGTCAAGGGAATAATGAATAATGACGGTTTTCCAAAAGTATTAATGGTAATTCACATTATTTCCATGTTTTAGGATAATATATGATTCATGTTTTATCGTTTTTTGAATATGAAAACCATGAGAAACATTGTGATATATAGGGGAATCAATGTTAAGCTAATTTTTGGAATTTCCTTCCACTTTTTGTATTTTCATATTTAGAAATGGTTATAATGATTCCCATTCATGGAATGATTATTTATACATCAGTGGAAGTAGATATGCATTGTGTTTGATTGAAACAAATGGTTAAAAGTCTATTTAGTTATTAGACTTATTTCAAGGATGTCCATTTGATTTTGGAAATTATATTAGTATGGTTTTATAAAAGGTCATCATGTATGTCATGTGACGAACAATCAAGTCCGACTAGGTCATGGCACTTGAACACACGACCAAAGGACGATATGATTTTAATGACTACCACTGTCCTACGCGATGTCCTAGTTAATCTATAAATATTTTAGATGAATATTTATTTTTGATGAAATGGTAGTGTTCATTTTTATTTTTAAAGATTAATGAATTAAACATATTGATTTTTAGGAACATTTATAGATAAATAGTTAGAATATTCATTCATTTGTGGACCTTATGATCTACTAAAAAATTTATCACTTTAGGCATCGATGTTATTTTTTGGAAATCCATTTCAAAAATTAATTAATTAATTAGAAAATGTTAAAAGAACAAATAAAAAAATGAAATTTCATTTATTGAAATATAACAAGAAATTATATCTTCTTACATTCCTAATCAATAGATGAATAACACAACCTTAGTATAATGATAAAAAAATGTGTTTTCCTAATATTTTAATTTTTTTAACTGATGTACATTTAAATATCCAAATTTATATGACATTAACGCCCACAAATTTTCTTTCATCTTTCACTTGTTAGGGATTGATTACCAAAATCACTCTCAATAAATAATTACATTTTATCTCCATTTCAAATCATTGCTCCCAAAATATATTCTAATATTTGAAATCCTATTTATATATTACATTGGGTAACCCTTATGGTTCCAACAATCCCTTTTTAAGGGATTCATGTTTTTCTCTCACACCTCAGATCATTGTTATTAAGAAATTTCATATATAAAAATATGTGTGTGTGTGTGTGTTATTATTATTAATAAATGATTTATAAAATCATTATTTATATTTTTATTATTAAACTATTATTAATGATGTTAATATTAAAAATGAATTGAATTACATTTTGATAATTATTATTACTTGTTATTATTATTATTATTATTCATTTTAGAATCAATTAATATTATTATTAATTATATAAATATTAATCTTAATACTGTAGTGTTTTAAGTTTATTATTTCGTTTTTTAGTGGAAACCCAAGGTAAGTCACCCCCCTTCATCTCCCTTGAGGCACAGAGCCTCCCCTAGCGCTTGTACGCAAGAACCAGTGGCATCAGACCTCTTCTATGGGTACACAGTGCACCTCCCCTCGTCGGTACCTCGCTTCAACCTCTCATTCCTAGTGACCTACTGTGACCTCCCCTATGTGGAATGGTATATGACACATCCAAATTTCCTCCAACCAGCAGGGCGGCACAACCTGCTCCATGCAACCCTCCGTACTCCTAACCCTCCAGCCTTCTCCCTCTCACCAATGCTGAGCCCCTCTCAAACCAACTCCACATTCGGCCTCTCTATATGCTTTTCAACGAGCCTCTAGAGAACCAGGCTCCGCCTATCCTGTGTTTTTTCGATATGACATAGCACTGGTAGACCTCTCTCTTTCTGTGTTGGCCTCCTACATCCTCATCAAAAGGGTATTCCTCTTGGATTCGGTGATTTCTTCCATTGGTATGTTGTCAGGTTTGGGTTTCGTACTTTGTATGATTAGATTTTGATGTAATTGTTTCGGTACCTTGTTTTATGGTTTTGATAGAATTTTTTGAGGTGTGATAGACATGTGATGATTTTTACGCACCTTAGTTACAATTTTTTACAACACCAAGGAAGGTGATTCTTTGTGTGAATATTATTTTAAAAATTAATTTTTACATTTAATTAATTCACCAGGTTTATTTATCAATTTTCATGCTTCGAATACAGTTCTGTTTGATATTTGATTTCTATTTAATTTTTTTTAGTCGCATGTTGATGCAATTTTTGTGTAATTTTTTAGTGAAGAATCATATTGGGGTGTTTATTAGATTTTTATATATTGTGTATAAAATTACATTAGAATGTGTAAATTGTGTAATTGGTGTTTTGGTGTACCTTTTATATGCATTTTTTCAAAAAAGAATATTTTAGTGAGCTTTGGGGTTTAAAGTCATTCGACATGTTTTTAAATTGTTTAATAAATTCTTTTAGTGGTTTTTCTAATTATGAATGTTCTTTGTTTGACCATGCAGTTATCTTAATTGATTGTGTGATGATGGAGATTGGTTTTTGAATATTTTTTGGTGCATGTAATATTTAAAAATAGAATATGGGATGCATTTTTTTAAAACCCACATCATTTCTTCGGATAATACTTAATTAATTTATTGAATTATTTGTGTAGTGCGTTGGAGCTCGTTGTGATGGTTTTGGGCTATGGGTGTCGAGAATTCCAACATTTACTTGCATAGGCTGATGAATATATATATATATATATTTATATATTCCCCCTTTCGGTGTATTCCCTCTTATTGTAGGGAGTATTTTCAATGTTGCTATTGGTATATATATATATATGAATAAATTCATGTGCATGTATAATCTAATGGTTGGTTAGAGTGGTAATCAAAAAATAGAATCATGTTTGAGGTAGATTCCCTATTCAAAAGTCTTTAACATGAATTCCATGATGGCTTGACTATTTTAAATTTTTTATCTAGTTTATATTTTTATATGAAATGGATATGTTATGAACATATATACAATCAGTCATGGTATTTAAAAAAATGTCCTCGAACTCAGTTATTAGATATTTTTTAAAACTATTAAAAGTGAATAGTTTGAAATATTAGTGGTATAGGATTTATTTTAAACATGTTATTCTTTTATTATTCATTTAGACATTTAAAATGAGTTTTGAAATGCTTTTTTTGCATCTAAATGTATCATGAAATATGTGTATGGTGTAAAATGTGTTTTTGAATTTTATTAAGATGCAAATGGTTTGAAAGTGGATTTGGTGTTAATGTAAGTATGTAAACAGTTTTTCTTAAGATAAATGGAGTTTTTTAATTGTGTATTCACATTTTTAGTGTGTGAATGAGAATGTGGTGATACATATGTGATGGGAGAAGTGGAAAAAGAGGACATGGTAATCCTAGGGTATCTAGTTGGGCGGACTAGTTCTAGTGTGCTAATGATTCTGAGTGGTTCTCCCAATTTTCACATTGAAATTCTAATGCTTACAATACTAACAAAACATTTATGACGATGTTAGAGACCACTAGGTTATGGATGGGTTTCCCTACTATTGGCTCATGCACGAGAACATAAATTTTTTATGGTTACTATTACACCAATACGTGTGGTTCTTGGGATCCACATGAGCTAGATGAACCATAGGGGATTTGACAATGGTGCTCAATTATGAATTAGAGCATGTGCGTTTATTTTCATTACAATAGTTTCATGTGTGTTCCCTCTTTTGGGAAAAATATACTTGAATTTAAATTGTCTTCATTCATTTAGAAATGATAATGCAATCTTGGATTTTAAATTGAAAATATTTGAAGTGAAATGTCTTCCTTAAAAGTGAAACTGTATAGTTGAATTTTAATATAATGGAAATCATTTTATTTAATAAGTATTATTTTCAAACTAGCATGATTTGGTTTTCTAAAGACAAGGTCATAGGGAGTTGTTTATTCATGGAATTCCTATAGAGAATCTCATTGGTCATGCTTACATTACTTTTCAGTTTCAAGTTCTGGTCTTGGAACTATAATGGAGAGTGTGGTTCTACGATTGGTGGTGGCCCATGGGGTCACATGGATTTCTATTAATATATTTATCATTATTTTATCTTATATTGTGAATTTTGTTTTTGTTTTTTACATTTTATATTCAACTCTCTGTATTTTTTATTGATCAAACTATTCCCAACAATCTCACCATGATGCCTGACACTAGATTCCAGCCTATGGGGATTTGGAAGAGCCTTCAAGCCATGTCGTGGACCAGGATGGGTGATGGGTCAGATTGAAACCCAGAATGTTTCATCACAAAATGATATCAAAGGAGGTTAGTTCTATTTATTTGGGGTTTCATGTAGATCAGAGAAATAATTGGAGGTACTCAAGTGGTAGGTGTATGAAGAGCATCGTGAATTATTACATAATATGATTCTCAAAAAACCAAGTGTAGTTCGGGATTTATGTTTTTCGATTTGGTCATTGTGGATGGGGGATTGAAACATGAGTAAACCAGTACTACATGTGGTCTCACCCGGAGTAGCGACCCATGTGATTCCAGAAAGTACTGTTCGACACTCATAGTGGTTGTAACTTTCCTCGTACATATTCTGCTAAACAATGTGGATAGGTCTATCATCAACATTAGTTCTCCATCCAGTTGATTTTGTGTTGGTGACGTCTTGGATAAGTTTTTGTTTGGTGTGAATGGGGTTTTTAAGAGGAAAGAAGTCCCTGGGGTTGCTCTTATTCTTCTCTGGTTATGATTTTGACATGATTCTTGGGGTGTGTTTCCTTAGAACATCTTTTCTTGAATTTTGTGGCTGATTTGTAAAATATAAATTTCTAATAGAATTTATTCGGTTATTTGAAATCTAAGTGAGTTATTTTGTAAATGGGTAGTGTTTTGAAAATTATTCTTGAATTTATTAAAAGATTTTTGAAAATGATATTTTTATAATATTGTAAATTTTATGTTTTGAAAGAGTATGTGGCTTGTTTTTTCTAGTGGTATTATTATTAGTGCACGTGTGTGCATTTGGTTGTGATTTATGGATAGTTGGTGGATCATTTGAATGGGTGCTTTAGTGGCACAAAAATTAATATTTTAGAGTCATCATGGAATATCAGTGGTGAGTGATTGATTTCTAAGGATGGTTCTTGTTTCCTTAAATTTAGTTTTTTCTCTCAAATGGGTTTTTGTGTTTAAATGATTTTGTAATTAAAAAATGACTTTTAGATCATATTGAAGATGAATTTTTCAAAAGTGATTTTAGGAGTTGTTGTGTAGTTTGTGGTTTTCAAGCGGATGTTTATATTAATGAATGAATTGATGTTTTAAATTGGAATTACTAGAATTTTGTCTCAGGTGTGGATGTTTTTTTCTGATGTGATTGAATTTTTCGAAGTCTTTTTGGTGTTCCTTATTTGGGAAATTCCCCTAGAATCGTCCCATGAGTTTCTTGCAGGTCTCTTGGTTCATGGCTCAGCCTAGAATCCTAGTTGATTGGTAGATTTGTGTTCTTCTCGGTTGTGTTCTCTGTTGGTATACATTGAGGTCAGATGGATATCAGTGAATGCTTTTGGAAATATAGGTGTGTCTCCAATTTATTGTACTCTAAATTGTGTGTAGGGGTAACGTTTCTTGAGTATGATTGTAGGAGAAAGACTACTACAGAAAATGGTGATTGGTCCATTTTTGTTTTTAAAGGGGATGTCATGATTGATACTCATGAAGAGCCTCATTCCACAGTGGTACCTATGGATTTGAAGGTGAGGTATGTTGGTTGATTTTTTAGGTTCTTGATCTATCAACAGGTAGAGATGGATGTGTGTTGCCCTTTTTTAAGATCTATTTTCATGTTTTCTAGAGGTTGTGTGTGATAATCATTTTGAATATTGTAAACTTTTTTGGTCTTGTTCGTATTTTGGTAGGTTCAGATTCCTCATCTGATGTGGAGTGTGAACCAAATGTACTTATTCATAGAGTTATCCTTCCATCACTTCGCATCATGTGTTTGACATACCGATCAATCTCTTATCTCTAGTGTGTTCAGTCAGACACTCTAATCTATTTCCTATAATTCTGAGTTCCTATGTTGATAGAGTGGTCACTTCTGACACGAGGAGAAGTATGCAGGTTTCTCTTCTAGCAGAGGAAGTTACAGAATGAGGAGGTAACCATATGGCTACATGGCGATAGATTATTTAGATATCATGTCCCCAACCATATGTCTTGGTATGAAGTTTTCATGTAGTCATAAATTCTTGGATATGGGATGATCTTTGTCCAACAGAAGTCCGCAGTGATGGGATGGGGATGACTTAAAATTCTCTATTGCGGTAATGCCTCTAAAGGATTGTTTTGTTGTTGTGAGGGTGGTGAAGGCCTTGTATCTTTTTGTGGTATTAATTTATGGGAGTTCCTCTTGGTAATTATCAAACATCGGAGAATACGTGTTCATGTAAAACCAGTGGACGCGCTCTCTGAATCTTCTGGTGGTCGGTTATGGATTGAAATTTCACATGTTTTAAAGATGCTCTTGTCTTTTGGGATTGACATGCACATGTCCAGTTTTCCGATAGGTTAGGGTTTTCTGATATCAAAACCATCTCATGTGGTGGAGTGTTGTCCACTTTGGAAATTTTTTGTCCATGTCAACATGTGATGGTGGTTTTCTGATGAAGAGTTCTCTTCACATCACTCAAAATTAACGGGGATTGTCTTGTCGATTTCATGGTGTTATCAAAGTTCTAAAATGTTGGGGTTACCATCTTTGGGTCCGTTCAGTGTCCCCTATTGTGTTGGTTTGGTTATATTTATGGAGCTTGGAGGGTCAAGCTAGTGTTAGATGTTGTCTGGGTTTGTGGGTAATTCTTCTTTGGAGAACCAATGTTTGACCAAAATCATAATATAGTGGGGAGATCACCATAGGACCAAAATGAGGAAAAACTCTACAATAAATGTGCACTTGGCGGGGAATCCCCTTAATTCTGATATGCCCGAACATGACCTTGGTAATTGGTTATCTCCCGTAGTGGGGTGCATAACGAGTATTCTCAGAGGTCTGAAGCATCCCTAGTGATCCCTATGTTAGGGGTCATGGTGTCCCATGTTGTATTTGTGTTTGGATGTGTATTCCTTGATTTTGGTTTTTTTTTTGGGTTTCTGGTTTTTAGATATCTGAGATTTATTTTATGGATGTTTTGAAAGATGGGTCTTCATACTATTGATGTTTTGTAATGTATCTTCGTGCTCTTTCTTGGATCCTTTGGTTGAACAAGTCTTTTGGGAAGATCCAGGGGTAGAAAGTGTCATGGTGGGGAGAATTGTTAGGCCCCGACACTTTGTTATTAACAATTTTTCAAATATATATATATGTGCGTGTCTGTGTTTTATTATTATTAAATTTTTGTTAAAATCATTTTAATATTTTCTTCACTAAATATTTATTAATGATGTTATAATTTTAATTGAATTGAATCAAATTCAGATTACTATTTTTATTAATTTTACTGTTATTATTATTATTATTTTTTTGAATCAGTTATTATTATTATTATTACATATATTAATATAAATATTATTACTGGATAATTTTTTCTTCTATATTTTCATTTTTTTGCAGAATCCCTAAGGGGGCGTCACACCCCTCCCACATCCTTCTCCCTTGAGGCGCAGTGCCTCCACTTGAGCTTGTGCACAAAACCTAGTTTCCCAAGACCCTTCCCAATAGGGTGCACATTTCACCTCCCCTCACTAATGCCTCGCTCCAGCCTCTTGTTCACGGTGACCTTTAAAAACCTCCCCTTAGTGGACTACTGTGTAACCCCTCCTCCATTCCTACGACCAGCCAAATGACCTGACTTGCTCACTGCAACCCTATGCACTCTCAAACATCAAGCCATCATTCTCTCAATGAAGCTAATCCCCACTCCATCAAACATCATGTTAGGATGACCTAATCCTTTCCTGGTGCATCATTGGAGATCCTGACATCCCATGTATCTTTTATTTTCCACAGGAAACACATCAGGTATCCCTCCCTATTACTCGGTGTGCCTCCCACCCCAACATCGCAGGTGTGTTCCTCTTCATTTGGTTGATTTCACCCATTTTTTGATTGTCGGGTTAGTGTTTCATACTGTGTATGATTCGATTTTGATTTGTAATTGTTTTAGTATCTTTTTTCAGGGTTTAATTTCATTGTTTCAGGTGTGATTTCCATTCAGTGGTTTTTTCAAACCATGGTTGTAATGTTTTCCTACACTGAGGTAGGTGATTCAGCATATGATTATTATTTAATGAATTAATTTCTGTGTTTAATTAATTCACCATGTTTATTTATATACTTCAATGCTACAAATGCGGTTCATTTTGAGATATGATTTATATTTAATTTTCTAGTATCATTTTGATGCAATTAGTGTGTAAATTTTTGTAGAAACACCATGTTGAGAAATTTATTAGCATTTTATAAACTGTGCAGTAAATTTATTTAGAATCTATAAACAGTGAAATTGGTGTTTTGGTGTATCATTTATACATATTTTGTCAAAAACAAAGAATATTTGAGTGTGTTTTAGTGTTTAAAGACATGCAACATGTCTTGAAATTGTTTAATAAATAATTTTAGTAGTGTTTCTAATTATGAAACTTATTTTTATGATTGTGCAGTTGTTTTAATCGATTGTGAGATGATGCATATTAGTTTTACAATGGTTTTTGGTGCATAAAATATTTAATAATGTAATTTTTGGTTAATTTTTTTAAAAACCCACATATTTTCATTGTATAGTGATAAATTTTTTTATTAAATTATATGTGTAGGGTCTTGGAACTCGGTGTGAGGGTTTTGGATTCTAGCTGTCGATAATTACTACATGAACATGCATAGTGTAAGGCATATATATATATGACCTCTTTGTGAATATTCCCTCATTGCGTGGGGATAAATCACAATGATTCATTGTTGTATATTAATATATGTATAAATGCACTTGCATGTTTACACAAAGGGTTGGTTTGAGTGGTCATCAACAAATAGTGTGATGTTTCAGGTAGGATCCCTATTACAAATTCTTTATCTTTAATTCCATGATTGTTGTATTGTTTTTAAAATGTTATTATAGTTTCCATTTATATACAGAATTTTTTAATTATATACATATATATAATTGGTCATGGTATTTAATAAAAGTTTCTTCAGACGTAGTTATTATATTTTATCACAAGCAATTCAAAGTGAATAGTATGAATTATGCATGGTATAATGATTTCTTTTAAATGTGTGATTATATGGTTGTTCATTTAGACCATTAAAATTATTTTGAAAATCCTTGTTTTGGATTCTGAAGGACTCATGTCTTTTGTGAATGGTGAAAAAGTTTTTTTAAATGTGTTTAAGAAGCTTATGATATGAAAGTTGATTTGGTGTGCATGTAAATATGTAAAAGTTTTTACTTGTGATAAATGGTTTCTTGTAATTTTGTATTCACATTTTTAGTGTGTGAAATTGAAATTGGTGATACATATGTGAAGGGATATGTGGAAATAGGGAAGATGGGAAACCCAGTTTACCTATGTGGGAAGACTAGTTCTAGCATTCTAGTGATTCTGAGTGGTTTTTCCAAACTCCACAAAGAAAGTATGATGCATAAAACACTATCTAAAAATTTATAATGATTTTGGAGACCACTGGGTTCTGGAAGTGTTTCCCTACTAGTGGATCATCATTGAGAATTGATAATTGTTATGGTTACTCTTACAACCATACGTGGGGTTATAGCGACCCACACGATCTAGATGATCCATAGGGGATTTGACTATGGTTATCACTTTTGACATGGAGATTGCGGAGTGATTTTCAATACTATTGATTCATTTTTGTGCACTATTTTTTGAAAACAATATGTGAATTTAAATTCTCTTCTTTCATTTTGAAACGTTAATGCAAGCTATGATTACACATGGAAAATAATTTTAGTGACATTTTTCCTTAAATGTTAATCCTGATACATTAATTATAATAGATTCGTAAGAATTATTTTTAATATGTCTGATTTTCAAAGTAAAATTATTGGGTTTATTTTTAAATTAACATACATAAAACGTTGGGTATTCCTAGAATTCTAGCTGATCATCTTGGTGGTCATCCCTACATTAATTTTCAATTTCAGCTTTTGGTCTTGGATCAGTCATGGAGTGTGTGGTTCTCTGATTGGTTGTGGCCCATGGGGTCACTTAAAGCTATGTAATGATGGTTACCTTTTTTTATCTTGTGTTTCAAGTGTTGTTTTTTTCAGTTTATTTTCAACTCTTAGTCTTTTGTATATGGGACAAACTATTACCAACTATATCCAGGTCATTCATGACACAAGTTTACAACCTATGGAGATCTGGAATGCCATTCGAGCCATGTTGTGGATTGGGTTGAGGGACAAGATATATGGTTAACTGGCTAGGTTCATGACAATATCTATTTTTATGATGTGGGTTTCAACGAATGAATATTTCAAGTGTTTAAATCTGATTACTAAGATGAATTTAATGGGTGAAAATCTTTTTAAGGGGGTTGAATATAACACCCTGAGATTTTCTGAATTATTATTTTATCTAATTAATTTAAGAATTGTTATATTTTTCGTTTTATGTATCACTAAATATAGATTATTTTATATTAAAAAACTATGTTTGGATTGAGTTATAGGAAAAAACATGATAATCATACACTATACACAACATAACTTTTCAAAATTTCCTAGAGGTAACACTAACATCGTGTTTTCAACATGCAACACTAACATGGCATACATTGTATGAATCATAGTCTTGGCATACATTATAAGCAACACTGGGTTTTATGAAACATTTTTTTATTTTTATAATAGGTCAAATGATATAATTATAATGTATCCATTTAATTTTTAATATAAATTGTGATAAATTATTTTAAAATATATTTTATAATGGTTTTATATAAATAAATCATATTTATGATGAATTATAAAATTTTTGGTAAAGTGCTTATATGTTTAAAAATACTACTTTCTAAAATGATGTACTTTAAATGTCCTTCTGTGAAAAATAATAATTTTATTTTTAAAAAATATTAGAAATTCAATAGGATAAAACAAAAATTTTATTTATTTTTTAATGTTGAAATTATATTAGGGTGAATTTTGGGTATTTTTCGGAGAAACGTCATTTTATGATGACTAGTGAAAATACTGTTTTTTTAATTAAATGCTACATTTTTAGGTAATTAATTTATATTATTAAATTATATTTTAAATTTTTCTACATGTTTAACTAGATAATATTTTGATCAATTAATCAAATTTATCTTATTTGAATAAATTTCACATTGATATAACCTATAAAAACTGATAAAAGGTTTGAAAATTTTTACATAAAAAAACTCGTAGTGTCATTCCATCAACAAGATTAATATTAAATTAATGTAATTAAATTCATTGATTATAATTTGTAAACAATTATTCCATATTTTGATTCATCATAATATATAATTTTAACTAATTTCAACTTGGGTTGTTACAAAAATGATTAGTGAATTTGAATAAAATTATTTACAACTGATAAGAGAATAGGTTAATAAAGTTCTAAGCGTTAATTTTATGACCTAAAAGGATATATAAAGTTAACAAAAACCCATTTTCTATGATTCATTCATAATATTTGAATTATTTTATTAGTTATTTTGTATGGAATATTTTAGGAAAAAACATGTGTACACGTAACATGTTTTCGAAAATTTCAAAAGTTTCCTTTCCCTTCCCTATAAAAGGCACCGACCTCTACATCTTCATCAAAATACTAAAACCACATAGGTTAGTCCATGATCATCACAACACACACACAAAATTCTATCCATTGTTATTGTATGAATCTTCTTGGATGGAAATAAAATCACATAATCCTTTTTGCACATACCCAAATGAGTTTCCCGATAAAGAGGTAATGTCTTCTCTCAAAATATATTCAATTTTTTCTTTCTCCAACCCAACCTATATATTTATTCCATGATTATAAAAAAATATATTAAATATAATATGATGTTTTCTTCTTTTATTTATACCTAAACATACACACGCCTTCATCTAATGGGTAACGAACAGATTGTTTACGTGTACGATGAACTACCACCGCACGAAACAATGATTTTTCATTTTTAAACACGTCTTTATACTTTCAAATTTGTGATAATATGATAATTCAATTTGAGGATACGTGGACTTCCACCCCCTCAGTGTTATTTGATTTATTGATAAATTATTAGAAATTTATTATGTATGAGTATAAGTGAATATATATTATATATATGATATAATAAATCTAATTCAATAATTATATAAATATGTGTGTGTCTTTTACTTTCCTTCTTTCAACACAACAATTAAATGGATAAAGTGTCCATGCTTTTGTATAGATGACCGTCTCCATTAATGGTGTATTTTGTATCATAATTATATATTTTATGGATTCTTATTATATACATATACATGATATAAATTATATTTAAATCAAAATTTTTATTTTATAAATTATCATTTATGTATGTGGAATAAAAAATAAAAAATTAAGACACCCATGAAAAATAAGGAAGGTATTACTTGAATTAAAACTATAACATAGAATTGTTGACAAGCATTTTATATAAAGAAGCAATATAATTCTATATTTTATTAGAATTAATAATAATTTTTAGGTAGATAAATAATAAATTTACATTTATGATACATAAGGGTTGAACATGTAAGACAATATTCAAGAGACAAGGTAATGTGATTACATCTAACTTTGTATTTCCCTGGGATACAAGATTTATTCACAACCCATTCCTTCTTAGTGGTTTTTATTCTTCCCATGGATGAATTGGATTGTTTTTATATTTAAATTTCTATTAAATATACAGTGTATGATCATTATTTCATGGGGTTCATTTTTCAAAAGTTATCATATCTATAAAATAATTTTGTCCCAAATTTCTTTCTTTGAGAAATATGTTTTATTGTGCACCTAAATTATTTTATATGTGTATATACTAATTTTTTTACATTTTATATCATGTGTATATTTATTTTCTTGATATACATTGATTCATGTGATTTCCTTTCTTAAACAGTGTCTATAATCCCATGTTTTCTTGTCATAAGAGTTTATTGAAACAATCTCATTACTTTTCAATATTGTTAATTTCTTTGCTTCCATTGATGAAATCATATGATTCATCTCTAAAAAAAATTATCAATTTTTTATCCTTTCATTATTCATAATATATTCATGTATTTGTACAATATTTATCTCATTGGTAGGTAATATTGTTCGGAAATGTATTTTATGAAATCCATGCATTACCCTCTCTTCGGTCAAGAATACATGTTCATACAATACCATGTTTTCTAAAAAGGAATTAAATATTATTTTACTATTCTCTAATAATATGTAAAATAGAATATTCTATTTTTCTCTTTTAATGGAATTTTAAAAGAAATAATCATGTTTCTTTATGAGAAAGTCATTTTCCTATCCTTTTACTATAAAAAAGTGATGTTCTTCTTACTTCTTATGACATAAATGGATTTACCAAGCATCATTTATGTAAATAATAATTCTCTTATTTCAATGATAAATTTTAATAAAATGATTTTAAAAATAAGTTTCAAATAATTGGTTTTCAAAATGATTTCAGGCTCCCTTTATATTTTTTTAAGGAAATGGTTTCCAAAATATTTTCAGGATTATTTTATATGTTTTCAAAGAAATTTTTCTTGAAAAATATTTAAATATTAAATTATATATTAATAAGGGAAAAGGTTTTAAAAATTATTCAATCATTGTTTATAAGTATTTTTGAAAAATATTGATATTATATTCAAAATATCATCATGCTCCATTAATAAGTTTCCATATAAAATAGTTTTCAAACCGTTTTGAGATCTATTTGTATATTTTCAAAAACAATGTTTCCAAAACGTTTCAAATATATCATTATAAGATTTCATGTTTGTTTTCATGAAAATTGTTTTCAAAATATTTGAATAATTTAATTATGAATGCAAATGCTCAATTACAAGAGTGGGTGAATTATAAGTTTAAAAACATTAGATTTTAACATTAAAGAAACCTATGTTTCACAATGTTAACCAATTTAAATTTACAAGACCTATTTTAGTTCATCAAACTTGTTATGTTCCAAAAATATAGTTTTGAAAATGAAAAATAATGAAAGTTTATAAGGAAACGATTCTACATTAAAGCGTAGAGAATTATACATATTAGAGTATACAAGAGAACAATAAAGTATAAGAAGGATACACTTTCTTCCATTATCGAAATATAGTAGAAATAAATATAAAAAAAACAAGTAACATGTTGGAAATCTTTTAAACCAAAGAGAAGGGTATCCAGCAACATTGGATAAATTTCCATTAAATTATACATTCATGAAAGTCTTTCTTACCCACACTAGGGTAAAATCTTCATAGGAATATCAATATTTTTCTTTATATTCATACAATCCCAAGAACATTAAGGTAGTCAGCACCTTTTTCTTCCTATCCAGGGTAGTGTTCAAACTTTATGCTTTTCAGTGCCTATGTCTTTCTATCTCTAGAAGTCCTCGATTGTACACAGTAATAATTAGAGTCACCCAAATGAAGCTGAACAAGATGATTAGTATGCACAGGGAATGAGAGTCTCTCTCTATTGAAATAACATCAGAAGCATGAAATCACTAGAGTGATTAAAGGGTATTGACCTAGGTCAAATGAGATAATTTTTTTAGGTATTTCACCAATTGTCAGATCCCTCCTCCAACAGTCATATTTTTCATAGAATTTCAAAGGGACATGTACATGTGTTATAAAAAAATGGTTAGTTAAAAACAAAATTCGCAACATCATTTCATAACTCAAACAAGTATACGAAAAATAAGGTTTCAAAACCAAATATAATTTTTTGGAGTCTAAGGAAAAATAAATATTAGAGTAAGATTAAAAAATCGTTTGGTGCCTATAATACATAAATATTTAGATTCATTTTTCCAAAGAATTTAGAACCTAGATTCTATTGTTTCTAGAGTCTAAATTTCAATTAATTAAGAGCTTAAAGAATGACTTATTCGAAGTATTAATTTGAAGGATTTCAAATTATTAATTCTAAGATGTTGGAGTCTGAATTTCAGAGAATTCAGAGTCTAAATTTTAGAGAGTTTGTAGTCTGAATTTCAGAGAATCTGGAGTCTGAATTACAGAGAATTCAGAGTCCAAATTTTTGTTAATTCAGAGTCAAAAATATAATGAATTCAAAGTTTTAATTATGATGAATTTGTATTCTGAATTTTATATAATTCGATGTCTGAATTTCAGAGAATTCAGAGTCTGAATTTTAGTAATTTTGGAGACCAAATTATTTAGAATTAAAATTCTGAATTTCAGATAATTTTGAGTCTAAATATTAGAGAATTCAGAGTTTGAATTCAGAACCAAAAAATAGAATTCTCTACATCTTTGAAATTATAGTTTTTTGTAGACCTATAAATGAATGAAAATTTTAGTCTTATGAATAAAATTATTTATATTTAGAGAAACAATAAAAAAAACAACAAAAATATTTGTAAGCATGAATTTCATTCAGGAAGGAAAAGTTTTCTTTTTATGATAATTCTAAGGGTAAAATATAATTTTTCATTATGATAGAGTGTTTGTTATTTTCAAAAACATAGAGGAATGGAAAATTAATAATGGAACCTTATTGACTACATAATATCCCCCTTTTTGAAATCATAAATTTTATTATGACAAATAATATAAAGACATAGAGTTTTTCTATATAGACTTGAAAATAAAACCTTATCTCCCTTTACTTTTGAAAAATAGTGAATTCGACTAACTCCCCCATAGGTTTTGAAATCCATAAGGATATTATTCATGATTTCTTGAAAGAGATTTTAAATTTTCTTTCATATGAAAATATTCTTTGATAAGAACTTCCCTTTAGATGAACTCCCCCTTATATAGGGAAATATTTTCTTTACTTATAATTCCTTTTATCATTCCATTATCCCCCTTTGTTTTTTTTCAAAAATGAATAAAGAGAATGGAAAAAATATGGTACTTGAAAAATTATTACTAAACTACAATATATATTATGAATAACCGAAATTTCATTATGATTAAATGAATTTGTACAATGAAGAAAATAAAAAAATACCAGAATGGGGAAAAATTACCCTTCTTTCTCCTTCAACATTAACTTTTTTACGATGGTTATCAGCTTCTATTTCTCCTTGTGATCTTCCTCCACATGCTTGAGCAGCTGAACCTAATCATAATTTTTCTTCTATATGGCTATGAACTTTTCTTCCTGATCTATATAAAAATATACCTATGACATCAAAAGATCTTTCTGTTTAGAAATTTTGTCTTCAAACTCTATTCTGAGATCTCTTCCCATCTTTTAATTCGTAGCACTAAATAAATCTTCCCATTTTGGTCCTTGACATCATGCTTCTGAGTTATATGTTCAATGCTTATATTTTCCTCAAACTCTTAGTATGATAATTAATCTTTCCATATTCAGTGTCAACAAAATTTTTCAAACATTATGGGAAATCATCCAGTATTATCACCTCTTCTATTGTTTTTCGTGACCATTTAGTGATTTCCTTACACAAACTTTTGTGGGATTCATATCAAAGAACAATGTTTTCAAATCGGTCTCATTCTTTACAAACATATCCATAATCCTGGGGAGTTAATTTGGTTTTTGAATAAACGAGTGCGGAAGTATCTCGAACATCGGGTCTTACTCGGAAATAAGGGAATAGTATCTACCTGTGTCTTCAAATATTGATCTAAAAAAATCATGTCCAAGAGAGGATGATTCTGAATAAGACTGTTTGGTTGGGCATGCTAGTTTTTCTATCTCTTCATCTTTCATTTTGGACTATCATCCAACATCGTTCTTCTTCACTGTAGATTTCATGGCGGTATCAACCAACTATTTATTTCCCTTATCAGCTATCACAATGATCTCTTTTTCTCTGGGAGATTCATCCTCACTATCTGATAATTGAACAATATTCTCTTTGTCAAGATTTTCATTCTCTACACCTACAACAAGATCCTCTTACTGAACAATGTCATGGTTTCTACTCTCTTCTTTAGATATTTTATTCAATTTTTCCTGACACTTTTTTTCCTTTCCTGGTGTAGAAATTTTTTACAATTCTACATCAGAAGATTGGAATGAGGGTTTTTTAGAAGGAAACTACTTGGCATGATATTCCACTACTTTCTTTATCATATATTTGGTATCACCACAGCTGTATTCTTCTTATTCTTCTTCCACTTACTCATATTCAAGTATTTATTCTTCTTGCTCTGGTTCTTGAATTAGTTCCTTCTATCCAAGGGTCACAAGAAGTTACCCCTGAAAATAGATTTCAGTAGCATCGAGGATTTATTAGTAGCCTTGATAAGGTATTAAACTATCTTTGCATCAAACATCTTATTCTTCTTCTGTTTAATTTTTTTCTTACTTCTAAAGATCTCCAACATACTTCAACTTCATGGCTTTTTCCTCACCAGGGTCTATTACAAAAGAAGGATCTTCTTCTTTTTTATTCTTCTTTTCTTATCTCCACTTAAAAACCACTTCATAAGGATAAGTCTTTTGATTCTTTTGTTTTGGAGGTGCATATTGGGTTTCCTAAACATCCTGAATTTTTACTTTCCCTTCGGAGACCTTTTCCTTCATCTTTTTCCACCGTTCATGGAAGTCTTAGTCACATTCTGTTTCTTTGAAAGAGCTTTGATTTATAATTCAGAAAAATCATACAATTCTCCTGATTCACTAGAAAATATGACCTTCATTCTCCATAGTGTATCACATCTCTTCAACATTACATTGAAATTCTGTGTCTTAGAACTACATGGTTTTTTGAATGACTCAAGACAAAGAACTATAATCTTCAAGAGAATATAAGGATACATGATGATTTGATATTTCCAAGATCCATTCTTGATTTTCAAAATTTTGATCCAAACATACTTCACCAAACTTATCTTTTTGAGGTTCCCCAAAAAATCCAAAATATAGATGTCTCTTTTCTTAATGGAATCATTATCCCCTTTTCTCGGAATAACAAAACATTGAACCCATAATTCAAGAATCCTGAAGTTTGTAGATAGATGATCAATTTTCAGATTCATTACTTCATTCAAGTTAAGGCAATAAATAGATTTATGTTTATCAAAATATCCTACTACATCTGGTAGCGTGTGGGTATAAAACTCTGCTTGTCCCTCATAAGGCATTCCAATCAATCTTGAGGCCTTACTTTATGAAATGGAGTAGGTCATTCCATATCATTGGAAGGAAAACATTTCTCTCCCTCCTTTATTGAAGAAATATATTGATTTTTATAATTTAATAAACAACTCTATATAATCTGGGTCATGTTCATTTGGTTTGGATATACATATGCTTTCCAATCAATTAATATGTATATTCTTTGAAATAATAGAATCATACTTACGAAATAATTTCAGATCGACTTAGCTTTCTATGTATATCTTCCATTCAAAGATTTCCTTTACTAACAACATTTCTTTTTGAGGAGAATCATTTATAGTCATTCAAAATAATGGAAAACATGATGATTCAGAATGGACATATGTAGAGGAGCTGTAAGCATGCCAAATCATTGAAGATCAATATGGGAAATCCGTCAGGGGTTGCTAATATAGGTGTTTGAGGTGACGGTTGAACTTCTTTGATTGATCCAATGGTTGAAAAACTCTAGATCAGATCATATAGTTGAGATGGTAGCTGAATAAGGAATATGGTAGGATCCGATCTATTGAGGTTTTTATGGTAAAAATTCATATTTAAGAAAAAGAGAATCCAAAAAATTTAAAATAAATAAAAATACCAACATATAAAAAGGTGATTTCAAATATTTATGAAAGGAAACCTACCTTCTGTATTGCAAAGATAATTATATATAATGAGGAAAATTCTTCATGAATAACATTAGATTATAAATGAAAATTGGTTAATAAATTTGTGATTATAAATAATTTTATTACAAAATTTGGTATTACAAACAATTTTATTACAAAAATTTTGATCACAAAAATTTTAATTACGAAAATATGGATTATAAAGATTTGATTATAAAAATTTTGATTACGAAAAATACATTGATATGCTAATACTGAAAAAGGAAAAAAATTTACTGTCACCAAAATATACCCCCGCTATAAAAATGGGATTCATACTTTAAGGAGAAATGTTTCAACAAAAAAATAATATGGAATATTACCATACTGGTATCATTCCTGTATTCTATTTAATGTATTGAAATCTATTGGAGGGTAATGATTTTTTCAAAATAGCAGCTAGTTGATCTTGTTTTTCGATAAATTGAAGTATTATTTCTTCTTTTTTTATGATCCACAAGAAATTTATTCCTAATATCTATGTGTTTTTCACAAGAGTGATGTACATGGTTTGTTCATAAGGCAATGACACTAGTGTTATAGAAAAATATTTTTGTTTTGGAGAAAATCATTGCATAGTCTGTGAGTGTGTGTTGCATCAACTACACATTGGCAAAACAACTTCTAGCTGCTGCATATTCAGCTTCAACAATGTATATTGCTTTTTAGTGTCGGTGTTTTAATGCTCTAGAAACTGATGAATCTCTTAATAAATGACAATTCCCTGATGTGATTTTCCTATCAATGCAACGTCGAGAAAAATTATCATTTGAAAATATTTTTTCAAAAAATAATTATTTCCAGAAGTATAAAAGATTCATAAATCCATGGTTACCTTTAAATAGAGGAAAATTATTTTCACTAATTTTAAATAGGATTCCATAGGATTGGATTGATATCATTCATCTAAAAATACTGAAAACATTAAGTCTAGACGACAAGCTTTTAAGTACAGTAAAATTACAATCATACCTCTAAATGAAGTGTGATCTACTAGTTTCTAAGATTTATCAGGATCAAGTATATTTGAAGTACCAATGGGAGTACTTATAATCTTAGTGTTGTCTTATCGATACTTTTTGTGAAGATATTTAATATACTTATGTTGATATATATAAGTTCCTTATTTTTTGAGAAATTTTAAAACCTAGAAAAAATGTTAACTAAACCATCATACTCATTTCAAACTCATATTTCATTATATTTTCATAAGAATCTATTAAATATTGATGATTTGAACCAAATATAATGTCATTAACATAAATTTTAACAATAAAATAATTTTTCTGATCTTTCATTATAAAGTGGGTTAGATCAACATTTCCCTTAACATAACTGTTTTGTAATAAAAATCTTATAATTCAATTATACCAGGCTCTAGGGGATTGTTTGAGTCAATGTACTGCTTTGGTATGTTTGAAAAAATGTTGTAAATGTTTTTTGTCTTCAAAACCATGAGGATGTTAAAAAAATCCTCTTGAAAATATCCATTAAAGAATTCACATTTAATATCCATTTCAAAAAGATTAAATTTAATGAATTCAATAAAGGCAAGTGGAATGTGGATAGATTCATGTCTAGAAGCTGGATCATAGGTTTATTCATAGTCTATTCCTTCTTGTTTATTATATCCTTTACCAACTAATCTAGCCTTATTTCTTACTATGTTTCGGTTTTCATCACACTTATTTTTTAATAACCATTTTACTCAAATAATAGATGTTTCTTTAGGTATATCAACCAAGGTCCAAACCTTTATCCTTTCAATTTCATTTTTCTCATCCTGCATGGCTTTAATCCAATCGTCACCACCTGAAGCTTTATCAGTTCTTTTTTGGTTCTAATAGGGAAAGGAATGCTAGATGTTCTACTTATTTTCTAATGGAGCTTCTAATCTGTACTGGTTTATTTACATATACAATGAAAATATCACTGGGATAATTCTTAATAAACAACTGATTGAGTTTTTTTAAACATGTTCATCCACATATGGTTGGAAATCTTCTGGGGTAAATGATTCAAAAACGTTTTCTTGATAATATTACTTATCATAAGGATCTTCTATCAGGGTTGATAATCAGTTTTTTAAAACATATACGAGGGTGTAGGTTGAGGTTGTTTAAAAACTAAAGGATCAGTTTCAAAAAAATTTACATGTACTGTTTCTTCCACAATAAATGTATTTTTATTAAAAACCTTATAAGCTTTAGAAGTTGTGGACTAGCCTAGGAAAATTCCTCCATTATATTTGTGTGAGAATTTATGTAAATTATGTTTATTATTCAAAATGAATACATCAAAACCAAATAACATGAGGTAGGAATGTGTGGGTTTTCTACCATTCTGTATTTTGTTAGGAGTTTTATTAAGAAATGGGTTAATAAAAAATATATTTATAGTATAAAATGAAGTACATAGAGCTTCAGCCCAAATGTTTTTAGCTATTGAATATTGACTCAACATGGCTCTAATTATTTATTGAAGATTTATATCTCCTATTTCTACAACACCATTTTGTAGAGTAGTTCTTTGTGTTGAGATGTTATAAGTAATGATAATTTTACTACAAAAAGTTCCAAAATCAAAATTTTGTAATAGACCTCCATGATCATTATGATTAGTTATCAATGGATCATTTCTCTCATTTTTAACATACTCCAAATCCTTTTTTTTCATTTTTTGAATAAACAACTTTATGGAGGAGTGGGAACCTCACAGTATTGAGAACCAAATTTCAAACACCACAAACAATGCATATAGAAGTCCGAAAACTTCAAATTTTAAATACCAAAACATGACAAAGAATTCAAAAAATCCACACTTCACAGCTCCCCGGGCCGTGAACCTCCTCGAGCCATGCTCCCTGGTTCGCAAAACTAAAACACAATCAACACATCACTAGATCTCTATTGATTAGAATACAATGGATAAAAACACGTTTCCATTGACAAAAATAAAGAAACCACCATGCCGACGAGAACATCGGCAGCACCCAAGAACCAAAAACAAACTCCACACCATAAAATAGATCCAGAAATTGATGCATCACATCGATCAAAATAAAACTGAACTTCCACAGAAAAACAGACCCTAACAATCCATCATCAATGATTAAACTAAACGAATAATCACCAATAGGGAACAATGGGGGAAAAATCTGTGCCTAACACGCCTCCTGGAAACCGTCGACCACTCTAACATCACATCCCAAAACCACAATGGAGGACACATCACCGGACCGACCTGGAAGGAGAAATGGACTTGGTGGTCAGAGCAGATATAAGCCGATGAATAACTTCATAGAGGTTAGTGCCGCAAGCGTCTCTCCTTTGAATGAAGTGCTTTGACGATAGAGATCCTGGACAAAATTTTGAATTGTCGATTCTAAGATCCAGTAGATCCTTTACAAGTCTCTTCATAGAGTGTTTACATAAGTTACTAAGGATACAATGTCCTATCCTTATATTCCATAACCAATTTTGATCTTCCATTACAATAAGACAAAGTAGATCATGTCCCTTAAGGTATTCTATGTTTAGTGTATATGCATTCTCTTACCAATTGGCAGAAAAAATAAAATCTTCCTTGGAATTTTGTACTATGCACTTATCATTCCAAAAATTGACAAGGTGACATTAATCACATAATTGACTTATGCTAATGAGGTTGTACTTAAGACCCTTAACAAAAAAACATTTTAAATATAATATTTTCCCAGAAGAACAATCTTACCTATACTAATAATTATCCCACAACATTATCTATGAAAGCTAAATTTACACATTTCATCTTGATAAACTTTTCAAAGATGTTTATGATGAATGTAATGTTCTAGAAACTTCCACTATCTCTGTTCCACATATTTCTATAGGTAATTTCATTATTTTCCTGAAAATAAAAGTTATAGACTTTCAGAATCCAAATTTTCTTGAATTCGAAAATTTAGAAAAAGCATGATTTCATTAATCCAAATTTTGACCTAAAAATAAGTTTTATGAAAACCTAAAGACTGAGTTTTTTTTAAAGAAGAATTTTTTTCTTAATTTCCACCTCACTGACATTTTGTACAAAATGGATCACTTTTAGTAACAAAATAGTTATTATTGAAAATCAGATTAGAATGAGTATAACCAAATCCAAAACTATTCCAAAGGGGTTGAATTTGAAAGTATATCTTGTCACAGTTTTCCTTAATATAGGTAATTTTTGACAAACACTTCTTCAAGGAAAATATTTTTGAATTTAGCTTAATAAACAAGTTATCATCCTAAAAAACATTAGTTTTAGAACTATAGTGAGTCTCCAAAATATTTTTCATTGAAATTAATTTTTCAAGATCGTTAGAATGTTTATCCTTCTCAGAATTAACATCCTCAAGGTTTTTTAAAATAATTTTAAATATAAAAATTTATTTTATCAAGATTTTTAGAAAGATATGATTCTAATTTAGATAAAATAATAATTCTATAATTTTCCTTATCAAGCCTTTTCATGACATTAGTATTTTTTTATCAAGAAGTTTAGTAAACCTAGACACATATTCATAAGTATGTGATATATTATCATTACTAGAAGAAGATTCTTCATATGAATACATATAGTATTTATTAAAAGTATAATTTTTATTTAAGATTAAATTTGTTATTGATTCAGTATTATGCACCTTGGCTATTAGGAAATTATTTTCAATGGGTATTGTGTCTAGTTGACCAATATTTTTCTAACCAGGAGATTCTTAATATAAGGATTCACAAGAAGAGTCTCCATAATTGGCACTCTAGGTGTCATTGGCTTTCCAAACACTCTTAGATTTAAACATGTAATACATATTTCTATTCATCTCATAATTCTTTTCCTTTCAATCCTTTTTCTTATGTATAGGAAAATTAGACCAGATATGTCCTGCTCTTTTGAATTCATATAAAGTGACTTCAAAGACATTCTTGTCTTTTACTTCATTCTTTTTATATCTATACTAAATATCGTTCTCTACAACTATCTTGTTCATCCTTTGAGAATGATTAGTTATTTCACTCTCACTATATTCACTATCACTAGATTCAGACATAACAGTAACTTTATTAGACTTGGATCTTTTAATCCTTTAAGGAGTCTTGACTTTAGTTGTAGTAAAGGAATCAACTCCATTACCATTTTTCTTCGTATTCATATAAGAATCTCTTTTAATTCTTGTATCATGTTGAATAAGTTTTACAAAAAGCTCATCAAGTGTAATTTGAGATACTTTCTTATTCTCATCAATAATAGTTCTACTAGATTCCCACTCATAGTGCTTGATATCTACAATCATTTCCACAAGTTCCTCATCATTTAAACGTTTTTCACCAATAGATTTTTTTACTTTTAACAATTTTCATAATCCATTGTTGCACATTGTATACCGGTTCTCCATATTGAAATAGAAATCCCTGATATTCTTCTCTAAACATAGCTCTTTGAGTTTCTAAAACTTTAGATGTACCAAATTGAGTAACCTCTATTTTCATCTATATAATGTTAGAATCTTCAAAAGAATAAATCTGATTATACATATTCCCAGTCATGGAACACAACTAATTATTGAGTAACTTTTATTTTAGTTGATATTATGACTTATAATGATTGGTGAAATTTCTGACTTCCTTATGAGGAATCTTGTAATCCCTGGTAAGCCTAACAATGTATTCCGGTCTAGTATTAATAAAAAAATCTTCATACAATCTATCCAATATTAATAATCATTTACATAATATAAATGTTGTCTGGTTGGATTTAGATTTTCAATGAAATGAACATTAATTCTAGTCATATTAAGAGAAAAATCATTCAACATAAACTTGTTAATAGTAAAAGTTTTTAAACAAGTATAAAAATCCCGAAGAAAGAAAAATATTTAAAATAGTGGAATCTTGCGCTAGAAAACATATTTGTGAATATAAGTATTTCAGAGTCTTCCACTGATACCAATTGTATGATCGAAATAAGAATGTAGATGCTCGATTACAAGAGGGGGGTGAATTATAAGTTTAAAAACATTCATTTTTAACCATAAGGAATAAAATGTTTAATAAAGTTAAATAAGGTAAATTCATAAGACCAATTTTTTTTCTAAAAACATGAAAGGGTCTATAAATATGGTTATGGAAATGAAACATAAAGAAAGTTTAAAATGAAAATAATCTACCTTAAGTAATATATAATCTTAATTATTTGAGTATACAAAAGTACATGAAAGTATAAGAATGTTATAATTTCTTCCTTCATCAAAATATAATGGAAATAAACATGAAAAAAAATTAGTAACAATAATGAAATCTTCTAACCCAAAGAGAAGGTATCCAACAACCTTGGATAATTGTCCCCTGATTTATAATTTCTTAAAAGACTTTCTTACCCACACCAGGGTAATCCCTCGATAGGAATATATAATTCTTGTCTTGATCTCCCAGAAAACCCATGAAGATTATGGTATTAAGTACCAATATATTCCGATCCACAGAAGTCCTAGAACATTATGGTAGATGCTAAATATATCTTCCTATCCCCAGAAATTTTTGATTGTACACAACAATAATATGAGTCACACAAAACAAGCTGAACATGATGTTTAACATGCACAAGGCATGAGAGTCTCTCTCACAAGAAATCACTTCAGCATCATGTAATATCTAGATTGATCAATAGGTATTAATATCATTCAAATGAGCTCTTATTTATTGGTACTTCTCTATGGGTCAGCGCCATCCTCCAATATTCATATTTTTACATGTCTTTCAGAGGGACCTGTACCTGTGTCATTCAAAATACGGTTAGTTAGATACATAATGTATGCCAACATTTCATTACTATAACAGGTATAAGAAAAATAATGTCTCTTAACCAAATCTAATTTTTTAGAGTATAAGTAAAAATAATGTTCTGAGTCTTACGAAATTATCATTAGGGGTCTATAATACATGGATATTTATATTCTATTTTCCAAAAAACATTTAAACCTATATTCTATAGATTTCATTCTTTAAATTCTAATGAATTCAAAGTCTAAATTCTATAGAATTTTGAGGTTTTATTATGATGAATTCGGAGACTAAATTCTGAGAATTTGGAGTATGAATTTCCGTTAAATTAGAGTCTAAATTTATAATTATTTAGATTCTGAATTTTAGAAAATTCAGAGTCTGAATTTCAATGAATATGGAGTATAAATTTCTCAGAATTCAGAGTCTAAATTCTAATGAATTCAGAGTCTGAATTTTATAGAATTCCGAATCAAAATTTCAGAGAATTGGGAGTCTAAATTTCAACAAAATTCCGAGTCATAATTTCAAATTATTTGGAGTCTGAATTTTAGAGAATTTGGAGTCTGAATTATAGGGAATTCATAGTATGAATTTCAGAGAATTAGGAGTCTGAATTTCAGATATTTCAGAGTCTGAATTTCAGAAAATTGAGAGTCCTAAATCATAACCTTAAAATAGAATACTCAATATCGTAAAATTTATAGGTGTCGAAGTATTTAATAGTTAAATCTAATTCTATTCATAAGAATAAAATGATTTAGATTAAGAGAAACTATAAAATTAACAATTAAAACATAGGTATGGATAAATTTTCATGGGGAAGGAAAATATTTCATTTTTATGACAATTCATAGGGAAAAATATAATTTTTCCATTAGATAGAGAGTCTATGATTTTTAATATCATATAGGAATGGAAGGGTGAAAAAGGAAACCTTATTGACTCCAAAATATTTTAATCTTTTAAAGAGATATTTTTCAGAGAAGATATTGTAATTTCCTAAAAAAAATTAAAATGATCTCTCCAATGTATTTTCCATCTCTTGATAGCATTTGTTGAAATTACTTATTGCCTTCTCGGAAGTTATCTAGATGTTCCTTTCTTATTCTTTCTTGAATGGTATATGTTTTAAGGGAATGATGTTTATGAAACTAGTTTCCGTGCAATTAGTAATATTCATTCTAAAACCTCTTCTTTTCAAAGGATATGTTTATGTTGAAATTTTATTGGAACCTATCTTTTTTCCAAATATTATGATATGATTACATGTTTATGATACCCTGTACATTTCATGGATTATGATTTTATTGTTTAATAATCTTGTATCACATGTATGTATGATTTCATTATGATATTAGTGGGACTTATATCTTCCCCCAATGGATTTAGTATAGATTTATATCTCATGATATTGAATAAGATGGATTTTGGCATGAACCATGAATCATAAGATAGCCATGGGAGTGAACCACAAATATAAATATGGCATGATGAGTGAACTCATGGTACTAATATGGTTCTGGGAGTGAACCGTTACAATCAAGATGGTATGGGGAGTGAAACCATCATACTAATATGGTCTTGGAAGTGATCCCCTGACTATTATGGAAATCATATTATATAACAATGTGTTTTCCACAATTCAATTTTTTATTCCTATGTTATTAATTCATGGATGTTGTTCTTCAATTTCATATGATTGTTTTCTTATAATCTCCCATGATTTATGCCATGATTCATGTATTTGTTCTTTGATATGCATGATATGATCTTTTATTTTAATGATCATTTTCTCACGCCCTTATGATCATGAATTTTCTTACCCACATCCCTTGTTTACCCTTACTAAACATTTGGCCTCCCACCATTTTATATTTGTTTCCCAAGGATATGAATATATGAATTATTTTTTATGTTTCTAAGAAGGGTGATACTCATGAAAAACCAAGTGGTTGATAATATAGCTCATTTATGTACCATTATTTATGTTTCCATGTATCCAAAGGAACTAGAAAAGTACAGTCTTTTGGAATATTTTTTTATAATGTTTTATGTATTCTTTAAAAATTATTTAAGGTTATTGAATGAAAACGATAGGGTCCCTATATACATGGTTCTCTACAAAAGTGACACAAGGTTCAACATCAATATATTCCCTCTCTTGTAGATGATATGGGTTTGGATAATATCTAATTAATTGGAAAACAGAAATGATATCCTTAATCAGGGGTATCCAATGTGGAATTTCAAACTGATAGGACACCTTCCCTAGATGATCCATAATCTGAAATGGTCTAACCTAAAGCAGAGAAAACATACCATTATTTATTAGGATATAATACCATATTTGAACATATACCCAATGAAACAACTATTCTCCTATATTCAACTCATGTGGTTAACATTTTCAATATGTGTTTGTCTTATGGAGACTCTGAGAAGTAACTAACCTTTTCTGAATTTTCCACATATTATTGGTTGTCTCTTATATGAAACATTTCCCTAATAAATAATGATCAACAACCTAATCCCAATAAAAGGGGGCTGAAAAGGTCGTCCATTGTATGGATCTTATTATTACATCCCAATTGAGGCTTGATTACTAATATTATAAGAAACCATTGAAAAATATAGGTTCATTTTCTTTTAACACATAAAGCTAATCACATAATCTATTAGTATGTCCTCGAGATTATATATGGTCTTCTCTCACTTAACATATATGTACATGAATTTTGTTTTCCTAAACCTCAACATGGATTCCAATGTATTTTTGAGAACCTTGTATTTTAATATAATGAAAACATTACATATATGTAAAATAATACTTTATTAAACAAATAATTGTTACAAAAGATGAAATTATGGTTTTTTTTCAATAATATATTTTCAAAAAGGAAGGGAGATCTTCCAGGACGTCATTCCCTAAGGTTAGTTAATTTGATGTTATCCATTAATTATAAAGCCTGTAAGATAATGAGTTTTTCATAAGATGTATATGCTTGATGATATAGTTCCTGGATAATAGATAGGCCATGTAATTTCTCTACCAAGCTTTCAGCCTCCAAGAGAGAAGAATGCTTCCAGTTCACCATAACATAGACCACTGTAGTGGAATCATATTCAATCAAAAAATTTATTAAACGAAATTGCATTTTTATTTTTACTAAATTAATTATTAAAATCATCTAAGAATTAAGAGATGGTTTGATTCAACATTGATCATAGAAAAAATTCCCACCACATCACAAAAATGATTTATGAAGATGGAATCTCTACAAAAAATAATAATATTTCCACATGAAGCTCTAACTTTATTACATTTGATCCATCCACAAAATGTAAGAATACATATGAACTGAAGGGATAAAGTATGTGGATAATAATTTACTATAGCACCAAGATACATAATCATGTTAAAATCATGAATATAGATATTATAAATACCATTTTGATTTGTATTTCTATATTTCATAAAAATAACTATTCAATCTAGAACCGACTGAAGACATAAGGATGTTTTCTCATGGACATTTTTTTTCCTGGATGGACCATATAACATGGATGTTTTCAATGATATCCAAAATAAATTTATTCATCATCTAGTTAGATAAAAGAATCTTATTGAATTTAGAAATACTATCTTAGATGGATTATACTCTAGGGACAATGACATGAAAAAGTTTATCCACTGATGTTTTAAGTGAAATAACAGTACCTCATATAATAAAGAGGTTTTTAAAATAGGGCTTATTATAATGGAAACATATCGAGAAAAGTTTGACGACTGATGTACTTTGAAAAAAAAGTGAATTGGGAATCCAGGTAAAAAATTGTCACCATGGGAAGAAAATGAATCCGAAAAACCACTCTTATTTGCAGGTTCTACATAACCCCTATATTCATCTATTATCTGATGGGATGAAAATGGCCAAACATATTTAAAATATTAACAATAACCCATATACAATTTTTTGAACATTAATATTGTTAGAATAATCATGAAATCTATATATACTTCATCAAAATTACTCACTAAAATGGAAAGTGCATATAATAACCTAGATTTTATCTTCTTAAATTTAATCCTGTGGAAGGTTAAACATATAAACACAAAATATAAAAATTCTCACCTTATTTAGGGGAACAATACCTTTTCCTAAATGTATAGAAAAACATGGCAGCATATTGGTTCACTATACAACTCTTGTAATGCCCCGCTTCAATATATTCATGCCTCAAGGTCCTATGAACTTGTAATAACATCCTGAAAAATGATAAAAATATTTGGAAGTTTAGGGAAATCACCTAAGGTAACTCAACCAATTAGAAAACATTTAATCTTCATGCACTTGGGTTCATATGCATACTCACATAGATTCTGATAAAAAATAGAAACACTAGTGAAAACCACATGGTCTTCATCCTCCATTACCTCTAACATTATATTAGAGAAAATACTCAACATTCAAGAATCATTTGTTGATTACCAAATATACAATATTAGAATATTTATTCACAAATAATTATTGATGAAATTACTTTTCTAAGAACTATTTTATATATAGAAACAAAACATCCAAAGATAGCCAATTAATTATACATTTCTTAGGTAAAATTCCATCTTTGTGAAATTATACATCAATATTTTAGGATTGAAGTGAATTATAAAATGTTTCATGACAAGGGTTAATAGTTCCATGAATATAATGTAGCCATCACTACTACATAAATCAAGGTCATGGGTGGGATAATTCCCCCCAAGGGTTCATAGATTCAATGATCTATATGCCATTATATAGTGATATTTAATTACTAAGCACCCCAACACAACACCTATGGAATCAAAATACACAAAATATGATTTTTTGAAATGAAGAGAAAAATATATATGATTTTAATATATTCTTAAAACTCCTAAATTATTAATTTAACATCCCAATCTACACAAAATTCACCAATTTCATTATCATGGTCTTAAATAGAGATGTTTTCATAGAAAAGTCTTGAATGAATCAACTATATTACCCATCCATTCACATATATAATCTGATCTAAAACAATTTTTTTTGGTCCCTACTAAACATAACATTATTGATCTTCTCAATATTTATTAAAACCAATTTCTCAGATATTATGTGGCCTAATAATTTCATCCCTTTAATCCAAAATAGATATTTGGATAGCTTAGAATATATAAAAATCACTCAAATGATTCCCACAAAAAACATCCCAATGGCCACCAATATACTGCTCCATTTTAGAATAATACAATATTTCATAAACAAACATAACCTTGTGGGATACCAAAAACAGATTGCAGTTGTGGTTCATCAAGGCCACAATAACCACATGAACATTGGTAAGGCCCAAAAATGTAACTCGATAATAAAAGTGAACATCCCATCCTTGAAATGAAGTCTCATGGTCATACACCCCTAGGAACATCAAATGGAGGTTCCTTGATATAAAGTGAAAGCTTATCAAACCATCCAACTCCTCAATGTTTATTAAAAATTTCTTCAATTTTAGTAAATGGATATTTATTATTAACGATCTTCCTTCTAATATAATAGTAATATATGAATTTTCAGAGACACCATCCCACCTTATTTTTATTAAGAACTGGTGAAACCCATCATGAAATTCATGTGAAAATAAATCCAATCCATAAAGGTCCTCTAACTATGATTTTAAATCTAAATTCTAATCTTGATCCATTTTGGATGATGTTAAGGAAATGGGGACTATCCCAAGGTGTAGATTGATTGTAGACATGACCACTTTCAAGGGTATAAGCATATAGAAACAATTTTTAAGCACATAAGGGTACTGGTACATGGCCATTATAAAATACATATTATACCCAACCCAATAGTATAAAGAAACATCATGGAATGATGATATGAGATAAACCCAATCACTGAAACAACATGTCATTATGTCCATGATTACATATCCCTCTCCCCATAGACGATGTGACTGCTTAAATTAGAAGATAGAAAAAAACCTAGAGATAAAAAATCAACCTACACATTGAACATAATAAAACTATCCATTCTGTTAATGATATCTGAAATTTCCTTGTCCAAATAAAGTAATTCTAGATGTATTCTACATCATTGATTAATGCAGTAATTTTTTGGATCCTAAAAAAATTGTCCTTCTTTCAACCCAATTAGTTAATCAGTTCCATGCAAAAGAGCATAATATCCAATCTCAAACTAATAGTATCATGAAACCTTAATGAGACAAATGAATGTGAATTACTCATATAATATAAAACTTGATCCATCGATGAATAATTAAAATCCTACCTGCTAATTGTGATGATCCCGAACTAAGTGTCCTCAGGTTCCATATATGATGCATAAAGATGTCCTTGTGGAGGCCTACCATAACCATTCATCACCTATTAAAAATTTAAATTATCCAAACAGTCATGTAAGAAACTAATATTTTTTGACCCAATTGTTTCCCTAATTAATTTAATTGATCTGGGGTATTAGGTTTCACAAATCTATGAGTTTTAAAGAACCATGATATATTATTGATATTATTATTTAAAAATGACCATTATAACATATTCCTTGAACTTAGAATAAAATGAAGAAAAATATTTTAAATATTAATTAAATTATTTTTTTATAATGAAAATATATTTATATATAAGAACATAATTTTTATTAATGGTTATAAATGTTTAAACGATTATATTTTCATAAAAAATTATATTTTTAAAAAATAATAAATTTATTTTATACACATTTAAAATAAATACCCAAAAATATTAATTTTTCTTTTTTAAATCTATATGTAAATGTTATATTATGGTGAATGTTTGATAATTTTCTAAAAGGACAATATTTTCCTTGAATATTAGAAAATAAATTTTTTAGTAAGAACGTTATCTCTTTAATAAAATTTATTAACCTATAAGTTGTTTCAAGATTGTTTTTATAGTAAAATTATATAAATTATATATTTTTTAATCCATTTTATTTAATTTAAAACAGTTGTAAAATTATTTTTTATATACTAAATTTTTTATGTTTTGAAGATTTTTTGTATGAAAATTTTCTTTTTCATTATGTTTATCGGTCAAATTATATATTATATTTTACCAAATATTTTAATTGAGTTTATAATAATGTCTTATTTATATGTAATTAAGAAAAATATTATATCTAATTACTTAACTTAATATATTATGATAATATGTAGTTAAAAGAAGAATAATTAATTTTCATGGTTAATGTAAATTGGGGATAACATGGTGTTAAAATAAAATAATAATTAGTAAAATGACATGAAAACATTTACAACATAGAATTTCTTTCAATTATAAAATCTAAAAACACTAGGGTATATTAATGATTTATTTTTTATCCTTCTTTCATGTAATAAATGTTATTCCATTTTATTCATTTCAAAATGTCCATGTGTGTCCTCACCCCACATATAAATGGCCATAACCTCTCCTCCCTCTAGGAAATTCCAAAACCCTTTTGTTAATCCAAAAACCTACCAAATACCTTACCTAATTCCATATTCACATATTAGAATAGTTTTTTTCTCATAAAACCTTCTTATGATAGTTTTATGTAAATACCTAAATAGATTCATAGAAGAAGAGGAAAAATACTTAAACTTTTATTTTTATTCAAATTCATCTTACACATCCTTCTAATAATCTCAATATATAATGATATATTATCATATATATCTCACATATGATTATATTTTATTATTTTAATGAATTACTTTTATCCATATCATGTTCCATCATATAGGAAAAATATAATTTCCCACTTTATATTTGGTTTCAGGGTTTAGGGATACAATTTTATAAACCATATGCCAACTGTGGGATAACACTATAAAATTATACACATCATCTGATGTCATAGAATCGTGTTAGTAAAACTATTAATATACCTTTTATTTCAACGTTCAATGGTGACATCCCCCTCTCATGATAAGGAGTATGGTTTAAATATAATACATATATTGTTCTTGACATGCCTTCAATGTTATATTTTTTCTGTAGGGACATGTGACCTCCCATGCATGGTTAAACTAATCATACTCCACCTCTTGGGTATGAATGGTTAATCCAAGTGGTTAGAAATAATAGTTCAGAAAGGATTCACCTCAGTATGTATTTCCCAAAAAATCACAATATCGTTCTCCTAATGAGCCCAAATTACTACAACACCTTCCATAACCTATTTGGAATATCAATTTAAATAATAATAATGGATTAAACATTAATTTTTATGATTCATACAACAAAAAAACATACCATGATCTTACAACCTCTCCTATTTAAAATAATTTTCCCCTGGGATTCAATTCAAAGGGTGGTTGAGCATCATTTGGGAATAATTATGACCTCTCAGTATAAAAATCATCCCATCTCCCACATAGCTCATCCTATACATTTTAGAACCTCCATAACACACATATTAGAGGAACTATCTTAGGATTTACAACATTATCTAATCATTTATGAATATATGATATGCCTAAAAATAAGCATCAAACTCAAACTCAACATCATCAGGATAACAAATATTAGATGATATTGAATGATAATGATGTACCATAGTGATATTAAATATTATCTTTAATATCCATGTATGTTTTGGGGATTTTCATATAATAATTCACTGGTATGAGCCTCTATAATATTCCAATAGGTCAACCGAATATAGGTTCTATCTTACCCATCCATCTCATTCATGAATCCCTAGTATAGGGAAAATACACAGGAACACTCGATCTCCCTCCTCGAAATCCAAATATCGGTGGTGATGATCTACAGGAGACTCATTCATAGTCCTAAATAAATCTAAAATCCTTCTAGTTTTTTGTTTTAACTCTCATGAATCCTGAATGAGATTGGGTCATACTAGCGATAACTCCCCTATACACAACTACTACATAGGATATTGGAATGAGTTAATGTATACGGAATTACATAGATCCATCTATAAAATTACCTTGAAAATAATATTATAAGTGAATCATACGAAAGATAAGTATCTATCTCTTGACCCAATAAATTAATGGATGCATTCATTGTCCATTCCCTCCAAAACATGTATCATACACTGAGACTAATTTTCATTTCGGTTGTGTCTAGATATAATAATTAGTATATTTATTCAGAGTCCCTTCTACAACAGCTTCCCAAACAATAAGGTAAATGAACGCCCTAACAGATACAGTAATATGGGGATCTTTTTAATGGTATATAATCTATCAAATATAGATCCTCACAAGCTCATCAACAATAATGACCTCTAAAATATGAATAAAATATACTAATATCTTTTTCTTGTTAATGATAACCCATAAAGAAACACACCCTCAAGGTTATATTGGTGAGCCCAACAAAAAATCAATAGGGAAGGTAACCCATTTCCAATAAATAATAAAACATATTTACTAAAATACCCACATGTCGTAGGTTTACTTCCTTCACCTTCAAACAAGTGAAACAATAATAAATGAAGCACATGATCGCTAATTTCATTTCTAGATATTAATATTAGCGCTTTAAGTCACAATACCTATTGGTAAATACATGGTGTAATACCCATTTATAGGCATGCAATTATCTCAAAAACTCATTTTGTATGTTAATAGAAAGCCAAACATGTATTTAGATGCATAATATCTCATTATCACTAACAACCAAACCAGGAAGTGGGTCTTCATTTGACATGATTTCCCTCCAGACTAACCCCTCAGGATCAGAATCTTATCCCAGTTTTATCTAATCCATAATTCATGAATTCACATATAATGAAGTGAAAATGTATTTTCAATGAAATTCATGAACATAATTATGTATCTTGGAAAATAGATCCATCAACTATCACTCACAACTAGCATCCTAAATACCATGTGTCTGAGTCTTCCTTCTTTGAGAATCATCCATTACGATGATATTTCTACGAATATATGCAACATAAAAGTAAAAAGGCTATAGGTATTAAAACCACATAAGTTTGTTTTGATTCCATTCTAGTTGATCAAATATGTATTGAAAGACTTTTCAATATGTGTATACAATGAAATTATCCCCTGATAAGTAATTCCATAAAAAACAATTCATGAACCATAGTTACAAGAACAAGTTCATATGTTGGGTAATTACTCTAGTGATTCATAAACTGATGAGGATAATATTCAACAAATTATTTATCCTTTAATACAAATGATTAATTCTTGATGGATGATGAATCATAATAAAACAATTCTTTCTTTCTGGGTTTGTAAGAATCATGATCGGTGATGATTTTGCCCTTCCTTTAAACGCCTTAAACTATTTCTCACAAGAATGTAACCATTTATAATTTAACCCCATTTCTTATAGTGACATAATATGTTCCTCTATTATTAAAAACTTCTAAATAAGAATATTATATTATCCACTAATCCCTAGGAAGCTATCAATTTTATGAAATTATTTTTTTGTTCCAAGGAAACTAGAGTACCCACCTACTCTATGTCCATAGATACTCTTGCCTCTGAGATAATTTGGCCCATGAAGTTAAATATACCTATCCAAAAATATTTTTTTGGGAAAAATTGAGGATATTTCACTAAAATATCTTTAATTTCATGATATTTGGATTTGATCATGTTGAGTAGGAGAATAATATAAGATATTATCCCAAAAATGAAAATGAATGAATAAAAATACATGTGTAAACATGATTCAATATAGCCATTAATACAGTAAGCACGATCGTGATATGGAACAACATGGATAAAAACTACTAAAATACATATCTATTATGAAATTATGTATATGATATATTAATGGGTATAATGCATTGCATATGATAACCTGAAATCAAAGCAATCGTTGAGTTTAACATAAATCCGCTTATTTATTCAAATTTGTCATCTATATCTAGTGTGGGATATATGTTTATTACCATAAATGGGATATTTTTTTGTAATACAAAAAAATAATGAGTATAACATCATCCATGAAATATAAAATGACTAATGAACCCCAAGGAGATGTATTGGGTTATATTAACCATTTATCAAAGATTCCTTCAAGATATATACTAAGTTCGTTGAGGTTAGTTGGATCTATACAGTAAGATGGAATAGATAACAGTATTCTTCAAGGAATAAACTCTAAAGAAATAAATTCCTCTAACATGGGATGTGTCCTAGATAATTCATTTGAGAAGACATAACGTAAGTGATCTAATGGATGAGGTAAATATGTATGATGTCTCCCCTAGCCACTCAGAAAAGACTATAAGTATAGGTTGTCACTCATCCTAGCCAATGATACTCATGACTAGTTCAACTAGCCATGAAATCACATTCTCCTTTGTGAATGTAGTTACAACCCTTGGTTTACGTGATGAACACCCTCTAGGATAAAAACAGACATTATCATTAAAAGGACCAAATCAATCTATCCTAAACATGATATCAATGAATTTCATCTTATGGATGAAATGGATCCATATGAAATTATAGCTTCCAATATCAAAGGGACACTATATTAATTAGTGTGCACTATCCAATTGAATCCCCAAAGATGTATCATTAGTCAACACTATTCATAAATACTTTATTTGGAAGATAAGAGTATCTATAATATATATATATATATATGAGTGAGTGGGATATACCTATGTAAAATAAGATATATACTCATCTAGAGGCTATCAAAATATTACCTTAGATTGTAGATTGTCTAATACACTTCTCTTCAGTTGGAGATTGTATTGTATAGATTAGACTAGATATTTGGCCCTAATAGTCAATTGGACTACCCCAAATCGGGCCCTTGTGGAAGATATTCATGTCTAGTTTTGGTATCTCTATGAAATGACCAACTCTATGGCTTGTACAAATATTATTTTCTAGATTCACACCTGTGGAGGGGATACTAAACTCACTCAAAAATGTATATCTTGTAATGATAATGTCACACTAGCTATAGATGAGATGGTCCTTATGAAGCTCAAAATATATGTTAACATACCAAAATATCACCACACAATGAGGTCGCTACCACACTGGGGATTCATGTGTCTATCCAACAAAAACAGATAGAACAGCGCTAGGAGACAGATGTATATAATCTAATAACTGTGCCCTTGAAGAGAACCCTCTATGAGACACATTATTTTTTAGTCAATTTACTTTTTTATATAGGTTTTGACCTTCTTTGATCCTCACCATTATTTTTCATTATATTTCACTCTATTAAGGGTTTGGTTCAAAATTATAGGGATGGTAGTTTACCAGAATATGTTCACCTCGTATAAAATATTATAAATGTCTCCTCTTCAAATAAACTAACATTGGGTTGTTATTCACCTAGAATTATGGAATTGATCTACAAGAACATTGTAAAGGGATCTGTATAGTCAGAAAAACATATAATCATAATACATGCATATCAACTCCCTAACTAGATCATCTCATAGAGCCTCGAGATATAACACATCAGATAAAGTAGATAGTAAATACCCCTTACCCATAAATTGATGAATATAATCTAGTGTGATCATATACCACTATCTATTGGTAGACCCATGGAGTATTTCTATAGAGTTATTCACTATCCTCAATGTATGATTTTCAAGAAGCTCTAAGATGCATATAATGACATCCAACAATGACTCAGTAGATTAGGTATTCCATTCCTCTTAAATAGTGAGATGGTATTATTAAAATAACTATATAATCAACTCTTCCATATAAATGGATGTTGTGGGATCCATGTATAGACATAACACTTCCTACAAAATACCCATGAGAAATTGAAACTATTCCCAGAGAATTAATATCAAGGGGTTCTTCCAGTGTCACTACATGAGTTAATACTAGTGGTGCAGATCCCCCCAACTCTTGAGTTAATCATTTCCAGCTTTCAGGAACTTGACCTGAGGCCTTAATAGAGTCATTCATAGAATATACCATATAAAAAACACAAACTATGATTCACTAATAGAATAAATCATAGATAAAATGAATATGAAAATAACATCACCTTCATACTAATGAGTCAATCCAAAATAATAACTCTTAAGGTTTGGTTTCGATCAAAGATTGAATATCTCATTAGCAGTTCTGTTATATTGAGTTCAAATTGAACATTATAGAGGAATACATAATTTACATTGTAATCATAATACCAATTTGATGGTAATTATTTAATTTTATTTCTTTGAATAAAAAATAAAAAATTTATATACATCAAAATTCATTTAGTTGAGTTACCATAACCACATAATAATTACTTATTCATTATAAGATATAATTGGAACACCATATAACTACATGAAAACCATTATCTCCATATGAGAATATAATATTCCAATATATGATATTTAGATTATATAGATTTCTATTCCCATTTAATGAAATTTATATATTTTTAAATTAAAATTTACATCTATTTTATCTCAATAAACTAATGTTTCAATCCATATAACTGAATATTCATGGATAAAAAATGCGATAATTGGACATTAAATATGGAATCATCATGATATATGGGAAAACCCATTTAGGACATGGTAGAAACAAGAAATAAACATTTATTTATCCCCTTCCTATACAGAATGATAGAAAAAATTCAAAGTTTATTAATCAAGGACCATATAATATTTTCCATGAAAAGTACACAATTAAATAAATATATAATGGATTACCCAAGAACTTGGAATACGCATGCTAATATCATGATTCATGTGAAGTGATTACAATTCCATTCCAAGATAATAGTAAAAATGTAATTAATAATGATAATTAATTACAAAAATCAGGTGTGTCACAAAATGGTTATGTCAATTCATCATTATCAGGAGAAATCCAAAACAAAATCTACCATCCTAAGAAACAATGAATATTCCCTATATGTGGGTTATCTAATAGCCTGAAAATTCTCCTTACCAAAATCTATCTCATTCCTATTCTCCTTTACCCATGACAAAATAATATAAAAATATTGAATTCCCACATTTAAAAAACATTGTGACATTAGAATCTAGATTTTCTCATCTGTGATAAAACCTCTATACCATAGGGCCTCATGCACTCCTCCCTACACACTATAGGTTTCGAAATAGTAGTGAGGGTCTAGAATGGTATGGTGGGTAAATTATATCATCTTTTATCAAAGTATAAATACATTAGTTTAGTCAATGAAAAAACAATAGGAATGTATTATATGAGGAATGTAGGAAGAAATTATCCATTCCAATGTAATATTAGATAAATAATACCATTTTTCATATATAAGTAATAATGATGTTATAATGATATAAAAATGGGTGATATTAGGGGAACAAGGAAGAAAAAAAACATATTACTTGTTATCCAAAAGAAAAAAAGAAAAATGATATCTCCAAAGGCACATTGCTTAAAAACTCAATCCTCTATACTCATACTCCATCCGTCAATAAATTAGAATGCATCAATAATTATGTTCCCCCTTTGTCCCTTACTATACCAATGATGTTTTTATGGGTACCACATGGCACGCCAAATAGGGTGTGAGTAAATAATAAAAATTCCACAAAAAATGATGTCTCTATAAATACTGTCTATGAATATATAATTATTATTATTAAGGTATACTGAATATAGTTTATACATAAATAAAATTGAAATATTTAGATTCATCACAGGACACCTTTATGATAGTACCCATTTTGTAATTAGAATGAATGTCTTGAAATATTTATTATTTTATAAATAGAAAATGGTATCATGTCCACTATATAGGCATACTAAATACGGAACTGCATGTAACATGACTACAAAAATAATATTTTGAACATATTGTACATTAATTATATTAAAAATTAGTGAGAATAATTTGTAGAAATTAGAAATTAATGAAAGAGTACGTCATGTCCACTAATTCCAATTAACTAATAGGGAACTCTATGTACATTAATTATAATTAAAAATAATGAAAATGATGTTTATAACTTCCAATTCATCCATAAGGTAAATAATGTCCATAAATTTAGAATATCAACAATAAAAACTTTTCTATCACCAATGGTATGTTTGATTTTATTGTATACATGTCAGATAATATTTAAGGATTAATTATTTCACTCTTTCCATTATTTATCTATTTTCATATTTTGATAAATATAATGGATAACTAAGAATAAGGTTCCAATGTGTATAATTAGTTCCACTACATCATATGAATTAATTCTATTTGTGATAACTCATTATGAAACCCCAAGACAAACACATCATAATAGTTTTAAGTCATAATGGAAATATAATTCATTATAGAATATAATAAAACATACCAAAGGGGTTTTTTAGGTTGAGGATGTCGACCTCTGCCCATGTATAATCATTCCCTTGTATTTCTATAAAATGGTTTAAAAATTAATGTAGAGGATTATTGATTCTAATATTAACATGACAAATGTCCAGAGTGAAACACAACAAAAATATATCATAAGCCCAATTTTTTTTAGGGAAATGTTCAAGACCACGAAACATAAATGTCAAGAAGAATCCTTACCAGTATGAGCCTTTAATTAAAGATAAAATGTAATAAATCAAAGAAATATACAAAATCCCAACCAATATGGAATATTATTTGTAATAGATTAATCATTGAATATGAAGATAAATCTAAATAAAGGAATAAATATTAATTAGTGTCATTACAGTGAGGATCCAGTAAGATGAACAATGATTGAATTTGAAACAAATGGAGGAGGTATCTTAAGGACTAGGTGATGGACATGGTAAATCTCATAATGAGGGAGGTTGTTGGGTTTTTTTAAAATAATGGATATATGAATGGATAATAGTTTATGGGGTAAAAATTTAATTTCCCATTTTTTGATGGTGATAAAATTTTTGATGCACTGATTTCAAATATATCTTCTAAAAAATTTCCATAGAAAACACCACATAGAGGGTCGATGAATAGTTATAAAAATATTGCATAGTGTATCTATTCTCTCTATATAAGGATATAATCCCCTCACATGTATAGAAAAATGGTTTGAAATACAATGAACATCCCATAAAAAATAAGTTTAGTTTTCTACATGTTTGACATGGTTGTGAGGCCTCCCTTGGTCAACCCAATTGGTCTCCTCACCTTTGGGTCACGTGGTTAAGACATATAGTTAGCACTAACCATGATCTAATTGTGTTCCTCACCCGATCCTTCTGTAAATTCATAACATCAAGATCGAAATTATCCAAAAATCCTTGAACACCTTCTATTAGTTCATAGGAATATCAATTTAAATCAATAGGACAATTTAATGTAAAATTTAAATGATTCATAACTCAATGGAAAATAGGGATCATACATTATATGTGTAAAAAATATATAATTGGTCATTTAACTTCTCCAGTTGGCTTTCGATTTCCTGTATAAATGAATTTTATTATACATTATTAGTTCTATATGAATTGGTATATTGTTAACAATTGTTATTTTTTTGGTTGTGGATCATTTAATTATGAATGTACTTTGAAATAATCTTGGTAATTTGGATGTATTTTCACTAGAAAAACATTGGTAGTTCCTAAATTAAATTGTAGTAAATTATTTCATATGATAGCATTTATCATCATTCAAATATATAATTCATGGATTTCAACCAAAATATTATTCTTTAAAATATTTTCAAATAATTTGCCCAAATCTATGTGATTTTACATATAAAAAATTGGATGTGTGGGCTAATTCGGGGATTCAAAGGTCGTAGTGACCTAGTACTGGGTATTTTGTTATGGTATAAGTAAAGAAAAATTAAGGGAAATTGACATTTCATATAGAATAATGGATCACAGGGTCACGAGGAAAAGCTTCTATATAATGTTCATTCCACATGATTCACAATTGTCAACACAAATTCAACCTTATAACCACCCTAATAAGAAGGTAAATGTGTTTTTAATAATTTAATTTATTTTTATTGCATTGTTGTTTCATATTTTGGGGGGTTTATCCGAGTTATTATGTTCCCACAAAGCCCTATCAAGTAATACAATATATGAAAAACCAAAACAATTGATAATAGAATATGTGGACTAGAATAATTATATTTAGTTGACTCGGTTTGTGAGAATAAAGATTTTTAAAATCATTAAAAATAATAATTTTATATTATGACTAGGAAATCATATAAGGATCATTATGTTTTTTCCCACATTCGATTTTTTTGAATTTCATTTTATCATTACATAAAAATACATGAAAAATATTATCACAGGCATCACTATTTATATAATCATAAAAAATATAATAATCAATTCAATAATTAATTTATTATATTGTGGTTTGCATCATATATTTCATAGTGTTATCACAATAATCTATTCCTTATTGGTGTTAAAAATACAATTATTGTAGAAAGTAAATAAAATTCTTCATATTAATGGAAATCATATATGTTAATTTTTATTATTATTTTTTCTTATTATTTCATGTGTGTATATTATTATTTTTGTTGGGTAGCGGGTGGATGAATTTTAAAATTTTATTTAAACCCACTTGTATAATATTTCTTTAAGGGAGTATAAAATAATAGTGAAATCACACATGGTTGGTCGAATCACCCATTAAAAATCCAAGTTGAATGTTTCATAGTATTCTGGGATATATAATGTGATTTATATAAATACATATAATGTCTAATGTATGGTTGTGTGTGATTATAATAATATTTTAATGTATTTTTCTAAAAAATATTACCCATGGTTTTTGTTATAATATATTCCATGGGAGTTTTAATAGTGTTATCATTGACATTATGTTTTCAAAATTCCACAAATCAATTTAAATTAATATATTTCATTTACTATTATTTAAGATTATTATAATTTTTGTGGTATATTATATTTTTGATTGGGTTTCGATTCAATCACTACTTTTATTTTATAGGAAATAGATTATATGATATTCACTCTGGGGTTTTGATATCATTATGTTAAACATATTGGGTTTATAAACACTCCAACTACTCATCCATATGAAACAGAGTCTGTTGTAAAAGAAACTGATATTTATTTATGTACACGAAAAGACTTAATCTGGATGGTTCTTGGGGAACACCCTAATATTTTATAAGAATTACTATTAAATAAATACAAATTGTTTAATAAATTTATCTTCAATAAATAATAACTATAAATATACAATGATAAATTATCAAAATTAAAACATTGCCAATGGATAGGTGTTTATAAATTGGTTTGTTAAAATTTTTCAATATATATTTGTAAATTTTTCCTAATTCAATAGTGTTAATTAATAATTAATAAATAATGATTAAATTTTAATAAAATCATTTTAAATATAAAAGAAAAAAATTTCAAGGTAAATATATTTCTAAAAATATAATTTATTTTAATATTAAAATTTATAAGATACTATTAAACATTTATATTAGAGAAATGTACACATAAATATTTAATAATTTTAAATAAATTAGTTATCTAATGGTTATTAATGAAGATTCAATCATTTCAATGTAGAAAATTACTATTTTTGTAATATTGTTTTCAAGAAAAACGTATTTTTATAATAATATATTAAATAACTCACCCTTGATTAATGATTTTAATAAAATTTGTATAACAAATATTTATTACAAATATTACCAACAATATACAACTTTATTACATTTCCATGAATTATAATAGCATTAGTTTTATCAAAAAATTCATTTTAGTTGAATTTTGGTAATTATTTATAAAATAAATTCCATCCAATTATAGAAGTTGAGTTTGAATAATGAAAAATTATTTATTTCGAATCATCTATTATAAATTTGTAAATTTGAAAACATTCATTTTTTCATAATAAATGATAAAAACAATATTTTTATACTATTTTGTTGGGAAAAGGGGTTTACCACGGTGTTAATCTAAGAGGTAATGGTATAAAATTCATATAATCTTTCTAAACCTTATTAGTGGAAGGTATCGTGACCTTATATTATCATAACCTTTATTTATAGACAATTTCATTCCTCCTTCTCTTTAATGTGACATCATATTATTTAATAATTTTATTTAATTCTATGTGAGTCCCTCCCATCACATATAATATGGCACCTCTCTCGATCATTTATTCAGAAAATTTTCACCTCTTAGTTTAGAAAATACCACTGTAAAGCCTTATTAGATTCCTTCTCTTCCTTATTATGACTATTGTTTTATCCTAAGACCATCGTAAAAAGGTATGAGGTGGAAATCATATTGATGTATCTCAATGAATAAAAAATCATATTACCCATCTCTCCCAATGTCATTTTCTTCATCTAAATTCCCTTAATATATTTTATCCATACAAATAAAATGACTCCACTGTAGTAAATAATCTGATATGCTTTTTTAATTATTTGAATACCATGTTCCCCCTCCATTTAGTTAAATGGGAAAAACAAGTACCACACTGAATAAGTGTAGAACATCACGACAATATTTTTATATGATTGATTTTTCATCACTATAATTCATTTTGGGTTGTTATGATAGATTTAATCAATATGTATGATATTTATGAGATAATTTTTTTATATAATTTTATATTATCTTAGTTCCTACCGTACCATCTATGGGGATATTATAATAGTGCATGTGCTTTTGAGTGGACTACCAACTCTATAAAGAGATCTTATTCATCTATTATTTGTACTTCACATGGATGGAAATAAGGATATATTAAATTAATATATATGAAACTTTTCTTTTCTTGACCATGAAAAAACTAAAATGGTTCTCCAGTACAATTTGTTTTAAGGGCTTAAGAATTACCATCCATATCATAGTGGCTGACAACACGCAGCGAGGGCCTAGGGTGTTTCCATGGATAGAATATAAACTAATATTATAATATGTATAGAAAAATAAAATATATATCATCTATTTATTAAATAAAAATATTGTGAACTTAGTAAATCAACAGATACCGAACATGTTGTAATAATTAAATAATTGTTATAAAATATAGAACATCAACTTAAAACATAAAGAATTTATCATTGACAGGGCTGACCACCAATATTAGTGTACATAAAATAAACAAAAATAAATGTATAGGGATCCACTACTAACTATGAGACATTCTATAAAATTTGTTTTTAGAAATTTGGCGAACAAAACATTCCCGATCATAAGAATCCACCCATGTACCTATACTTTATCATGCAACCCTGGGTCTCAACCCTATCCACCATGATATATGTGCTAAATCATAAAATAAAAAATATATTCTTCATGCATACTAAGGTTCCAGTACATGGGTATGAAATAATCGCAGAAGGCCACCAATATGATGAGCCTAAAATATACTTCAATAAGTGCATTCTTATGAAATATTCTCATCCTTTCCACCACAAATAGAAATATAAACAAAACTAATTTAAAAAATTGAATCTATTCCAAACCCGTTTCATGGTTCAACATACCCAATATTATCGAAAAACATAATATTATATGACTCTTGGTATTCATTGATATAAATAATTTCCCATATATGTATGTTTATTCATTTTCACATAAAACTTCTCTCAAAAAAATGATAAAAATCATACATAATAGGAACTCTCTAAGGAAGATAAGTCACCAACCATGAATACATGACATAATAAAGTGTACATCCATACTCACCTCTTACCAGCATAGGTATGGATTCTATATAACTATGTATACATCAGGAAATGTGATTATGTATGGACTACTAATGCTCACTATAAAGAGATCATCGTAAACATGGGATAACTGTAATGAATAAAAAATTAGGGCTTATACATTATAATCTAAAAAATGTAATAAAATTACAATACTATAGATACCTTCAATGCAAGATGTAGCATATACTGTGGCCTATTCTGAGTAATCCATCATCAGAAACCATGTTCTGGGTCAAAGGTATAAGGAAAAAAGGAATCCACAATGGCCTATGCTGAGTAAACAAGTGTCAGACCACGTAGGCTATATCTAAGGTATAATGACCCAAGAAAACACAACATTTAAATCCTTTATCGGATGTATAAATTTTATTAATGACCATGTAATCTATTATAGTACTAGTAACATCTCAATAAAAACTCAGTATTGAACGGGTGGTTCCAGAGGAGGATGTCCAAGGTGGTCGAAGTAAGACAGTTCCATGGGATAGAAAATCCCGTGGAATTAAAATTAATATTGATCCATGCAGTAGAAATATCATATGAATCTAATGGAATTAGGACCAAAGGAATTGAATTTTTTGAGGCATCAACTAAAATAATCAAGATCTATGGAGTATAAATGTCCATTGAATATAATGTAATCAGTATATGTGAATAATAAATTTTCAAGGTCTCTACTACAATTATCAATATAGATCCATGGACTATAAATGTCCATGACATAAAATGGAATTAAGATCATATGAGTAGAAATTTTATTGGGAATTCACTACTTTCATGGTGTCTTTATCCAAAAGGGTGCAACTTGAAATATCGTGTCTTCAATAGATGATTGAGGAGGAATCAGTAAATAGATATAGCTCATGTATAATATCATATAAGGGTCTCAATCAATGTAGGTCTAAACACCCAACCAATCATTATTATTTTATTCCTCTTAGGAAAGAGGTAGCTAGATGTTTTTATATAAAGATGTACCTCTATATTATCAAATACAGCCAAAATGAATCATATGACTCCTCATATCACACCATGGGATTCATCATCATGGTCCATGTGGAATGAAAACTATAATGGACTCCAATTATGTTAATTTTCTAAATTCAAGGCATAAAATCGAAAAAAAATAAAAGGGTAGTACAAGGGATGTATATAGCATGTTTACCCTAGAACAAAGCATGGACCCTCAAGGCGTGACCTAGGCATGTACATCAGCTAGAAATTGTAGGTAAAAGCCCATTTAAATGGAATGTTTATCAATTTTATGGTCTATACCCTACATCAAGAACCAAATTACTTCCTAGATCTTGTCCATGTATAAATCTCAGTCATGTACTATTACGCTATGGGAAACCCATACAAGGGATAACAATGTACTCTACATAGTTATGTGTAGCAACACGTACTGCCTAGATGGGTACTCAGCTACATGAAAAAAATCATAGAAAAAATATTAATACTCTTACATAGCCTGTACAGAAAAAATTTTCATATTTTCTAAATAATAATAACATAGGGAATGTGCTCTGTGAACTAAACGTCAAGAGATGGAGACCCCCATTGTGATACTACTCAAATCATCTCAAAACTGTGATTTCATTCCCAAAAGATATAAATCGTCCCTCAAGTGATCCTATGAAAGAATATAAGGGGTTTAAAAACTCAAAAGTGATAATTATATGGGGATTTTATGAAAAAAATAAAATATCCTTCCATTGGGATGAATTTGACAATGTTATGCTTGTTTCCACGCTCAACATATACAACCTGATGATCAAGCAGCTCCCATGTTTCATGATGGTACCACCCCCATCAATCTATCATTATATCACTACCTATACCATTATATCTAGGACAAAGATATAGATATCCATCTAGGTAATACACAAGAATATGTTAAGGAAGAAAATTAATTAATAAAAGAAAATATATTAAAGAAAAATGAGAAGGTCCCCTACCCAACCCCAAAATCCAAACTATGTTTGTGCCCCACATAAAAAACCCTTATAATGGAAAAATTAATATATATAGATTCTCAATCAGACACTCCTTTCAAATGACATTGTTGAATGAACAAGTATGAATTAATAAATTTTCAAATTTTCAAATATTTACTATTATTTAATATGATAATATGTGATGATGTTGTATTTCTAGCAATCTTATATCCTAGGAAGAACAACATCTTAGGATGACAACATAGTGGTCATAAAAATTATATACGACCATATTCATGGAATGTATTACCATTTTTCCCTTATAATAATCTGATTGAAAAAAAATCTATGCTCAAAATATGATTATAGAAAAACATGGGTCTTTACTATCATCCCACAAAACTACATCTCAAACTTGATAAGCCTTACTGGAGTACCCAAAAATCATGATAAAAAGCTGAAAATATATAAAATAGATCCATCTTGAATATCCAATGACTAGACTCATAGATTCAACCATTGTCTCCTACATGGGAGACATTCAACTATGACTAATCTCGTACTCCGCACCATACATATAGCCGTATCACCATCCTATAACCAAAAATAGAGCTCAATGTCCCATATAAAATATGGATTTATAACCAATTATGAAGGTCCCTACATATAAATAACCAACATTATACTCAAAAACATATGGATTACCTTATAACTCTACATCAGGGAAACCTCAATTGTTTACCCTAACAAACTATGAAAAACAATTAAAAAATGAACCCTAGAGTAGAGACGATGCCTTATCAGTGTAGTTATGAATATTTTAAAATATGGAATAATTTTTCATAACTATAGATTAACTGTTAATTTATTCGGTGACATATATAGATCCCTTTAATCCTTGATCACATCAAACAAAGCTATACATAGTTTTATTCAACTCTTGTCACCATGTCTCTAATAAAGGCATGCCAATATCAAGCCATGGGTCCACTATATCATGCAACCATTTTATTCTTTATGCCTCATCTACCATGGAGGGTCATTTTTCATTGAACCACATCTATTGGGATTCACTACCTGAAAATGTCTTCAAATCATCAGTCCCCAGATCAAATATTCCCACTTCTGAATTTACAATTAAAATGGTATCACACTGACCAACATGTGCCTTTATCACAACACACATACTCTATTGAGTCATTTATTTCAAGAATAATTTTACAGATCCACAGGAAGATTCATTTCAAATATCCCATATTATATATTGGAAATCCTATTCATTATGGTAACCTCTATCATTCTATGATTTTTATCCACAATCTTCTTTCATTTTTCATCTCTAAAGTCACAATCATCTACTCATTTTTAGGCTAAATTATTAAAAATGGAAACACTGGAAAATCATTCAAGGAACCAAAAATAAAACTTATCATACAATCGATTATTCATAACAAATCACAATAGTTTTATGCTAACAGATGAAGGAATAAAAATTTCTATATCTCATAAATCGAGCACTAACAATGCATTGGTCTCTAAGATCATATACCCTATGTCACAACATAATAATACATGCATAAAGTAGGGATAAACTCCTACATATTTTTCCATTGATCCGAATGAATTTCATCCTAATAGGATTAAAATAAAATACCAGGGCCTCTAGGTCTCCCAAATTTCCCTACTGTTCAAGTCTCATAACTGGGTTATAAGGACTAACCACCTATCCCAAAAATGGAATCCTCTCCAAGGTAGGTAAATAGAAAATTGACTTCTAATGGTAAAAACTACCAATATCAACTGAAAAGCGTCTCAATAATATATGAGAATCTTCATAAGGATGTTATACATGGAGTTTGTTATATCAATGTTGAGGATGTATAAAACTATAAATAATCGGGAATCCATATATTAAAATAAAACCCTCAAGTTCTAGTTTACAAAAAAAAATCTGGGTACCCTTTGTCATCATACCCATTGAATTGACTAGATTAGAAAAAATGGGGAATGAGTTATCAACCTCACAATCAAATTTCAGATAATAGATCAAAATTACTTCAGATAATAATGAAATTTTTGTGCATGTATGATCTATTTAGTAGAATAATAGAAAAATATTATAGAGGGAAAAAATATTTTTTTGTCAATAGTTGAAAAAACAATCTCCTTTATAAATGAAATAAAACACTAGAAAACTAAAACTTGTTAATCCTACATAAGAATTATGATTCATGAGATAACTCTTTCCTTTTATGATGAAGATTAAAAATCAATTAATATCATATTTCTAATGGCCAAGTGATTATAATTGAATAAAATGACAAAATACACACACCATGTGGATAATCCAAATAAAAAATAATATAAAAATATAACATCATAACTCGAAATAGAAATCACATAACCATAGAAACTAGTACATCCAGTAGGAAAAATTATTCTCGATGTGACCATCTGATATCCACCACTAATTCTGACACATTCCTAATACTCTTTTTTATCATATCCCGAATTGTAATACAATAGGAAATGAAATACCTTTGATACCACTTGGTAGAATCCAAACCCGGAATCTAGTATACCATTTCCTTGAGCAGGTTCATTACATATCTTCAAGAGGGCATCTCTTATGATAAAGGCCTTCGACTAGAATTGAGGGTCTATGATGTGACCATGGATAGGATATGCATGCGTATTAGAGTAAACATAGTGGAAATAACAACATATCATCCAAAAATAAAATAAATAGAGTGTGGAGTATGTAATTAAATGAAAAAATAACATGCATAATAATAAATGAAATAATATAATGTCATGAATAGCTATTTCAGTCATATAACACATGTCAACGACTCACCCGACAATCCATACAATTGTATATAAAATGAACTGAAATAAAATTACAATTATATACTACTAACTCTGATACAGACTACATACATAGTCTCTAGACACTGTTGACTTGCACCATCTAGGTCATAAATCATATCTACTTTTCCATGAATCCTTTGGCCTCCACCCTATCCACTATGCTATGTTTTGTCAACATGAAAAAATAAGTATTCATGCACACATAGGTTAATGTTCAGGTGAGTGAAATAATATCATTAGAAAAACCCTATGATGAACCAATAATATTGATCAATAACTGACTTCATATAAAATATTATTATAATATATGATGAAACTATAATGATAAATTAAATAGGTAAAAACAACCTAAGAATGTCCATAACGTTTTCTCAGGTCTATGAACCCAATCTCTTAGACATAATTTCATCATAGATGAGTACATATATGAATGTGTGTATATATATATTAAAATATATATACCTGTTATCACACACATACTAACATAATAAAAGAAGAAAAAATAAGAAACTCAGTGAATATGACAATGCTACACCAGTACAGGGGAATACAATACATTACCATATGATCACCTGTAGTATCCTACAACAATAATAAAATAGGATTCTGTATACCTATGGATAATACTTCAAAATTGATTCTATAAAATCTACCAAGGATAACTATAATTCAAAAACCATAAACATGGGATAACTCTAAATCATAACAAATCAAGAATGATAATGTCTCGTCTAAAAACAGTTATCAAATACCCTTACCAAGGCTATGTGTAATTCCTGATGTATCATCTACTAAGGCCTATGTAATGATACCTAGTGTTAGACCCCATGTAACACCCCGAGATTTTATGAATTTTTTTTAATTATGTCTTGTGTTGTACGCTACACCAAAATGAGTTTGCACAACACACATCCTTGGGTTGTCTTGGATTAAATGCAATCGTGACCTTCCTCGATAGCGTGTGTAGTACGCAATAACGAGTTTCACTAAACAACACTACGCCATTAAAATATTATTAAAACTAGCCGTTACGAATAGTAATAACAACTTATTGAAAATTTGTAAATTTTATTTTTCAAAATGGACTTAATTTTCGGATTCTGAATATAAAAATTAGCTTAGGGTGAAATTTTGGTAATTTTCGAATAACTTTCATATTTTGATGAATAGTGAAAATTACTAAATTTTAATTAAATACAACTTTTTCAATTGAAATAATTAATAGTGATAAATTATTAATTTGAGTGGTTTTAAATTATATTTAGAATATATTTTTAAAATTTAATACAATGTTGGCCATTGGATGTAATTTCACATTTAAACCAAACATAAACAAGTGTCCATCTTTTGATAGTTATTATCTCTTAAAAGCACGCTTTTTGTTTTGACGGCAGGAATTAATTTTTAAACTAATTAATGAAAATGATATATTTTTAATTTGGTAAAATAGACATCATTTTTGAATTCATAATATCATATATAGCTTAGGCCTAATTTTTGGTATTTTTCTGGAAAATTTCTTTTTTTGATGAATAGTGAAACCGCTAAGTGGTAGTTAAAAAAACTGAACATTTCATAAAACATAATTTTACCACTTTTGTTAGTGGAATTTCAAAAATCCTAGAAACATGGTTGATGTAATTAAGTAAAATGTGGTTCAATGAGATGAAAATAATTTTTGGTGAATAGTAACTTTTTACTTTTATTTACCACGGTTAAAAGTAAATAGGGTAATTAAGGGTAAAAATGATATTATTATTACCCTAACACATGTCTTAATTCTATTGGACATGTCTAATGCGACCAAAAAAAACCTTAGGATTAAAATATGTCCATTTAGGCCCACTTGGATTAGATGAGGACATTTATTATTAAATTATTTAAAGAAGGGTTAAAATAGTTAAAATCAATGTTTAATAAGTATTTCATTTTTAATATAGGGTTATACATAAGATAAATTAGACTATAAATATTCATTAGAAATCTAAAACTATTTCCTACATAATGATATTTTATTTGTAATTTGTAGACGTTATATAATTTAATTTATTTATGACACAAATATGATACAGTAATTATCTTATTAATGAAATATTGACATAATTGATGTTATAAATACACAAATAAATATAATATGAGACTTTTTATGAATTCCAATAATTTTATAGGTTAATATGACATGTTAATATTGATTTAAGTAACTTTTCTAGAACATATCATTCTGTTATGAGTTTCACAAAAATCAATTTCCAAATAGTGTCAAAATTGACATAAAATAGTTTTTAAAACAAATATTATATTATTAATTGTTATTTTATTCCTAAAAATCCAAGGTTCGATCAAATTACGTAGATAAGGTTATATATATTAATAATAAACAACTCTGGGTTCGTTTGGCATGTTATAGTAAGTTTATTAACCTTATACTGTAAGAACACAAAAAGACACGGTAAAAGAAAAATTATCTAACTTAATGTTAAATCTAAATGATAAGGTTAAAATAAGAACCTAAACTTTCCTAAATTATATTTTATGAGAGGATTTCGACCCATCACCACCTTATCTTCGAAATAAATCAATTTGGATCTATTTAAAACTAAATTTTACTTTATAATAAAATAATAGTTTTACATATTCCAAAGGTGCCCCTCTCCTCCCTTATAAAAGGGCACATCCTCCCCCTCTTCCTCACACCACATTGAGATTTCAAGCTCGGAAAACCCCTGAAAATTTCTCCTCTAAACTTCCCTACAAACATGCTAGAGGTCCTGGTCCTCTTCAAAGTTCAATTTTAGTTCCCTAAAAAGTGATTTCAAAGAGGCGTTTCAAAGAAGAGGAAATGTCCGTTACCAATTCATTCAACTTTATTTCTTCTTGCACTTCTTCTTATTTAGTTGTTTCATTATGAATTAATAACATCAATATCACTCAAATAATGATATGTTTTTATACGTATGAAATAACCCTATTTCACCATCTATCCATCCTACGAAAAATGAAACCACCGCACATGCGTACGTACGGAATACCATCTCCACGTCGTGGTGTAATCTATTTTCCACCACCACCTTACTTGGATGGGTATAATGGTGTGAATAATGAATATATATGATTATTGTAAAGTGATATTTATTCTGAAATAGTATACATAAACTCCAATACAATTCCATGATCATGAGAACGATATCATCGCTCGTGCGTACGTACGGACTATCGTCTCCACGATGCGATGAGATTCATTATCCACGTTAACCATTCATGAATGATTATAAAGTATATATAATAAGTAATAGTGAAATATATTAAATAATAATGATACTGGATTTATTTGTATATATATGTATTTCATCTACTTAATTCCATTCAACTCAATAATGAAACGAAAACAGCGTTCATGCGTACGTACGGCCTTCCATCTCCATGAACGATGTCTTTCATTCCATTTACTGATATATTATATATATGTATCTTCTAAATACATATATAAATCATGTTTTATATTCTGGAACTATGTAATAATGATATAAGTAATCATATGAATAATTACAAGTCAAAACACGGTCGACAAATGAATTGATTTTACCCAAAACGCTTTTTAACATGGAATTTACAAAGGAATGGGTAATATAAAGTCCTATGTGACCCATATATGATATCATAACAATGAGTATGATTCTGGAATATGTCAATTAAATTATTTAAATCATTATACAGGAGGTTCGGACACTTATGAAGCAAATCAGAACTATGGTAAGGGAAAATATCACAATCTCTTTTTTATCCGAGATTGTTTATACTTTGGTATTTACTAGTGTGTATTTTACCATCCACATCCATGTTTCCTCAATATTTAATATTATTTCCATCCACCTACAGTTGTTTAAATCCAATTTTACGTTTCGGTGAGTTTTTAGTAAAAGATATGAAAGGAATCTTTTGTCGTTTTTCGTACGAGGTACTTTTTGACGTTTCTGAAAAAAGTACGAGAAGAATGTTTTTTAACTTATACGGAATGAATGGATTTTAAAAACATTATTTCCAAGAATCTTTCTTTACAAGTCTTCATGTTTATTTTTAATAAACTTCTTTTAGTTTATAATTGTATTACATGTTATGAAAGGAAAAGTGTATTTGAAGTAGAAAGGATATTTTCCTCAAGAATGTAGTTCAAGTGTTTTATCAAAATTATTTTCCATCTAAGATAATAAAGGGTTCTGTTTCTATACCTATTATTACATTGATTTTATTATGTTGTAATGGAATTATGTTTATGAATTCCATTATCTTATATGAATTGTTTTATGATGTCACGATGTTTAAGATTCCTATTTTTATTACATGGGTTATGCTATGATGTATGGTTTATGATTTTATGGAACATATAAGAATGGTAACATTATGAGATGGGTGGGACCTATATCTCCCTCCAAAGAATTGGGTAAAGATTTTATATCTCATGAGATAGACATGGCTGGAACGGCAGGTCAAACCAGTTCAGTGAAACATGACTGAAACGAGGAATGAACTCGGTTCAGAAGTGGACATTGTCCACTATGATAGTATTGGCAATGAGTGTTGACTAATAAGAAATTATTCTCTATGATTACATGTTTATTCAACAAAGTTTCCTGTTTTAAGTTATTATTATTGGGATTACATTTCACTAATATGATTTATCTCATGTTATGATATTATGATATCTTTTACAGGTTATGATTTCCAAAATGTTATGTTCTTATGAATATGATGTGATTGATATTTCTTATTTTACCTGTACTGAGTGTTTGAGCTCACCCTTTTATGTTTTATTTTCCCCAGGATATAACGAATGGTTTTAGGTAGAAAAAAAGGAATATCATTATGGGAGATGTTTAAGATCTTTCACCACGATTAGAAGATTATATTCCGAGTTTCCAAAGACACTAAACAATAACAGTCCTTGCGTGTGTGTTTTTTTTATGTACTAAGTATTCCACAAAAGAAATGTAAAGTCCATGTACATTAAGCTTCGGGTCTCTACAGTTGGTATCAGAGGCATAGAAGGTAGGAATGTATCCGATCCTAGGGAACTCTCACATGTGAGCATTGGACGAAGCATGGCTCTCCGCCCAAGGGCTTCATGAGGAAATGGATTCCACTAGGGATGGTGGTGTGTCCCACCTAGGGGGTGTAGCTACCCATAGAGTGCCCTGATAGGTATCAATTATAGTCCACTATAATTAATTCAAGACCGCTACTGTTGGTATCAGAGGAAAGTTTTAGTCAACCTTTGGAAACAAGGATGAGAGAACTTTAGTGAGATCCCTAGAGATATTTCTCAGGTATGTATAGGGATGTCCCTAAGGATAAGTATAAGTATAGTTTATAGTGCTATAATTATGGTAACCTAAGATGTTAGATATTTAAGGTACTCCCCCTTTATTATGTTGTTTTCCCAAGCGTGATTTTTTCCTCTCACACTATTCTTTTTGGGTTTTAGACGATGGCTGGAACCCGAAGGAACCGTGTTGATCAATGTAATGGAAAATTCAATGATTGTCATCTTGAATAAAGAAATGTTATGGGAGATGGAGTGAAAAATCTTATTTCTATACTTACACAAGCTATGAATAATTCTGGACTTCCAAATGAGTAGAGAAGGGAACAATATTCTATTGAGTCCTTCATGAGGCAACGTCCACCTTCTTTTAGTGGGTATTCTGTTCCACTTGTTTCTGAACAATGGATCATTACCACTGAGAATATATTTTCAGTTCTTCAATGTTCTGAACATGATAAATTCATCTTAGCAGTATATCGTTTGGAAGGTGATTCTGATCAATGGTGGAATCTTATCAAGAATATGAGGCCAAGAGATGAAATTGAGTTCATGGAATGGGATGAGTTCAAGAAATTATTTTTCAATAAGTACATCCCTCGTATTCTTCGAACAAATATAGAGAAGGAGTTTCTTGAACTAAAGAGAAAGGATGATGAATCTGTTGGTATATATGAAGCAAATTTTACAAGGCTTGCAAGGTATGCATCTGGATTTATCATCCAACCTGAAAGTAATGTTGATCGATTCTTCAGTGGCTTAAAACCGAATCTTCAAAGGGAATTATCTATAAGAGACTTCAGTAGCTATGAAGAAATTGTGTGTTGTGCTATCAAGGTAGAAATGGAAGTTGGTGTTAATTTTCCATCTCATAGGTTTGACAAGAAACAAAAGATGGAGTTCAAGGAGAAATCTTAGAATAATGGTGAAAAGAAGATGAATGTTTCCTTAAGCTAAAAGTGTGGAAAGAAGCATGGTGTAGATTGTATTAAAGGGACTAGAAAATGTTTTATGTTTGGAAAAGAAGGTCATCAAGTAGCTCAGTGTCGAAGTAATGGAAAAAGGGTTTCTAATGATGTGAATAAAGAAAAGAATGCATAGAACGCACCACCAACACTTCAATTCTTCAAGTGCAAGGAAATGGGGCATTATTCTAATAAATGCCCTAATCCAAGGGTTAGTGATGATCGACAAGAGCAACCGCTTCAGCCAAAGGACAAAGGGAAGTCATATGTGATCACTATTGTTGATGTTGAATATGACAACGATGTGGTGGAATGATTCATTGTTTATGTAACGGGATTCAAAAATAATGTTGTATATAGTATCATGGAATATTGGAATATTTATGTATTGGTCTATTTTGGTATTCAATAATTTTATGGTATCGGCAACCATGGAAAGTGATTGAGAAATTTTGGGAAATAAGATGATATGCGCATAATGAAGGGAAAACAAGAAAATGAAATGTTTGATAGTATTCATGAACTCATGATTGATATAAGGACTAAGTGATATCATGGTTTGAGTATAAAGGATTTAGAGGATTTTGGTTTGTGGAAAGTGTTAACTTTTAACTGCATTCATGTTTTCACTAAGGTTCAATGGTTATTCATTCTTCAAGATAATACATGATTAAGGTATTCACATGTTTGTAATTTGACCAACAAGTTATATCTTATGATATATGGGGATAAATTATGGCATTCACGTGATTGTTATGTGAAATTTCAAGTAATCATTTTATTTATACTATGAGCTTGGACCGAAGTATTTTAGATAAGCCTAAAGATTGGAATGGATTATGTTGGAAATAAGTTAGTATTTCTCGATATTATTGATGGGATGTTATAGTAATATAGCTTTAGAAAAAGGACAACCTGCAGGACATGCGACAACCCCTCACGTCGGACAAGGCTGTGGGAATCGAACCCACAACCGAAGTGCGACTGGCCTTTATCGCCTACCACTGGCCTATATGAAGTCCATGTTTAGTAGAAACTAGTTTTATTATATTAAGCAGTATAATATATGAAGTATAAGTCTATTTTATGAACTATATATGATTAATATCACTATAGATGGACTTATGTATTTTTTGATAACTTTTCTAACCTTTTGTTTGAAACAGAGTGAATGACCCCTCATTCTATCACATGATCTGCTAACACATCACGAATGAAAAATTAAACTTTATTTCATTAAGATATGTCATGGAAATTTTCCACAGAACGACCAATGGTGAGACTATACCAAAATCACGAAATTATTTCTTCTAATTCCAATTTCATCAACTTTAGGGGAAATGATCTTGAAAACCAAAAATGTTGTCCTAGTGCTCTTATATGTGATGAATCAGATGGTACCATAGATCATCATAAATTTATGGGTTTGGGATTTCTGGCTTTTCTATAGCCATGCTCTCTACCACTCTCCATCATAACATGATGGTTAGGTTTCTCTTCCGTATCCATATTTTCACCTATGTGGAAACCTAGAGATGAGTTTATTTGGGTAACTGTTATGTTTCATACTTTTCTTTTTAAAGATTGGTTTTGGTATTCCTTTTTACGATGTGGGTTCCTATTAAATAAACTTTCGAGTAGTAAACCATTTATAACCCCAGCGAATTTTGAGGGCGAATTTCATTTTAAGGGGGGTAGAATGTAACACCCCGAGATTTTATGAAAATTATTCTTTTTAATTAATTTCTTGTGTTGTAAGCTACACCAAAAGGATCTTGCACAACACACATCCTTGAATTTCCTTTCATTACACGTAATCTCAACCTTCCTCGATAGCGTGTGTAGTACGCAATAACGAGTTTCACTGAACAACAATATGCTATTAAAATATTATTAAAACTAGCCGTTATGAATAGTAATAACCACTTTTTGAAATTTTGTAAATTTTATCTTCCAAAATGGACTTCATTTTTGGATTCAGAATATCTAAATTAACATAGGGTGAAATTTTGGTAATTTTCGGAAAACTTTCATATTTTGATGAATAGTGAAAATTACTAAATTTTATTTAAAAACAACTTTTTCAATCGAAATAATTAATAGTGATAAATTATTAATTTGACTGGTTTTAAGGTATATTTAGAATATATTTTTACAATTTAATACAATGTTGGTCATTGGATGTAACTTCACATTTAAACCAGACATAAACAAGTGTGAATCTTTTGATAGTTATTATCTGTTAAAAACACGCTATTTGTTTTAACGGCGGGAATGAATTTTTAAATTATTTAATGAAAATGATTTGTTTATAATTTGGTAAAATATACATCATTTTTTAATTCATAATATCAAATATATCTTAGGCCTAATTTTTGGTATTTGTCTGGATACTTTTTATTTTTGATGAATACTGAAACCACTAAGTGGTAGTTAAAAAAACTGAACTTTTCATAAAACATAATTTTACCGCTTCTGTGAGTGGAATTTAAAAACACCAAGAGACACGATTTATGTAATTAAGTAAATTTTGGTTCAATGAGATGAAAATAATTTTTGGTGAATAGTAACTTTTTACTTTTATTTACCACGGTTAAAAGTAAATAGGGTAATTAAGGGTAAAATGATATTATTATTACCCTAACACATGTCCTAATTCTATTTGAAAACTGTAATTCGGCAAAAAAAACCTTAGGAATAATATATGACCATTTAGGCCCACTTGGATTAGAGTAGGACATTTATTATTAATTTATTTAAAGAAGGGTTAAAATAGTTAAAATCAATGTTTAATAAGTATATCATTTTTAATATAGGGTTATACATAAGATAAATTCAACTATAAATATTAATTATAAAGGTAACAATATTTCCTACATAATGATATTTTATTTGTAATTTTTAGACGTTATATAATTTAATTTATATATGACACAAATATGATGCATTAATTATCTTATTAATGAAATACTGACATAATTGATGTTATAAATACAAAAATAAATATAATTTGAGACTTTTTATGAATTACACCATTTTTCTAGGTTAATGTGACATGTTAGTATTGCTATATGTAACTTTTTTGGAACTAATCATTCTGTTATGACATTCACAAAAATCAATTGCTAAATAGTGTCAAAATTGACATAAAATAGTTTTTAAAACAAATATTATATTATTAATTGTTATTTTATTCCTAAATATCTAAGGTTCGGCCAAATGACTTAGATAAAGTTATATATATTAATAATAAACAATTTGGGGTTCGTTTGTCTTGTTATAGTCAGTTTATTAGCCTTATAGTGTAAGAACACAAAATGACACGGTAAAAGTAAAATTATCTAACATAATGTTAAATCTAAATGATAAGGTTAACATAGGAACATAAACTTGTCTAAATTATATTGGATGAGATGTTTTATACCCATACCCACCTTAGCTTCGAAATAAATCAATTTGGATCTATTTAAAACAGAATTTGACTTTATAAGAAAATAATTGTTTTAGATATTCCAAAGGTGCCCCTCTCCTCCCTTATAAAAGTGCACCTACTCCCCCTCTTCCTCACACTACATTGAGCCTTCAAGCTCGGCCATCCCCTGCCAATTTCTCCTCTCCACTTCCCTAGAAACATCATATAGGTCCTGGTCTTCTTGAATGACCAATTGTAGTGCCCTAAAAGGAGATCTCAAGGAGGTGTTTCAAAAAAGAGGTAATGTCCGTTACCAATTTTTTCAACTTTATTTCTTCTTCAACTTGTTCTTCTTTATATGTTTCAATGTGAAGTAATAACATCAGTATCACTCATATAATGATATTTTATTATTTGTATGAAACAACCCTATTTCACCATCTATGCATCCTACGGAAAATGAAAACACTGAGCATGCGTACGTACAGAATACCGTCTCCACGCTGTGGTGTAACCTATTTTCCACCACCACCATACTTGGATGGGTATAATGGTGTAAAGAATGAATATATATGATTATTGTAAAGTGATATTTATTCTGAAATATTATACATACACTCCAATACAATTCCACAATCATTAGAACGATTTCATCGTTTGTGCGTACGTACGGACTATCGTCTCCACAACGTGATGAGATTTATTCTCCACATTAACCATTCATGAATGATTAAAAAGTATATATAATAAGTAATCATGAAATATATTAAATAATAATGATACTGGATTTATGTGTATATATATATGTATTTCATCTACTTAATTCCATTCATCTCAATAAGGAAACGAAAACAACGTTCATGTGTACGTACGGCCTACTGTCTCCATGAACGATGTATTTCTTTCCATTTACTGATCTATTATATATATGTATATTCTAAATATATATATAATTCCTGTTTTATATTCTATAATTAATTAATAATGAACTAAGTAATCTTATGAATAATTACAAGTCAAAACACGGACGACAAATGAAATGATTTTACCCAAAACGCTCTTTAACATGGAATTTACAAAAGAGCGGGTAATATAAAGTCATAAGTGAACCATATATGATATCATAACAATGCTCATTATTCTGGAATAAGTCAATGACAATATTTAAATCATTATACATCGAGGTACTTTTTGACTTTTCCAACAAAAGTACGAGAAGAATGTTTTTTAACTTATACAGCATGAATGGATTTTTAAAACATTATTTACAAGAAGAATCCTTTACATGTTTTAATGTTTATTTTTAATCAAATTCTTTTAGTTTAGAATTGTATGACATGTTAAGAAAGGAAAAGTGTTTTTTAAGTAGAAAGGATATTTTCCTCAAGAATGGAGTTCAAGTATTTTATCAAAATTATTTTCCATCTAAGATAATAAATGGTTCTGTTTCTATCCCCATTATTACATTGATTTTATTATGTTGTGATGGAATTATGTTTATGAATTCCTTTATCTTATATGAATTGTTTTATGATGTCACGATGTTTAAGATTCCCATTTTTATTACATGGGTTATGCTATGATGTATGGTTTTTGATTTTTGTGGCACACATAATAATGGTATCATTATGAGATGGGTGGGACCTATATTTCCCTCCAATTCATTGGGTAAAGATTTTATATCTCATGAGATAGACATGGCTGGAACGGCAGGTTAAACCGGTTCAATGAAACAGGGCTGAAACGAGGAATGAACTCGGTTAAGAAATGGACTTTGTCCACTAAGATAGTCTTGGAAATGAGTCTTGACTAATATGAAATGATTCTCTATGATTATGTGTATATGCGAAAATGTTTCATGTTTTATGTAATGATTATTGGGATTACATTTCACTAGTATCATTTATCCCATGTTATGATATTGTGATCTCTTTTGGAGGTTAAGATTTCCAAAATGTTATGTTCTTATGAATATGAATTGATTGATATTTCTTTTGTTTACTCTTACTGAGTATTTGAGCTCACCCTTTTATGTTTTCTTTTCCCAGGATATAAAGAAAGGTTTTATGTAGAAAAAAAGGAAGATCTTTATTGGAGATGTTGAATATCTTTCACCACGATTAGAAGATTATATTTCGAGTTTCCAAAGAGACAAAACTATTACGGTCCTTGTGTGTGTATTTTTTTAATGTACTAAGTATTCCAAAAAATTAATGTAATGTACATGTACGTTAATCTTTGGGTCTCTACACCCCAAGGGTTGAATGAATGTTATAAATTTAAATTCATCATCAATGGCCTATGTCTAGTAAACATGTGGAAGTCCACATGGGATGGATCTATGGTATAACAACCTGGGAATCATCATCATGGAAAACCTACATGGGTTGGATCCACCGTATAAATAACCATATAATGCCCTTATTTTAAGGTGTGTCTCCATTGAAACATTGTAATTACAAGGTTATATCTCAAGGAGAATGTGAAGGCTATCCATGAAAGTCATATCCCCGGGTTAGAAAAGACCATGGCATCCAATGTACTGTAGATCCATGGAGTAGAAATCTCCAATGCATCGTATGGAATCAGGATCCAATGTATTGAAATTTATATGGCATCCAGCACTATAATTAGGATCTGTGTAGTTGAAATGTTCATTTAATCTAATGGAATGAGGATATGAGGAGTGGTATTGTCAAAAGAATCCACCCCCACTATTAATAAGAATCCATGGAGTATAAATGTCCATGACATCCAATGGAATTGTGATTTCAAATGTATAAATGTCCATGGAATACACTACCATTATCAATATGAATCCACCATGTAGTAATTTCCATGGAATCGAATAATACATGACTCAATATTTAGATCCATGAACCGCGTTTTAGTACAGCAATGAATATAGTTTTTTCATTTACTAAGGATCTTATGATTCAGACATTGAAGTGACACTATTTATCTTCACGCTATCCATAGTAAAAAGGTGAATGCATAAACAAGGATTGTTGGTGGTCGATAACCTTCCCCAACACTAGTATCACATCTCAATGGGCTTATATGATTTTCATGGGTTCTAAGGTGACACTCACTACCATATCTTCCCAAAATCTACATAGTTTCTCATTTTCTATAAAACATCAGGACACTTGTTGCATCCCTCAAGCCACATCACAATATATTCATGATGTATTGTATCCCCTAAGGTCTACACCAAAATTAATCCTACTCTTGATCCTTAGATGTAAAGGTGAATGGATGAATTATTCAAGGGATCCCCTAATGTTAAGAATTAAGAGACATGATACATGGGATCCTTGCATGATACATCATAAAAGGATTCCTATAAGAGACCCTAAATAATTAAAATCATATAGAGGCATACTACATAAGATACACTAGTAATAGTTTGAGAAAATTCATTCTACAATTGGAAAACCCCTAGCTTCCATAGTACATTACCCTTTGAAAAATAAAATAGCTTGCATTGTACACAACTTCAAGATTTTAACATGTTACGACCAATCAAACTAGCCGTTATAAAGAGTAATACACCCTTTTGGAAATTTTATCAATTTTATCTATCAAAATGGAATTCATTTTTGTTTTCAGAATATCGAAATTAGCTTTGGGTAAATTTTTTTGTATTTTTCTTAAAACTTTCAATTTTTGATGAATATTGAATAACAATGCGTTATTGGTTAAAACTGATATTTTATTTAAATAATTAGATATTTTATTTTATTTTAATTTTTGTCAAAATAGATAAATAATATATATATATATCTGTGTGTGTGTGTTCTACAAAATTTATTGGAGTCATTTTCTAATAAGTTTAGATATATAAAATTTTATTGAACTTTTTACCGTCTTTTACCCACCTCCTAAGAGCAATTACAAATTTGCATAAAGAATAATTTTAACACATTTTTTAGTTGAATTTCAAATATCTGATAAACACTATTAATATTTGTATGTAAAATGTGGTTCAATAAGAATAAAATAATTTTTTGGAGTATAGTAACTTTTGACTTTTATTTACCACAGTTAAAAGTAAATTGGGTAATTAAGGGTACAAATAATATCATAATTATCTTAACACATGTCCTAATTCTATTGGATAAGTGTAATTCGACCAAAAAACAACCATAGGATTGAAATATTTCCCTCTTTGGTCCACATGTATTAGATTAGGACATTTATTATTATTTTATTTAAAGAAGAGTTAAAAGGGTTACATTCAATGTTTAATAAATAATCCATTGTTAATATAGGGTTACACACAATATAAATTAATCTATAAATATTCATTAAAAAGAAAAAAATATTTCCTACATAATCGTATTTTATTTATAATTTATAGGCATTATATAATTTAATTTATTTATGACACAATGATGATGCAGTAATTACCTTATTATGGAAATATTAACGCAATTGATATTATAAATATCCAAATACATTTGAATGAAGACTTATGATTAATTAAACTAATTTAATATTTTAATATTACATTTTAGTTTTGGTTAAATAAATTTTACTCTATGTGATAATGTTTTTATGGATTAAAAAATCAAATACTAAATAGTGTAAAAATTAACATAATTTAGTTTTTAAAAAAAATACTATAATATTAATTGAAATAATATTTCTAAAAATATATGTATATGCTGAAGGACTTATATAAAGTTATATATATTAATAATTAACAACATTAGGTTCTCATGGCTTGTTATAGAATTTTTATTAACCATATAATATAAAAATACAAAGAGACATGTAAAATAAAAAATATTTTTCTAAGAGTTAAATCTTAAAGATAAGGATAATATGATGACCTAAACATGTCTAAAACCTACTGGTTTAAAGGTGTTAGAACTATACTTATCAAAGGCTACAAATAATTCATTTTGGAGCCATTATAATTAGAAACATATTTTATTATAAAATAATATTTCACGCTTTTCCTAATGTGACCCTCACCTCTTATAAAATGAAACTTCCCCTTCTCTTAATTTCACAGCCCTAAATCCATTTTCCTTGGGAAAAACCTACCTAAGTATCCTCCCAATAGTCCTCAATTTATTTTAGAGTCATTGCATTGGTCATAATTAAATCCTATAGATCCATTCTGATCAAATCAAAAAGAAGAACCCGAAGAAGAGGTAAATATTTTATCACGTCTTTCAAGTTCTTTTTTTATTCCACTTCCTCTATATTTGTGGATTCCATTTTAAAATAAAAAATTTCATATATTATATATACTGTGACTCTATTATAAAAATGGTGAAAAGATATTCATTATTCTATCGATCCAATAATTTACAATGTAACCATACGTGTGAACGTAAGGATTGTCGTCTCCACGTCGTGGTGTAGTATGTTGTTAAAACACTTCATTATTTGGATGGTTATAATAATGAGAATAAATGATGTAAATAATACATATAACATGTTCAAAATTTTGTATATATGATATACCATCCAATTATATTTGACTTCTCCACCAATGTAGTGATATTTTCACTCATGCGTACGTACGGATTACCGTCTCCATGAACGCGATGAGATTCATTCCCCATCGTACGCATTCAAGAATAATTTTAATTTTATGATTAATAATAATTTTTTTGAACATAATATCATTAATTATATGAATAAAATACATCATATCCATAATAAATATGGATTACATAACCAATCACATAAGGGAAAATGAATCAGTTAACACCTGAAACAATGATAGTACTAATATATTATTAACAATGAAATATTATAAGATCATTTATGATATCATATTTATGTATATATTTCATTTATAATTTAATAAAAACGTTTTAAATATAATACAATAGGTTAACATACCATCTACTACGAAAAAGTACATGGTAATGGAAAATATTACCATCTCTTTTTATCTGAGGTTGTTTTTATGTGAGTATCTACTAGGACCTCTTTATCATCGACATGCATGTTTCATAAAAATATATTAAAAAGGAATATTTTATGGTTTTATGGAAGGTACTCTTTAAGAAGATCATTATTTTAAATGGTTTAAATATTTATTCTTCTTAATAATTCTCATTAATTTCCATGTTTTCAAAATAGATTTTACGAATTTATTTATATAAACAATAATGTTTTTAAAATTTTAATTTCCATAAAATTTTTCTAAGTGGTATGGGACACTTTTATTAAAAAATGTCTTTAAAAGTATTCCTTTATATATTATTTGACTTTTAAATAACATAAAAATGATATATTTTTCTCAAATTGTTTTGATTTCATTTATGTCAACATTTCTGTATAGATTTTACACTTGTTTGATGTTGATTCATCATGATAAAAATCTACCATATTGTATTGAATGTTTTATGATATGTTTGACTATGGATGTGTTATTTTTATACCATTCATGGTTTATGGTTAAAGTATTAAAATTTTGTATGCTAGTTTTAATACGAATTTTTATGTTATGTTTAAACATTTTTATATGAGGAATGCATTGGAATTAGTAAATGAAGAGTGGATCCCTATACTTCTCCTCGATGCATCGATAGGTCTCATGAGACAAAATAGTTTCTTGGAACAAGTCCTTGACAAAATCATATTTGAATTATTGGCACAAGGCCTTGACTAGGTGGTTATGAAGACTAGAATTATGCATTCCATAATTATGAATGTGGCTACGGATATTGCATGTCATTATTAGATTAGTAGAATATCTATGTGAATAAGTAAATGGAATAATTTGATTTTATCTTTTCCATATTATGCTGAAGTGTATATTATAAATGGATTTTTTTAGACTTATACATTACCTTAAATGATTATACTTATTTACAAAAGATTCCACTATATTGTTATCCTTTCTGAGCATATGAGCTCACCCCTTTATATGTTTTATTTTTCCTGGAATTTGAAGAAGTATTTTATGGTTGACCTACAGGTATAGGATAATGATATAAGTGTGTTCAAAAGGGGACAAAATGTTGTTGATGTTTTTATTTCAGGAAGTAATATAAAACTTATGAATATATATTCTACTTATAATGATACTAAACTGATTGGTATTTCGGGACATGATTTCATGTATCATGTCAATGTTATGAAATAATTCACAAACTCTAGGTAACTGGGGTCGGGGCGTTATATTTGGTATCAGAGGAATTTTAATAAAATCCTTGTAACTATATTTAGAAAAAATATTATTAGAAAACGTTACCCTAAGATAGACTTTGAGGAATACTATAAAAGAACTTCCTAAAAAATTGGTACTGTATATATTTTTTTATTTTTCCAAAAAATACATCCCTGTCTGGATACGAGTAGGAAGAGGCGGCTCTAGCATAGAACAAATTAGGGGTAAAACCTGAAAACACTGCTTTGAGCTGGACTCGAACAAGAATTGGTGCACGACAACGAGGCTTGATGCACTATTTGTTACGACATCCCTGGGGGATATGCTTAGGATAATACTTATTTTCATTAAAAACCATTTTGAAATATTTATGAGTTTATAAGTTCTCAAAGAAAACATTTTTATGATTATGTATGATATCCATAAATTGTTCAATTTATGATAAGAGTTTTACAAGTTCGGAATTATGGATTTTGGTTCAAAACTAATATATAGAATGCCATTGTATATAAATGGATCCTAGTGGACAGAATTTAAACCATATTAAATTATGTAATCCATGTAGTTATTCCCCTCATTCTCATGATTATTTTAGTGGAGATGGCAATGAAACTGTTGCGGACAGGTTATCACCATTCTGGGACAACTCATATAGGTTATGAATAATAACCTTACGCGTATGGAGCATTCTGATCCACAATGCAGATGATCAATGTAAGATTGAATCATGAGGCAAAAAACACCAATATTCATTGGCTCCAAAAATCAATTTTTACATGAACAATGGATATGTTCCTTGGAAAAATTATTTCATGCTTTGGGGAGTAGTAAAAGGGAAAAGGTTTTCATGTCCGTTTATCACCTCAATGGAGATGCAGATCAATGGTGGTCAATAATTCAAAACACAAAGAGGATGAAGAAGTATAAAGAATGGAATATAGGAAGTTTAAATAGTTTTTCTTAGAAAAATACTTTCCTCATGACCATGGAGTGAATTTTGAAATGTAATTTATGAGTTTGAGACAAAAAGAGGATGATATTGTCGCAATGTATGAAGCTAACTTTTCAAGGATAATATGGCATGTTGTAGATTATATACGTAACCCATGAAGTAATATTGATCATTTGTTGTATGGTTTAAAACCATTTCTCTGTTGAGAATTAGTCTCACAATCCTTTTCATCGTATGAAGATATTGTCTCATGTGCTATAAAGATAGAAAAAGAATTCTCTATGTCATATGATTTTAATGAAAATCAAGAGAAGTAGTGATCTCCTAAACACTCTAAGAATGAAAATAAGAATCAAGGAAGAGGGGAAGTGTTGAATTTCCACCCTGTGATAATTATAGAAGGAATCACCCCGGTTCCGGTCTAAAAGGAAAAAGAGTATGCTATAAATGTGGGCAGAAAGACCATCTTGCTAGTGATTGTAAGGAGATAAAATAAGATACCTATTTTTAATGCTAAAATTTTAGGGAGTTGGGAGATCATGAAAATGAATGTCATGTGGACTAGATAATATTACCTCAAGAAATATAATGGATGAAGGCCAAGATTATACGATCACTATGTATGAGGTTGAAGCTCTGAAAGACGTGGTGGTATGTAATTTAATGGTTGTCTCATGCTAAGACAATGCATTATGTGATTCTAGATCATCTCATTTTTTCAAATCATCCATGTTTCCTATGAAAATTAGATATTTCCAATATTATTTCACATGGGAGTTGTCAGTCAAAACTCCTAAGAGAAGTATCATTGGAATAATATTTTCTGAATGAGTCCCCATTAAGGCATATAAAAGATATTTTTCTACTTATGTAATCGTTATACCCATGACTAAATTTGATATAAACCTATGTATGGATTGTCTTTAGGAAAATGATGCAAAAAATTATTCTAAGAAGAAGGTGCTTACAATTCTCTATGATGATAAGGAGTACCTTATCTTTAGTGTAGAAATGTCACTCTCTAATTCTTATTTATATCCACCCCCAGTAGCTCTACTAAATTAAATTATTGGTGAGGATGAGAATGATATAATTATGTGTAAAGAAACAATGTTCGAATAGGCGACATACCTATTTTTCAAGAATATGTTGATGTGTTTCTAGAGGATTTACCGGGACATCCTTTAGAACGAGAAATTTAGTTTTCCATTTATTTAATTTCTGGTTCAAGGCCCATATCGATGACCCCTTATAGGATGGACACTATAGAATTAGTGTAACTAAAGAAACAACTTGAGGAATTGATTAATAAGGGATTTATTAGCCTTAGTTTTTCTCCATGGGGAGCCCCTATCCTTTCTGAAAATAATAAAGACAGATCTATGGGGTTCTGCATTTACTACAGGGAGATTAATGCTATTACAAAAATGAAAAAGTATCTTCTACCTCGCATTGATGATTTATTCAATGAACATCATGGAGCTCTATATTTTTCAAGGATTGAATTTTGATCAGTATATCATCAATTTTCTATGAAGAAGGAAGACATTCTGAAAATAGCATTTCAAACCATGTATGGGCATTATGAGTTTACAGTAATGCCTTTTGGATAGAGTAATGCACCCTCTGTCTTTAGGGATATAATGAATAGAGTTTTCAAAGAATATCTTGATTAATTTGTTGTGGTATTTATTGATAATATCTTTTTATACTCCAAATGCTACGAAGACCCTGAAAATCACGTGCACACTAATAAAATGACTCTTAGAAGAAATTAATTACATTGCATGTTTAAGATGTCTGAATTCTGGCTACATGAGATTTCATTTCTTGGCAATATTGTTTGTAAGGATGGAATCTAAGTTGATTTTTCAAATAAAAATTCAATCAAATAATGTCTAGCAATAACGAGTATAACAGAGGTACATAGTTTTATTGGTTTAGCAGGTTATTATCAACATTTCATCCAAAACGTTTCCCATTTGGCTAACCCATTAAACAATATCACATGTAATGGGGTTAAATTTTTTTGGTAAAAATATTGTGAAGAATGTTATGAAGAAATTAATAGATGAAAAGTTATTCTTCCTATATAAACTCAACTATCAGAGAATGATGAGTTTGTTATTTATAGTGATTCTTCAAATAAAGGACCTAGTTGTGTCTTTATGTAGAATGATAGAGTTATTTCCTATTCATCATGGTAGGTAAAAATTAATTAGAAAAACTATCAAACTCACAATCTTGAGTTAATTGCTGTAATATTCCCTATGAAGATATGGTGAAACTATCTCTTGGGTGAAAAATGTGAGATTTATACTAATCACAAGAGTTTGATATATATTTTCTCACAAAATAAACTAAACATGAGGCAAAGGAGATGGCTTTAACAACTCAATGATTATTATTGTGCAATAAAAAACCACTATGGGAAGGATAACAAGGTGGAAAATGATTTGAGCAGAATGTATCATGTAGTTTTGAACAAGATGATAGTTGAAAAGGATCATATTTTAATGGATATAGTAAATATGGATATGGGAATTATCATGGGAGGTGAAACATGAATACTTTTTAAATGGTTTCAAAACCATCTTTACTATAATGGATAAAAATTTCATAGGATGATGCTGTGAAGTTTCAAAAGAAAATTAACGATGTGAACGATGGGAGATTGATAGAATTCCTATTTGAAGATGATATTTTGAAATTTGGGATGAGTATTTGTGTTCCTGATATACAATATCTGACAAGGTAATTGTTAGATGATGATTATTTCTCCAATTTCTCTATACACCATGGTAGCACTATGATGTATATGGATTTTATTGAAAATATTTGGTCGGAAAACATAAAGAGAGAGATTGCTGATTTTGTGTCAACATGTATTGTTTTCCAACAAGTGAATGCTGTAAGAAAACATCCAAGAAAATCCACGAAACCTCTTCCCAAACCTGAGTAGAAATGGGATGATATTATGATAGACATTGTCACGTGGAGACCAAAGACTCCTAGAAGGAATGAGGCAATATGGTTAATTGCTGACCATCTTACCAAGTCAGCATATTTTCATGCTATAAGAGAAGATTTACTGCTTGAACGTTTAGCAGGACGGTATATTAATGATGTTGTAAGACTTCATAGAGTATCCCTATCAATGGTTTCTAATCATTATTCCCATTTTACATCAAGATTATAGAAAAGTCCATAGAAATCCCAAGATACATAACTTCATTAGAGCACTACCTAACACTATTAAACTGATTGTCAATCAAAATAGACTATTCAAACCTTATAAGACATGTGGATATCTTTCTCATTTGACGTTCAAGGTATGTGGGATAAATATTTACCTTTGGTAGAATTTTACTATAACAATAGCTTCCATTCAAACATTCTGATGGCACCATATAAAGCGTTATATGGAAGGATATGTCACACACCTACTGGTTGGGATGATGATGGTGAAAGAAAACTCATAGGCCCAGAACTTGTTGAGGAAACAACGAAAAATGTAAAGGTTATCCAAACCCACATCCAAGAAGCTCAATGTAGGCAAAAGAGTTATGTCGATAACCAAATAAGGGATTTGGAATTTCAGGTATGAGATCATGTTTTCTTAAAGGAAACTTCATGGATTTGTGTTATACGTTTCTGTAATAAGGGTAAATTGAGTCTCAGGTACATCATAACTTTCGAAAATCTAGAATGAATTGGATTTTTAGATTATCGTTCGACAATGCCTCCAATTCTCTATAATGTTCATGTTGTGTCCCATGTATCATTGTTGAGAAAATACACTCCCCACCCAATGAATGTGCTCACCTATGAGGAAATTGAACTGGAACCTAATATATCTTATTTTGAAGAGCCTATATAAATTCTTGATACAATAGAACAAGTGTTGGGAAACTAGAAGAATTGTCTGGTGAAAGTCCTATAGAGAAACCATAAGATGGAATTGGATAAGTGGGAATCTTTGGAACTTATTATGAAGAACCACCTGAATCTTTATGTTTAGTAGTATTATAGAAATTTTGAGGACGAAGTTATTTGAATGAGGGAAAAATGTAACACCCCATGGTTCCATGATATGTTTCCCTTTAAATAATGAAATAGCTTGCATTGTATAAAACACTGAGATTCTATCACACTGAGACCAATAAAACTAGACATTACAAATTGTAATACACACTTTTTGAAATATTATAAATTTTATCTTTCAAAATGTACATCATTTTTGGATTCCGAATATCGAAAGTATCATTGTTGGATTTTTTTTCTGAAAACATTCATTGTTTGTGGAATAGTGAAAAACATTGCGTTATTCGTTAAAACTGACATTTTATTTAAATAATTATTTATTTTATTTTAATTTATTTTTTGTGAAAATAGAAACATAATAACTATATATGTTCAACATAATTCATTTGAGTCACTTCATAATATGGATAAATATATAAACTTTTATAGAACTTTTTATGGTCGTTTACCCACCTCCTTGGAGAATTTTCAAATTTGCATAAAATATTATTTTACCTCTTCTATGAGTTGAATTTCAAAAATCTGAGAGACATAGTTAATATCAATATGTAAAATGTGGTTCAATAAGATGAAAATAAATTTTGGTGAATAGTAAATTTGGACTTTTATTTCCCAGAGTTAAGAGTAAATAGGGTAATTGAGTGTAAAAATGATATCATATTACCATAAAACATGTTTTAATTCTATTGGATAAGTATAATTCAACCAAAAACAATGTTAGGAATAAAATATGATCCTATTTGGACCACGTGGATTAGATTAGAGCATTTATTATTATTTTATTTTAAGAAGAGTTAAAAGAGTTAAATTCAATGTTTATTAACTAAACCATTTTTAATATAGGGATACACACAATATAAATTCTACAATAAATATTTATTGGAAATATAAAAATATATCCTAAAAAAATTTATTTTATTTATAATTTTTAGAAATTAAATAGTTTAATTTATTTATGACACAATGATGATGTAGTAATTAAATTATTAATGAAATATTAAAATAATTGATGTTATAAATATCCAAATAAATGAAAAATAAGACTTTTGATGAATTCCAAAAAATTTCCTGGTTAATAAGAAATGTTATTATTGGTTAAATAAATTTTATTATAAGTGATAATTTTTTTATGGATTTCAAAAAAATCAAATACTAAATATTGTCAAAATTGAAATAATAGAGTTTTTCAAACAAATACTATATTATTAATTGATATAATATTTCTAAAAATCTATGGTTCTCCCAAAGGACATAGATAAGGTTATATATATTAGTAATGATCCACTTTGGGTTTTCCTGGCTTATTTTAGTAAGTTTATTAACCATATAATATAAAAATACAGAGATACATGGTAAATGAAAAACTATTTAACTAAGACATAAATATAAAAGATGATGTTAAAATGATTACCTAAACCTATCTAAACCCAATTGTTTGAGCGGTTTTCGACCCATATCCACCTTATCGTTTAAATAATTTATTTTCGAGCCATTATAAACTGGAGATTATTTTATTATAAAACAATATGTCAAGCATTTCTTAAAGTGACCCTCACCTATCTTATAAAAAGACACTTTTTGTTCTCTTAAATTCACACCTCCAAAGCCATTCCACTCAGACAAACCCTATCCAAATATCCTCTCAACATTCCTCCCTTCGTCCTAGAGGCCTTCCATTGGTCATAAAGACACCCTATGGAGCCCTATTGATCAACTTAAATGGAAACACCCAAAGAAGGGGTAATAATTTCAACACCCTATTTCATGTTCTTTTCATCTTCCACTTCCTCTTTAGTTATTGTTTACATTCTAAAATAATAACTCAAGTATTTTATATATAATTTTATGTCATAATAAAAATCGTACAACCATATTTATTATTCTAACCATCTTAAAAATGAAAAAGTCACCATACATGTGTACGTACAGATTATCGTCTCCACGTCTTGGTAATGTTTGTTATTCAAACACTTCATTATTTTGATGGGAATAATAATGAGTATAACTAAGGAAAATAATAAATATAATATTTTAATTATTCTTTATATATGATATACCATCTAATTATATATGATCTCACCATCAATATAGTGATATCGTCACTCGTGTGTATGTACAGATTACCGTCTCCACGAACGCGATGAGATTCATTCCCCATCGAAATCATTCAAAAATATTTTTAATTTTATAATTAAAAATAATGTTAATGAACATAATATAATTCATAATATGAATTAGATACATCCTATCCCAAAAAAAATAGCTTACATAACCATTTATATAAAAGAAAATGAATCAGTTAACACCCAAAAAGATGATACTACTAAAATATTATTAACAATGAAATATTATAAGATCATATATGATATCATATTTATGTTTATAGTTCTTGTATAATATAATAATAATGATTTAACTATTATACAGGAGGTTAACATACCATCGTATATAGAAAGGTCTATTTTTAAGTGTTAATCTCAAATCTCTTTATTATCGGAGATTGTTTTTACGTGAGTATCAACTAAGACCTCTTAATCATCCACATAAATGATTCATAAAAATATTTTAAAAAGGAATATTTTACGGTTTTATTTAAGGGACACATTAAATAAATCATCATTTCAAATGGTTTAAATATTAATTCTTCTATAAAATTCTCATTAATGTCAATGTTTTCAAAATAGGTTTTAATTATTTATTTATATAGACATGAATGTTTTTAAAATGTTAATTCCATTCAAAAGATTCTTTGTGGTATGGGACACTTTGATACAAAAATGAATATAATTTTCTTACATTCAAAATTATGTGAATTTTAAATGATTTCAAAAAAATAAGGATATATTTCTCTCAAATTGATTTGATTTCATCTATGTCAACATTCTTGGATGGGGTTTACACTTGTTTGAAGTTTATTCATTATGATAAAAAAATATTCCATATTGTATTGACGGTTTTGTGATATGTTTAACTATGGATGTAATATTTTTATACCATTCATGGATTATGGTTAAAGAATTAACATTTGTTATACTAATTTTAATACAAATTTTTATGTTATTTTTAATCTTTTTCAAATGAGGAATGCATTGGACTCAGTAACTGACTGGTGGATCCCACTATAGCTCCTCAATGCATCGATAGGTCTCATGAGTCAAACTAGTGTCTTGGGACAAGGCCTTGACAAAATATTATTTGTAGTCTTGGAATAATTCCTTGACTATGTGGTTATGAAGTATGGCATTATGCATTCCATCATTATGAAAGTGGCTATTAATATTACATGTGATTATTCTACTAGAAGAATATACATGTGAATAATTAAATCACATTATTTGATTTTATATTTTCAATATTATGCTGATGTTTCATGTTTAAAAGTCTTTTTCATTAGTCTTATATATTTCCCTAAATTTTTATGCTTATTCACAAATTTTTTCTCTATATTGTTATCCTAACTAAGAATCTTAGCTTACCCCTTTCTATGTTTTATCTTTACCAATATTTGAAGAAGTATTTTATGGTTGACATATATGGATAGGCTAAGGATGCAGGTATGTTCAAGTGGGGACACAATGTTATTGAGGTTTTTATTTCATGATGTAACGTAAAACTTATGAATGTATCTAGTACTTCCAAGGCTACGAAACCAACCAGTCTTTCGAGACACAATTCCTTGTATCATGAAAATGTTTTCTAATAATGCACCGACTTTGGGTAACTATGGTCAGGCTGTTACAACAATAGATCCTAATGAACAATTAGATTCAATGCATCTTCATCTATATGGGCACATCACTCAATGGAGACATCCTTAATGGAAGATCTATGAAGTATCAATATATAGATATAACTCACGGATAATATTAGATTAGAATATCAATCAAGGTTGGAATAAATACCCAAAATCTCAATCTAATTCCCTTCCTATCACAAAAGAGACATATGGATTCTACTAATAGAGGAAGAAACTCTCTATTTAGAAAAACACCACAAACATCACCTATAACTCATCATGTCACCCCATGGGTATTACCATCATGATCCATGTGGAAATATACTTCTAATTCACTCGCCATATGTCTAGTTACTGACATGGGGGGAAACAACAGTAATATTCCTCCAATTGGTTTTACATTTTGGAGGTACAAATTTTATATACTCTAGTACACAATCTGTTCTTTCAAGGCCGCACATGATAATTTACTTCATCTGAACATGGCATATCAAAGACCAAGTAAAAGGAGTGTTTATCAAGTATATGGTGAGTACCTGATACGAGAAACATTTCAATGTTCCTCGCAGGATATGGAACATATATAGTCTTCTTTTTTTTTTCATTACACAGTGGGAAACCCATACAGGGTATGTCCATGTACTATACATGAAAATTTCCCCCTATACGGGTTGTCTGGACGTGTACATAGCTACATGGTCGAGTACTATTAAATTTTATGTATAAATATTTCATGTTATGTATGTTAAATAGATCATCTTTCCACAAATATTTAGGAAACATAGAATTTTTTACCTAAACTACAAGTGTTGTGACCATGATCCTCAATGTGAAACCCCTCAAATCATCCTGAATCACTGTTTTATTTCCAAAAAGCTACAGATTGACCCTCAAGGGATCCTAGAAAATCATATATGGTGAATAAAACATAAAAATGATCAATATATGTGTATTTTAAACAAAACATAATGTGTTTGGCCTTTAGGTAAATTCTACCAGATTTTAACTTGTTTTAAGCTCCATAGTTACCAAACAATGATCTAGAAAGTCCTAAGCTCTATGATGGAACCACCATACCTCTACCTCTCTTGATATATCTCCAAATGTACCTCAAAATTTGTATCTACTTCAAGTTGATGTAGATCCTACAATAGTGGGCATGAGATGATATGGAGGGAAAAAGTATGAAGTAATAAAAGAAAAATAAAAAGAAAATAAAAAGGAAAATGAAAAAGGGAATAGTACGGGTCCAACCATGATATCTAAAATGAGTTTATGACCCACCATGGAACCCACCCTTACAAACTCAATAATGGATAAGGATTATATGTCAAAAACTATGTTTAATAGATATGTCTGATCAAACCTCTACGAATAATTTCGTCTTAATTTATCAATTATTAAATATTGATTATTTTTATAAATTTTTAATGGTCTGTAATTCCATAAAAATCATATAATATGGTAAACACCAAATTCTAGGACCAAAAATGTTTCCATAAATATTATCTCAGATCATCTTTTAGGGTAAAATTACAATTTCTCCCTAGATGAATCTCATTAAAGAAATAGATTTTTTATTAAAATTCTATTTCAAAAAATATGTTTCCTATGAAATTTTTTGATATAAAAATGCTTCTAGATAATTTAATTAACATTTTACTTTATGATTCTCAATCCATTGAAATTATTAAACATCACTTGTGAACACATACAAATTTACACCTGTTGAAATTAGAGTAAATAATTTTTCAATACTGATTCATTTGAATGATTATAAAACATTATATAAGGAATACATATATTAATTATGACATAATAAAGACTCGATAGCCGATGGATAATTTATATATGTAATTAGACCATATTTTACCAATAAAAATATAAAATAAACATGATATAGTAAACAATTCAAATGATGAAAATAATGAATGATTGTAAATAAAAAAAGATAATAAGATTTTATAAGTGAACCATGACTGTTATTATAAGTATGAATATTTTGATGTTGTGTAATTATAAAAAATATATATTATTAATCTATAGGGAAGATAGAATTATATGTTATACATACGTGAGGTAAGATATTTATATTTCCATCTCATTTATATGTGATTTTTTTATTCCCATTTCATATGGGATAATTTTCTGATTCTAATATCATAAAAATATATTCTTGTCCTCTAGTTTTATATTAGATTAAAATTTATATTTACCATTTATTCTCTTCAACGGTAGAGAATCAGTAATTATGTTACACATAACAGTTTCTCATCCCACTTTTTTTAGTGATACAATTCTTATATTATATATATTTATCCTTCAAGTGGTGTATATAATATCCTATTGATATGAAAAATCAGAATATATTTACATTTATGGAGTTTAATGTTTCATTTGATTTCAATGTGTTATTATTAAAATGTAACTATATTGGTATTTATTTAAGATCCAATTATTTAATGTGATTGAATATGAATAAATATCCAAGGAAGAAATTTTTAAATCTATATCCCAATATTATAATGTATATTGTTCTCATAAGGTTATTATATATATTCCTTTTATTCCTTTAATTTCCAACAATCTATTTTAAAAAATTAAAACAAATGTAATGGAAACTGATATTTGTTTTTATCATGTTAGGAATATTTATCATTTATATCTATTTTTTCCTTAAAATGATTTCAAAAACATTAATAACATTACATAATTATTAAACAATGTAATATTTACCAATGTTACAATATAAAAAAATTAAAAGTAATAGTCTTATCATTTTCTGAATTTTGTACTTGTTACCAATAGTGGGAATAAAATTATTAATCTAAAATGTACCTAATGATTCACTTTCAAAATATTCATCAATAATATTTACATGTTATAATTCATCACATGTTTCCATGATTTTATTCACATGAAACTGTATTAGTGATATTCTATTTATTTTTAAATTTTTAGTAAGTGATTTCAAAATGAATAGTTTATATTCATCATGAAATATTCTCATGATATTATAGAGTTATTTTCATAGATGAAAAAATTATTTTTATATTTAATATTCCTCATTGAGAATATAATCTAATAATAACATTTTAATTCATATTCTCAATGTTTTATGATTATTATAATGAAAATTTGATTTAACCTACTTTATTTATAAGTAATATGATAGAGAAAAGTTTTATTTTTTTTATTATCATGTAGAAAACATATGAATTGGTTTTGGATATATGATAGGTGGGAATTTAATAGCACTATAAATAATTTTTTGGGGTTAAATTTCTATTATCTTAGAAGATAAATGATAGGTTTCCCAATCCTAATAGACTGTACAAGGTAATATATCCCAAGGAAAATAAACATTTCGAAGGAGGATATCCTAATATAAAATGTGGGTGTATGAGAGGATTGGGAAATTCCAACTTATGATTGATATCTTGGTATATATTATCGAAAAATAATTAAAATTATTATGATTCTTCATCACATTTTTTACTCTATTATGTATTGTTCCTGTTTGGAAGTAATAATAGCTTGGATCATTATCATTGATTATCTTATGAATCGTGTTTTGAACCAAAAATGAATTATTATATTATTAAATTTTATAATATATGATTTTTTTGTATGATTTTCATTTGTTAAACACATGATAAAATATATATATGAATTTATTATTATCAACTATTCCTATTAACTTATATATATAATTTTTACCCTTACAAGGCATAAGTTTTCAACCATTCTTTTTGTAACAGCCCAAGATTTTATAAAAAATATTCTTTTTAATTTAATGTCTTGTGTTGTACGCTACACCAAAAAGAGCTTGCACAACACACATCCTTGACTTGCCTTGCATTACACTCAATCGCGACCTTCCTCGATAGCGTGTGTAATACGCAATACCGAGTTTCACTAAACAACGATATGCTATTAAAATATTATTAAAACTAGCCGATATGAATAGTAATAACCACTTTTTAAAATTCTGTAAATCTTATTTTTCAAAATGAACTTCATTTTTGGATTCGGAGTATCGAATTTAGCCTAAGGTGAAATTTTGGTACTTTTCGGATAACTTTCATATTCTGATGAATAGTGAAAATTACTAAATTATAATTAAAAACAACTTTTTTAATCGAAATAATTAATAGTGATAAATTATTAATTAGAGTGGTTTTAAAGTATATTTAGAATATATTTTTACAATTTAATACAATTTTGGTCATTGGATGTAATTTCACATTTAAACCAGACATAATCAAGTGTCAATCTTTTGATAGATATTGTTTCTTAAAAACACGCTATTTGTTTTAACAGCGGGATTTAATTATAAAATTAATTAATGAAAATTCTATGATATTAATTTGGTAAAATAGACTTCATTTTTGAATTCGGAATATGAAATATAGCTTAGGATGAAATTTTGGCATTTTTCTGAAAACTTTCAATTTTTGATGAATAGTGAAACCACTAAGTGGTAGGTTAAAAACTGAATTTTGCATAAAACTAAATTTTACCGCTTCTGTGAATGGAATTTCAAAAATCCGACAGACACGGTTAATATCAAGGACTAAAATGTGGTTCAATGAGATGAAAATAATTTTTTGGTGAATAGTAACTTTTTAATTTTTTTACCGCGGTTAATAGTAAATAGGGTAACTAAGGGTAAATATGATATTAATATTACCCTAACACATGACCTAATTCTATTGGACAAGTGTAATTCGACCAAAAACAAACTTAGGAATAAAATATGACCATTTAGGCCCACTTGGATTAGATTAGGACATTTATTATTAATTTATTTAAAGAAGGGTTAAAAGAGTTAAAATCAAAGTCTATTTACTAAAACATTTTTAATATGGGGTTATACATAAGCTAAATTCGATTGTAAATATTCATTAGAAAGATAACAAGATTTTCTACATGATTGTATTTTATTTGTAATTTTTAGACATAAAATAATTTAATTTATTTATGACACAACGATGATGCAGTAATTATCTTATTAATGAAATATTGACACAGTTGATGTTATAAACACCAAAATAAATGTAATTTGAGATTTTTTATGAATTCCACTAATTTTATAGGTTACTATGATATATTAATGTTGATTTATTCAACTTGTTTCGAACATTTAATTCTGTTATGACTTTCACAAAAATCATATATCAAATAGTGTCAAAATTGACACAAAATAGTTTTTTAAATCAAATATTATATTATTAATTGTTATTGTATTCATAAAAATATAAGGTTCGGCCAAATGACTTAGATAAGGATATATATATTAATAATAAACAATTTGGGGTTCGTTTGGCATGTTATAGTAAGTTTATTAACCATATAGTGAAAGAAAACAAAAAGACATGGTAAAAGTTAAATTATTTAACTTAGAGTTAAATTTAATTGATAATGTTAAAATAATATCCTAAACTTGTCTAAATTCTATTGGTTTATAGGATTTCGACCCCTCCCCACCTTATCTTCGAAATAAGACCCTTTGAAACCATTATAAACCGATTTTGACTTTAATATAAAATAATATTTTGAGATATTCCTAAGGTGCCCCTCTCCTCCCCTATAAAAGGACTCCTCCTCCCCCTCCACCTCACACCAATTTGAGCACTCAAGATCGGCCAACCCCTGCCAAAATCCCTTCTCCACTTCACTAGAAACATCCTAGAGGTTCTGTTCTTCCTCAAAGACCAATTTTAGGGCCCTAAGAGGAGGTCTCAAAGAGGCACTTCAAAGAAGAGGTAATTACCGTTACCAATTCTTTCATCTTTATTTCTTCTTCCACTTCTTCTTCTTTGGTTGTTTCATTATGAAGTAATAACATCAGTATCACTCATATACTGATATGTTATTATAAGTATGAATCAACCCTATTTCACCATCTATCCATCCTACGGAAAAAGAAATCACCGCGCGTGCGTACGTACGGAATACCGTCTCCACGCCGTGGTGTAATCTATTTTCCACCACCACCTTACATGGATGGGTATAATGGTGTAAAGAATAACTATACATAGTTATTACAACATCATATTGATTCTGATATATTGTATAATCCACTCCAATTCAATTCAATATTTATAGAAATGATATCATCGCTCGTGCGTACGTACGGACTACCGTCTCCACGACGCGATGAGATTCATTCTCCATGTTAACCATTTAAGAATGATTATAATGTATATATAAGAAATAATAATGAAATATATGACATTATAAAGCTACTGGATTTATGTATATATATACATATGTATGTCATCTACTTACTTCCATTTCAAGACAATAAGGAAAGAAAAACAGCGTTCATGCGTACGTACGGACTACCGTCTCCATGAACGGTGTTTTTCATTTCATTTATCTATCTATTATATATATATATATACTGAATATATATGATATATAAATCATATTTTATATTCTGGAAGTAAGTAAATCATGATATAAGTAATAATGATGTCAAGAACAACAAGTCAAAACACCTACGATAAATGAAACGATTTTACCCAAAACGCTTCTTTAACATGGAATTTACAAACGAACGGGTAATATAATGTCATAAGTGAACCATATATGATATCATAACAATGAATATGATTCTGTAATAAGTCAATGACATTATTTAAATCATTATACAGGAGGTTCAGACACATACGAAGCAAATTGGACCTAAGGTAAGGGAAATATCACAATCTCACTTTTATCCGAGATTGTTTTTTCTTTGGTAATTACTGGGGTGTATTTTATCATCCACATCCAAGTTCCCTCAATATGTAATATTATTTCCATACTTCTAAAATAGTTTATATCCTATTTTACCCTTCTTTGAGTTTTTAGTAAAAGATATGAAAGGAATCTTTTGTCGTTTTTTCGTACGAGGTACTTTTTGACTTTTCCGAAAAAAGTACGAAGAATGTTTTTTTTAACTTATACGGCATGAATGGATTTTTAAAACATTATTTCCAAGAAGCTTCCTTTACAAGTTTTCAAGTTTATTTTTAATCAAATTCTTTTATTTTAAAGTCGTATGACATGTTATGAAAGGAAAAATGTTTTTGAAGAAGAAAGGATATTTTTCTCAAGAATGGAGTTCAAGTGTTTTATCAAAATTATTTTCCATATAAGATAATAAAAGGGTTCTGTTTTTATCCCTATTATTACATTGGTTTGATTATGTTGTGATGAAAATATTTTTTATGAATTCCTTTATCGTATATGAATTGTTTTATGATGTCATGTTGTTTAAGAATCCCATTTTTATTACATGGGTTACGCTATGATGTATGGTTTATGATTATGTGGCACACATAAGAAAGGATTCATTATAAGATGGGTGGGACCTATATCTCCCTCCAATGCATTGGGTAAAGATTTTATATCTCATGAGATAGACAGGGCTGGAATGGTAGGTTATACCGGTTCAGTGAAACAGGACTGAAACGAGGGTTACTCGATTCAGAAAGGGACTTTGTCCATAAGATAGTCTTGGCATTGAGTCTTGACTAACAAGAAATGATTCTCTATGATTATGTGTGTATGCCCCAAAGTTTCCTGTTTTAAGTTATGATTATTGGGATTACATTTCACTTCTATGATTTATCCCATGTTATGATATTATGAGCTTTTTTTTGTAGGTTAAGATTTCCAAAAGCTATGTTCTTATATATATGATGTGATTGATATTTCTTTTGTTTACCCTTACTGAGCATTTGAGCTCACCCTTTTATGTTTTATTTTCCCCAGGATATAAAGAAAGGTTTTAGGTAAAAAAAAGTGGATGACCTTTATGGGAGATATTGAAGAACTTTCACCACGATTAGACGATTACGTTCTGAGTTTCCAAAGAAACTAAACTATTACGATCCTTTAGTGTGTGTTTTGGTTATGTACTAAGTATTCCGCAAATGTAATGTAATGTCCGTGTACGTCAAGCTTCGGGTCTCTACAGTTGGTATCAGAGGAAAGGTTTAGTCAACCTTTGGAAACATGGATGCGAAAACGTTAGTAAGATTCCTAGAGATATTTCTAAGGTATGTCTAGGGATTTCCCTAGGGATAAGTATACGTATAGGTTATAGTAATAGAATTACGCTAACGATCATAGAATTAATCCTAAGATGTTGGATATTGAAGGTAATCCCCCTTTATTATGTTGTTTTCCCTAGCATGATTTTTGCCTCTCACACTATTCTTTTTGGGTTTTAGACGATGGCTGGAACCCGAAGGAACCGTGTTGATCAATGCAATGGACAATGCAATGATTGCCCTCCTGAACAAACAAATGTTATGGGAGATGGAGTGCAAAATCTTATTTCTATACTTACACAAGCTATGAATCATTATGGACATCCAAATGAGCAGAGAAGGGAACAATATTCTATTGAGTCCTTCATGAGGCAACGTCCACCTTCTTTCAGTGGGACTTCCGATCCACTTGTTGCTGAACAATGGATCCGTACCACTGAAATGATATTTTCAGTTCTTCAATGTTCTGAACATGATAAAGTCATCTTAGCAGTATATCGTTTGGAAGGTGAAGCTGATCAATGGTGGAATCTTATCAAGAATACGAGTCCAAGGGATGAAATTGAGTCCATGGAATGGGACGAGTTCAAGAACTTGTTTTTCAGTAAGTACTTCCCTAGTATTCTTCGAACAAAGATGGAAAAGGAGTTTATTGAGCTGAAGCAGAAGGATGATGAATCTGTTGGTATATACGAAGCGAATTTTACAAGACTTGCAAGGTATGCATCTGGCATTATCATCCAACCTGAAAGTAAAGTTGTTCGATTTTTCAGTGGCTTAAAACCAAGTCTTCGAAGGGCATTATCTATAAGAGACTTCAGTAGCTATGAAGAAATTGTGCGTTGTGCTATCAAGGTAGAAATGGAAGTTGGTGTTACATATCCATCTCATGGTTTTGACAAGAAACGAAAGATGGAGTTCAAGGAGAAATCTCATAATAATGGTGAAAAGAAGATGAATGTTTCCTTATGCACAAAGTGTGGAAAGAAGCATGGTGGAGATTGTCTTAAAGGAACTAGAAAATGTTTTAAGTGTGGAAAAGAAGGTCATCGAGCAGCTGAGTGTCGAAGTAATGGAAAAAGGGTTTCTAATGATGTGAATAAAGCAAACACTGCAGAGAACGCACCACCAACACTTCAATGCTTCAAGTGCAAGGAAATGGGGCATTATGCTAATAATTGCCCTAATCCAAGTGTTAGTGATGATCAACATGAGCAACCACTGAAGGCAAAGGACAAAGGGAAGTCACATGCGATCACTATTGGCGATGTTGAATATGATAACGATGTGGTGGAATGATTAAGCGTTTATGTAATGGGATTCCAAAATAATGTTGTATCATTGAGTATTGCAATATTTATTGATGTGGTATTCAAAGTGATTGAGAAATTTTTTTTGGAAATAAGATTATATGCGCATAATGAAGACGAGAAAATGAAATGATTAATAGTATTCATGATCTCATGATTGATATAAGGACTAAGTGATATCATGGATTGAGTATATAGAATTTTGAGGATTTTGGTATGTGGAAAGTGTTAACTTTTAACTGCATTCATGTTTTCACTAAGGTATTCAAGAGAATACATGATTAAGGACTTTGAATGTTTAGAATGTGACCAACAAAACATATCTTATGATATATGGGGATCAACGATGGTATTAAATCTCTGGTAATCGTTTTCACTATGTTATGAGAGTGGACTGCAGTATTATGGATAAGCCTAAAGATTGAAATGAATTATGTTGGACATAATTGATTATTGTTTAAGGATAGAAGTTTTTTTTTCAATATTATTGATGGGATGTTATAGTAATGTAGTTTTAGAAAAAAGGACAACCTGCAGGACGGGCGACAGCCCATCGCTTCGGACAAGGCTGTAGGAATCGAACCCACAACCGAAGTGCGACTGGCCTTTATCGCCTACCACTGACCTACAGGAAGTCCCTGTTTAGTAGAAAATAGTTTTATTATATTAAGCAGTATGATATATGAAGTATAAGTCCATTTTAGGAACTATATATGATTAATCTCACTATAGATCGACTTATGTATATAATTTTTGCTAACCTTTTGTTTGAGACAGATGGAATGACCCGTCATTCTATCACATGATCTGCTAACACTTCACGAATAACAAATTCAACTTCATTTATTTAAGAGATGAAGTGGAAATTGTTCTAGGCACGAACAATAGTGAGATTGTACCAAAATAAAGAAAGTATTTATTCCAATTCAAATTTTCAACTTTAGGGAAATGATCTTGAAAACCAAAAATGTTGTCCTAGTGATCTTATACCTGATGAATCGGATGGTACCTTAGATCGTCACAAATTTATGGATTTGTGATTATTGGCTTTTCCATAGCCATGTTCTCTACCACTCTCCATCAGAACATGATGGTTAGATTTCTCTTCCATATCCATATTTTCACCTATGTGGAAACCCAATGATTAGTTTATTTGGGTAACCGTTATGTTTCATACTTTTGTTTTTAAAGATTGGTTTTGATATTCCTTTTTACGATGTGGGTTTCTATTAAAGAAACTTTCAAATAGTAAACCATTTATAACCCCGACGAATTTCGAGGGCGAAATTCATTTTAAGGGGGGTAGAATGTAACAGCCCAAGATTTTATAAAAAATATTCTTTTTAATTTAATGTCTTGTGTTGTACGCTACACCAAAAAGAGCTTGCACAACACGCATCCTTGACTTGCCTTGCATTACACTCAATCGCGACCTTCCTCGATAGCGTGTGTAATACGCAATACCGAGTTTCACTAAACAACGATATGCTATTAAAATATTATTAAAACTAGCCGGTATGAATAGTAATAACCACTTTTTAAAATTCTGTAAATCTTATTTTTCAAAATGAACTTCATTTTTGGATTCGGAGTATCGAATTTAGCCTAAGGTGAAATTTTGGTACTTTTCGGATAACTTGCATATTCTGATGAATAGTGAAAATTACTAAATTATAATTAAAAACAACTTTTTTAATCGAAATAATTAATAGTGATAAATTATTAATTAGAGTGGTTTTAAAGTATATTTAGAATATATTTTTACAATTTAATACAATTTTTGTCATTGGATGTAATTTCACATTTAAACCAGACATAATCAAGTGTCAATCTTTTGATAGATATTGTTTCTTAAAAGCACGCTATTTGTTTTAACAGCGGGATTTAATTATAAAATTAATTAATGCAAATTCTATGATATTAATTTGGTAAAATAGACTTCATTTTTGAATTCGGAATATGAAATATAGCTTAGGATGAAATTTTGGCATTTTTCTGAAAACTTTCAATTTTTGATGAATAGTAAAACCACTAAGTGGTAGGTTAAAAACTGAATTTTGCATAAAACTAAATTTTACCGCTTCTGTGAATGGAATTTCAAAAATCCAACAGACACGGTTAATATCAAGGACTAAAATGTGGTTCAATGAGATGAAAATAATTTTTTGGTGAATAGTAACTTTTTAATTTTTTTTACCGCGGTTAATAGTAAATAGGGTAACTAAGGGTAAATATGATATTAATATTACCCTAACACATGACCTAATTCTATTGGACAAGTGTAATTCGACCAAAAACAAACTTAGGAATAAAATATGACCATTTAGGCCCACTTGGATTAGATTAGGACATTTATTATTAATTTATTTAAAGAAGGGTTAAAAGAGTTAAAATCAAAGTTTATTTACTAAAACATTTTTAATATGGGGATATACATACGATAAATTCGATTGTAAATATTCATTAGAAAGATAACAAGATTTCCTACATGATTGTAATTTATTTGTAATTTTTAGACATAAAATAATTTAATTTATTTATGACACAACGATGATGCAGTAATTATCTTATTAATGAAATATTGACATAGTTGATGTTATAAACACCAAAATAAATGTAATTTGAGATTTTTTATGAATTCCACTAATTTTATAGGTTACTATGATATATTAATGTTGATTTATTCAACTTTGTTCGAACATTTAATTCTGTTATGACTTTCACAAAAATCATATATCAAATAGTGTCAAAATTGACACAAAATAGTTTTTTAAATCAAATATTATATTATTAATTGTTATTGTATTCATAAAAATCTAAGGTTCGGCCAAATGACTTAGATAAGGATATATATATTAATAATAAACAATTTGGGGTTCGTTTTGCATGTTATAGTAAGTTTATTAACCATATAGTGAAAGAAAACAAAAAGACATGGTAAAAGTTAAATTATTTAACTTAGAGTTAAATTTAATTGATAATGTTAAAATAATATCCTAAACTTGTCTAAATTCTATTGGTTGATAGGATTTCGACCCCTCCCCACCTTATCTTCGAAATAAGACCCTTTGGAACCATTATAATCCGATTTTGACTTTAATATAAAATAATATTTTGAAATATTCATAAGGTGCCCCTCTCCTCCCCTATAAAAGGACACCTCCTCCCCCTCCTCCTCACACCAATTTGAGCACTCAAGATCGGCCAAACCCTGCCAAAATCCCTTCTCCACTTCACTAGAAACATCCTAGAGGTTCTGTTCTTCCTCAAAGACCAATTTTAGGGCCCTAAGAGGAGGTCTCAAAGAGGCACTTCAAAGAAGAGGTAATTACCGTTACCAATTCTTTCATCTTTATTTCTTCTTCCACTTCTTCTTCTTTGGTTGTTTCATTATGAAGTAATAACATCAGTATCACTCATATACTGATATGTTATTATAAGTATGAATCAACCCTATTTCACCATCTATCCATCCTACGGAGAAAGAAATCATCGCGCGTGCGTACGTACGGAATACCGTCTCCACGCCGTGGTGTAATCTATTTTCCACCACCACCTTACATGGATGGGTATAATGGTGTAAAGAATAACTATACATAGTTATTACAACATCATATTGATTCTGATATATTGTATAATCCACTCCAATTCAATTCAATATTTATAGAAATGATATCATCGCTCGTGCGTACGTACGGACTACCGTCTCCACGACGCGATGAGATTCATTCTCCATGTTAACCATTTAAGAATGATTATAATGTATATATAAGAAATAATAATGAAATATATGACATTATAAAGCTACTGGATTTATGTATATATATACATATGTATGTCATCTACTTACTTCCATTTCAAGACAATAAGGAAAGAAAAACAGCGTTCATGCGTACGTACGGACTACCGTCTCCATGAACGGTGTTTTTCATTTCATTTATCTATCTATTATATATATATATATACTGAATATATATGATATATAAATCATATTTTATATTCTGGAAGAAAGTAAATCATGATATAAGTAATAATGATGTCAAGAACAACAAGTCAAAACACCTACGATAAATGAAACGATTTTACCCAAAACGCTTCTTTAACATGGAATTTACAAAAGAACGGGTAATATAATGTCATAAGTGAACCATATATGATATCATAACAATGAATATGATTCTGTAATAAGTCAATGACATTATTTAAATCATTATACAGGAGGTTCGGACACATACGAAGCAAATTGGACCTAAGGTAAGGGAAATATCACAATCTCACTTTTATCCGAGATTGTTTTTACTTTGGTAATTACTGGGGTGTATTTTATCATCCACATCCAAGTTCCCTCAATATGTAATATTATTTCCATACTTCTAAAATAGTTTATATCCAATTTTACCCTTCTTTGAGTTTTTAGTAAATGATATGAAAGGAATCTTTTGTCGTTTTTTCGTACGAGGTACTTTTTGACTTTTCCGAAAAAAGTACGAAGAATGTTTTTTTTTACTTATACGGCATGAATGGATTTTTAAAACATTATTTCCAAGAAGCTTCCTTTACAAGTTTTCAAGTTTATTTTTAATCAAATTCTTTTATTTTAAAGTCGTATGACATGTTATGAAAGGAAAAATGTTTTTGAAGAAGAAAGGATATTTTTCTCAAGAATGGAGTTCAAGTGTTTTATCAAAATTATTTTCCATATAAGATAATAAAAGGGTTCTGTTTTTATCCCTATTATTACATTGGTTTGATTATGTTGTGATGAAAATATTTTTTATGAATTCCTTTATCGTATATGAATTGTTTTATGATGTCATGTTGTTTAAGAATCCCATTTTTATTACATGGGTTACGCTATGATGTATGGTTTATGATTATGTGGCACACATAAGAAAGGATTCATTATAAGATTGGTGGGACCTATATCTCCCTCCAATGCATTGGGTAAAGATTTTATATCTCATGAGATAGACAGGGCTGGAACGGTAGGTTATACCGGTTCAGTGAAACAGGACTGAAACGAGGGTTACTCGATTCAGAAAGGGACTTTGTCCACTAAGATAGTCTTGGCATTGAGTCTTGACTAACAAGAAATGATTCTCTATGATTATGTGTGTATGCCCCAAAGTTTCATGTTTTAAGTTATGATTATTGGGATTACATTTCACTTCTATGATTTATCCCATGTTATGATATTATGAGCTTTTTTTTGTAGGTTAAGATTTCCAAAAGCTATGTTCTTATATATATGATGTGATTGATATTTCTTTTGTATACCCTTACTGAGCATTTGAGCTCACCCTTTTATGTTTTCTTTTCCCCAGGATATAAAGAAAGGTTTTAGGTAAAAAAAAGTGGATGACCTTTATGGGAGATATTGAAGAACTTTCACCACGATTAGATGATTACGTTCTGAGTTTCCAAAGACACTAAACTATTACGATCCTTTAGTGTGTGTTTTGGTTATGTACTAAGTATTCCGCAAATGTAATGTAATGTCCATGTACATCAAGCTTCGGGTCTCTACACTTTTGTATCCTTTATCTTTGTTATGAATAAAGGTTTTATACAGGGTATTAATAATTATTATAATATTTGATTATATTTTTTTGAGAGATGTAAAAGATCATTAATAACATAAAATGATTATGTAGAAAAGATTAAAATATAGTAAACCTATATGGTCCCTAGAAATACATTATTGTTATATGTATTGAATATTAATCTAAAATATTATAATATTTAATTATGTTATGTCAGGGTTACCTATGTTAGTTTTGGTGGTTATATTAGTCACTTTTTGGATATTAGGATCAAAAATCATCTAGGATAAACCTTATGATATGATTATGTATAAATGATAAGGCAATTTCACGGAAAAGAAAAAAGATTTGTTTTAATAAAAAAACATCTCTTTCATGATACTACAATATAGATTCAAATGTGGAAAAGATTCACATTGGTCTAAAAACTACAAAATGGGGAGATCAGGTGTTAACTTGATTGACCATACTGTATGAAGATTGGTCTTATGAATACACACCTAAATCCATGCTACCATGGGATATTCATGGGTTAATTCGGGAATTTACTATAAACTACTATAATATATTTTAATATATGAATACCATGGATAAACGTGTTTATTCTTATAGTGTCATTGATTTTAAAAAAAATCATGATTTATACTTACTATTAATTATTTTTATTAACAATATTATCTTACAATTTGATTATTTTTTCTATGAAAATGTTAATTTTATAGTCAATATTTGGATATGTAAGGTGTAATGTGAGTAATTACTTTGACTATCACTGTAATGATTATCTCCATGAACAACCAAATTAAATTGTATCTAAAATATTAAAAATTATGATTATGTATCCGCATTAATCTCAATATATGATTAATAACATCATCATGGGTGAGATTAAAAACACTAATAATGGGAGGATTTTTAGTTTCCTGGGATATTGGTTGAAAAAGACCATATATGAAAGAATATTAACCTTCAAAAATGTCATGAGTGTGGGAAGAAACACAAAGGGAAAAGACTCAATGAAATGATAAGTTGGTTTTGTTTTGTAAAAAATAAAGTATTAATGAAAAAACTGTATAGAATAATTTAATAGTAAAATGGAGTGAAATAATTTTCATCCTATGGATCCATTAATTGTTAAATTTTATATTTTTAAGTAACATGAGTGTTATATTAGACAATTACACAGTTTAATGGGCTCACTCCTGAACCGAGGAAGGGATAATTCTATGGAAATCATTAATTTGGGGCATCATGGATATAATAAATATATCATCTTTTCTAGATTGGATGATTTAATTTTTAGTATTGTAAAAATATTTCTTATGGAAATGTTATTGTTAATCATTCAGGGTAATATTATGTGGATTTTTCTACATAATGTATCTGTCTTCATTGATCTCTTATACATTTCTAGGATAAGGAAATCAGAAAATAATATTCCAAATAAAAAAATCTTCTATAATGTGAATATTAAAATGAATTTATGATTGAAAATTTAAATTTTATATATTTTGAATCATATTCATATAGTTCATTTGTCTCTGATGGTTTCATAGTTACCCAATATTGAATATATTTCTATTATATGGGAGTTCATTGATATCTCTCATAAATATTTTCCATGTGTACATATGAATAAAAAATAAGAGGTTTCAATAAAACTAAAACCATGTTCTATAACTATTGCAGAGACTCCATATAGAATATCCACAATTGAGTTGTAGGAATTGTGGAGATAACATTAGGATAATCATGATAATGAATTCATTCGGCAAATAATATCACCAAGGGGTACGATTATTCTCTTTCGTTTAGAATAAATATGGGACATTGATTGATTAAATTGATTATAGAGATGATAAAGAAGGTGAATCTTGTTAAAATTATCCCTTAACCAATATTGATGAAATTTTATTTAAACAACATGGATCTGAATACATTTACATTTATTATATTCACTCTTCAAACAAAAAATTATCCATTAAAAATGAAGATAAATCTAAGACATGCATTCAAATGATATATGGAAATTATGATTTTCAAGATATTATATTTACAATTATCAATGAACCAAATGGAATAATCATGAACATAATGAATACTGCATCGACGATTTACCTCAATCAATTAGTGGTTTTATTTACATGAGGCCTTCTTATGTAATCTATATGAGAGTAGGATAATTAATATACAAAATAAATTATTTCGAAGACCCTTAGGAAGGAAAAAAATATTAAAAATTCAGAAAGGGAGAATTATAGTCACATAACGAATCATCCTACAGAAATATGATCAAAAGTGGGGATATATTGTTAAATCATTTTATGTTGGATTTCATTGATCATTGGTCAAAAAAACAATAATTGAGATCCATTGTTTTCACGAATTGGGTTGATATTATTGGTGGATTGTAGAGAATGAAAAATGAATTTCTAATCTACTTACCATGTTAATAAGGATAAAAGTCATGTTTCTTTGGGTTGATGAGTCTATGGAAAATTTTATGTTATTGATGTTATGGTTTTTATTAAACATATACTCACCTTACCATGTATTGGAGAAGTGATTTTATTTTTTAGTGATGTATAATATATTTTATTACGATGTATTCTAATATATAATGATACATTTTTACCTTATGATTCTTAAAAATTATAGGCTCATGAGAAAAATTACACTTTTAATGACATGGTGTGAGAAACTGTAACTTTTCCATTGACGATATATAGGAGTAATGTTTATTTTAAATCTATGGAATATTTACTGATAATAAAATATTAACATATATATTTACATTTAATGATAATGATATGAACTAGAGATGATGGTATGAGTTTATTAATGATTTATAGATCTTATTAGATTAACACCCTTAGAATAGGGAGAAGGTGGATAATTTATTGAGTCAAAAGTATCATGACATATTATCTGCGTTTTGGATCTCAAAAGATCCCATATTTATAGATTTTTTAATGATGGAAAATTAAATCGTGAAGGAAGATAATATGTATTATCTTACTCAAATGAGTGTCCACCCATATATCAATATGATGATTTAAGAGACACATATAGATGAAATATAGAAGAAAAATATGTGAGAAAATTTCCTATGAACAAACATGATAATGATAGGAGTATAATGATCAAGAAAGGATTATTTTCCCCTATTGTACACTAATTTCATAAGTAAATTTTAGAGGAAGTTCATAACCCTTATTTATATACAAAGCATTGAAGAATAAAGTTGTATTTGGACCTAGGGATCCTTTTTTGGGATAACAAGAATATAGATTTTGTGTATTTTGTACCATGGTGATATGGTTTGACAAAATATTAATGTTGGGAATTATAATTCTAATGGGATTCGATAACCATTACACTTACCTGTATAAAAATTAGAAAAAATCATTATAGATTTGATCAAAGGACTCCACAATACATCATGAGAGATGAATTCTTTTTTGATAATATTAATCACCTTATGATGTGACCACATGAAATTAGAATTAGAGAAGATTACCTTATAGATCATCCCTCCCAGAAATAATTTAATGATGCTCCATGTATACATGATATACAAAATTCTATGGTATCATATTGATTTCTAGGTTATACATCGTTGTTCTAAACAATACACGATCAATATCAAGAAATAGTGTTTTTTTGTAGTACTACATATCATTATCAGGCATATGTTTAGTCTGAGAGAACCTTTCAAACCCTCAAATATATATTGAGAACCTATTCTCTATATTTCAATTGTGGTTGGGATATACACTTTTCACATTTCAAATTTTATTAATAAAATAATTTTAATTTGATAATTCAGATGTTACCATATGAAGACCTCTATGGAAATATGTAACAAACAATGATATTTTGGGATGATTTGAGTGAATTAAATCCATTAAATCATTCATAAGATAAGGTAATGAATGAGAAGGTTAGAGTCATTCGGTAGAACATAAAGGTAACTATGTGTAGATAGAAGATTTATGATAATAATTAATAATAAGGTATGACATTCAATGATTTTTCTGAAGATATCAACATGAATGTCTACGTTAAATAAGTTCATGAGATTTATAATTAAGGGAATGAAATGATATTTGGTATATTTTTCTCAAAGACTCTTCCTCAAGTATGAATAGTACTTTATGACATATCACTTGCATCAAACCTCAATCAATTTCATTATATACACTATATATCTCTTTTAATGTGCATTATAAATAATCCATCTACTGTAATAAACATAGATGTTATAACAATGAAGCATGATGAAATGTATGGAGAATAATTAGTGTAAATATTATATTAAGGGGAACAGATAAACACAATAAAACTACTCATCTAGTTAATATTCATTGGAATAATTAGAAAATCTATGAAATTATATAGGTACCCAAGGGTATATGAATTAGAAGTGTCATCATTCTTTTGAATCTGATTATTAAAATTTTGAAGGGAAAAAATATTTTAAGGGGTTTGAATTTCATAAATAAAATATTTAAATATATATATTGAATTAATATTTTTTATTCAAGACATTACTTTAGATTCAATCAAATATCTCAATCAAGCCTAATATACAATGTCCTATTTAGGATTGGAAATGGATTGGTGGGGATGAATATGGTTTACAAATTTTTTTATATATTTATATCTTTTTTACTCAATTATATTATATTTAGAAATTCCAATGAAATATTATTTATATATTTTTTAATATCATTACATAATTAATAGATATATTTTTCAAATAATTAGTATTTTCTAGGTGTTATGAAATTTAATGCAAGAAAATACTTTTATAAATATTAAAACGTTTTTCTAGTGAATTGTTTTATAAATATAAGAATAATAATTCATATATTAGTTTTATAATTATTTTTAATAAATAAAAAACAATTTTAATGTAAAATTGACATATTTTAAGGATAAATGTTTTCATTTCTTCAATTAGTTTTTATATTATTAAATTAATTAAATAAAAAAGTATAAATGATGTACATTAAATATATCAATATATATTTAATAATATATTTTATCATTTATCTATTAATTTTAATTGTAATCATAATGGTTATAAATTTAATATCAACCATAAAATTAAATATTAAATGGATTTTCATTACAATTTTCCCATATAGTTTGAAATATTTTCTACAAATTATAAGACATGAAATTGAAAAAACAGTTTCTATATTTATAATAATAAATTAAAATTTTGGTAATGAGTTCACTTTCATTTTTTCTATAATGAATAATAAAAAATGAAAAATTGGATACCACATTCAGTGTTAGAACATATTTAGTTGGGGTTAAACAAAGAGATATGTGTACAATTTACACTAAAACGTTTCTAGATATTATTGGTTCTTTATATTTAGAACATATATTGTCTTTCATTTTAATCCTAATAATTTTTAATCCACTTTCACATGGAATTGACTTTATATAATTTAAATATTTTAATTATTTTCATATGTATCTTTTCCCTCGCATATAAAAAAACCAATTCTCAACCCCACACTCTTTATTCACATATTTTAATCAACAATAATATTCCAATACCTTGAAAAACATTATTTTTTTCATTCCCTTAATTATTGTGTTTATATTTTAACCCAATTATGATCCTTGGAATACATATGGGGAATGACAAAGGAGGTCCCCCAATGAAGTGGTAACCATCTTACCAGAAAAATTCAATGTTATTTTATAATTCCCATAAATATATTATAATAACACAAAAAAAATTATGTAGTATCATTAGTATATTTTTCTTTTATTATGATTTTTAAAACAAATTCCCACCTCTTTTTTGTCAAAAGTGTAATAAAAGTATTCCTCTTGCGTGTGTGTGGACTTCCACCTATATAGAGTGATCTGATTTATTTTTCATGAACATAAATAGTGAAAGTTATTATCATATGTTTAATTTATATAAATGATGGTTATGACATATATATTCTTCTAAAAATTTATTATATTATCTACAATCTTAACTTACCAACACATTGGAAATAATAACACTGCTTTTTGAGACATCGGGACTACCACATCCAAAAAATTGATATGATTTGTTTTACATTTCAACATTAAAAGTATGGAAATAAGGACATTTTGAATGAATACATATGATATTAATTACAAAATTATTATTATTTAATTATTATTTATAATTTATCCTTCATTCTATTTTTCAATCGGAATGTGGAATCATAACTCATGCATATGTACACACTATCATCTACATGAAATAATATAATGTTTATTAATTGAAACATTATATGAATGGTTATAAAAGGATATATAATTTTATAATATTATATATATGGAATAATTTATTTTCTAGAGAAAATGAAACCATGATCAATGGTCAAGTACCATAATCATCAAAACATAACATACAAGAAAATAAAGCAGTTGACACCTGAAATTACGATATTAATGTAGGATTGATAATGAATGGATTATATGATTTTATAAGTAAAAAATATAGGGTATTATATGTATTAATATAGTTATTTAATAAAATTATAAAATGATAAAATAAATTATATATGATCTCAAAACATTTACATTGAATGTAAGACAAGTGGTATGGTCTTTTTTTACAATAAGATTTTATTTTTGGATTGTATTTGTTCTAATATACATTTGGTAAATTCTATGATACAAGTAACTAAAAAACAATATATTTTATTTTATTATTGTTATTATTTGGTTTTACATGTTTATATTAATTTTAAATTTTTACTGGGTCAAAAACTAATAAGTATGTTGTGGGTAATTATTTCTTGTCTCACATTTATTTCTATGAAACATTTTCCACATTCACCCCTTGGTTATTGCATTATGTGTTTATATTTTACCTTGGAATAATTATATCATGATTCTATTTGAATATATATTATTTTAAATTTTTTTATTCGGGGGTTTGGGATTCAAATTTTACAAAAACATTAAGGGTTTTAGTGTATAATCTCACTTGTTTCCAGGATTGTTGACGCCTAATTTTTTTTATATTGAAATTTTATGATTTATAAATAATAAATATAATTAATTTTATTCTATTCTTTTCGTATCGTTATATTACAAGTTTCCCTTCCATTTTCGACTTTCTGTATACACAAATTTTTGAAAGAATGTATATAATAAAAATGGACATTTTATCTCTATTGGTTTGGATTATTTTTCTTACCTATTTATATTCTCTTTTAAATGTTTTTAATAAAGTTTTTAATATTATATAATAATTTATTAATGTTAATTTATCCCATGTAATTATTTTAGTATAATAGTTTAATATTTACATAATTTTCCTTATATTAATGAGTTACTTTTTACTAAAGGTGTGAATTGATATTTGTCTTAATGTGAACAATATGAATTAATTTTTCTTTCATCATGATAAAATTTTTATATATAAATTATTATAAAATATTCCATGGTTAATGAAAAATAAATTTTCTTTCCTATTATTATGAAAACGTTATAGATTTAATTTTTTTATTTCAAAATGAAATTTAAATTTTCCTCCTAAAATATTATTATGATATTTTAATATGTTCTTGATCTATTAGAATATCATCTAATATTTCTAATGCTTCAGTGAGATATGAATCAGTGATACAATATTTATTCATTCTATATAAGGTTTATGATTAGGATGAAGTTTTATTAATGAAGCATGTTTTCTTTTCCATGGGTTTACCTATAGATAAATGATAAATATTTTCATAATAATATGGAATAAATATAAAATGGTTAGTGTTATGTGATGTGATGGTCTCTTATATCCCTCCAAATTATTGGTCAATTTACAATGTACATTAACTCAATGGGTACTTTAGTTTTATCCTAGTTATGAATGGGATTTCATGAGAGGATATCTCAAGCCCAAATGAGTGTATTTATGAGGATATCTCAATCCCAAAGAGGGTACATGTGTGGTTGTACCAAGTCCAAAATATGATAAATGTCATGGAAGATATCCATGAAAAAATATTTACATTATTATGATTATTCCACACATTATTCCATTCTATTATTTAATTTTCTTTTTGTAAAATATATTATCATGGATTGCAATCATTGATTCTCTTATGATCATGTCTTATGAATGAAAAAATATTTATTCCATGATTCATGTATATGACCAATAAATTTTTTGGTATAACTTTATAATGGTATTCTAATTGTATTATTATCTTATAATTATATTATGCAAAATAATGATTATTATGTGATTAAACCCATTATTGTTGTAATTGATCATCAAATATCTTTATTTATTATATTTTATTTCACTATGATTTAAAGAAAAGATTAAATTATAGTATGAATAAGAATTATAAAATATGAGGAAATATTTATTATAGATATTAATGATATTTTATGAAATAAGATGATTGTTTTCATAGTCTCAAAAGGCACAAACAATAATGATCATTGGGTATCCATTATTGTGAAATGTATTTATTATTCTTCTAAAATGATCAAATATTTATGTAAGATATTTTCAAGAAACCTTTGGTAGATTATGATGAGTTTTTTCTAGATGTAAATTTATTTGTCTGTGATTTATTTATAATGGAATACATTAGGTGGTATATATCTCTGTTTTGATTCATGAATGAGTATTTCAAATTTCATATATGAATATTATATAATTTCTATGATGATTTGGATAAAATAATGATTTATTTTTATATTACACTTATGGATTTAATTTTATGTTTTAATATATGTTTCCATATTTTAAAAATTGTGGAAAAATCATAAGTTACCGTAATAATAAAATGGAAAATAATTTATATAAAATTCTAATAACAATTAGGTATGTTATTATATTTACATATTTATAAAATTTTAAACAATGGTTTTTTATTTTAAAGATTTATTTTTTTTTGTTTTTTTCCAATCATATGATTTATAGGTTATGAGATTAAAAATTGATATCAAATCAAGGTTTTTAATGTTAGTATTGATTTATTAATATGTGTATTTATGTTTCCAAAATAAGGATGTTTGATTCTGTGGGAGTGTCTGCATTTAATACCCATGATTAAAAACAATGTTACTATGAATTTGTTGTTATTAGTAGTACTCAACCTTTGAATAAGTAAGGTCTTTTTTTGGAAATATCATTCATTGGATGGTGATATAAAATTCCTTATTATAACCCTATATATATTGATCATAGAGATGGGGGGATAATCAATGATTTTATTTTGTGATTTAATTTCATTTGAATTCGACCTTTGGAACATGTTGTTGTACTTGATTCCCTTAGTTATATCTCATTGTATCAACTCATTTGAATAATTGATATGATAGAGACTAACACATGGAATTTACAATATTTGGTATTAATACATACTCCATTCGACTTGGGTTTTCCCCCCAACATGATTTATAAATTATAATGTTATAATCAATTTCAATATATTAGGCATCAAATAGTGATACACTATAGTAGTTGATATTCTAGTTGAAATTGGTTATACCCCCCAATCAATATATTCATCCTAGATTATTTATACCGCCCTAAACATATTATTCAATATAATTTGTTACACCCCCATCCATGGTCCTCATCAATAAACGGTTATTCTTCCCAATTACATTCTCATTACTACTATATTTATAGACTATACAATGAAATCATAGTATTTTTTATGAGAGTTATAATGAATCATACTTTATATAAAGGGTTATTAATTCAAAATTGAAACATACTTATTACAATATATAAAAAAACCATGAAAGGACCTTATAGGTATAGTGTCTTTAGAAACTGAGGGACATAAACAACTGTTTCATAAATCATCAACATTGTCTCCCATATATTTCATCATATGTATAGTACCTTTTTGGCATATACTACTAAATATCCTTTCTCCTGACCTGGGGAAAAGAAAACATACAAAAGGGTGAGCTCAAATGATGAGTAAGGGTAAATAAAATAAATATCAAACATATCATATTCATAATAACATAACATTTTGAAAATATTATCCTGCAAAAGAAATCATAACAAGGGATAAATCATAGAAGTAAAATGTAATACCAATAATCATAACATAAAACATGAAACTTTGTGTAAAAAAACATAATCCAAGAGAATCATTTCATAGTAGTCAAGACTCATTTCCAATTCTATCTTAGCAGACAAAGTCCATTTCTGAACCGAGTTCACTCCTCGTTTCAGTCCTGTATCACTGAACTGGTTTAACCTACCATTCCAGCCATGTCTATCTCATGAGATATAAATCTTTAACCAATGAATTGGATGGAGATATAGGTCCCACCCATCTCATAATTAAACCATTATTATGTGTGCCACAAAATCATAAATCATACATCATAGCACAACCCATGTAATAAAAATGGGATTCTTAATCATCATGCCTTCATAACATAATCCATATAAGATAAAAGGATAACATAAAAATAATTCCATCATAACATAATCAAACCAATGTAAAAATAGGGATGGAAACAGAACTATATATTATCTTAGATGGAAAATAATTTTGATAAAATACTTGAACTCCATTCTTGAGGAAAATATCATTCCTACTTCAAAAACATTTTTCTTTCTTAACATGTCATATAATTTTTAACTAAAATAAGTTGATTAAAAATAATCTTCAAAAACATGTAATGGAATCTTCATGGAAATAATTTTCAAAAAATCCATTCATATCATATAAGTTAAAAAAACATTCACCTCGTACTTTGGCAGAAAAAGTCAAAAAGTACCTCGTACGAAAAATGACAAAATATTCCTTTCATATCTTTTACTAAAAACTCACCGAAGTGTAAAATTGGATTTAAACAATTTTATGTGGATGGAAATAATATTATATATTGAGGATACATGTATTTGGATGATAAATATTCCCGAGTAAATTCTGAAGTATAAACAATCTCGGATAAAAATGAGATTGTGAGATTTTCCCTTACCTTAGGTCTGATATGCTTCATATAAATACGAACCTCCTATAATATGGATTAAATAATGTCAATTGACTTATTAATGAATCATATTCATTGTTATGATATCATATATGTTCATATTTGTATCTTCTTAGTAGTAATATTTCATTGCTACTTCTTATTCGAGAGGTTATTGCTTTATGTTCTTATGTGTGTTTTATCGAATGAATTATTATTACTATTTATAGGATATAGATATATCATTTAAATAATGGTATTAGTGTAATATATATGATATTAATTCATTCAATTCATTTATATAATCATTATTCAATTAAGATCATTTAGAACGAGTCTCATCACATCGTGGAGACGGTAGGTCGTACGTACGCACGGGCGATGATATCTTTCCCATGATAGTGGAATTGTATTGAAATTTATGTATAATATTTCACAATCAATAACACTTTAAATAATCATATATAGTTATTTATTTTCACCATTATACCAATCCAATTAAGGTGGTGGTGGAAAACATATTACACCACGACGAGGAGATGGTATTCCGTACGTACACACACGCGGTGATTTTGTTTACCGTAGGTTGGATAAGAGGTGAAATAGTGTTTTTTCATATTTATAATAACATATTAGTATATGAGGGATATTGATGTTATTACTTCATAATGAAACTACTAAAGAAGAGGGAGTAGAAGAAGAATGGAACTTGAAGAAAACGGTAGAAGGTATTTCCTCTTTCACGAAGTGCCTCCTTAAAACATTCTCTTAGGGCACTAGAGTTTGTCTTTTGAGAATACCAGTACCTATAGTAGGTTTATAAAGAATTGGGGAAGTGAAATGTTCAGGGTTTGGGCGATCTTGAAGGCTCAAATTGGTGTGAGGAGGAGAGGGAGGAGGTGCCCTTTAATAAGGGAGGAGAGAGGCATCTTTGGAAATATAAGAAATATTAGTTTATATTGAATCCCAACCCCACATAAAAACCTACCAAATCACTAATATACAAATCTTAGATGATAATGTATTTTAGTCTCATCAACCGATAAAATTTAGACATGTTAGGAATTTATTTTAAACATTATCATCTTGATTTATCCTTATTTATCAATTTAATGTTATTTGTTGTAATAATATTCTAAATTTTAAATTATTATAAATAATAACATATGTGTTGTGAATTTTCCATAATTTTAAGATTTATGACATTTTATACCATATAAAATTTAATTTATACTTTTTAAATATTTTTGTGATTTTTAATCAATTTTATAATATGTTATTTTTATAAAATAACAATAGTGTCAATTTTGACACTATTCATTTATTTGAATTTAAATAAAATATATACAGAAGAAATGTTCAAACTAAAATCTGTAATAGATTAATAAAATGTCATATGTATCTATAAAATTATTTTAGAATATTAAATAGTTAATATAATATTTAATTTAATATTTTTAAAATCATTTATTTGATATTTTAATTAATAAAATAATTTTAACATCACTATTGTGTCATAATTAATGATACGTATATAATCCCTAAAAATTATAAATAAATTCATATTATGTAGATAATTTTATAATCTTTCTGGAGAATATTTATATTTTAAGTTTCATGAAGTTTATCACTAACTTAAAATTATTATACTTATATGATTTAAGAGAGTGACATATTGTCACATTCCTTGGTTTTAATAATAATTATATTATTTCGTAGTCAAAATTCAATGAAATGAATCTATTCCGACCCTTAGGTGATATTGTTCTACTTTTATTAATCCCATAGGGTTTTGTAATGTGTTAGGGTAATTTTATAATCTTATATTTACTCTTAATTCCTCGATTTACCTTTGAATGTACTAAATAAAAATTATCGTAGTTACTATTCTTAATCTCAAAAAAATAAATCTAACCTATTAACATAATTTGGACCCAGTGAATCCAAATATTGAATCCATTTTTCTAAATTAAAAACACAAAAGTTTCGGTAATTAATTTAATGTTAATCTCATTGTTAAGAAAACGGGTTTTAAATGTCAAAACATTGCCAAAAATTGAAATGTTTTTACCTATGAATTGAATGTGAAATTAATGCTAATGACATAAATTATATTAAATGGTAAAAATTTATTTTATTTAAACTTTAAAACCATTCAATATTATAATTTATCCATATAAATTATCTCAATGAAAAAAGTTGTTTTTAATTAAAAATTAGCGTATTTTTACTATTCATTCAAATATGGAAGATATGAGAAAAGTATCACAATTTATCCAAAGTAGATTTTTATATCCTGATTCCAAATAAGAATTTTATTTTGTCAAATTGAACTTATAAACATGTCAAAAACTATATTTAATGTGTGTGCGCCATCAAAAGGCGGCAAAACAACATTTTTTTAAAATACTTATTTTACCCGAAAAAATTATTTTGTTCTATTACCATGTTCTAGAAAATGTGCATGATGGATAATAATGTTAGAAAATTCAAAACATAGTTAATACTATTCATAACGACTAGTCCATAATAATATATCGTTGTTTAGTGAAACCTGGTATTGTGTACTACACACGCTATCGAGAAAGGTTGTGATTGCGTGTAATGCAAGCAAAGTCAGTATTGTGTGTTGTGAAAGATTCCTTTGGTGTTGCGTATAACATAAGACATAAAAAAAAATTTCTCATGAAATATCAGGGTGTTACATTCTACCCCCCTTAAAATGAATTTTTCCCACAAAATTCGTCCCTTCATTACAAATAGATGAGGATACCTCTCCCTCAATATATCCTCAAGTTCTCATGTAGCTTATTCTAATTGGTGGTTCGTCCATAATACATTCAAAAATAGAGTGGTATTGTTCCGTAGGTCTTTTTTGCTATGATCTAGAATCTCTATCATCTAATATTCATAAGAAATATCTTGCTCCAGCGGTACAACATCTGAGCTGAGTACATGTGAAGGATCGGGTATGTACTTTCGCAGGAGAGGTACATGGAACACATCGTGAACTTGAGAGAGATTCGGTGGAAGCGTCAATCGGTATGTGACCTTCACAACATGATCCAGTATTTCAAAAGGACCGATATATCTAGGGCTCAACTTTCCCTTCTTTCCAAATCTCATTACCCTCTTCTAGGGAGATATTCATAAGAACAATTTATCACCCACTTCAAACTCTAGGTCTTTTCTTCGGTTATTGGCATTACTTTTTTGTCAACTTTGAGATACTCTTATGTGTTGTTGAATAGATCGGACCTTTTCTGCCATCTAATCAACAAGATCAGGTCCTAATATCTTTCTCTCCCCAACTTCATCCCAGAAAGTTGGAGTTCTTCATTTCATTCCATAGAGGGCTTCATAATGAGCCATCTAAATACTGGAGTGAAAGCTATTATTATAAGAAAATTCCACCAATTATAGGAGTTTATACAAACCACCATTGAAATCCATAGAGAAAGATCTCAACATGTCTTCTAGAGTTTGAATTGTCTTCTCAGTGTGACCGTCTGTCTGAGGATGGTAAGCAGTGCTAAAACTCAACTCTGTATCTAGAGCATGCTGAAGACTTCTCCAGAATTTTGAGGTAAACTTCAGATCACGATCAGATATAATGGAAAGTGGTAATCCATGCAATCTTACCATATACTTTACATATATCTTGGAAATCTGATCAAGAGAAAAATATTCTCTATTAATAATGAAGTGTCCCGACATCGTAAGACGATCAACTATAAAGCAGAGAGCATTATTGCCTTTGGATGTTTTAGGAAGTCCATTGACAGAGTCCATAGTGACGTTTTCCTATTTCCATTATGGTATGGGTAATGGTTGTAACATTCCCTTAGAATTTTGTCTCTCATATTTATCTTGCTGACAAACCAAGCATCGAGAGACATATTCATCAACATCTCTTTTCATGCCATCCCACCAGAAGTACCCTTTCAGGTCCCTATACATCTTTTTGATTCCAGGATGGGTAGAGAATGAAGAACAATGAGCCTCATCCAGTAGCTCCATCTTTAATTCTGGGATGGCAGGAACACAATTCCTATTCCTAAACCATATTATCCAATTACAATCAAGGATGAATTTGAGGACATTTCTCACCTTCTTTGTTAACTCTACATATTATTTCTCTGCCTCTTTAATCTTCACGTGTATAGATGGTTGAACATTCATTTGAGAAAGATAATATTTTTCCCCTTCCATTATAATTCCATGATCCATCAATTGTAAATACATAAATATTGGATCTTTTGTGATCCACATCATGGATAAGCTATCATGGTTTTGTCGACTTAATGCATCTACCACCTTGTTTTCTTTCCCAGCGTGATAATGAATTTAGCAGTCGTAATCCTTAATCAGTTCCAACCATATTCTTTGATTCATATTAATCTCCTTTTGAGTGAAAATATACATTAAAATTTTATGATCAGTATAAATATCACACCTTTGACCATAAAGATAATTCCTCCAAATAATTAATGAAAATATCACTGAAGCTATCTCCAAATCATGAGTTGGGTAATTTTGCTCATGGATTTTCAACTACCATGTGGCATAAGCTATCACCATATCATTTTGCATGAGAAAACACCCCATTACTTTTTTGGATTAATCATTGTAAATCACAAACCATTCTCTACTGAATGGTAGTGTGAGCACAGGTGCACAGGAAAACCTTCTTTTCAACTCCTTGAAATTGTCTTCACATTCCTCCGTCCAAAAAAGCATAACTCCTTTCTAGGTCAACTTGGTGAGTGGGTTAGATAACCTTGAAAAATCTTTCACAAAAGGTCGGTAATATCCATCCAAACCATGAAAACATCGGATCTCAGTTACATTTTTTGGTCTTGACCATCTTTTGATAACCTTTGTTTTTGTTGGATCCACAAATATCCCCTCTTTTGAGATTATGTGACCCAAAAATTTATCTTTTTGATGCCAAAATTCACACTTAGTAAATTTAGCATAAAGCTTCTCCTTTCTTAGGGTCTTTAATACAATTCGCAAGTGATCTTCATGTGCTTCCTTGCTCTTTGAATAGACAAGAATATCATCTATAAAGACTACCAAAAACTGATCAATATAGTCTCTAAAGACACTATTCATCTAATCCATGAAGATAGCAGGGGAATTCGTAAGACCAAATGGCATCACTATAAATTCATAGTGTCCATACCTTTTACGGAAAGTCGTCTTTGGTATATCCTCCCTTTTGACCCTTAATTGATGATACCCTAAATGAAGATCAATCTTGGGAAAGTATTGAGTTCCACATAGTTGGTCAAATAAGTCATCAATGTGTGGGAGAGGATATTTGTTCATAATAGTGATCTTGTTATGTTCTCGATAATTAATGCAGAGTCTCATTGATCCATCTTTCTTCTTAACAAACTGAACAGGTGCTCCCCAAGGAGACACATTAGGGAATATGAATCCTTTATCAAAATTCTCTTGGAGTTACTTCTTTAATTCCTACAACTCAATTAGGGTCATTCTATAGGTGTCTTTGAAAAAGGCAAAGCACCCGGTATGATTTCTATTAAAAACTCAACTTCACGATTTGGTGGAAGACCTAGAAATTCCTCCAAAAATACATCATGAAACTCTCGTACAATGGTTATATTATTAATTGTGAGTTTCTCTCCAACCATTTGAGATAAATAACCATCATTTGGTGGAATCCAGACCGATAAGATGGAAGAAATTTCCACTAGAAGGATATGTTCATCCTTGCATCGATAGATGATGAAAGATTGATCTAGAATATGAAATGTGACTTCCATTATTTGGAAATTGATATGAGATCCATATAAATAAAGCCAATTTATGCCAAGAATCACATCAAATTCCACTATAGGAAGGTTCACATGATTTGCAGGAAGCACTTTCCCACAAACTTCAATAGGAGAAGAATTGTAAACTTTTTATGCAACTGTTGTGCCATTAGGGGTTGTCACAGCTAACTCAACATCTAATTGTTGAGGTAATATAGCGATACCCTTAAACAATTCTTCAGAAATAAAAGAGTGGGTGGATCCATAATCAAATAAAACATTTTCTGATTTATAGTGGATGGTAAGTGTACCTCTCACCACTTCGTTGTCGTACTCCACATCGCCGATAATAATTTCATGTTACTTTCCTTTGTCCATGGCCTTAAGAGTTTGTTGAAGTTAATCATCATAATCAACCCATGGATTTGGGAATTTATTGGCATAATGCCCCATCTCCTTGAACATGAAACATTAAATTTTAGTAGTTGTATTTTGTGTATCCCTTCCTTTGTTCGCATTATTAGACATCTTTTTCCCATTATTTCGACATTAAATTGCCCGATGACCTTCTTTTCCACCATTATATCATTTTGTTGTCCCCATAAGACAATTTCCTCTATGTTCCTTTCCACACTTTGAGTATAAGGGAAAACTCATCTTCTTTTCAGTGTTGTGATTAGATTTTCCTTTGAATTCCATTTTGCTTTTCTTATCAAACCCATGTGATTAGTGGGTTACCCCAATCTCCATCTCAACCATGAGAGCACATCGAACAATTTACTCATAGCTAACGAAGTCCCTTATGGATAATTCCCTTCGAAGACTTGGTTTTAAGCCACTAATGAATCGACTGATCTTACTCTCTGTTTGGATAAAAATTCTGGAAGCGTACATTGCAAGTCTTGTAAAATTTGCTTCGTAGGTACCAATGGATTCATCATCCTTTTTCGTTAGTTCAAGAAACTCCTCCATCATTGTTCAAAGAATACGAGGGAAATACTTATTGAAAAATAAGTTCTTGAACTTGTCCCATTACATGAACTCAATTTCATCCCTTTGCCTCATATTCTTAATAAGATTCCACCTTTGATCAGCATGACCTTTCAAAATATATACTGCTAAGTTGAATTTATCATGTTCAGAACATTGAAGGATGGAAAATATCTTTTTAGTGGTACTGATCCATTGTCAGCCACTAATGGATATGAAGACCTGATGAAAGAAGGTGGACGCTGCCTCATGAAGGTTTTCACAGAATGTTGCTCTGTCCTTTGCTCGTTTGGAAGACCTGCATGATTCATAGCTTGAGAATGTTGTGTGAGCAAGTCTACAAGATTTTTCATTCTAGCTCCCATAACATTTGGTTTTCAGGGGGGACAATCAATGCATTGCCTGTCACATTCACCATTAACACGGTTCTTTCGGGTTCCAACCATTGAATAAAACCAAGAAGAATAGTGTGAGCAACACTAATTATAATAGGAAAACCACATAATCAAGAATAAAATTTCACACTTAAGGTCATATCATAGGTTGTTCATAGCCATTTCTAAAACACTAATATTGTGTTCTATGCTTAGACTTGTCCTTAGGGTTCTTACTAAGTCTTTTATATCCTAGTTTCCAAAGGTTGAATATAACTTTCCTCTGATACCAACTATAATGTCTAATAGATTACATACATGGTTATTATTTTAAAATTGAAGCAAACTTATTACAACATATAACAAAACAATGAAAGGACCGTATATGTATAGTGTCTTTAGAAACTGGGAAACATAAACAACTGGTTCATAAATCATCTACGTTGTATCCCATTTATTTCGTCACATCTAGAGTCCCTTTTTAGCATATCCCACTTAAAATCCTTCTTCCTGGCCTTGGTAAAAGAAAACATAAAAAATGTGGGCTCAAATTCTCAGTAAGGGTAAACAAAAGAAATATCAAACATATCATCTTCATAAGAACATAACATTTTGGAAATCTTATCCTGCAAAAGAGATCATAACATGGGATAAATCATAGAAGTGAAATGTAACCCCAATAATCATAACTTAAAGCATGAATATTTGTGGCATACACACATAATCCTAGAGAATCATTTCTTAGTAGTCAAGACTCATTGCCAAGACTATCGTAGCGCAGAAAGTCCATTTCTTAACCGAGTTCACTCCTCGTTTCAGTCCTGTTTCACTGAACTGGTTTAACATGCCGTTCCATCCATGTATATCTCAAGAGATATCAATTTTTACCCAATGCATGGGAGGGAGATATAGGTCCAACCCATCTCATAATGAAACTATTCTTATGTGTGCCACAAAATCATAAATCATACATCATAGCATAACCCATGTAATAAAAATGGGATTCTTAATCATCATAACATCATAAAATAATCCATATAAGATAAAAGAAAATCATAAAAATATTTCCATCATAAAAAAATAAAAAAAATGTAAACATATGGATAGAAATTGAACCCTATATTATCTTAGATGAAGAACAATTTTGTTAAATCACTTGAACTCCATTCTTGAGGAAAATATCCTTTCTACTTCAAAAACAATTTTCTTTTCTTTACATGTAATATAATTTTTAACTAAAAGAAGTTTATTAAAAATAAAAGTGAAAACTTGTAAAGGAAGATTCATGGAAATAATGTTCTAAAAATCCATTCATGCCGTATAATTTAAAAAACATACTTCTCGTACTTTGTCAAAAAAAAGGTCAAAAAGTACCTTGTACGAAAAAAGACAAAAGATTTCTTTAATGTATTTTAATAAAAACTCACCAAAGGGTAAAATTGTATTTAAAAAATTATAGGTGGATGGAAATAATATTACATATTGATGAAACATGAATGTGGATGATAAATATTCCCGAGTAAATTCTGAAGTATAAACAATCTCGGATAAAAATGAGATTGTAGAATTTTCCCTTACCTTAGGTCTTTTATGCTTCGTATGAATTTGAACCACTTTTAATATGGTTTAAATAATGTCAATTGACTTATTACAGAATCATATTCATTGTTATGATATCATATATGGTCATACATGTATCTTCTTAGTAGTAATATTTCATTGCTACTTGTTATTCATGTGTTTATTGCTTTATGTTCTTATGCTTGTTTTGTCAAATAAATTCTTATTACTCTTTATAGGATATAGATATATCATTTACAGAGTGGTATTAGTGTAATATATATCATATAAATTCATTCAATTCATTTATATAATCATTATTCAATGAAGATCATATAGAACGAGTCACATAACATCGTGGAGACGGTAGGTCGTACGTACGCACGAGCGATGATATCGTTCCCATGATCATGGAATTGCATTTAAGTGTATGTATAATATTTAAGAATTAATAACACTTTAAAATAATCATATACAGTTATTTATTTGCACCATTATACCCATCCGAGTAAGGTGTATGTGGAAAACATATTACACCACGACAGGAAGACGGTATTCGGTACGTACGCACGTGCAATGATTTTGTTTACCGTAGGATTGATAAGAGGTGAAATAGGGTTGTTTTATATTTATATTAACAATTATATGAGGGATAATTATTTTAATACTTTATAATGAAACAAATAAAAAAGAGGGAGTAGATGAAGAATGGAACTTGAAGAAAACGGTAGAAGGTATTACCACTTTCTCGAAGTGCATCCTTTAAACATTCTCTTAGTGCACTAGATTTGGTCTTTTGAGAAGACCAGTACCTCTAGTAGGTTTCTAAAGAAGTGGTGAAGTGAAATTTTCTAGGGATGGCCGAGCATGAAGGCTCAAATTGGTGTGAGGAGGAGAGTGAGGAGGTGCCATTTTATAAGGGAGGAGAGGGGCACCTTTGGAAATATAAGAAATATTAGTTTATATTAAATCCCAACCCCACTTAAAACCTTCCAAAATGACTCATATCTGAAGCTTAGATGATATAGTGTTGTAATATCACCATAAAATTAAATTTATACATGTTAGGAATTTATTTTAAACATTATCAACTTGATTTACCCTTATTTATCTATTTAATGTTATTTGTGGTAATAATATTATAAATTTTAAATTATTATAAATAATTACAAATGTGTTTTGAATTTTCCATAATTGGACACTTCAGGAGATTTAAGACCATATAAACTTTAATTTATAATTTTTAAATATTTTTTTGATTTTTCAACAATTTTATAATATGTTATTTTTATAAAATAACAATAGTGTCAATTTTTACACTATTCATTTATTTGAATTTAAATAAAATATATACATAATATAAGTTTGAACTAAAAGCTTTAATAGATTAATAAAATGTCATATGTTTCTATAAAATAAGTGGACCACATTAAAAAGTTCATATAATATTTATTTTAATATTTTTAATATAATTTATTTGATATTTTAATTAATAAAATAATTTCAACATCACTATTGTGTCATGATTAATGATATTTATTTAATCCCTAAAAATTATAAATAAATTCATATTATGTAGATAATTGTATTATATTTTTGGAGACTATTTATATCCGAAGTTTCATGAATTTTATCACTAAATTAAAATTAGTATACTTATAAGATTTAAGAGAGTGACATATTGTCACTTTCCTTGGTTTTAATAATAATTATATTATTTCGTGGTCAAAAGTCCATGAAATGAATCTAGTCCGACCCTTAGCTTATATGGGTCAACTTGTATTCATCCTATTGAATTTTGGAAAGTGTTAGGGTAATTTTATAATCTTATATTTACCCTTAATTACCCGATTTATCTTTAAATGCAGTAAATAAAACTTACCATAGTTACTATTCATAATCTCAAAAAACTAAAAGTAACCTATTAACATAATTTGGACCCAATGAATCCAAATATTGAATCCATTTTTCAAAATTCGAAAAACAAAAGTTGCAGTAATTAATTTAAAATTAATCTAGTTTTTAAGCAAACATGTTTTAAATGTTAAAACATTGCTAAAGATTGAAATGTTTTTACCTATGAATTCATTGTGAAATTAATGATAAAGACATAAATTATATTAAATGGTAAAAATATATTCTATTTATACATTAAAACCATTCAATATTATAATTTAACCATATAAATTATCTTAATGAAAAAAGTTGTTTTTAATTAAAAATTAGTGTATTTTTACTATTCATCAAAATATGGAAGTTATCAGAAAAGTATAAAAAATTTATCCAAAGTAAATTTTTATATTATGATTCCAAAGAAGAATTTTATTTTGTCAAATTGGACTTATAAACATATAAAAAAATAGATTTAATGTGGGTGCACCATCAAAAGGCAGCGAAACTGCATTTTTTAAAAAAATACTTATTTTACCCGAAAAATTTATTTCTTTCTCTTAACATGTTATAGAAAATGTCTATAATGAATAATAATGTTATAAAATTCAAAATTTAGTTAATAATATTTGTAACAGCTAGTCCATAATAATATATCGTTGTTTAGTGAATCCCGGTATTGTGTACTACACAAGCTATCGAGGAAGGTCGTGATTGCGTGTAATGTAAGCCAAGTCGGTATTGTGTGTTGTGAAAGATTCCTTCGGTGTTTCATATAACATAAGAAATAAAAAGTATTTCTCATAAAATCTCAGGGTGTTACAAGATTGATGAATATAACTTGATCATTTAAACATCTAGAGAATTTTCACAATATGAATAAATGTTATAGGAATTTCTCAAATATATCTAATCATGTATGTTAGATCATTTGCCTCAGTGTAATAAGGATCTACTAATTATTCATTTTTTATGAAAAATTCATTACCTTACATAGATATACACTATTCATATAATATATGGTTCTTGTGTTCCCAGATCTCATGGATTTTATAAAAATATGAATGGAAATCTCATAATGAAACTTTAAACACCTAATACCATGCACTTTATTAGTTTATTTCTCTCAAAATGTATTTATTTTCTTTATTTTTTTCATGATATTATATACTCATCTATGCAAAAAACCTTGCAGGAACTATTTCTTTTCTACATATTTCTTTATTCTTCATTGAAAATAGAATAGATTCATGATACATAATGCTTGTTCTTCTTCAGTATTTATATCATTTTGTAAGGGTAAGATAATGTCTTAGTCCACCTTACATAATTTTAATCACTCTAAAATATGTTTCTGTAAGGTTATAATTGCTATCAAGGGTATCATGAAAAAAAGAATACTTTAGAGAACATTAATGTTCTTTTATTACTCTAAATGATACCATGTCTTGGTATATCAGTGATTCTCACATGTTATTATGGAATTTATGAATAATATTTTCCTCAAATAATCAATTTATTGCAATATCGTGTTTGGGTTATCTCGACATCATAGAAAATAACATTATTATTGGAGTCTAAAGTGAAGGTGTAATGTGACCTTTTGATTCATAATGAATATATAAATATTCATGAATGTTCTCATTTTGAAATTATAGTTTTAAGGATACATATATTTTACTTTCAAACCGATGAATCTCTTACGAGAAATCAACTTCTCGTTATCAATGGTCTTGCAATATGTATAGGGGAGATTTCCATAGACTATAATCTATATTTCATGTCTCATCAGGGATATTTGGAATCTTTTATAGACTATAATATGTCATGTTTTTATAAACACTAATGATATATTGAATTATTAAATATTTTAACACAAAAAACCATGACATTTGCAATTATGTATGTTTTAAATTTCTTCTCAAATTATAGAGCAGATAAGAATGAATATTATAATATAAATAATTAAATGAATCCACAATACCAAAAAATATCATCATATTTATTTCAGTATCTATGCATTTGTATTTCATCAAACAAAATATTTTATGCACATTTATTCCTATGTGCATAACGATTAAGTGACTATTTTTATCAATATCTTTATCGTGACAGGATTTATATCTCAGATCCAATCATTGAATCATTTGGCATGATGATTTTTTAATGAATTGAAAATGGACAGAGGGTAAATATTATCCCTTATTAATGATTTTAAATCCCACATTCAACTAATTATTTGGTAAATTTTTATATATTGATTTTTAAACAGGCCAAAAATTCCCATATCTTTATTTGCAACATTGGATATCAACTTGGTTTCACTCTCTAATAGGTTACAAGTCTTGCCTCTATCCTATATATGTGGGTAGATCAGTATCCTCTCCTCAAACCACTCACTACAAAGATGGGCCTCAACGGTCAGACCTCCCAACATAAGAACACAATCCCACTAACATGATAAACCACTAGTGTACACTCCTACAAAACTATTCAATCACTCCTGTCACCAAGGGGTCCGTTAAATAGATCTCTTGTGTAATTGGGGTCCTGATCCCACATATCTAGGATTGATCTAGCTCATCTACTTTCATTTTTTCATATTTTTAGTTAAAAACCAAAAAAACAGTTATACTATTATTCATATAATGTTATGACAAAAATACTAAAAACATCGAAAATCCCATTTAATATTCCTCTAGAAAATTAAATGAATTTTAATTTCATATACTTAATAATAAATATATTTATACAATAATATAATATTTCATGTACGTCATTGACTTCTTATCTACATCATATTGAAAATAATGTTTAATCTTCAAGACAACTGAATCATATCATTAAAAATTATAGTAGTTCAATAATAATCTCCATTTTATATTGTGAATAACAATTCTATATGATAATAAATTATATATCCTACTAAAATATTCATTACATATTGACCATTTAAGGACAGGAAATAAAATGCATATTTTTTTGTCTTTATAATATATCCCTATGAACAAATTATCTTTACCACCAAGAAATTTATTATGTCTATATATGAATTATTTGTATTTTCATTCTCCTTTTATTGACAATAAATATAATTAATATGTGAGGATATTATATTATGTTGAATTAAAAAAATATTTATCTTTTTATATAATTGATTCATTAAAAATTATAGTGGAGGGATTATATTATTGTCTATTATTTGAAAAAATGCTATAGTTAGTCCATTATATATATGTGCGGGATAACATAGTATAGAAAATAAGATAGATATAACCCAGTTTGTCAATGTTGTCTATAAGAAACCTTTCATGTGAAATAAGATAATGGATTCTTAATACTCGTTTTAGTGGTTCAAATTAATCATATTTATCATTGAATTGAAAATTACCACACATTTCTCAATAAACATGTTAGATAGTTGATGTTCAAATAGAACCAATACCCCCCTTGTATTCTCAAAATTTACTTCCCCTTCGTTATTTTTAACAAGTTCATTTATTTTGTGAATAAGAGAGTTATATTCATTCATCGTCATCCGATATTATAATGATGTAACAAAATAACATATTCACTATGTAGTAATGATATACAAGCTTTTACTCATCAATTCATACAATGTAGGGATACATTAATATCCTTTAACTCCATGCAAGTCAATAAAAAATCATATATATTTATATATTTTTTGGAAAAGGGGGTAAATATCTTGACCATCATGAGTATCATTTATTATAAAATATACCTCTAAACGAAATCCATTTTTCTTCAAATCGCAATATATGAACATTTCGTAGTAATATTATTTCAATTTTTAGTCTTTCCTATTTGATTAAAATATTTAATCTCTTTAACTAATTCTTTGAGTGGAATTGCTTTCCCACTTTTTATCCAATTTATTTACAATTATTTTGTTATTCCTCCATCTATTTAGTCAATTTTATTAGTTTGGATAAAATATAAGAACTTTTTCATAACTTTTTATATATTCTATAAATATTCAAAATATATGCCATTGTTTTTTATTTCATGAATATTCACTTTTAAACCATTTTTAATATCTCCCGATAATGGTTTCAATAATTTCATAGCCAAAATCCCAATTGATTCATGTGTATTCCCTAGAAATTACATTTTTATTCGTTACAGTTGTATTTGTGCCAAAAAATTTAACAAAATAAGAAAAAACCTATAATAATGAATCATAAATATTGATATGTATTTTATTTATAAATTTTCATACATCATCAAAGTCGAGTATATTCTACATACGGTTATATGATTTTCTTATCATATTTATTTCTCACATCGATTTAAGAGTGTATAAATCACTTACATTTTTGGTCCATCAAGGTTTATATTTATATTAATATTCATCACTATTAGAAATAAGATTTTTCCTTTGAGACGGATTTGGTGCAGATCTAGAATTACTATCAAGATCATTAATTTCACAAGTATTTATTGATCCTCCATTTAAAATAGTTGAATTGGTTACATTTTATTTATTTGTCTTATATTTTTCTATATCTTAATCATTTCCACTACTTATTTTGGTATATTTATTAATGAATTGATAGCTAATGAAAACATTCCAATTTTTTGTGATAAAAATATTTAAATATTGAAACAACAACCTACGAATCATCCATTTTTTCCAAGTTATTTTTTAAAATTTTAAAAAATATGAATAATTCTATTTTTGAGTGTAACCTCGACTCGTTGGAACACATAATGGGGCAGATATCATCATATATCATTTCTCATAAACTCTTGATATTGTATGTTTATTAAAAATTTTCACCGTCCCTAATTTCCATGAATTTGGTTTAAGACATGTAATAGTAATTAAAACATCATTAGTACATTACATGGTTTCAGGGCTATATGATATATTCTTTTTAAAGTATATTTTCGTTTTATATTAGTATGATATCATGAACTTATTGGATTCATCATTCTACAATAAATCTACTAGGGTAGTATATTATTTTCAATAATATTGTATTTAATAGTTAATGGTGATTCAAAATTCTTTAATAAGATTTTATGTTCTAAACACATAATGTTGATAGAGTTCATCACATCATCAGGTGATAGGAACATATCATCCCAATACTCCATCAATATCTTCATTTCATTCATTTTTTTTATTATTATTTAAATTAATTTTTAGTCCCATGTACCATATTTTAATTTTTTCCATAATTCAGATGTATTAAAAAACAATGAAATTTTGTTCATTTTGTTATGTTCATGGACATCTTATACAAAACGTTTTCTTAATTAAATAATTATCACAAAAAATCAATAGTAGATCATATAATATTTCTTTATATAATTCATAATAAATAAAACTTATTCTATCCAATGTTTCAAATGTTTTGTGATAGTGTTGGATAAAAAATTATTTTTATCCAATTCATTTTCTATATAATAAGCATATTTTTTCAAATAAAAATTTTCATCATGAAGACCATTGAACCATATAATAATAATATTTAAAACAACTTTCAGAACGTTTTTTGAATTACTATTTTAATTAAAAAAATAGATTCATTAATCATTGGTTCATTATCAATGATTGAAAGGGTTTCTATAGAAGAAACATAATCAAGAGAATTATTGAAACATATACCACTTTTTTTATCTTCTAATGGTGGTTTCCTTGCCTTAACTATAAAATTATTCTTAATAATCATTAAATATATTTTGTTCCTATTCATATTTTATAATTATGATGTTTAAAATTTATTATCCTAAAAGCCAACCATTTCTTATCCAAAGGAATATCACTCAGTTCATAGATATTAAACTACATATGAAATCAATATGATCTTTAAAGGAAAACTTTCTCAAATAAAATTTGTGGAGCCCCATATCAGATTGAAAAAATATAGGATGTGAATTAGTAGTTTTATTTTAGGAATTATTTTATTTTCATTTAAAAAACATGTAGTTGTCAAGATTATCTATGAACTCAATGACATATAATAGTCTCACCTCATATGTAGAAATGTTAAGAGAGAGAAAAAAATTATTTTATTTCATACTAGTTATACACCATATTAGTCGATCCAATAGTTGATCAAAGTTATATCCCTGATATATCCAACTCTTCTACTTGATTGGTTATACCCCCCTATCTTGTTATCCTCAACTGGTAAAACCTCCAGTCTCATGCCACATAAATAACTTGTTATACACACTCATCGAAATCTTATTCTACATCACAATGTTGATCCATTATAGGTTGGTCACTATGTATTAATTTATGACCATGATAAATCAGAAGATTTAATGTACACTATAAGACCATATGTACCTAAATATGTATGAAATCTAGAATAGGTCAAATATATTTTTTCACATGAGTTATATAATATTACTCAATGAAAAATGATTACAAAATTCATTCTTTTGACTGGTTATGTCCCATCTTCACTTTGATTCACACGATTCCTGAAATACACATTTCATATAGTTATCAATCGTTGTTCTTGTAAGAATAAATTTTTATTCCTCTCAAATATAAAATATTAAATGCATATCATTCCCTCATTAATTTTTAATATGTTACCTTAGTGTCTAAATTCAGTTTAATTTATCCTCAATTGCATCAATATCTACATATTCACGAAAGAATGCATGATCTTATCTCCCAGAACTAATTTCAATCTCCTTTAAAAAAAATATAATAGATTCATGGAATATCACATATGTCTTTATTCAGGATTACTACCTTTTAATAATGGTAATAGTATGTCTTTGTACACTTCACAATAATGTAGGTACTCTGAAATTCATTTTCATAAGTGTACAAGAACCTTCTTGTAATGGTGTCATGAAAAACCAGAAGTCCTAAACAATCCTCACTACAATGGTATCCATATTCTTGATAGCATGTTAATATATCACCATGATTCATGAAAATATTCATGGATTTATTTAACATTAGGACATAAAATTTATAACTTTGTTTTAAACACATTTTAATAGTGTCTGGACTTATTCATAAATCTCTTGAGTGTGGAAGACACTTTTCAATTGGTTGTGGTGAATTCATCTAATTTCATTCTTGAATTTATTTTTTTTGGAAGTCATCCTAATGATATTAAGGTTTTATTGATGCAATATTTTACTCTAAAAAACAAGTGTTCTCTTAATCAGTTGTTACATAACATTTTCCTTGGTACTTATATTTCTGTAGGAGAGATCACACAAAATCTCTTCTGTTATTCATGTTTAATCATGATTACCTAAGATTTTCTACAAAATATTACATGTCATTATTCTCCAAAACACTAATGATATAATAATTTCTCAAATTATATAACTCTAAAAATTTTTGTTTCTTTAATTATGTGTCCTTAAATTCTATCTATGATATATAATTATAATTTGAATGGGAAACTATCACATGAATCATCATATGTATCTAAGCGGCCTCAACTAATATTTAAAAAGAAATATTAATCTGACATAGTCTCACTGATCAAATGATATCCTATATGAACATCATGTTCTGTGTTCCTGATGATCAAATGCTTATTTTAATTGAATATCATGCTCGTTTAAAAATAATGATCTCATCATTCACCAGGGAATCATTTATAATGAATAACTATAGTATTTAGGAGTTCTTCAGAAGTCAATGGTTGAATATTAATCCTCAGTGAAGATAAGATTTTTCAAATTCACTAGACATGGAGACAATGCTCTATCAATATCTATTTAAATGGGGGAATTGTATCCCACTAAACATGTCCCATATCAGATTTGTAGTATTTTTCTATCACTCGCATATATTAAATTTCATTCCTTTTACCACTCAGTGATATATTGTAGGTTTAACTCCTAGAACCACTTTATACACTATTGGGTTTTATGGGATACTCCTCTCTACACCAAACCACTATCCTACCATCAAGTATGTTCAACCATGTATACTCCTTCCTACCCACTTTGGAACTCAAGGAAAAATACATGCTCTATGATATGAATTCCCTATTTGGTTCAAGAGCTCCAACAATATATGTATTAATGATTATTTTCCATTTATTAATTAAAAAGTTAGATTTTATTGTTTACTACCATAGAAATAAATAGCTAATTTCTTAGTCAATTCCATGATAATATATACAAAAAACTTATTATATTTTTTTAATATTCCTCATGAAAATAATTTGAATATTATTTCAATGTAATTCATAATAAAAACATACATGTAATTAAATAATATTTCTTATCCTTCATTGATTTAACTACATCATATTGTTATGATGTATGTGTCATATACTACACAATTGACACATGAATTTGAACAAAACTATAGATAAATAGATTCCTCAGTTTAATATGAAGATTAATAATTAAAACAATTCTCAAATGCTTCTCCACATATAACCCTAAACATAGATTTACCCATTATTGATAAAATATAAAATTCTACTTCACTAGTGTATAAAGTTTCATACTTATTCTCTGGTGGGAGTAGGTTTTTTATTTATACATGCATTATTACTAAAAAAATTAAGCATATTTTATTGAAATGAAATGATTTTTAATATTATTTTGAAATGGGATAGTTGTTTTACTATTCATTTTTTTTAAAATTTTAGGTTTTTTTGAAAAGATAATTATCTAATATAAATGTATTTTACATTTTTTTAATAAATATATTATATAAAATTAATAAATTATTTTATAATGGGTGTGGAAATATTATTTACAAACATATAGTATATAATTATAATTTTTTTAAAATACCAATAAAAATATTTTAAAAACATATTTTGGTTACAAGTAGTGTTTTTAATAGAATATAATATTTAAAATCTATCATTGGAGAGTTTATTTCCAAATATATTGGATTTTAGTTTTTTAAATAGAGGAATTTATATGATAAAACTGACTTGTCAATTCCTTCTTCAGAAAAAATAAATCTAAAAACATCGTATATCTTGGTTATGGGAAACATATTTCATTATTCTCATCACACATAATTTCCATACAAAAAATCATATTTAATACTAATACTATATAAACTAATGAAATCCCAAATGTATATATTTCACTCAAATAACCTATATCAAAGGACTAGACACACTGTTGAGTGATGGTGTACAGAATAATATCTATCTCATTATTAGTGTGATTAAAAATGTTGGTAAAGTAATTAATAATCCTGTTTCGCAACCTTCAAAATTATGATCAAGTATAATTCATTCAAAAAAGTCACACTTTATTCTATATATCACAAAAAAGTTCAACAATAATGGTGATTTAGATATTATTTCAGGGTTGACAATAATTATAAACATTTATATAATGAAACAAATAGTGTTTTTTCAATATCTTTCTAAATCCATGAGAATAAAATTAGTTTTTTATTCTAAATCAGTATGTAAATTCTGGGAGCCCAAAACTCTTACCACCATCTAAATATTATTTTTATTCTCTTATATCTATATAATTATCCAATCATTATACCAATTCAGACTATAAAATAAATACATATATACCTACATATATATAAATATATTTATATTCAATCAAATTATTTCAAGAAAATTATATTAATCGTTTAAATATCTTATTACCATCACAGTCAACAACATATAAACCATTTTTTATTGACTTATATGAAGTATTACACGTATATTAACTCCTAAAAATAGAAAAATAGCATTTATATAAAATATTCATGATCATAACCCACACCGACTATCATAGATATGTTGTTTTTATAATTTTTTAAGTACATTAAAATCAATATTCTTCCCAAACTGAGATTATTACTCAATAATATACCATGGGATGTCAGTCATATTATATCAACATATAATTCTCAAAAAATGGTCCTAAAATATATTTTATTAAATTTAAATTGTTTTATTATATTAAAATGATATATCTATTAATTAATTTTTATTACTAAATCATAATATACTCTTGAATGATTTTATATAGCTATATTCAAGAATTATGTAGTTGAAATAATAATGAAAAATATTTTCTATATTTTTATAAGAATTATACAAGGTTTCAAAATCATCATCCTATTTTATGAATCATTATATACATAGTTTAAGCTCATAAGAATAAAATTATAAAATAAAAACATGCATATTATACTCATATTTCCACTAAACCAACCTTGAACCTATTTATTCTATACATACACACCATTTAAAAATTCACTCTAACTAGAAAATTAATTGCTATATTTCTTTTTATTCTATTAAGTATTAATGAAACCCATGACCTTTATTATTCAAAATTATCCTAATAAAAGTAAACATCCAATGTATAATTGTACTCCTAAAATATCAAGGATGGAAAATATAATTAAAATATCAATCCGTAGAACATTTGATCACATACTCTTCCTCTGTGGATGTTGTTTTCAGCATTTAAACATGTTAATAAGTTAAAATTTATTACATAACCAAATTTATCATCTAAACATAAATTAGTTTATTAATGCTAAAATTAAAGGTTTCTCCCTATAATATTTTCTCTTTTTATATAAACATTATTTAATCTTCCCTTTCTTTAATTCTCATTGCACGGATTCTTTGAAAAATTATTCTAATACCTTAAAAAAATTAAAATTGTTACATATTAAACTCTTCATTATATGAAAAACGTATAAAGTCACAAAATTTTCATCATATCCTATATTATCTATTTTTTGAAGTATAAATTTTAGATAATATAGGAAAATTACATTAAAACATATGTAAACAAGAAATTATTCTAAATAATCTCAAAAAAATATGAAATTATTTTCATGATATAATTAATCACTTGTATAATTTCTTGTAAATGAAAATTTTAGCATATTATATATTAAAATATTGTATCTAAAAATTAATAATCCTTAAATATTCATTAATTGTAAGAACCAAGAACTCTATGAATCAATATTTTCTTCTTGAATCGTTTTTTTCATTAGTATAGTAACGATACCTCCCATCTAGTCCATGTATCATGTTTTTTAACATTAATTTTTTTATTTTTTATTTCATTTAATACCATGGAAACATATACTGAATTGAAAAGTCCTATGTGTTATAAAGGTTAGTTTTTCATGTTAATATTACACATGTATATAAAAAAATATAAAGGACAACATCAATTACTCACTCTAATATTCTATTTATTTATTCATACACACTAATTTAGTACATTCTATTATAGAAAAAATATATATAACCTCAAAATTATATTTTCTATTTATTATCCAACTTGTTTTGTTTTTTGAAATATAAAATAAATCACTACTTGTACATATTATATCTAAATCATATCCATCCAAATCTCTATAACAACAGGATATTGATTATTAATTATTCAAAATTAAAAGAAACCAACCTCATCATGTTTAATTTCTAGGAATCTTCATTCTATTTATATCCACATGAAGTTACTTGTATGGATAACATTAAAAATATATTATAAAAAATTTGGATACAAATTATCTCGTTTTTTTGTTGTATGATAAAAAATATAATCATTTTAATGAAAATTGTCGAGTCCCTTATCCATTCAGTATCATTTACAAAATAATTTGTATCCTTTAATTTAAGAATTGAAACTCATTTATGTCCTAAAACCCATTTTCCCAAAAAATTATTTTATATATTTAATGTCTGAGATAAACTTTTACTCACCTCATAGATTCAGTTTCATCATAAGAGACTATATCAGTGTATTAATCCAAAATATCATAAATTAAAATTTCTCATGACTTTCAAACTAAACACATTATTAAAACATACATCCCCTTAAAATGTTATCATTAATATAAATTAAAATTATAATTGTTTGATTACATATAATTTCCATATATAGGTTTTCATTTTATATATATCTTTTAATTTCCATGTTATTCAATAAAAGAGTCATTTATAGTATAATAGAAAAATATTTCTTTTATTATTAAATAATTCCTATTTAAATTTTTGTTTTCATAAATATAAAATTAAAAAATTAATATATATTAATGAATGGATACAATATACATTGAATCATCAATGTAATGTATCAATCCTGTATGTATTTATTCTCATTATATAACTAAACTATTGGATCATATGTATTATAATATGTGGATTATTAGTTATTAAAATAAAATAACCACTGTCTTTTGTTAACTTGTTATGTTATTTTCCATTAACTAATGAGGATTAAATTGGTTTGGCTAGGCATTAATAGTATTTGAACATCATTATGGATCTATAACATAGAAACTAGAAATGTACAATGAGGCCCCAATTAATTATAGTATTGGAACATGATTGAATATATATCCTTACAAAAGGATTTTTGTTGACTATGTTGTATTTTTTATTAATTGGATTCACGGATCTGGGATAATTTTTTTTGACGTGTATACATATTTATTTTATTTTATTTATATAAATGATAAATTTCTAATAGACATTAAAATGATTACATATATGTTGGAATTGGATTATTATGGGCATTTATATTCTATTTTCACAACATCTTCATTTGATTAAAATGAATAAATATAAATAGAATCATTATTTTTTTATTAAATTGAATGATCTAAAATAATAAAAGATTTAAATGATGACAATAATTTTCAATAAATTTTAATGCAATAAATATATTTATTTTTATCATTTAAACTGTATGTTTGTGTCTTTTTTCTACAAGACTAGTTGATGTTGTCTATAAAATTAAATTAAATAAACTAAAGAATGTTGGAAAGGGTTGTAATGTGTAATAGATACTACTGAGTATGTTGGGAGATTGTATTCAGTATATGGTAGCTCAACACAGAGGCACATCATTCCATTGTGGATTACTAGTTTGTTGGTGGACCCTTATGAGTCATATAGTTGGCCACCAAGACACTATAGTGGCATATCACATACCTTTTTTATTATGGAATATTTAAATTTTTTATTTCACCTAAAAAGGTAATTATTATTTATACAATATCATAACATCCTTAAATAGAGGAGGTATAAACCATTTAATCTCATAATGTGTGTATCTCTCCCATCAAAGTATATAATTATAAAATATGTATCCTAACTGATCAATATATATATATATATATATATTTGAATATTCTTATCCAATCTTGATTTAGAGTTTCTACAACAAGATTACATTTTTATTTTCTAATACTTAATTTTTGTATAATTTATGTGTTCTATTTTTCAACGAATGAAGTCAGATCAATAAATGATTAATTATGAGTAGGATTCAACATAGAAACCCCAAACACTACATACATATATATTACATTATTATACATTTATATCCTCTATTGGTATAATTAAATCACTTCCTTATAACATAGACTATTAATTTTTCCATATTAGATCATTAAATATAATTTTCTATAATAAACATTATATTTCATTCATTATTTCATCACAAATAAATATTTACATGTAATATCCTATATAATAATATTTTTCATTACATAAGTAATGGAATGATATAAAAATGGTTATATTAAACACATATTAAGGTATTAAATATATTATATATAAGTTGAATCAATATATATGTACATAATGAAGATCATACAGGAGTAATAATACAATGAATAAATAGGTATGAAAATTTAATTAGAAATTTATTCATAAAGGAAAACTAATAATGAATCGTGAAATGAATAATACAATAATTTTAAGTAATATTAGAATAAAATTTCAAACAAATAATAATAATAAAATCATATTTTTTGTTAGGGATCAATATTAATACAATAATAAAATAGTGTATGAAAATATCAACAATCCTGGTTGGATAACCTAACATTTCACGACCCATGAAAATAACATTTCAAGATAAATAATGTCAATATAATTTATTAGGGGGATATATAATATAAAACCATGATTAAATTAATGATAAAACATAATTATATCTTCCATGTTTATATCAATAAAATATGAAATCCATCACAACATAGGGAACCTGTCAAAATACTAATGGTTACATAGCCATTTTCACAAGATATCTAAATAAATAAAATAGAAAAATAATTTTGATGGTCTAGATAAATACTTTTCAAAATGAAAACATAATATACAAATAATTAGTGAATCATATAATTTTATTTACATTGATGAAAAATTATTCCAATGAAAATAATAAATAACTTAAAAAGGTGATGAAATTTCACAAAATTCATAAAATAATTTTCATATAAATATCTTTCTATGAATAATTTTTTGTAAAATATAATGGTTTCAATAAAAAAGATATTATAAATATTCAAATAAAAATAAAACATTATGTGGAAACATTGTAATTATGTTTTTAAAAAGTATTCCTAGAAATGTTTTTATTGATAAAAAAATGAAGAGGGGAAAATAGATTGTATTCAAACTATTTAAATAATGTTAACAACTACTAAAGAATAATATTATGTAATCATATTATTAGATTAATTTTTATATAATAAATGAATTAATATCAAAATTGAAATGGAAATTGATTAAAAATGTCCCAATCATTATGAGAGATAACACAACATCCCCTAAACATTAAAATTGGTTTCCTTAAACAAGCACCAACTCCCTATATAATAATGATTGAAATATTATTCACCAATTTATTACCATTATTAATTTATATTACCTTTTATTATATTATATTATTTCCCTGTATTATATATATTTTAGTGATAAATAGTGTATTATCAATATTGGATGATTATAGTTCTGATTTATTGATACTAGTTTTAAAATCGAGGTTTTAATAATCATTCATTATAATGGAAATATGAGCACAATATTATCCATGATAATTGATTAATAATGTCAATTTTATTATTAAAACCCTCATTTTATCAACTATTTTGTTATGATTTTCATTGTAGACATATAAAATATTTTGGTTTTGGTTTGAATATTAACAAAAAATCATTTTTTATTATGACCATTTATTTGAGTAGAACCAGTTGAAAACCATAAAAATGTAATCATGTTTACACTAATATCATATATTTTAATTATTTATGTTTTTATTCACACCGGAGATGATAATTTTGATGTTGGTAAAGCATTGTTCTTATAGGGGAAGAAATGATCTAGACTAAAATATATTGAATGGACAAATGATTAAAGATTAAATTCAATCTACTGTAATATAAATTTTAATAAATATGAATGTAGTTAATAATAAAATATTAGTGGTGTATAGGTGTAATATATATATTCTTCCTAGGATTAAAATTGGTAAATATGAAGGTAAACTCATTAATCATGTTGATGGAATTAAGGAATCTAGTAATGACCATCTATAAAATGATGGATTTAGGACCCCTTATTATGACCGTAATTACTATGTCTTATTCATGCATTTTAATAATTATTATATATAATGTTTTAAATAAGTAAGATAATAAAAAAAATGTTTTGGAATGGTATTATATAATATTTTTTAATGAATAATTTGAATTCCATATACATAATTTCACACACTTTAATGGTTTTGGAAGAATTATATCACATAAAAATTTACCTGTATGTGCAATACACCAATGTAGGTATGAGATTCCATCTAATAAAAAAACATCTTTTTATTTTATTATCCATTAATTGTTTTTCCTTATATTTTATTTTATTATTTTTATAGTATTACTTATATAATTACCACTTCAAACATAGCATTATTTTTCCAAAAAATAAAATCTCCAAAAATAACAAATTATTATTCCATGATTTTGAAAATAAAATCCATTTTTTATATTGATTTTTTAAATATGTGAAATTTACCATTACAAAGGAATAAATTATTAGAAATATAATTTTTATATTTCACAAAATAATTTATCTACTATTGAATGATTATATTTTACTTGTAGTAATTTATTAGTTATTTAAGGAATATTAAATATTACTGAACCTAGTGGTTCGTGATGATGCTTAGATTTATTTGAATAATTAATTGAATCAATTTTCTTCTATCTATTGATGAATTTAACAAAAAATTAAGATATTTTTTTGTCATTAATAGGGATAATAATACTAATAAGGAACTATTTTATATTATTATATTTCATAGAGAGTATTCTGATATTAATGTTTTGAAAAAATTTCAATATTTGATCATTTAGATTATTTTATTTCATGTTCATCATCCATGAAATGGTGGACAGAATATATAAAGAGTTACATTGATTATTGATATATATTAGTTATTTTTCACTATAAAAGAACAAGGATTGTGGTTAATGATTTGGTAAGATGCTAGGTGAGAAGTTCATCATGCAGTTTATTTTACCAAAAAGTTTTAATATGATATAAAAGTTTCACTGGTATTATGATTCATTGAAAAAGATTATGAGTTCAGTTTCAATGATATTTATATTATTATTTAAATATTAATTAACTTGTATAATTTCATAATTATTATTGAGAACAGATAATAAATAAAATTTTAAATTTAATCTTTACTCAAAAATAAAATGTGTGTTTTTTTATTTTTAGATGATCTTATAAAAAATATGTTTTATAAAGTGTTTTTAAGTAAATTGATAATACTAGTTGGGTGTAGATATTATTTGATATGTTTTAAAATGGTTTAATATGTATTTTGATGATGTGTATGGGCAATATAATCTTTACATTACCTACATAAGTTTAAATAAGATTAGTGGAATATTTAACTTTGGGAAGATAAGTGTAGCCCAAATGTTTTTACTCTATATAAGAATAAATCCATATGGTAGGCTCTACATAAGAGTAATCCCATTTCTTTGAAGCTATGGATGATTAAATAATAGTTTAAATATTGTAATAATGAATTTCAATATCCATTTTGGTTTAACATTAAAATACATCATTATAATCATGATTATTGGAATATTAACTAATTGTTTTTTCTTATCATGTTAGAGTATGTCCAAGGATATGATACAATAATCATTACAAATATTCATCTTTGTATCAATATTTTATGGCCCCGTAAGTGTAAATCATTGATTGCATGAATCATATTATATTTAAATTGAATCATTAACAATCTTTACAAACGTAAAATAATATTATTTTTTATTTAAAGAGATTTTTCAAAACAGATTTTACAATAAAGATGTGATTTCAAAAGAATTTTGATACATAATTTATGGGTATTTAATTGAATTATTAAGAGGTAAATATCATGATATATGAATGAAGATAATTCAAATTAGAAATGATGATGATAGTTTATATTGAATAAACATCAGTTCACATTGAGTATTTAATAATTATTAATGAAAATTTTTTAATAATGTTTTAATTCCCTAAAGATAAACAATTTACAATAATTTGAGATATAATTGGAGATATACGATGATATAATTTCATAATGATTTTTTATAATATATTATAAGTCTACAATTCATTATGAATAATGAAATTGGTCAACCACAATATTATTGGATTACATCTAAATGAAAACTATATTAGAGGGATAATTGGATCATGTTACTTTAGTTATACTTATGTTATAAGGTTTTACATCATTTGATCATGTTTACATGGATAAAGGGTTTATATTTAATTTATTTATAAATATAAAAATACACACAATTTTAATGAAAAATAAATGGTAATATTAATAATATATATTGATTATAATTATTGTAATTACAATATTAATATTATTAATAAATTTTTAAATTTTAAATGGCGGATATTTTCTTGATCAACATTTAAAAATTAATAACTTAGAATATCATGATTTCCAAAATTAAGGTATTTTCATGTTCCAAAAATTAAAAAAAACAATTTTATAAAACAAATCAGTATAGGACAAATAAGATGTAGGTAAATTTAATTACTATAGAAACTAATTTGAACTGTACTTGAATTTTCAATCATCATAGAAGTATGAAAAAGAAATTAATTTGTAATATATTAATTCTTATATCAATGAATATGGAAAATATTGGGAGAGACTATGTGTAAGGTGATTCATATACTAAAATATCTATTATCTATTTCTTTTCTCAAATACGCCTTATCAAAACAACATTTACAATCCTACCTTACATACATGTTGATCAATTTATATACTAAGATAATTATATCAATATCTAAGATATTATTTCTAAGAATAATAGTTTTCTAACACCTTTTTAATTGAAGAAGATATATAATTTTGACTTCATGAAATACCATAATACATTGGATATATTGTTTATATAGTAGGTTTAGGATTACCATTTTTAATTAGTGGGATCCAATATAGAGAACCATTCATGTGATAAATATTATTATTTTATATCATTGGGATCAATGAAGATATCTTCCCCCTTGTGTGTTTACATTATAAATTTTTTGAAGTATCTATTTAATGGACTCAGAGTGAAAATAATAAGGATGTAGTCATACAACGTAAGATAAAACCTTTAAAAAATCCATTGTTCTCTTTTCTCTTTACTTTTTATCATTTATATTATTGTAACATATTGATAGATATGTACAAGATATATTTATTCTAATCAATTAAGTGGTTCCTATAATTAGGGTCAAAATATATATAGTAATATATTAACAATTCTATTTCAAACCCCACTCAATGACGCTTCACTATAACATTTGTAATTTTATTTGAATTAATGAAACATTTATACCTAATACTGGATGTATTTTTCCAAGTAATTTAAATTTTTCATGAAATACATGTTAAATTCATAATTTTTGTTGGTATTGCTTTATTGAAGAATAACTAGGTTTCCCTATTATTTTGGTTAAGTGAATAGAAAATCATGATAAATTTCTAAAAATGAATCATTTTTCAATACATAATCAAAAAATATATTATGTTTTAGTAATAGTAGTCTTTTAGGGATATTCATTAATCCCCATTATCATTGAAGTATCAACAAATTTACCTTCTATAGTAGTTATATTACCCATTAAAGATACATTATTTATAAAAAAAGATAATATTACTATATTTTCTAGTCAATTTTTTCTTTCTTGGGTTATTTGACATGATTATCAATTATTATTTCTCATATTCAATTATATTTGAAAATATTTGTCTGTCGTTAATGTTGTACATTATTAATTGATCATGGAAATCTATAATGGTTGTTCTAATCAAATCAATGTAGATATTAGATAAATTTTTAATTCTAAATGTAATAATTGTGAATTCACAATTTCAATATATTTTGAATTTTTTTCCTAGTCACATCCTCCCTATTCACACATAATTTATGATATACATATAAAAGGTCCACCAATTAAATCTATTGAGGCCCACAAAGTTGATTGAAAAATCCTTAATAAGTGGTCGAGGATTATTTTTCATAATTGTCATCTTATTTTTTCATGGAAATAAATTAATGGATGCATTGATTATTCTATCTTCTTTAATAATGCAGACTGGTGAACTCCATCAGGATAAACATCAGTGAGGAAAATTGGATCTTAATGGACAATGATGATGGTGGAATGGTGATACATGGGATTGATCAATGCTGGTTGATATAATGAAGAATGATACGTTTTTTAGAGGATGACAATGGTCTTGATTTGGAATGTCCTGGATAGATGATAAATGGAATTCAAAGGAGTTGGTAAGGGATCAATGAAATATGGTTATATAGGGGGAGGATTATGGTTTTCGACAATCTATGGTGGTTCTAGTAGATATGAATGTTCTATATCAAACTGCTCTAAATGGTACCGGGTTTAGTTAGACATCAGATGTGGTGTCCAATAAAAATAGTTCTCTATGAACTTCACATATTAAGAAAATTGAGGGGATAATTCCTCAATATAAGGTAGATTTAGAAGATGTGGTTTTCATTCCAAAATGACAAAGGGAAAGTAATGTTGTTGTGGCTATCATGAAATTTGATTTTTTTTTAACATTGGTGAATTCTCAAAATGGTGTTATGAAAAAATAACACAATAAATAAAATTTTGTATTTATTAACTATTTTATTTGGATGATATTCATGAATAAATGTGGAACATCCAGTTTAATTTCTAATAGGAATTATAATTAAGATATATACATGATTTTTTTACCACTTTCACATCGAGGATTGTTCTAACTCATGGAGGGAAAATTGTAAAATTTATGATCTAGTTTGGAAGGAAACTTCTATATGATGTTCTTCTATTAAATTTTGTATTCTGATATGTTTGTTATTATTTAATATAAATTTTATATTAGTGTATTTGAATTGTACATATTTTGGGATATGAAAAATTGCATTAAATCTTGGTATAGTTTGTTTTTGAATTTCTATAAATCAAATAATATCTGAGAAGGGAGGTTGAATTTGTTGTTCACTTTTTAAAAGTTACAAATAATTTAGATACATAACCCCTATAACTTATTATATTCTACATCCATATATAAATTTAGTAACAAATTATGCATGAAAATATATTAAAGAGAGAAGATCACATAATATTTATAAGGTTCAGCCTCACTGTGAGATCATATATTCTTTTCATCGTAACTTCTTTGGGTCTATAGAAATCCACTATTATGAATAAGTAAATACATATTGTGCCAACTCTTGTTAAAAATCATCTATCTCACGATATGAATTATTATAATGACTTCAATAAGTTTAAAATGTTTTATTATAAAAAAATTATCCAAAAATAATGATAAACACTTTGTCAAATCCCCTCTACACTTAGAATGATGGATCTGCTATTGGCATAAAAGTGAGTTTGATTTTCTTAGAATAGTTTTTATATGTTCATAGAATAGTATTCCTCATTTTCTCAGAATATTGGTTCCAATTTTTTCAAAATATTTATTCTGATTTTCTCTAAATATTGTTTCTAATTTTCTCAGAATCAGGGTTCCAATTTTCTCAGAATCAATGTTCTAATTTTCGCTGAATTATGGTACCAATTTCCTCATAATCTGGGTTCTAATTATCATAGAATCCTAGTTATGATTTTCTCAGAATTTTGGATTGGATTACTCTAAATAATAGTTCTCATGTTCTAAAATAATTATGTTTGATTTTATACAAATAATGATTCTAATATACTCATAATACTTGTTTTATTTATTCAGAATAAGGGTTATGATTTTCTAATTTTTTTGGATACATTTTTCTCAGATATATCTACAAAAATCAAACTCTGTTGGAATTTCCAATACAATTCTTCTCCAATTTTATGGGATATTTCACTTTTATTTCTCTAACCATTCATTTTTGTGCATTTTTGGAATGTTGAAAATGAATGAATGATCTAATAAAAAACTTAGAGGCACCCTAAAAACCAGAGTTGAACAACTTAAAATCATTCCTACTTCAATAAATATCAAAAGTTCTCAAATATATGACTTTTGAAACAATAAATTTGACTTTTTGAAAAAAAATAGATTGCTCTGAGATTTATAAAAAATAGATGTTTTGATTTACCACCTCAACTATTTGAATTTCTGTTATGAGTAAATCTAATTTATGTACTTTATATATCTATTTTCTGGAAGGTTTTAAATCTATTTTTCTTAAGATGATAGATCCAAATTTTAGAACAATAAGATGAATCTAATTTTCAGAAGATGTTGGATCCAAATTTCATAATAATATGCTCGATCAAATTTTCAAAAAAATATAATGATTTCAATTTCATATGAACACACCACCATTTCTCGAAAATATTTTATCTTGAAAGTTTTCATGATTTTTTAGATGTTCTTGATCAGAAAGGCATCATATGATTTTGTTTAGATAGTATGAAAACATTATTTTCCTGAATTATCAACCTTCATCAACATAACTCTTCCGCAATAATATGTATTCTTCAATGAGCAACATTTATAAATAAAATATTCTTTCTTACTAACTCAACACCATTATTCATCTCGGATAAAAAAAAATTCTTTGAAAAATTTAATTTTAACGAATACAAAGATATTTTTATAAAATTTATCACAAAGGTAATTAAATCACCATCTTTGGATTTGTTGAAAACCCTCATTATCAACTTTTAAAACTCTCATATGCTTTCACAACTCATGTTTTTATCTTATATCAAAATAAAACCTTTCTGAATAAAGGGTTTCTTGATAGAAAACAAAATGATAATATAATGTTTCTGAATGAATTCCATACCTTAGTGGAATGAATTTTCTTCAGCAATGTAAGGATAACTCCACCTGATTTCCCTTTTCTCTTAAACATATTTGTTCCATTGTCAATTTTAATTTTCTATCCCCCTTTATATGATAACCATATATTTGGAATCATAAATAATACTAAATAAATAGTTGCTAAAAAATAAAAAGATATTACTTACTCTCCCGTTTTTCAATATAATCCAAATATTGGTGGGGGAGTTTTTCAAAAGTTTTATGAATCCATTGGAGGTGGATGAACATAATGTTTCAGAATCAATTCCACAAACCATTCTTTTTTAATTGAATTTGTAAAGACATCAGCAGTATGATATATTGTTGAAATTTATTCCCACTAAACAGATCTAGTATCAACTTTATAATTTACAATGATAATATTTATATAAATGTGTTTTGAGCATTAATGTTGAGAATGATTTTGAGAAAGATGAATTTTACTCTAATTATCACTAAGTATCTTCAACGGTTTAGAAACCATTACTTTTAAATTTTTTAGCTAAACTTTCATCTAAAATATTTGTGTACAACCATGAGTTTTGGAAACATATTTGGATTCAGATGTGCTCAATGATAGGGAAAATAGTTTCTTAAAATTCTAACTCACACAACATTCACCACGAAATAATATTCCTTCGGATATTGAATTTCAATCATTATAATCTCTAGCCCAATCGACATCTATATAACTAGGATACTTCATATAAAAATTAATTTTTTATAGCAACCCATCTGAATTTTTTCCACTAACATTTCACATGATTATTTTTTCTACCAACATAAGTGATTCCTTGAGATAAAATTGATACATGGTACATAATTTTGTCGCATAAAAAATATCAGGACTTGATGTTCTAAGGTAAATAATAAATCTAATCATCTCCTGAAAGTCTTTCCCACCCACACTTATTTTGGATTCACCATTTCACCATTTTTTTAATTAAAATAGGAGTTGAAAATTATTTGGATTCATACATTCCAAAATTATTTATCAATTCCATTATATACTCTTAATGATATGTCAAACTTTATTTTCTCTTTTGTTATACTTGTAATACAAGGAATAAAGTTAATTCTCCCAACATTGTCATTTCAATATTCTTCTTCATTTATTCATAAAAACATGTCACAATCCTTTTCCTCATCCCACTAAAATATAATATCATCCACCTAAAAATATAAATTTAAATTTCTAGAGTCTACATCTTCCAAATAAAATTTTCCATCAACAGTTCCATTAGAAAATTTCATCATCCTCAAAAAATATTCTGGCTTCGAAATCAAAAAATGTAGAGCTTGTTTCATCCCATGAAAAGATTTATTACATTTAAAAAATGTTTTCATCCTCATCAAGTAGAAACCCACAAGGATACTCAATTTAATATTCTTTCTCAATATCACCAATTACGAATGTTCACTTTACATCCATCTAATAGACATTACAATTATGTTGAGCACCCACAGCAAGAAAATTTTGAATAGTTTCTAGACCTGAAATGGGGGGAAAGGATTCATAAAAAACCACACCTTCCACATATGAATATCCATTAAAACATGTAATTTGTTTTCTTGGATCATCTCCAGGACCATTAAATTTTTTCAATAAACCCACTTAGATCTAATAAAATTTTTACTTTTAGGCCATGTAACAAGTTACATTGTTTCATTATTCTTAATTGGATCCAACACTTCATTCATATAATCCACATAATATTTATGTTGAATTTCCTCTGAAATAGAATCTGGATATACTTTTGAGATCACTGATGTCAGATTTCATAACATCAACTTTCATTTAGACTGAACAGACGCCTTCAGGTTCCCAATAATGTTTTCGTATTCAACATCACCTACTACGTTAGTAAATCACAAATTTTATTCCCCTATAGGAATTTACTCATCCCATGATTCTTCTAAATCATCCTATGATTTTTTTTAATTACTTTCACTAATGTTGGAAATCTACAATTTATTAACATCATATTTCTCAATAACCATTTTTATGGACTATTGATTTTCAATTATGTTCACATCATATAAGTCCAGCAACATTTATAAACATTTGTAACTTATCCCTTTTGGTGAATAGACAATGAATGTTCCTTCCTATCCTTTTTCATCAATATTTCCCATATATGGATTTTTTATATTGAGATAACATGTAATTCAAAAAAAATTGATGTATTTCGATGAAGATCTTTTGTTATGAAAAATTTCATAATGAGTGATGTTGGATTCTTATCAGAACTAGCATCTAGTTTGAACATGTACAACATTACTAATCACTTATTTCCATTCTAATTATACATTTTTGTATTCTAGAAATATATTTCATAAAATTTCAAAACATACTCTATTATTTCATTATACTTCACCATTTTGATGTGGAGTATATGGATCACTATACTAATTATTTATGGAATAGGTTCTCAGATGTGATTAAAATTTATTATTTATGAATTCAGTACAATTATTTGTTCTCAAAATCATGGTGGAATCCCCAAATTCTATATCAATATATTTCCTAAAGAATTTTTACATTTCAATAGCATATGGATTTCACTTCTTGCACATGAAGATTTTCATCCAAGTGAAATCCTTAATAAAAGTGATAAAGTATAAATCACATTTGGATGATTGATGTCTCATCATCCCACACATATTAAAATGAATAAGATCATGTCGTCTAGTAGATTGAATCACAATTATCTTATGACTTTTTTATTCATCATTCCTTTATGGTATTAAATTCAAAAATCTTCATCTCTTGTTTTTAATTCTTGAACGTTTTATAAAACATCAACTTTAGAATGTATATTCTTGTTTTTCCCAAATTTCTCATGTCCTCGATGCTACAAGTTGTTTTAGACTTTAGCACGCATGTAACATGAGTTATTAAATTATACTATTTGAGATGGATTCCCACTGGTTCTTTTTTCCATTGGTAATGACTTTTCCATCTATTAAACATTTGATAATACAAGAAAATTTTTTTAATTTTACTTCTTTCCCATCATCACTATGTAAACTTACACTATTTATGTAATTTTTTACCACATTAAAATGTAAAACATTCTTATATTTCAACTTCTCTTATTCAATCTCTTTAATTTTGATTACACTAATTTTTAAGGAACTATCATTACCAAAAGTGACAACTCATACATTATAAAAATCAAAACATTTCAAGATTTTATATCACCTTCCATATGTTAATAGAATCCTCTAGCATGTGTCCAGGGATTATTCTTCTTACTTCTACTCAATTTTATCCTAACAAAAAATACTCTTTCCTCAATATTCTTATTTTTATCTTTCTTTTCCTTCATAAGAAACCTATTCTTGAAGTAGTTTTATACATCATTTGGCATGATGTTCAAGCTATTAGCTTTTTGTCAAAAAAACTTCTTAAGGACATTCAAATAATTTATTTGGAATGTTTCTATCTTCTTGATATTTCACCTTTTCAACTTCATGAATGTTAGGGAAGTTACTCATTTTTATTTCAATATTTCATCCTTTTTTCTCAAACATTATTCTGATTAAATATACATTGTGACAATAATTATTAGATCTATGCCCATAGATTCCGTAAATCTAGAAACAAACATCAAATCTAGATTTTCTATTGAAGAATGTTATTTCTCGATAGAATCTTTATTTCGATTTGTAACTTCATTCAGCTCTAACATGCTCAATAAGTGAACAATATTTTCTTTTGAGTGTGTTTTCTATATTTATAGAATTGATAGGTTTCTCACTTCCTTTCTCCAACCACTCTTTTCCAATAATTTTTATTCAATCTAAATGTTAAAATAATGAGATGAAACATTTTTTTAGAAATGGAATATTTCACCTGATTCTCATATTGAGCCTTATCAAAAAAATTTGAAGTCATAGAATTTAGTTCTTAATATTTGTTAATGTTTTAATTGATTTTTATAAAGTTAAATTTAGATTCAAGAATTATTTATTACAAAATTTTAGCCTCTTATTAATTAGTTTTTAGCTTCATTCTATTATCAACTAAAATCATTCCATGTTCATCAATTCTACGTATGTAACATAAAATCAACAGAATGTATTAATCCACCTCTTAGAGGAAATATTTTATTCCACCAATAACATCTTCAGGATCATTATTCATTAAGCTAATTTCATTGAAGAGATTTTTTATTTCATGATGATAAACAAGTTTAGTTATGAGCTACTACTATCTATAAGAGTATTCACTAAATTCCACGCTCTCTGAGAAATCATTTATTTTCTAAAATTTTCTACGAATGATCTAAAACATTATAAACATTCATCTTTAAATGATTTTTTTTATTTGAGTCTAATTCAACATTCTAACTCAATATAATTCTTCTATTTCTTGTGAACATCTTTGTGTATCTTTTGTAAAAAAAATTCTCATTATCATTTATCTTCCACTTCTTCCTTCAAAATTTTTTATTGGAATAATTTTCATATTCTCCAATATTCTTCTGGGAGAAATAAATCGAAAAGTTTCTCATTCCACCACAGTCAAATATTTTGAGATGAAGTGTACCTCCATACATATCTCTTCATATTTGATATTTCATTGATATTATATACATGATATTTGTTATTTATCTCATCATCATCTTGGTCATCAGACTCATAAGGACCAGCTTCATCCATATCTTGGAGTATCATCTTTCCCATGGTACGAGAATCCATTTCATATTTCATATAATTTTAATGATTTATCCTTTAATCATTTCATAAGACAAAATAATTTTATGAAATTAATTCAGAGGTAAATCTTCTTTTTATTCTAAAAATAAATTTTACAATCAATCTAATCTGGATAGTATCTCATATTTTTCTTCACAATTATAGAATCTTCCAGGACATCTATGAAACTATAATGTTGAAAACAAATCATCTACTAGAGTGATGTATCAATCAATTGTTACTAAGTCCCTAAATATGATGTATTCATACACACTACACCATATCTGAAGAATTCCTTCCATGAATTTTTTATTCACTTCGACAATAGTTTATAGCATGTCCTAGATAATTTTTGATGTTTTGAGACCCATCACCTTTTGTTAAAAATTATCTGATTATGACATAAGGATTTTATTTCTTGCATTTCCATCATGTTTTATGTTACTATTATCAGAAACCGGCATGGTAGAATATATCTCAATAGGTGTAAAACTAATAGTAGGAACACAAAAAACATCCAAACCAAGAGATATGAGATAAGGAATCATCATATTTTTTCATCCACAATACATTATTCCATCGAATTTTGGAATTATTCTACTATTGTCAAAATTTTAATTTTCCATGATCGAGCTTAAATAGGGGAATATGTCTTTGATACCAATTGAAGATCGACGTATTGAATAACAACTGTGCGGGGGGGGGGGGGTGAATTAGTTGCTCACTTTTTAGAAGTTTCAAAATTTTAGAAACAAAAACCCGAAAACAAATTATGATTAATATTTTTATTAACCATTAAAAAATACACATGCATGTGAAGGTAGAAAAACATGAAAAGAAAACTGGATTTAAAAGGTTTGACCTTAGTGTGATAACCTACGTCATTTCCATAGCCAGTCATGTGGGTCTATGGAAATCCACTATTATGACGAAGTGAACATATCCTCTGCAAACACCTATTAAAAAACTTATATCTCTTGATAAGAAATATTATACTCACTCCCGCCAGTTTATAATTTTTTCCAACAATAATATTGTGAAAAAATAAAAAAAATACAATGTTGAATCTGATCGACCATCAAAATGTTGGATTTGATTTTTAGGGAATAATCATGTTGATTTTCCCAGAATAATGGCTCCAATTTTCATTTATTTTTTGTTGTAATTTTCTCATAATAGTGTTTCATATTTAATGATAATCTTGGTTTTGATATAATCTTAACAATGGTTCTTTTTTCCCAGAATCTTGGTTATGATTTTTGTAAAAACATTGCTATGATTTCCTAAAAATATTTGTTCTAATTTTCAGATAATCATGGTTCTAATTTTCTCAGATTATTTGTTCCAATTAATGTAGATTCTTTCATGTTAGTTTCTCAGAATCATGGTTTTAATTATCTTAAAATATTGTCTCAAATTTTATTAGATTCATGATTTTTTTACTCAAAATATTGTTCATGGTTTTCTCAGAATACTGGTAATGATGTTCTCGGAATAGTGGATCCAATTTTCTGAATATATTAGAACAATTTTTCATAGAAAAATCATCAAAACTAAAAATCTAATATAAGGTTCAATAAAGTTATTTTTTTATTCAGATGGAAACATTCACATTTATTTAACCTTGACTCCTCCTTTAACGAGTATTTGGAAAGTTGAAAATGAATGACTGGTCTGAACAACTCTATATTAGAAACTCAAAAACAAGAGGTAGGATACATGAAATCAGTCCTTCTTCAATAAATCTCAATACACTGTAAATTTCACACATTTAAATCATTATCTTTGACTTAATAAAATTCTTTATATTTCTGTAGGATTTATCAAAAATTGAATTTCTATTTTGACATCCTCAACTTTTGTAAATTTCATTTTCATTAAATCAAATTCCCATATATGTTGGATATTATTTTATAAATATATTAGATCCGATTTTGAAGTTGTTGGATCCAATTTTTAGAACAATACATTTGGATCTGATTTCATAACCATAAGATGGATATGATTTTCTGATGATATAGTGGCTGATTTTCAGAAAAAATTTCTAGATCTGAATTTATGAAGATGTAGGATCTAATTTTCAGAACAAGGTGATGGATCTGATTTTCTAAACCATTTTAGTGATTTAATTTTCATAAAAACACTCCACCATTTATTCAAAATCATTTATCATAAATGGTTTCATTATTTGTAAGAACATATTGATCCTCAAGTGATTATAATATTTTTTAAGAAGAATAAAAACATTCTTACTCTCGACTTCTTAGTCTACATCAACATACCACTTCAAAAACAATATGACTTATTAAAGGAGGAACATCTATCAGAAAACTTTTATTTCTTCATAACTCAACAACCTCATTATTCATGTATAGAAAAATAATTCTTCAACAAAAAATTTTGTTTTCATCAAAAAGTATATAATGTTAAACTAATTTTTCACAATGGTACATAAGTTTTCACAAATGGGATTTTTAATTAATCATATTTGAAATAAGAAAAACAGTTCACAGCTCTAGACAAAAATTGTTGGGAATTACTGGATCATTGGGATTCATAATATTTCATTAGATATAGCCAATGTTGTAGGAATCCTAATCAAAATAGGTATAAAAACTGAGGTTACAAAATATTTTCATTTTAATGGACTACTAATTGAGGTATACATGAGTCAATTAATGATTAATAACATAGTTTTATTATTATTGGATAATGATATCTCTCAAAAAGTAGAATATGAAAGGGGTCCTAGTTTCTTAAAATATTTTTATGGTATTAGTCATTCTTTTGATATCTGTAAAAATTATTAGGTTATATTTTTTTAGTAAATTATATACCATAGATTTATATAGTAAAAAATTGAGGATGCATAAAATGTAGATTTGTGTGTTTTATGTTAGAGATAAAATTCACCATCTTGACTAGAACAATGTGCGTATATATGTTTTCCATTCACAAAGGACTATGGCGTTGTCTCGAGTGTTGAGAAAAATTACACAGGATTCTCTAGATAATGAAAATATTACCAATCCTTGTAATTGATGAATAAATGTATAATTTGGTTTGATAAGGAGAATTGTTAACTCTATCTTTTGTACTAATGAATATTGACCAGGTAAAAGAATCTGAGAAATGATTTTAAACTAGAGAGATGTTGGAAATGGATCATTGTCTATAAGCCATTGATCTAGCAATGACGGAGCCCCCAATTCCAAATAATAGGGATTAAATTTCATTGATCCAAGAGGAAATAAATAATGGAAGAGATACACATGGCTTCCATAGAACTTCAGATTATATGGATGACCGTTCTTCAAAAGGACATCCTTTATTAAGGAATTTTCTAAAGGAAAAAATAGTTATTTTGGATGATGAAGTCTTAAATGACGTACCTATCTTAAAATAAATATATAATAAAGACTAGTCATATTTGAGTCCATCCAATAAAAGGAGTTCACATGGACCATTTGATTCAGAATCAGATTGGTATGGTGACTGTGATACTTCATATCTATTTGATTATTGTCATGGTAGATACTTTATATTTAAATCATCATGGAATGAGTCTGTATCATCTATTATGACCCATTAATTCATATATTTGTCTTTTCATTTATTATAATAAAAAATTATTTTCCATTATGTTTAGAAAATGATTCTTCCCATTAACCATTTCAAAAAGATATCATTAAATACATAGTATTAAATAAAATTTATGAAATATAGTGATCATAAAGAGTTCATAATAATCTTATCATTGAAATATGATCATTGGAATGTTTATCATTTTAATATATAATTACATACATCAAAAATTGATATGAGTTAAATAATGGTGGAGCCTATCCATGAACATTATCAAAACTATTTTTTGTAATGGACTAAAAAAATGTTTACATAAACTATATTCCAATAAACATATATAAGATATTATTTTGTGAAATCAGAGGAAATATGTTCATTTATTGGTCCTCATATTGATAATTCAGCATATAATAATTTGGGTGTTGAAATATCTACTTCAAAATGAATTTGATTTATAAAGGGACAGAATCTCCTAATGCAAATCAAAAGTTTTGAATTCTCTATATAGAGGATAACTTTATATTTTAACACAATTTTTTAATAATTGATTAAGAAAGTAGATATTAAATAAAAAATCAAGTTATCCCTCACATTTAATATTGTTAGATTTTTTTATTTTCAATTTTCATTATATTAGTGAATTTTATTATATAATTTGAAAAATCTCAATAATTCAATTAGTGATTTTTTGGAGTTTTATAATATTGAAATTTATTCCCCAAAATTACTTGTTGATCCCAATCAAATATTTTCGGCACTTATATAATTATTTTCATTATTTTACAAACAAGAAATATATTTTGTTTCAAATAAGTGTATTTAATTATATTTTTTATCCATTTCACTCAGATATATGTAGTTGAATCCTTTTTCCATCATTAGTATAGTTGTTCTAATTTCCATGAAAGTCCATTTGCCGCTTCTTAAAACCAAATACATGATTTAAATAACAGTATTTAGTTTTGATTTTAACCTTCATAAAAATTTATGAAAATTATATTATAGATACCAATAGATCTTATATATAATGTTTTGTAGAGAGATAGATTAAATCCAATGAATAAAAAACTAACAAATATTATTGATCAGTGAAAAAACCAGATGTTTCCCTTATATATTTAATTAACATTTTTCATAGTGACACATTGATTAATCCTAATTTTTTTAATATCGTTAAATGGTCTCTCTATTTAGATGTAAATAGTTTATAGAAGATGTGTAATTAAAAATAGTTTCTTAAACAATTCTGATTCACTGATGTAAATTTCAACTTATTTTCTATTGTTCCTAATGAGTTAAAATATTTGATCCACTTTACATTTTAAATAATATATTGATAAATCCAATTATCATTCTCAGATAATCGGAGAATAGAAATTGTTTTTTATTCTATCATTTCACTGTAATTTTTTAATTAGAAGAAAATAAGCATATTCACTGTTAAATATCAACTATCACCAATTATCTTGGTATGTGGAATAATTTCTACTACTATAGTTAAAATTCCATGGACATTTTATGATATCAATTAATAATAAGTATTAAAAAACCTAAAAACATGGAGGATTGAGTTAACCTGTAATATCAATAGAATAAATACATACATGACTATATAAGAATAAATAAATAATTCTAAAAATAAACAAATGAAGTGCCAATCTAACCCCACCAGTAATGAAAGTTAGAATCCTAGTAATAGAAAATGAATGAAACACAAATATTATAGAAATATAGGATCTATATTAAATATAAAACTAAAACTGAAAAAGTATTAAAGAATTAGTAACAAAGGTGGAGCCACTTATTCCCAATACATGTTCCACTTCATGCTCCATATTCATCAAATGTAATAAAAACATTAAGGAGTCATGTTATAGAAGTAAAAAATTGTCCCCTTTCCTGTATATTTGAAAAAAACATTGGTATACGATCTACAATATATATACAAGGGGTGAGTAATCAGACCAAGTAGGCTTCCCACAAAATACTTTTCCCAAATGTCAATATGACTACAAAAGGTTCAGCTTATAAGATAATACAATATATCGGATGAATATAAAAATTATATACAATAGTTTTTTCAATAAATAATATTAAAGAGTTATATTTTTTACAAAATTAATTGAAGTAAAAATAGTTTCCCTTTCATGATGCTAAATGAGTTTAGAAATTCCCATTGGCATAATCATCAATGTTCTCACAAAAGAAGCTATAAATTCGAAATAACAACCCAAATCATGTGAGTGGTGATACGTTATCCTCCAAGCTATCACTTAAAGAAAATTATTTATTATTAATTTCCATTTGGAACTGAAAAATATTTATATTTCAAAATGGAATAGTACAATGTAATCATGAACACAACCTAACAATTAATCTTTAAAAATTTAACTCAATGAACAATTATGCCTAAATATTATCAAAAACATCTAAATTACTTATAATTATACCTTTTTTATTTTTTTGAGCATTTTTTGGTGAACACCCAAACCTGAGAATCAAGAGACAATGATTAAGGGAAAATTTGAGACAAAATTTACTATGTTAAAAAATTTAGAAACATAATAGATAAATAATAAAAATAAACATAAGGTTATTAACATTATAATAATATAGAGATGATGGGAAAACCGCCTCCCTTGAGTTCAATGGCATACTAGATCTTAGTACATTCCATAGATATGATATCTTTCATTCATTGTATTATAAAATCTCAGGACAACCTAATTAAATTTAATTTGGTCCTATAAATGTTGGTATAAAAAACCAATATATGGTTATATTCAAGAGAGTATTTTGATATCTAATACTAAAAGGATAAATAAGTACCTTACCATTGATTTATTTGATCTAATTATTGAATATTCATTTGACTAGGGGTATGAATGTCAAATATAACTAACATATTTCCATAAGTTGATTGGATGATGAAGGAAAAAAATGAGTATTTACATGAACATAAATGATTAAAATAGGTTTGGAGACCCATATTCCGGATGTGAAAATGGATTTCACATTTTGATTCTTCGAGAAACCTTATAGCCCAAAATTTTATTCACCTCATTATAAAACCTAAAATGCTATATAAACATTAGTGGATCTAATGTGATGACCAAATTCATCATCAAAACCTATTCATACCAAGAATTTAAATTATGGAACCTTCCATTAAAAAATCATATCATGAATAAAATTTCATCAAATAAATTGTTCAAGTTTCTATATCTCAAATTACTTTGTATTTAACCTTAAAATTCCACCATAAATTTGCTAATTGTTTCAATAAAAAAATATGTTGCATAAAATGATAATTTAACTCAAAATGGGGGAGTTATGTTCTCCTAACCATCTGGATTTATATCCTCCATATTTTAGTGATTGGTGATTCCCTATAATAGTCTATTCCATTTCCCTATCATGAACTTATCTCATTCCCATAATAAAAAATGAATATAAACATATTTTCATTGAACTCATGCCTCAAAAATACATCTATCTCATAATATATTTTCCAATATATTCAATAATAAAAATGGTTCATATATAAGATTCACATATATTTAATGAGTGAAATATACACAAATGATCATATTACTGGGATCTCAATGATACATTTTCTATTTTGAAACATTAAATACATTATGGACAACCTAAAATCTCGGTTAGACGGACAACTGATACTCAAAATTTTATAATTTTCTATCAATTAAAAATATAATCATAAATAAGAACTAATTTTACTTACATCACTAGGAATCAATGAAAATTTTTAGGTGATTCATTGAAGAATAAATAGCCACTAACATTAAATTATAATAGTAAAAAACAATGTTATTCCTAGAATTTCTATCATTTTTGTGTTAGATGGGTCTACTTTTAGATAATATATATTTTCATTATAGTCACATGAAGAAAAATCATTATGATTTGTGAAGTATCCATTCTTCACTGAATATTGTATAGAATAATAAGGTTATAAATATAATACAACGAATTGGGACATATGCATTATATTCTAGTCACTGTTATTGTGGAAAACTCTACCTAATGTATATGATCACCCCATGAGCTGCCAGAGTCCTTGATACGTGATCAACTAATATCTGAAAACATCTATGTAATTATTTTTTAACTATACTTACATGTGATGACTATATGACATGATCATGGCCAATTAGATTCCCATATCCTATTTTAATGATCATAAAAAATGGTTCATTAGACTAATGGATACACCAACATGACAAAACATGATCATTCATTTTTTGTTTCCTCACTCCCACACACCATGGGAAATATAGCTGTATGTAATTGATCCTAATCACTAATCATGAAGATACCTCTTTACAAGTGGACATTTAATCAAAATGCTCTCTAAAAATATTGGTGAAACCTTTTTACATGTACAATGTCATCTGGTCTTTTAACCATTTAACATTATGGTCTTTAAAGTTCACATCCTTATCATAACAAAATTGTTCCTTACCCTGTAAGTCATCACATATAGTGGCACCACCATCAAGGTTGGCTTTCTTCTCTAATATTGTTTGTATCCTCCAAAAACTCACTCATTAGATAAGAATGAAGAAAATGTGCTATTAACCATATTTGACATTTCACAAACACCAATGGAAAGAACTATTTTTTTTGGTTCACAACAAACAAATCCAAGTGGAATGATTTAACATTTATTATACATATACTTAATACATACATAATGGGAAAAATATAAAAAATAGATACATCTATATAAATAATGATTCATCAATACCAAATTGTAATAAATGTGAAAAACCATGTAATACATAAAGAATCAAGTACTACTATTATAGTAACAAAAGGATCTTTATAGAATATTAATCTAAATCACCAATGTATAAATGTATCAAAAACAAAGGTATAACTACACCTGGACAACAAACAAACAACTCTAGTATCAATATTCACAAATTATTAGAACAACATCAAGTAATTATAGAAAATATGTAACCCCAAGACATGTCTCCCACACTCCACAAAGACTATAAAATTTTATCTAACAAGATTATAAAACATGTAACAATAATATCTATAGAATATAAAATGCATTATACAATATATATTAAAAAATATGAATAAATTTTCCCAAATCAAATAAACCAAAAATATTATTCAATGTAATAAGTTAGAAGTAGATCATATATACTAAATTTCAATAGTCATAAATGTTCTTACACACATACACATGCATGCCAAATTGGATCCCTGTTCTCATGATTGGTGATACACCCACTTACAAGCCATCTCTTAGAGTGAATTATTCCTCATTCCCTTCCAGTCCATAGTATGCACAAATTATTTTTCAAAAGGGCCTCATACAATGAAATCAGAAACACACACAAACTATATCCCTTTCCAAACGAAAAACTTTTTTAGTCTATGATCGTACGAAAAATCATTTTTTAACTTTAAAAACAATATATTTTCCTCAATTTATCTTAACGGTCATTTCTAACATGCACAAACTACATTCAATTGCAAATCAGTATGATAAAATTTAAAAAAAATTTGAAGGGATTATTAATTTTATTGAAAAAAAAATTCATATTAAAGATATCTATAATTGTTGTTCATAAAATAATAGTAAAATAGTAAAAACCTGCAACATCGAGTTCACAAGGATGATTGATCTTTAAAAATTCCACATATCTGACATATTTCTATTATTATTTTATAAAATCAAAATAGAAAATTATTAAACCTAATATATACCCATAGATCAAGCTAAAAACTAATATATGTTTTTGTTCACGAAAAACAAGGATATCTAAGATGATACAAATAAGTTTCTCCCAAACATTTTAATTCCACTATCAGATGCACAATGATATACTAAAATAAAAAATAGATACGTAAGATCACCTAAAATTCACCTAATAGAACCCAAGAAGTATAAAGAGTGATAAGGTGAACGAAATTAAAATTTACAAATATAAAAATAATTAAAATGGGATGTGGAAACCAGATTCTTGGAATGAAATTAGAGTTCAGAACCTATATCTTTGAGAGGTATCTTATACTGAATTTCAAATCACCTTTTCTTTAAAACATGAATAACCTTTCAAATCATGAATTAATATCGTTTAGTGAACCAATTCATCAGAAAAAACATTATTTCATTTAATGTAACTCATGAAACCTTCGTAGGCAACATTCACGTTGTTAATTATTCATATACCAATATTCCAGATTACCTACTCATTAACCATCTAAAATACTATATTAATTTATCCTAATAAGTCAAGTAATAAAATAATAAAAAAAATTAAAATATATGTCATGATAGGGGTGATAATTTCAGTTTAGTGAACTTACATGGGTTGACCTGACCCATCATCTGAGCTGATAATCCAAAAGTCATAAATGTCATTCCAAATTTCCATGGTCGCGAAATAAGCACCAGGGATTCCAAATAACTGTTTGGTAATTTAATCTACATTAGAAAAATAAACCAAACCTTTCATGAATTTTAAATACACCCTATTAAATAAAATATAATAAACAACACCCAACATAAATCCTTAGTGATTTTAGTAATTACTGAATCCTGGAATAATTATCATCCTCAAAACACCATATAAAATAATTTATTTGGAAAACAAAAACTTGATATCCATAGGAAAAATTATAAACACAAAATAGAAATCTTGTATAAAATGGTTAATAAATAAAATAACCAATATACAAAATCTCAATTTAACACTACATGTGTCCAAATCCATGAGAACACATCCCCTGAAACATAACAACCCAAAATGGAAATAATCATAAAGATCGACAGATATACATGCTTCTATTTACATTAAACATGTCTTAAAAAATAGAATCTATAAATTTTATATGGTATTTTCATTGTGTGTTACACTGATCCCAACAGGTTACCACCATGAATCTATATAATACTTTTAAACATGTAATTCATAAGTCCAATGTAAATCTCATTTTCCACAACCTAGTTAACATATAACAAATATCGCTTCAATACATTTCACTTTATTAATACCTTTGGTTTCCCCCCCAAAAAAATACATTTATAAAAGACATGAATTAAGAAGGATCAAGAAAATAAGTAATCCCTTCTATATAATATTATCAACGTATCCAAACATGGAATCTATGTGAGAATAAAAACAATCAAAACCATATAATCCAATATATGAATAATTTTAGAAACCAATATATCTCAACCAATAAGGGAGTAAACATATTGAATTTATGAATATATATCATTAATGAACAAGTAATACCCCACATGGTATCATAACATAAGTGTCTAATATGACTTATACATCAACAAAAGTTACTATCTAGCTAAGCACATATAAAAATTTATAATAGTTATATATCTTACATGAGTAAAAACATCCAAGACCTCTATCAGTCTCTTGGTATATGTTTTAGAATATCAAATAGTCCTTCTCCAAAAAATCATCACTTAATACATTTATCAGAAAAACTATTCTCTTTATATCGTCCATAAAAAGTCACTCGTGATTCATTCGACTACATAACAATCATCAAAGTCATGTACACCCTCCAATCCTACGTTTCTGATGTGCTAATAAATTATAAATAGGTAATCATAAATATGTGTCATTCATAAAATATGTTTGGAAGAACTATTTTTTAAACTATAATGAATTTTTTGTAAAATAGATTCCTAATGTATAATCCATTTCTAAAAACACCATAGAAATCAATTTTCAAACAAAAAACTATTTTATGTAATTTTATTTAATAGTTTGAGTTCAATCAAACCATCCTTATTTAGAAACCCATATAAAAATATCAAATTAAAAATACATGTTATGAACCACATAAAACATTCATAAAAATATCATATATAAATTTAAATAAAATTTGATAAATAAAAATCCTAAACTATAAAGGATTAAATTTTACCTGCTGAAAAAATCCACTAAATAGGGACACCTACCTCGAATTTGTTTCCATACTTATCACGATAAATAGAAACCACATGATTTATAATTTAATACTCATTACATACAAAATCACATGAAAACCCACCCCAATTAACAATCATAGATTCAAAAAACTCACAGTATAGTGTTTTTACCATTAATGGGAAATGATGAACAATTTTATAATAGGGGAATAGATAAAGACATCATGAAGTTCTATGCATAGATAATACAAAAACACTTTGAAATATTTGATATTCCACCACTAATGAGAGGGTTTAAGATTAAATGATACGAAAGTGTGTTTTCTATGATTGGTTGATGAAGTGAGTACCAGAGGATATATTTTCATCATGTGTATTTTGGTAAACATAAAAATTTTAATGACCTGGAAATATCATAGAGTTTTTCTACATGGTTTAGAAAACATCGCTCTAACTATGCAGGAGTTATAGTGTCCTAAAAACCAATACCATGTTGTCTTTGGAAAATACCTCATGATTGGTAGAATAATTATGAATCCATGAAAAATATCACATTCCCCAAAATATCACCCTCGCTTGGTCAGCCCCACGGTTATCCAAAATGTATGTTAACCATGAACTATTGTCTGTTTTCCCAAAAAAATATTTTTTAACCCAAAAACCTACGAACTCCATGATTGAGAATATTTCATTAAAAATAAAGTAAGACTTAATAGGGATATAAAGGGTCACACAATCCTACCTACTATTCCAAATTCTTCCTTTAAATTTTTTTTTATACATACTCAATGGAAAACACATGAGGCCACTGATCTCTCGCCAAGGATTACCAGTCATATGTCTCATGGATATCACCAATATGCAACAATGTCACCTTGATAAATGGAATAATTTTAAAATAGAGAACATTATTTTGAAAATCTACGAAACGTACATTGAAACACCATGAGATTATTTGAATAATTTTTTTATAATTTATCTATCCATTGAAATATTTTTCATATGACATAAAACTGAAAATAATTTATTTTATATTAGAGAACCATGTAAGAATTACATTAATGAAACACTACATTAATCGTGAAATTCACACAACATAATTTTTTTCATTTTCTACATTTTACACTGACATGGAGTACTCAAAAAACAACCCTGATTTGGTGTATATAACATGAAACAATGACATGGCATATGTTATATGCAATATCGAGTTTCTAAGAAACATATTTTTTATTATTATAATTATTTAAATTATTGAATTATAATCTAAATGATAAAATTAGTAATATGAATAGTTATAAATACAATTAAAATTATATTTAAATTTTTTATATGTAAAACATATTTATGATGAAAAATATTATTCAAGGTAAAGTCCTTAAATGTTTAAATATACTATTTTTCCAAATGAACTACTTTTAATGTCCTTCTGTGAAAATAATAAAATTATTTTAAACACATTTATAAATTTAGTTTGATAAAATTTACATCATTTTTTAATTTATAATGTCAAAAATATCTTAGGGAAAATTGATTGTATTTTTATAAAAAATAATATTTTTTGAAGAATATTGAAAAATACCATATTTTAAATAAAAAAATACTTTTTCATCGAATTTATTTATAAGGATAAAATACATTTTGAATTTATGTCAAAGTTTACTTACATAAGAAAATTTTCAATTATTCCAATTTAGGTCATTGGATAAAATTTGAATTGGATTTTGGATATTAAAACATACAAAATGTTTTGACATTTTCACTTTAAAATCATATATTGTCATCTCGTCGGTATGATTAATATTAAATTAATATCTTCAACTTATGTTTTACGAATATGGAAAAATTAATTCCATATTTTTAATAAAAATAATATATATTGTATAAAATGTTCAATTTTTTTAACAAAATTATTAGTGAATATGATTAAAAAAATTTACATTGGTTACGATAAAAAATCGAATAACAAAGTTCTAAACATTACATTTTAGACCCAACAAGACCAATAAACATGTACAAACAGCATTTTATGTCCATCATTAAACCATGAACATTATATTATTGTATGTTTTTGGGTTTTATGACTTTCTGTAGGTAGAAACATGGGTACACCTAAATTCATTTTAATAAATGCCCAGTGTGTGCATTCACTTACTTACAAAAACCCACCACCTATGATCTATATTCAAACCTAAAAAACCACCTACATTTTTAAAATATATGTAAAATAAAATTCCAAATATCCCTCCCTTACTCATATAATAATTCCCTTTGGAAGAACTAAATCCATAAAAGTCTTTTTTCAGAAACCAAAAGGAGTTACCTGATTAAGAGGTAACACCTTATCTCAAGATCCTTTATTTTATTGTCTTTCTCCACCCCTCCACTCTACTTATTTCTTGTTTTTTTATAAAACATGTATCATAAATATACTAGGATGATTTTATTATATTTTTTACCTAATCTTACACACAACTCCATCTAATGGGTAAAAAACATTCAATATACGTGTACTGTGAACTACCGCCTCTCGAAATGATGATTGTTCATTTTTTCCTTTACCACCTATCATGGTATACATTATGATGGACACTATATTAATATATTTTATATATTATTTTTTAATACATATCAAATCTTATTCAATTCCATTACAACACATGTCATTATATTTTCTATTTTGTGTTAATATGATAATTTCATTTGAGGATTTGTGGACAATTTCCCCCTTAGAGTGATGTGATTCGTTCATAAACTAAAATGATTGTATTAAGGATGGGTTTAAGTGAATATATATGATATATATATATATATATGATATTATAAATGTTATTTAATTATTATATTTTTTCATATATATACATATATGTCCTTTACTTTGATTCATTCTACACGACTATTAAAAGGAAATAACATTCATTAGTACAAAAAGCTTAAAGTCTCCATGAAGAGTGTATTACATTTATATATATATATTATATATATATATATAATAAAAATATTATGAATATTAATTATATTTAAATAACGTATTATATTATATAAATTATGATATAATTATAGTACAAATGATATAACAAATTAAGACACATGGGAACAATTAAAAATATATTACCTGAAGTGAATCTATAACATAGAATTACTAAAAAGATGAAAATATAATTCCATAAACAAGAAATATATAGTATTATATGTTATAAAATGGTACATTCATAGATATATAATAAATTAATATTTTTATACAGGTGGTTCTAACGATTTTAATGAGAGTTAAGACATAAGGCAGTGAGATACATCCTTTATTCACTACCCATTATTTTTGTAACAACCGAAGAAAATATAGAATATGATATTTTCATATTTATTATTATTTGATAATTAGATATTAATTTTACATTAATGGGTACTCTATTTTCTATGTCGTACCTGATATGAAACAATGAGTTTCTTTGAAATCTTACATTGCACACTAATAATATAATAATATTATTTTAAGTGGTAGTTAATGCCTAGCCATTGTATTGAAAATAATGAAAAAAACTCACTAAAATATTATTATACATGTTTTTTATAATTTTTTACATTTATCCAATATAATTTAGAGGCATAAAATAAGAAAATAATTTGATTTATTCATAAATACTCTAATATCAATAAATGGTCCATTAACCGTCTTTTGATGGTGAACCATCATTAAATATTGTTTTGGTCACTTATATACATTATATTTGACCAAATATATTTCTTCTTTAGAATCAGGACAACAAAATTTACATTGGGTAATTTTTTTGGTAATTTTTTGATAAACATCATTTTTAATGAATAATGAAAAATATTTGATTTTAATTCAAATATGATTTTTTATATAATTTATTTTTATGGATAGATTATATTTTTAATTAGTTTTAGTGTGTAATTAGATTATATTTTTACCATTTATTTCAATGGCATCCATTGTAATTAATTTCAATTTGAAATTGGACATAAATAGGTGTTAGTTATTTTATAGATATTATTTTTTAAAAACATGCTAGTTCTTTTGACAACCGGAATTAGTTGTAAATTAATTAATTCAACTTCTATGTTATGAATTTTTTAAAATAAACTTCATTTTATAATTAGGAATATCAAATATAGCATAGGTTGATTTTTGGTATTTTCTGGAAAAAATCAATTTTTAATGAATAATGAAACCACTAAGTAGTAGTTAAAAAATGACTTTTTCATTTAAAAGAAATGTCATCGTTTTTTGCGAATTGAATTATGAAAATATAAAATACATGGTTTTTATTATTAATTAAAATGTTGTTCAATAAGATTAGAATAATATTTGAAGAATAGTAACTTTTCTTTTTTATTTAAGGTGGTTAAATATAAATTGGGTAATTCATGGTAAAAAGAATATTATAATAATACAAAATTAGCTTAACACATTTCATAACCTTATTGGATGATTCATGTCCGACCATGGGCATATTTGGGTCGATTTTGGGACCTTATTGAGCCACTTATGAGTTATAATGACACTTAAGATAAATTATTTTAATGTAAATACAAAAATAACATAAACTAATATCTTTTAGTAAATTAATTTTTAAATAGTGTAATATAAGTTATCATTTGAATATAAATACTCATTGAAAATATATAACGACTTAATATGTCATGGTATTTAGTTTATTATTTTTAAACATCAAATAAATAAAATTATTTATGACACAATAATGATGTCGTATTTACCTCATTAATAAATGATTTAAATACATAAGATTATAAATATTAAAACAATATAAAAAACCTGTACAATTGTTATTGAATGATTTTATTTCAAACATCAGTCATATTATCATTAAACTTGATGATATTTGGAACTTTTGAAATTAGATATATGATTATAATAAAATAATTGTTTCAATCATTCCAAAGAGCCCCTCCCCTCCCTAATAAAAGGAAACCACTTCTTACCCATTCTTCACACCTCTCAAGACCCTTGGATCATCCAACCACTTCCCAATTAAGATCCTTATATCCCTCTACTCATCCTAGAAGCCTTATCTTAGGAAGAAGTCACATCAACAAACCATTTTGGTTCAAACCAATGAGAGTTACCGGATTTAATGGTAACATATTCTCTTAAGTTATTTTGTTTTATTTTACTTATCCAACCCAATAAACACTATTTACATTATTTTATAACAACAATAGTATCCTAAATATACTATGATGTTTTTAGGAAAATTATTAAAATTACATTTACACACAACTTCTTCTAATGGGTAAAGAACATACTGTTTTTGTGGACTGCGAACTACTGCGTCACGAAATAATGATTGTTCAAATATCTCCAATTTCCTCTCATAGTTTCCATTATGATAACATTGTATTAATATATGATATATATATTAACTTTATTTTTTCTATAATATTTGGTATTTTTTCATTTATTTCGTACCTTTATGGTTTCCATTATGGGTAAATGAGATAATTTCATTTGAGGAAGTGCAGACTACTGCCTCCTCAAAATGATAAGATTCGTTCATGACATATATCGGATATATAAAGGATGGATTTAAGGGAATTTTATATTATATTATACTGGAATTATACTATACCAATGTATCACTATGATTTCATTCCTTTAAATATGATATTAAAATGAAAATAATGTTCACGCGTAAGTACGACTTAACGTCTCCATGAACGGAGCATTTCATTTCTCACCTCTAAATGTTATGTAATATTATAAATACATATATATAGTAGATATATATGATATTTATGATATCTAAATTGTAACACCCCATGATTTCATATTGTATTATTTCATAAAAATAATTCAATAACTTGCACTACACGCAACACCGATTTCAAGCGCACCATGACTTACCAAACAAGACGTTCAAAAGAGGTTATGAATAGTATTAACTAAATATTAAACCTTATATAATACTTATAATTTTCGAATCCATGTTATCAGTTTCATAGACATTATGTAAGAACAAATTCATTTTCAATATTTCACTTTTACCAACATTTAATAGTGAACCCTTTTTAAATCCAATATTTTAAACATTTATATATTAAAACTGACTAAATAATTTTACTTTTTAGAATGGGAAATTAAAAAATTTACAATGAAACATCCCAAGCTTCCACAGTACACTTTCCTTTTATTAATACAGTAGCGTGTGTTGTATGCATCTTCGAGTTCTAACACACACAACAACCAATCAAACTAGCCATTATGAATATTAATACATACATTGTCAAATTTTAGGAATTTTATCTGTAAAAATGGACTTCATTTTTGGATTCAGAATATCTAAATTAGCTTAGGGTGAAATTTTGTTACTTTTTGGATAAATTTAATATTTTGATGAATAGTGTAAATTACTAAATTTTAATTAAAAACAAATTTTTTAATAAAAATAATTAACAGGGATAAATTATTAATTTGAGTGGTTTTAATGTATATTTAGAATATATATTTACCATTTAATTAAACTTTGGTCATTGGACAAAATATCACAATTATACTGGACATAAACAAGTGTCAATCTTTTGATAGTTATTATCTCTTAAAAACACGATTTTTGTTTTGACAACGAGAATTAATTTTAAATTAAATTCTGAAACTTATGTGTTTTGAATTTGAAAAAATGGTTTCCATATTTGGAATCAGTATGTCCAAATTGTGTAAATAGGTAACTTTTATTTTTATACATTTCGAATAATTACATCGGTAAAAATTTTATTTACCATGGTTAATGGGTAAATCTGGTAAATAAGGGTTAAAAATAATATGATAATAATACTAAATTACCCTAAAACGTGTCCTAACCTTATTGGTGGATACATGTTCGACCATGGGAATCTTTGGGTTGATTTTGGGACCCCATGGAGCCACTTGTAGGTGATAGGGACACTTTATTTTAATTAATTTAAAATAAATACAAAATTGACAAAAGCATATATCTTTTTGAAAAATATTTTTTACATATGGTTATATATGTTTTATTATCGACTATAAATACTTATTAGAAATATAAAATGATTTAACAGATAATTATATTTTATTTATAATTTTTATACATTATATAAGTTAATTTAATATTGACACAATGGTGATGTAGTAATTACCAAATTAAAGAAAAATTAGAAAAATTGGTATTATAAATACCCAAATAAATTAACAATGAGACTTTTTATAAATAGAAATAATTTTATAGGATAATATGAAATTTTAGTACTGATTTTATAAACTTTATTAGAATTCATAATGCTGTTATGATTTTTAAACAAATCAATTATTGAATAGTGTCAAAATTGACATAAAAGAGTTTTTAAAACAAATATTATATTATTAATTTATATTAAATTCATAAAATTATAAGGTTAGTACAAGATACTTATGTTATGATAGTTGAATCATTAATGGACAACTTGGGTGTTCTCTTGGAGGTATATATTATGTTTATTAACTATTTAATATAAAAATACAATGTGACATGGTAAGTGTCAAACTAATTAACTATGATTTAAAACTAAATGATAAGGTTAATATAATGACCCAAACCTATCTAAATTCTATTGGTTGAGTGGTTTTCTACCAATAACCACATTAAACATTAAATAATCCACTTTGGAGACATTAGAAACTGAATATGAATTTATTATAAAATAATATTTCTAGCTTTTCCAAAGGTGCCCCTCGCCCCTCTTATAGAAGGGCACTCCCCCTTCTCATTAATTAACACTTTAAAAGCCTTTTGGTTCGGCCAACCCCTGATAAAATACTCTCTAAACCAATCTAAATTAATCCTATAGGCCTTCATTTAGTCATAAATCCAACCTATGGAGCCCTTTTTATCAAATTAAAAGGAATAACCCGAAGAAGAGGTAATGATTTCACCACCCTTTTTCAAGTTCCTTTCTTCTTACACATCTTATTTCGTTGTTATTACCATTCTAAAATAATAACTCCAGTATATTATATATAATATTATGTTATTATAAACATGTTACAACCATATTTCAGTATTCTATCCATCCTTTGAATGACATTTCACCATACGTGCCTACGTACGACTTACCGTCTCCACGTCGTGGTGTAATGGTTATTCAAAACATTATTATTTGGATTGGTATAATAATGATGTGTAATTCATGTATATAATAAATATAACATGATAATTATTCTGTATATATGATATAACATCCAATTAAATATTATTTTAATATCAAAAGAATGATATTGATGCTCGTGCAAACGTACGAATTACTGTCCCCACGACGCGATGAGATTCATTTCTAAGTTCACCATTAATCGATGATTATAAAAATATATATTACTAATAAGAATCCAATATTTGAAATAATAATTATAAAAGATATATATATATATATAATTATTTATGTACTTACATATATCTTATTCACTTACTCACGTTCAATACTGTATGAAAACAGAAACATCGTTTATGCGTACGTACGGACTACCGTCTCCATAAACAGTGTTTTCCATTTCATATATATGTCTATTATAAATATTTATATTCTAAATATATATGATACATTTATCATGTTTTATATTCTGGAATTAATTAAATCATGATCTATGTAATACAACCAAGAGTAACAAGTTAAAACGCGTACGATAAAGAAAGCGATTATTACCCAAAATATTAATTTGACATGGAAATTTTTATTAAATGTTTAATATAAACTCATAAATTAATCATGTATGATATCATTAATATTAATATTTTTCTGATATAATTTAATAACATACTACGATCTTTGTACAGGAGGTTAAACGTACCCTCGACTAAAGGAAAGTGCAAGGTAAGGGGTTTTCATCTCACTCCTTATTCCTGTGAGATTCATGCCATATTTCCACTATTACCTTTTCTGTGGTGTATGTACTACTCATAATTGTATTATTTGTGTAATACACTTATATTTATGAGTATTTACATATTCATTGTATGATACCTCTTTCATGGGTTGTATGTTTCGTAAGTTACCAAATTGGTAAGGGTTAATTCCTCAATCTCATTATTACCCAAGATTGTTTATGTTTATGTATTTACTTAGTCATTTTTATCATCCATGTCCATTTTTCATAAAAATGACATCAAAATTAATATTTTTAGTATTTTTAAAGGTACTCTTTATCAAGATCAGAATTTCAAATGTTTTAAAGATTTATCTTTCTAAATATTTTTTATTAATGTCCATGTTTTCAAAATTATTTTATGGATTTATTTATATCTACATGAATGTTTTGAAATGATAATTATTTTCAAAAGTATCAAAGTGGTATGGGACACTATGATTCAAAAAACACTTTTAAATTAATTCTTTTATAAATGTGTGACTTTTAAATGATTTTACAAAAATGATATTTCTCTCCAAAAGTTTTACTCATCATTTTCATCTATGTCAACAACATTTGATTGATTTTAAGATCATTTGAAGATGATTTATGATACAAAACATCCATTTAAGGTTTTGTGATATGTTTGAATGCGGATGTGTTATTTTTATACCATTCATGGTTAATGGGGAAAGTATTTACATTTCGTATGATAGTTTTAATACGAATGTTTATGTTATGTTTGAACCTATTCATATGAGGAATGCATTGGACTTAGTAAGTGACAGGTGGAGCCCACTATGGATCCTCGATGCATCGATAGGTCTCACGAGACAAACTAGTGTCTCGGTATGAGGCCTTCATAAAATCTTATTTTAGTCTTGGCATGAGGCCTTGGATACGTGGTTATGATAGTCTGGAATTATGCATTTCATATTTATGAAAGTAGTTAGTGACATTCCATGTGATTATTCGACTAGTAGAATATCCATGTGAATAAGTAAATGGATTTATTTCATTTCATTTTTTCCATATTATTATGAAGTTAATGTTTAAAAGGATTTTTTTAGTTATACATTGCCTTAAATGTTTATGCTTATTTATGAAAGTTTCCGCCGTATTGCTTACCCTTACGGAGCGTTCGAGCTCACCCCATTCAATGTTTTATTGTTCCCAGGATTCCAAGAACTGCATTGTGATTGATATGTATGGTTAAGACAAGGGAATAATGGCATTAAAAAATGGTTATTTATGTTCTTTTGTATGTTATGAATTGTAATGTTACATTCCTGTATGTAATCTATTTTCCAAGACTGCTAAACTGATCGGTCCTTTGGAACCTAATTCCACGTAATCATGCCAATGTATAAAAATAATGCACCGACTCTGGGTAACTGGGGTCAGGGAGTTACATAAATCATGAATATCATTCTGGATATAATGGAATATTTTCAACATGGACATCTTTTATTTATAAGGTGTTCATTTATACACAAGTATGAAATATCCACAAAATGACCATTATTAACTTAAATTATCACATAATTTTTATAAAATGGTAATAAGTGATAAAAAATGAACAATAAACTTGAAATAGGTTATTAATTAATAATAAATTAACATAAGTTTGTTATTTAGGAAGAACGATGAACAAACAAGTCAAATCGGACACGAGATAATGGATTTCTTATCTCACTTTCAATTCCATGAGATTTCCATTGTTCGCAACTTATTTATTGCATGTGGTGTATTGTGTACTGCCATTTATATATATTATCTGGATTCTGTTTATATTCATGGTACTCCTTGATTCATTTGATGGTTATTAGCTTTTGGTCACATGACTCAATTGATTAGAACGCGGTAAGGGGTTTTCATATCACTATTTATTCCCATGAAATTCAGGCTATATTGCCACTATTTCATTTTGTGTTTTTTATGTAATTCCCATGATTTTATTCATTGTGTTATATACTTAATTTTATGGTTATTTAAATCTTCATTGTATGATCTGTATTTCATAGTGTGTATGTTTCGTAAGATATCAGTCGTTAAGGGAACCTTTCACAGTCCTCTTTTTAAAAGTCTTCTTTTCATTGTGTCTTTTAATACTCATATTCTTATGTTGGGATATGTTCTTTTATATCCTTATTTATGTAAAAAAAATTCCATGTGATTAGAAACCCTTTTCTCTCTCATCAATTCATTTTCAGAATTTTAATGTTACATCATTAGGCTATCATATTTCTGTAAGGGAACTTCATCACCCAATTTCAGTTCATTAGGTTAAACTTCAACTTCTTGATTTTTTCATGATTTGAATATGTGTGATTAAAATATGAATTTTCACACATAATATCCACTTATATTGAATGTATTATTCTTTGTCACACATTGTTAATAATTGATTTATCCATAATCTAATGATTCTGTTTTTATGTGGTATTTTATCTCAATTTACATTCCATTGAGACTTCATTGTTGTGTGGTGTCACGACCCGTCCTCAGGGCCCATTCCGTGACTACCCTAAGCCTTCCATCCATCGGCCAGGGGCTAGAGACTAGCACCAAATACATAATTCCTGATAAAAGGGAAGGAATTGACTTTATATATGTAAACAAAATCAACAGAGTATGCAATCTAGAGTAATCAAAAAGTAAACTGAGTACAAAAGTAAGTGCTAGAAAGTTAATGGGTCGGTATACAAACCCAACTGAAAGTACAGTACGAATGAGAAGGAAAGTACAACAGCTGAAAAGTAAACAGAAACTACCAAGTCATACTCCATAAATCCTACCTGAAGGGTCTGTACATATAGTCTCATCGGTACCTCGGTTCTGTCCGTCCACTTCATCTACGTCCCACCAGGTGGTCCACCTCCAGATACCGTCCAGCTCTACAAGCCTCGACCACAATCAGTGATGTCTTTCATCTGCAACTAACACAATGTAGTGCGGGCATTGCCTGTGCTGGGGTGAGTATACGATACTCAGTAAGGACCCTGAGACCCCCGAAGGTCTCACAGAATTCACGATGGATAAACCACAAAGTAAAGGATCAACACGAAGAATCAACCAACCCTGATTAGTTATATGCCCATACATATACCTATGTCAACAATTCCAGTATGGCTCCAACTTCTGAGCCCAAGCACAATCTATTCGACGTAGGAAAGAAGTCAATCACATCAATGATAATGATTGAATGACAAGACTTGGCTCACACAGATATAATTCTCACGAATAGGGGAGGAGATGATTAGATGCTTCCTCTGAATCATCGTCTTTGCCGATCCCACATAGGATCCAAGTATAGAAGTCATCACTACTGAACTAACATAGGATGAAAGTACAGTAACCATTGCTGCCAATCCCACATAGGATCCAACAACCGTCGTCATCGCTGATGAACCCACGGAGGATAAATGTACATTCGTCCTCACTGCCGAACCCACGTAGGATCTAAGTACAGTCATCATCATCATCGTAGTCGTAGCCAGCTCTAGGGTTCCCACACACAGCATACTGGATTCTGGGAGGGTCCTCACCACGAGTAAAAAATAGGTGATACATCAACTATCACAAAGACAAGAGTTTATGTATCCCAAAGTTTCATCTCGTCAAATGGAACTCAACGTGATAGACGACACATCAAATGGACGCCCGGCCTGAGAGATATTGGCTTTTTCGTTCTATGGGCCCGGTTGGAAATATGCCCGTTCCAAACCTGGCTGTTTTACAAAGTTGTCCAAAAATCACAGAGTGTCGAAAAAGGACCTTCTGGTCTATAGGATCCCAGTTTCGTAGATGGCGCGTCGTTTGAACATGTGGTATTCAAGATATTCACCTTTAAGTGAAAAAGGGCCCGGTCTGTTAGGCCGGATGGGCTGACGGGTTGGGTCGAATCGGTTTTGGTGGGTCCGACCAGGAAAAGGGGTCGAACTGGCCTGGTGATTCATGCGGCTTGGCCTGAGGGGTGCGACCCAGACCGAAGTGGCGAGGCCCGGACCAACCCGACGAGGTGCGGCCCAGCTGGGAAGGGTGCGGCAAGGCACGACCAATTGTTCGAGCCGTCCGTGGTGGGGGCACGGCCCTGGGCTACCCGAACCGACAGCTCCTTATGGCACCGCCCTCCCAAATCATCCTTCTAGGCCGGTCGGTCGGTTCCTTAGCACGGTTCCCTCCTGGCATAGCATATCGCCTCCACCTGGCCGGCCAACGGGCCGGATAGTTCTTCCACCGAAGCGGCCCGCAATGCGGGCCGCAGTTCCTCCCGCACAGCGGACACGATGGCGCCGGCTTTCTTCACCATCTTTTCCAACACTGCGTGACGACGCCGTTCTTCCCCACCTCTAGTTTCCAATTCCATAAGGATAAAGTACCAGCAGAGGGTCTTTGGGCCGTGTTCATTTATCCCAGGCCCTCCACGTTAGACGGTAATAGATAGCCATGAATGAAAAAGGTTCATGAAGCACAACCAAACAATTTTATTTTCATTAAAATTGAAACAATTTACCCTAACTCAACAAGTGATGACGAACGTCGGCATCACAGTATACGGTTTCGTGAGTTGAGGATTCGTAGACATCGACGGAGAGGGTCCGAGGAGAAATTGAGGTCCCCTCACTTGTCGTGGAGAAGAGAAAGGAAAATGAATTTTCATTGGAGAGTTTCTCTATGTCTGTGTCTCCTACATTTTTCATAGAGGAAGAAGAAAAGATTGGAGGAACGGGGTGCATTCTTCACAAAGAGGAAAGCACTTTGTTGGATAAGAACTGTTCTTCATTGAGGATGATGTTCATAAAAACTCTAGAGTTCTCCCCGAAATCCTCCCACACAACAATTTCCAACCCTCAAATAAAATAAGGCTTCTATTATTTTATTTAATATTTCCATGAATATCAAAATTCAAAAATCAAATCCCCTTAATTAATTAAATGTAGTGTTGTTTAATTAATTTAGAGGTAGGTTGGAAAATTTAATGGTGTGATAGAGGGAGAGGAAAAGTTACTCAATTAAAGTGGAGTTAACAATAAAGAAGGGGGATTAATAAATTTAGGGAATGTGAAAGGTTGGGGCTCGTGTGGGCCCAACCTCAAAATTATCCTCACATGGGTAGTTTGGGGCATGTGGGTCCCACACAAACTCCCCCATGTAGGATATAACCACCTTAGATATAAAATAAAAATTGTTACCCAATTTTTATTCACTTATTATTTAATCCACAAATATTAACATCTCATCCCATGCAAACGTAACTACGGTAAAGGTCCCCTTAAATAATTATCGGCATTGCGAGTCCATCGGTGCCCTCAGATTTCAATTCTGAGCACTGGTTCAAATGATAGAAAAACACGCTCATTCGTTCACTAAATGTACCCGAGCTAAACTTCAGATAATTATTCTGGGCACACCTTTCCTCGGAATCAGGTTCTGTTAGAAACTGCGTACTTGTAAAATTCCAAAGTATTTATGAAAAAATATTTTCCCTGAAACTTCCAGGTCTTTAAATTACTACCACATCAGGGATTTACGTCACCATAAAGCTACACCAATAACTAGGTAAAACATTGAGGGTATTGTGCATGGATCTGATCCTCCCGCTCCCATGTGCTCTCCTGGAGGTTCCCATGCTACCAACGAATGCGCACCAGAGGAATTGACCGTCCACGTAGGACTCGCTCTTATCGATCCTCCATCTCCACTAGGACCTATACAAATGTCACCCCATCATCGATGTCCAGCTCTTCATGATCAATGATGTGGGTTGTGTCATGCATGTATCTACTCTGCTAAGATATGTGGAAGACATCATGCACCCGGTGCAACTGAGGTAGAAGAAACAGTCCGTAATCCACCTCACCTACCCTGCTGAGGAACTGTAATGGTCTGATGAAGCGCAAAGATAACTTTCCGCCCATCCAAATATCTGTAATCCATGTCGAGGTGAGACTTGTAAGAAAACGTGGTCGCCATCCTCCACTCCAGTGGTCTCCGTCTCCTATCTGCATAGGACTTTTGTCTGCTCTGTGGAGTCCTCATCAGCTCCTGGATGATCTACATCTTCTCCATTTTAGCCTGAACAATCTCTGGTCCTACGAGTGCGGACTCCCCAGGTTCAGTCCATAACAGAGGTGATCTACAAGGTCAGCCATACAATGCCTCGTATGGTGTCATCCCGATGGTGGAGTGGTAGCTATAGTTGTACGCAAACTCCACCAAGGGTAGGTGATCCTCCCAGCTGCGACCAAAGTCAAGGACACATGCACAGAGCATGTCCTCGAGTGTCTGAATAGTCCTCTCAGTCTGGACATCTATTTGAGGATGAAAGGTGGTGCTCAAGCATAGCTGTGTCCCAAATGCCTCCTGCAACCCCTTACATGTCCAAGAAGTAAAGAGAGCATCTCGATTGGAGGAGATAGGTGATGTAACACCATGAAGTCGTACAATCAACTGAATGTAGATGCGTCCCAAGCTCTCCATTGATCCGTGCTCTCTAATATGTAGGAAGTGGGCTGACTTGGTGAGTCGGTCGACAATCACCCAGATGGAGTCGTGTCCTCTGGAAGTACATGGGAGCCCCATCAAGAAATCCATTGATATCCCATCCCACATCTACTCTGGAACCTCTATGGGATGTACCAATTCGGCTGGTACCTGATGCTTCTCCTTAACTTGCTGGCAAGTGAGGCATCGTGAAGCGAACTCTACTACAGTCTTATTCATACCGGGCCACCAGTGTTGTCATCTGAGGTCCTGGTACATCTTTGAAACTTTTGGATGTACTGCTAGAGGGGAAGTGTGAAACTCTCACAGCACCTCCTCGTGATGTGAAACGGGTACCTGGGTACGTACACAAAATAGGATGACATACTCTTCGCCTTCAAAAAATATATCAGGTGTCTGCCCTGTGGAAATCTAATCATGTCGCATCACACAGTCAACGTCCCCAGGTTGTGCCTCTCTGACCCAATAAAGTAGTGGAGGAGTGACTGTGTGGGACTGTAGGAAGGCTTCCCCATATCTATCTACGAAGGATATATAAAAAGTGGTTAACTGCTCCGTCGCCTCTCCAAGTAGCTGAATGCCCGACCTCCTGTTGAGAGTATCAACCACACCGTTCCCCTTCCCAGGAGTATAGACTATCTCAAAGTCATAGTCCAAGAGGATCTCGAGCCATAGCTGCTATCTCAGTTTCATGTCCTTCTATGAGAAGATTTACCTAAGACTCTGGTGGTCAGAGTAGACTGTAAAGCGCTCACCCATCAGATAGTGCGTCCACATCTTTAAGGAGAAGACCACTACTGCTAACTCCAGGTCATGGGTAGCATAGTTCTGCTCATGCTTCCTCAACTGTCATGAACCATAGGAGATCACTACCCTCTACTGCATTAGGACAAACCCGAGTCCAGTCTCGGATGCATCGCAGTGAACTACATACCCTATGCCCTCCTCCGGTAGCCTCAAGATGGGCGCACTAGTCAATCTCTGTCTCAGATCCTGGAAGCTCTATTGACATCTATCTGACCACATGAGGGGATTCCGATTCTTCGTGAAAGCTGAAAGCAGTGCTGCAACCTTGGATATGTTTGGAAAAAATATTCCATAGTACCTAGTCAGACCAAGGAAACTGCGCACCTCTGTCAAGCTCCTGGGTGGTCCCAAGCTAGTACTACCTATATCATTGTAGGATAGACATCAACTCCCACCTATGAGATGACGTGCCCCAAGAAGTGAACCTCTAGAATCTAGAACCGAAACTTAGATAGCGTACTATAATGTAGGTTCTCTCGGAGAGTGTCTAGTACAACGAGCAAGTGGTAGGCATGCTCCTCCCCAGTAGTCGAATAAATCAGTAAGTTGTCGATGAAGATTATGATAAAACAATCAAGGTAAGGCTGGAAGGTCCTTTTCATGAGACTCATGAACACTGCTGGTGTGTCGGTTCTACCGAACGACATAACCAAGAACACATAGTGGCAATAATGACACCTCATGGCTGTCTTCTGCACATCCTCATATCGAACTCTGAGCTGATGATAGCCTGACCTGAGGTCTATCTTTGAGACCCATCGTGCTCCCTTGAGCTGATCAATGAGGTCATCAATCCTTGGGAGTGGATAATTGTTCTTTACTGTCACCTGATTCGGGAAACGTTAGTTTACAGATAGTCATAAGCTCCCATCCGCCTACTTGGATATTAAAATCGGAGAAGCCCAGGGAGAAACACTGAGTCGGATGAATACCTTTCCCTGTAAATCCTCCAGCTGTACCTGCAGCTCACAAAGCTCGACGGGAGCCATCCAATATGATGGAGTATATATCGGTGTTGTCCCGGGGTACAGGTAAATGTAGAATTCTACCTCTCTATAAAGAGGTAATCCTGGAATGTCACCAGGAAAGATGTTTGCATACTGATTCACTACAACAGGGAAAATCAGACTCCACACATCAACTGCTCCTAGGATGAGACTAGCCAACTAATGGGTGATCAGCTACCATCTCCTCTATGTATGCCCATCCTGCGCTACAGAGGCTCCCTTCTCACCAGTGAATGTGAACATGCTCTCATCTATTTGGACACACTGCAACTTGCGCCTAATACAGTCGATCTGAGCATGGACTGTGGATAACCAATTCATGCCCAAGATTACGTCGTAAGGCCTCAAAACCGCTACAAGAAGATCACGGCTGATGCTATCGCCTCCTAGAATATGCTCACACTTCCAGGACCAGTGAGTAATCATCGAGTCTGCTCCCATATGAGTCTATAGACATAAGGATCGAGCCAAAGGCTCCATCAGAATATTCTAGATCCGAACAAGGGTAGTGACAATAAAATAATGACTCACTACAGTGTCTATAAGAACTATAGTAAGGGTGTAGTAGACACAGATAGTACCTTGAATCATCTCAGGTGTGCCATGGTCGTAGGCCTCGACTGCCTAGAGCTGAGCCTACCCCTGTCTGCCAGCTACCTGTGGTCGGGGTGGCCCTCCTGGTGGTGGTGTTGGTAGAGACTCGATGCGTCATCCACCACCTGCTGCTCAGACAGCCCCTCTGCCTCGTCTGCCTGCTCCCTGCGGACCGCCATGTCCGAAACTCTGCCTATGCATGGGTTTTCACTCAACCTTCTGCTGCTCCTCTACATGGTGGGTCAGGTAGTCACGATCCATGTGGCCCTGCCTGCCGCATGCATAGTAGTTCATGCGTCTAGAATAATTGGATCTCCTTCGTGTGCCCCGCACATGAAAACTAATAACTTGAGGTTTCCCACCAGATGTCCTAGTCTACTTGGACCTCTTCGATATCTGTCTACTGCCAGCTGCAAAATACTCCGTTACGTGTTGCCCTACTGTAGGCCTCACAGGTTGTGTAGGCACAGCAAGAAAGCTCTCCATAAGAAGGGCTCGCTCTAGCACTCATGCCTACGTCGGAATGCTGAGGGAGATCATAGAATCCCTAATCTCATGCCCAAGTCCCTGCTCGAAGGTCTGGGCATGGAAGAATTGGTCTCGTACCATGTCCTTGGAGTAGAACGAGAGGTCGGTAAATCTCACCGAGTACTGGGCTACTGACATGCTGCCCTGCTGAAGTTGTAGTAACTCCTAGATGGACACTTAACATAGGGTGTCTGGAACAAACTCCTAGCGAATGAGGCTCTGGAAGTCCGCCCAAATAAGATTTGCCTCGTCGTGCACCTGGAGAATCAGGATCCACCATCTACCAGCTGCTGCATGTAAGAGACTCGCGACAATGATCACCATAAGGTATGCTGGTGTCCCTACCAACCTGAAGACTCTGAAGATAGCCTCCATCTAATCCTCGGATGCCTGAGGATCCGTTTCTCCGTAGAACATGGGCGGCCTCTATCACTGAAACTCGTGCAATGCACTCAGGATGCGTGCACACTCCGCAGATGGGGCTAGTGGTATCAGTGGCCCAGCGGGTAGTAGTACCATTGGTGACTCCATTGTAATGGGGCCATGCACTGAGGCCTCGTTGCTAGGTGGGCTGCCATCTCGTGCGTTTATCAGAACCCTAAATAGAAGCCTACGTGGGGCCATCTTGAAAAAAATAGGTGTTCCATTGTTAATATAGTATACCTAGTGAGCTGACACAAATTAATCACAAAGAAAACTTTTGAAACACACATGAAATCTGTGTTTTTGAGCACTAAGTCGGAGATCGGAAGACAATGTCCTTGTAAATGGATACGTCAGTCGCTGCACCAACACTGGAATCCCTTGACTGGAAACCACACTTGATAATCTTAACAATATTGCTTCAAAGAGAAGAAATTATCAGAGTCCTGAGTTCTGTAGTAGAACTGAATCCTCTGATACCAATTTGTCACGACCCGTCCTTGGGGACCGTTTCGTGACTACCCCATGCCCACATTCCATAGGTCAGGGGCGGGCCAATAGCACAAGAGGTATAATTTCCAATAAAAGTGAAGTATTTGCCTTTATATAAGTAAACAAACACAATAGAGTACACAAGCTGGAGTAAACACAGAGTAAATTGAGTAGAAAAGTATGTGCTGGAAAGTAAATGGGGCAATATATAAACCCAACTGAATGTACAGTACAACTAAGAAGAAACGTATAACAGCTGAAAGTTAAACAGGAACCACCATGTCGTCCTCCTGAAATCCCACCTGAAGGGTCGGTACAGATTGTCTCGTCGGTACATCTGGTATGTTCGTCCGCTCCGTGTATGTCCTGCAAGGTGGTCCACCTCTGGATATCGTCCAGCTCCAAAAGCCTCGACCACGATCAGTGTTGTACGTCTTCGGGAACTAACACAATGTAGTGTGGGAATTACCCATGCAGGGGTGAGTATATGATACACAATAGGGACACCAAGACCCCTGATGGTCTCCCTGAATTCACGAAGGATAAGCCACAAGCGAAAGGAACAACACAAAGAATCAACCAACCCTACTTAGGTATATGCCCATACATATACCTAAGTGAACAATTCATGTACGCCTCCAACTTCCAAGCCCTAGTACTATACAGTACACACATGAATGAAGTCAACCACATAAATGATAAAGATTGAAAGACAACACTCAACTCCCACAGGTATACTTCTCACGAAGAGGGGTATAGATGATTAGATGTAGTCTCTGAATCATCGTCTCTGCTGAACCTATGTAGTTCCCAAGTATAAAAGTCGTCATTGTCGAACACACATAGGATCCAAGTATAGTAACCCTTGCTGCCATACCCACGTAGGATCCATGTACAGTCGTACTCGCTGCGGAACCCACAGAGGTCCATGTACATTCATCCTCGCTGCCGAACCCACGTAGGAGCCAAGTACAGTCATCATCGTCATCGTAGTCGTAGCCATCTATAGGGTTCCCACACACAAAGTACTCGATTCTGGGAGGGTCCACTCCACGAGTAAAAAAGGTGTGATACTTCAACGGTCTCAAATTCCAGATTTGATGTATCCCAATGTTTATTTTTGTCAATAGGAACTCAATTCGACAGACAGCGTGTCAAACGGACGACCAGTCTGAGAGATATTGGCTTTTTCGTTCCAAGGGCCCGATGGAAATTTGCTCGTTCCAAACCCGGTCGTTTAACAAATTTGTCAAAAACTCAATTAGAATATAGAAAAAGGATCGTATCATCATTAGGATTCCAGTTTTGTAGACAGAGCGTTGTTCGAAATCGCGATCTTCAAGATATTCACCTTTTAGTGAAAAAGGGCTCGATCCGTTATGGCCGATGGGTTGACGGGTCGGGTCGACTCGGTTTTGGCGGGTCCAACCTGGAAAAGGGGTTGAACCGGCCTGGTTAGTCACACAGCCTGGCCCAAGGGGCGCAACCCGGACTAAAGTTGCCCGGCCCAACTCAAAGGGGCCCGGCTGGGCCCGACAGGCCGCGTCACGGCCCGGCAAGGCGCGGCACAGCCCGGCAGGGCGCTGTCCGGCTCGAACAGGCCCGACACTACCCAACTGGGCGCGGCCCGGCTAGGCGCGCGGCTGGGATGGCTCAGCCATCCAGTGACGCGGTCCGAGGTGGGGGCCTGGCCCCTAGCTTCCTGAACCAGCATCGCCTTATGGCGCCGCCCTCCCAAACCGTTCGTCTATGGCGGCCGGCCTTCTGGTTCACGCGGCTCGCACGAGCGGGCCCCCGGTCTTCCAGCACAGTTACCTCCTAGTGTCGTGGTCCAACTCCACCTGGCCAGCCAATGGGTTGGCTTGTTCTTCAGTGTGGTTCCCTCCCGGCACCGCAGTTCACCTCCGCCCTATCGGCCGACGGGCCGGCAGGTTCTTCCATCGAAGCGGCCCGCAATGCGGGCAGCGGTTCCTCCCGCACAATCGACGTGACGGCGCTGACTTCCTTCACCATGTTTCTAGCACGACGGGATGGCACCATTCTTCCCCCACCTCCGGTTTCCAATTCCAAAGGTATAATGTTCTAGCGGATGGTCGTCGGGTCGTGTCCGTCCGGCACGCGACCTCCGTGTTAGACTATAACACATAGCCATGAATGAATAAGGTTCACCATGCACAACCAAACAATTTTATATTAAATAAAATTGAAACAACTCACCCAACCACAACAATTGATGACGAACATCGGCATCGCAGTAGAAGGCAACATGAGGTGAGGATTCCTAGACGTCGACGGAGAGCATCCGAGGATAAAGTGGAATCTCATCACATGTCACAGAGATGGGAAAGGAAAGTGCGTTTTCATTTGCAATATTCCTCTCGTCGGTGTCTCCACCATTTTTCGCGGAGGATGAAGAAATGATTGGAGGAATGGGGTGCGTTCTTCACCGAGAGGAAAGGTATTCGTTGGAGAAGAACCATTCTTCATTGAGGAAGATGTTCTTCAAAACTCTAGATTTCTCCTCAAAATCCTCCCACCCAACAATTCCCAACCCCCAAATAAAATTAGGCTTCTTATTATTTTATTTAATCTTTCCATGGATTTCAAAATTCAAAAATCAAATCCCCTTAATTAATTAAATGGAGTATTGTTTAATTAATTAAGAGGTAGGTTGGAACATTTAATGGTGAGAGAGAGGGAGAGGAAAAGTTACATAATTAAAGAGGAGTTAACAATTCATGAAGGGGGTTTAAGGAGTTAGGGGAATGTGAATGGTTGGGGCTCGTGTGGGCCCCACCACAAAAATATCCTCACAAGGGTAGTTAGGTGATTTTGGATGCCACCCCAACTCTCCCATGTAGGATATAACCACCAAAGATATAAAATAAAAATTGCTCCACAATTTTTATTCACTTCTTATTTAATCAACAAATTTTAACTTCTCCTCCCTTGAAAACATAACTACGGTAAAGGTCCCCTTATGCAATTACCGGTGTTGCGAGTTCATCAGTACCCTCAGATTTTAATTTCGAGCACCAGTTCAAATGAGAGAAAAACCTGCTCGTTCACTCACTGAATATACCTCTATTAAACTTCAGAAAATTATTCCGGGCACACTAGGCCTTGGAATCAAGTGCCGTCAGAAACTGTGTACTCGTAAAATTCCAAAGTATTTAAGAAAAAAAATTACCTTGAAATTTTCGGGTCTTCCCCTGGGGTGAATATATTTTCCAATGGAATATTATATCATGAATCCCTTTATTCACATGATATTATAATGTTCTAAATAATTTTTATTCATCTATAAATTATATTCAAGCGTCTCTCTTTTTGGTAAAAACTATTTAACTAAAATATAATTTCAAATTTATTAAATATTTATTCTTCTATATATTTCTCAGTAATTTCTATTCTTTCAAAATGGTTTTTAGGATTTATTTATAGTTAAATTATTGTTTTCAAATGATAACTCACGTTAAAGCATCAAAGTGGTTGGGACACTTTGATTCAAAAATATCTTCATTAAATGTTTTAAATTGTTATGAAAATGGTTTGATAAAGCACTTTTTATTTCAATATATTGATACTATATATTATCGATGGTATGTACAAATGTTATCTTTCCTTTATTCTTGTGTTATGTGTTATGAATATGTTATGGTTATTCTGTATTTTTTATGTATATTGGTGGTTTTGTGATATACGTAGTGCGGGTGAGCCTGAGATAGCTCTGTAACTTATTGGGTAACGTGATAGAGGTAAACATGAATGTTTCTCCAAAAAAATTTATGGAATATATAGTGTAGGGTATTCCAAATGTGACTCCCTCTGTTGCTGTGATAGCTACATTATATGTATGATATGGATGCCACAAGTTACCTTTATGATTTTTGATTACTATGTGTTATTCATATATATTATGATTTCAAAAGGTATGCTTTGATTAAAAATTATGGTTTCATTGATATGTATTTATTGATTGGTTAATGTTTCCATTCCTTATTTTATAAACCTTACAGAGATTCTTATGCTCATCCTATGTTTTGGAAGTGTTTTTCATAGGATAAAAGGTATGGTATGAGAAAGGAATTATTCAACCAAATTTATATCAAGAAAATAACACTTTTTTTATTTAAGGAGTTGTATTTTTTTAAAAAATTGGTTATAGTTGAAGTGCCTACTTTGTAATATTCTGGTTGATATGTAATAGTTATTGCCTTATTCTCCAAAGAAATAAACCTAAAAAGATTCTCAATGTGAATTGTTGAAATAATTCATGATTATGTATGGTTTATGGATGGGTCCATATAGTTGGTACCATAGGTGAGTTTAGAAAACATTAGGGAATAAGAGATTTTGTTAGACACATGATTATTCTCTATGTCTATTATTTCAGTTAAATCTATGTTTTATAACCATTTCAGACCAAGGATTTTCAGTTATAAATGGAAGGTGGAGGATCTCAAATGACATTCCTATCTCTTCTTGATTACTTTCATTCAATAATTATTGAAAAGTCATGTTCGGATGATTGTGAAGATTTTTCTATCATAAAAATCACTTGTAAGTAGTTGATTGAAATTTCTAACACCTCCACTATACATCATTATCATCATGTATCATGGATTGTAATTAAACAAATCTTATTTCTAAAATATGCTCATATTTTCATGAAAGGTAAACATTAACAAGGAATTTTCAAATATTTTACCTAATAACAAGATTTTGAAGCATATTATGATTTTGAAAGGGTGTTGAAGAAGGAGACCCTTGCACAACCTATTAATATTTGCTTTTACAATATAGTCTCTCATCACATACCTATGTTATTTTAAAAGGAACCTTATTTAAACGTTAAAAATCAAATTATGTCTGATTGTTTTATAGAAATCATGTTTTATCTAATGTTTTAAAATTATATGTCATACATGATTACATTCCAAAATAGTTTTTCTATGAACACCCATATGACACATTTTATAAAAGATATATTTGGATAAAGGAAGAAAATGGTTTTTAAAGATCTATAAATCATTATTGTAATGCAAGGACCTTCTACCTACGTGAACAATAGGATGATGAAACCTAGTGGACACCAGGATCATGATATGTTGTTTTTTATTTTGGGGATCATTTTATTTTATCTTATGGTGGTGAAATAAAAAAATTGAAAATATATATAAGACATCAACAATTAATATGTTGAGATCATAATGAATTAAGATTAAAATGAGAGGTATAAAGAAACTGTGGAGGATAAAACATGTTAGGGTTATTTTAGAGTTTTATAAAAAGAACAACACGCAAACCGTGTGACAACCCATTGCATTGGAAAAAGATGTGGGAATAGAACCCACAACCAAAGTGGGATTGAGATTTATCACTTACCACTTGTCTAAGTGATGTTCCTGGTTAGTATGAATTATTATTTTTAGTTAAATGATTTTATTGATCAAGAATAAGTTGAATTGGGATCTTAAGTTATATTAAATGGATATCCTTATTATAAGAAAATGATTTGGTTATTAAGTGATAAAAGTGATTTAGAAAGACGTTATGTATTTTGGGAATAATGTATGCTTAAGAAAAATTGAATACTGTGGGATTACATTTATAGAGTAATGGTTGAAATTTTATTTTGGATGAATATCTGTTTTTATTGTGGAAATATAGAGATTTGTGATATTTATGGAAATGAATAACCTATCCTAGAAAATATGTTATTTGGATAATTATGCATCAGTATGATACATTTAGATTAGTATTTGTTTTTTTATTTAAATTTTAATATTTAATGTGGAAGAATATGCGATTAAATCCTTCTGTGTTTTAAGTTTCAATCTTTGTTTGGATTATTTGGAAGAATTTTAAGGATAATTGTTTATTGAATGGTCATTCTTAAACATTGTGTACTTTTTGTTGAAATTTGGAGATTAATTGTAGTAAATCTTATTATAAAGGATTATCCTTTTGGGGATTATATGGTCTCATACAAACCATTTTGTTTTAAGTTGATGTCTAGAGATAGGGGAAATATATAGTTCTTATTTTTTGGATTATGTGATTCTATAGAAGATGATTCTTGTGCTTTATATGTGACCAAGTCTTTTTGAATGCTGATTTTTTCGAGAAAAGATTAGTATTTGTTAAAAAACTTATTAAAGGATTAAACTCCACATGAAGTTAAGTATATTTCCTTATGTTATTATTCTATGCAGTAAATCAATTCATAAAAATTATGAAATGGAATGTAAAACAAAAATGTGGTTGGTTTACTTTTCTTTTTTGGTAATTAATGATTGTTTAACGCATCATAAGTTTGTGATTTTTTAGTGGTTAACTTTCTCCTAATCATGTTATCAATCACCCTCCATCTGAACTTGATAGGGTTCTTTTATATTCCATGTCAATGTTTTCGTACATGGAATCCTATTGTGGGTTATCTCTGGTGACTTTTTAAAAAATCTTTTTTTCTTTTACAATGATAGTTTATGGACTCTTTTCCGATATGGGACATTTAATGAAGTTTCCATGCCAATTTTTAAAATTGCGAGGAATCAATTTCTAAAAGGGGGAAGGATGTAACATCCCAAGAAAATATAGAAAATGAAATTTTCATATTTATTAATATTGGTTAATTTAATTTTAATTTTAGTTTAAAGGGGACAATATGTTCGATGCCGTACCTGATACGCAACAATGGCTTTCTTTGAAACCGTAAGTTGCACACTAATAATATAATGTTATTATTTTAAATGGTAGTTAGTTCCTAGGAATTTTATTAGAGGTAATGAAAAAAACAAATTAAAATATGATTATACAGGTTTTTTGAATATTTTTAAATTTATCCAATATAATTTATTGGCTTAAAATAAGAAAAAAAAAATTGATTTTAACATAAATAATATAATATTAAATAAAAGGTTGATTTACTACTTTTTCATGGTGATCCCTCATTAAATATAGTTTTGGATACTTTTATATGTTCTATTTGACCAAATAAAAAAATTTAGAATCAGGACAACAAAATTTATTTGGTTAATTTTTTGATATTTTTCTGATAAAATTCATTTTTAATGAATAGTGAAAATATTGTATATTAATTCAAATTTTCTTTTTAATATAATTCATTTATATTGTTATATTATCATTGAAATTGGTGTTGAAGTTTAATTAGATTATATTTTTACCATTTAATCTAATGGTGGTCATTGGAATTAATTTCACTTTGAAATTGGACATAAAAAAGTGTTAATCTTTTAATAGATGTTATTTCATAAAAACACACTATTTGTTTTAATAATGAGAATTATTTTTAAATTACTTAATTCCACTTCAATGTATATAATTTTGGAAAATATACTTCAGTTTTGAATTTAGAATATCAAATATAGCATTGGTTGATTTTTTGGTATTTTTTGGAAAAACATTAATTTTTAATGAATAGTGAATCCACTAAGTAGTAGATAAAAACTGACTTTTTCATTTAAATGAATTTAAAAAATATGACATACAATGTTGTTATTATTAAGTAAAATTTTGTTTAATAAGATGAAAATAATTTTTGGTTAATAGTAACTTTTGACATTAGTTTACTACGGCTAAAGGTAAATTGGGTTATTCAAGGTAAAATGAATATTATAATAATATATAATTAACATAATACTTGTATTAATCTTATTAGATGAGTCATGGACGACCATGGGAATATTTGGGTCGATTTTGGGACCTCGTGGAGTCAATTAAGAGTGATTATGACACTTCATATTAATTAATTTAAAGTAAATCCAAAAATGACATAAACTAATATCTTTTAGTAAATTAATTTATACATCGGGTTATATAGTTTATCCTTTTGACTATAAATATTAATTTAAATGATAAAAATATTTCCTAAATAGTGGTATTTTGTTTATAATTTTTAGCCATCATATAAATAACATTATTTATGACACAATAATGTTGAAGTATTTACATCATTAAAAAATAATTTAAATATATACGATTATAAATATTAAAGAAATATTCAAAACATATCCAATACTTATTGGATGATTTTATTTAGAACATGAGTCATATTATTTTCAACTATAATGGCTTCAGGACATTTTGAAACCAATGATAAGTTTTTAATAAAATAATTGTTTCAAACATTCCAAAGGATCCCCTCCTCTCCATTATAATATGACACCACATCTAACCCATTCCTCACAACTCTCAAGTCCATTGGATCTTCCAAAATCTACCCAATTAATCTCCCTATATCCCTCTACGCCTATTAGAAGCCTTAACATAGGACGAAGACACTTTAACATAACCTTTTGGTTCAAACCAAAGGGAGTTACCCGATTTAATGGTAACGTCTTCTATTATGTTATTTAGTTTCATTTACCGTCTCCAAACACATAAACGCTTTTTATTACATTATTTTATAACTACACCAGTATCAAAAATATACTGGGAAGTTTTTTTGTTAATTATTCTATATAATCTTACCCACACCTCCATCTAATTGGTAAAGAACATACTGTTTATGCTGACTACGAACTACTGCCTCACGAAACGATGATTGTTCAAATATCTCCTACCGCTTTCATGGTGGCCAATATGATGGAACTATATTAATATATGATATATATATATATATATTATTTATGTTTTATTTATGTGTATTTTTTTCATTTATAGAAAACATTTATGGTTTCCATTATTGGTAAACGCGATAATTTTCATTTGAGGAAGTGTGGACTACCACCCCCTCAAAATGATTTGAATCATTCATGACATAAATGAGACGTATAAAGGATGGAGTTAATGAAATTGTATATTATATTAAACTGGAATTATAATATAACTATGTATCACAATGATTTAATTCAATTATATATTAAATTGAAGTGAAAGTAGCATTCATGCATACATACAGCTTATCGTCTCCATGAACGACGCATTTCATTTACTACCTCTAAATGTTCTGTAAAATTGTAAATACATATATATAATTAATATATTTGATATATATGATATCTAAATCATGAATATAATTCCGAAGATAATGGACTCTTGACAACATGGTCAACTTGTAATTATTAGGTGTTTATTTAGACTTAAGTACCCAATATCGACAAAACAACCATTATTAACATAAATGGTTATATAATGTTTATAACATGGTAGTAAGTGATAAAAAAATAATAATAAACATGAAAAGGGTTATTAATGTAGTATAAATTAACTAAAGTTTATTACTCAAGATGAACAAGGAACAAACAAGTCAAGTCGGTCATGAGGTAAGGGATTTCTAATCTCAATTTCAATTCATTGAGATTTCCATTGTTTTCCACTTATTTATTTCATGTAGTGTTTTGTGTACTAAAATTTGAAATATATTATCAGGATTATAATTCTATAAATGGTATTATGTGATTAATTTGGTGGTTATTAACTTTTTTCATGCGACTTGATTGATTAAAACGTGGTAAGGGGTTTTCATCGCACTTTTTATTCCCATGAGATTCATGATATATTTACACTATTTCCTGTTGTGTGTGTTTTATATACTACCAATTATTTTATTAATTGTTAAATATAATTAAATTTATGTTTATTTACATATTCCTTGTGTGATCCATCTTTAATGGGTTGTATATTTCGTATGATACCAAATCGTTAAGGGAACCTTTCACCCTCCACTTTTAAAAAGTCTTCTTTTTGTTATGTCTTTTAATATTCATCTTCAAATGTTGGGATATGTTCTCCTATATCCTTATTTCTTTAAAAAAATTCCATTTAATTAGATACTCTTTTCTATATCATCGATTCATTTTCGGAAATTTCAAGTGACATTGTTAGGTTGTCATATTTCTATAAGCGAACTTCTTCGCCCAATTTCTATTGTTTGGGTTAAACTTCTACATCTTGATTATGTCATGCTATGAATATGTGTAAGTAACCTCTTATTTTTCACACTTAATATCCAATTATATTTAGTGTATTTTTCTTTTTCACACATTATTATTTATTTTATTTATCCATAATCTATGTAAACATTTTTTATAAGGTATTTCGTTTCAATTTCCATTTCATTGAGAATTCATTTTTGTTATGCACCAATTCACTATTATGTTGTGTATATAATATCCTATGGAATATTTTATCATGGACACCATTATTCATGTGATATTATAATATTACGATTAATTGTAATTCCAATGTTATTTGTATTCAAGCGTCTCTCTTTTTGTAAAAAACTCTTTAACTGAAATATCATATTAAATGTTTTAAATATTTTTTACTGTATATATTTCCCATTAATGTCAATGATTTCAAAATTGTTTTTTCGATTTATTTATATAGATATTAATGTTTTCAAATGATAATTCATTTATAAGAATCAATGTGTTATGGGACACTTTTATTCAAAAATCGCTTCATTAAATGTTTTAAATGGTTTTGAAATTAATTTGATAAATCAAAGTTTATTTAAATAACTTGATTTGATAAATTGTGGTTGTAATGTGGAAAGTTTGTCTTTCTCTTATGATTATGTTATGTTTTATGAATATTTTACAGTTATTTTTCATTGTTTAGGTATTTGGGGGGTTACGTGATAAACCTAGGGCCAGTGAGCCTGAGATAACTCTGCAATGCATTGGGTAATGTGATAGAGGTAAGAATGAATGTCTCCAGTAAGAGATTTATATAATATACTATGATAGGTATTCCTAGTGTGATTCTATCAGTATCTATGGTAGCTAAATAGTATATATGATATGGATTCCTCATGTTACCTTTATGATTTATGATTACTATGTGTTATTCGTAAATATTATGATTTCTGAAGGTATGTTATGATTGAAAATTATGGTTTCATTGATTTGTATTTATTAATAGGTTAATGTTCCTTTTCCTTATTTTATAACCCTTACTTAGTTTTTTAGTCTCATCCCATGTTTTTGAAATGTTCTTCATAGGTTATAAGTTAGGTTAAGAGAAATGAAGTATTCAAGAATATTTATTTCAAGAAAAGAACTCTTTTTTATTTAACAAGTTTTATTGTTTTGAAAAATCAGTTATAGTAGAAGTGTATACTTTGTAATATTCAAGTTGATATGTAATAGTTATTCCCTAATTATCTGAAACTCTAAACCAAAAAATATTTTTAATGTAAATTCTTGACACAATTCAAGATTATTTAATGTTTAGGGCAGTGTCCTTATAATTTTTTCATGGTGTGTATACTATCTATGTATGTATTCAATGATTATTATACTAAAATTAATTGGTATTTAGATTTAAATTTTATTATGTTTATTTTTTGGGTCTATGTTTCAAATGTTACCAAGAAAATAAAATATCTCTGTGTCGATTTTCTTTTCCTATGTCTCATGTTTTGTTATGCACATAAATTATTTTTAAGGTTTATATAATTCCATTTTACATTTTATATAATGAATATCATTATTTTCAAGATATCAAGTTATTTATGTAATTTTATTTCTAACATGGAGAGTATGATCCCAGGTTACAATTTAATAAGAGTTTGTTGAAACAATTTTATTGATTTTTATAATTGTTTAAATTTATCCTTCCATTGATTAAATCATACTTTCCATCTCTCAGGGTCAGTCATCAATATTATTCTCCTATTGTTATTCATAATATATTCATGTATTGGTACATTGTTTCCACTAATTAAGACATATTTTATTTAAGAAAGTGCTTTTAAGAAATATCGAATTTACCATATCATTGGTCAGAAATCTATTTCCTACAATACCATGTTTTATAAAAAGTTTCTATAAAAATATTGTAATATTATACTATAATATTTAATATAAATTTTCCCATTTCATTTTTATATTGTTTTCACATGAATATTATTATATATTTTAGAATAAGTTATTTTTCTAACCTTTTACTGTGAAAATGGAATGTTGTTCTATCATCATACAACATGTATGGTTTTACCCGACATCATTTCTATAAATCTTACATTTTATATTTAAATTGAATAATTTTAATAAAATGAATTTAAAAATAATTTTTAATGAAATGGTTTTTTAATATTTTTCAGATTCATTTATAATTGCAAAAGGAAAATAGTTTTCAAAATATTTTCATGATTTTTTATTAGGTTTCCAGGAAAATGGGTTTCAATCTGTTTTGTGGATTTTTTTTATATAATTTTGGGGAAATGGTTTTAAAATGCATTCATGCCTTTTTTATAAGTTTGAAAATTATTTTCAATGAAATGATTTAAAAACTTTTTTCAATCACCTTTTATATAATTTCAATGAAAACCATTTTCAAAACATATCTGAGGTATAATTATATATTTTCATAGAAAAAGGATTCAATAAGTATTTCAAAAATTGTTTTATAAAAATTAATGATTTTCAGGGAAATTTATTTCAAATGTATTTTATGCATTAAATAGATTTTTTCAATGAAAGAAAATATTTTTCGCATTAAATTTTCCCAATAGATCATTCTAATTTATTTTTTATCTAAGAAGACATATATTGATGATAATCAGTCCCTGAAAGGAAATTCCAATGGGTTTTTCATATTTTCTCATTAATAGTATATGTTTTTATGGAATGATGTTTGTGAAAAAAGTTTCTCTCTCATAGGTTATATTCTTTTAAAAATGGATTCATTTCATGAGTTATGTTAATGATGAAATTATTATTAAACCTATATTTTTTCATATGTTATGATATGATTACCTATGGTTGATACCCTTTTCATTTACTGGGCTATGATATTAATTTATAATTATCATGTTGAACATGTATGTATGACTTCATTATGAGATTGGTGGGACCAATATCTGCCTCCAATGCATTGGGTATGATTTATATATCATTAGATAGAATAATATGGACTTGGTAGTGATCCTTGACTACTAAGATGGCCATGGGAGTGAACCATGATACCATTATCATATTGGGAGTGAAACCATAATACTAAGATGTTCATAGAAGTGTTGTATTGGATATTATAGAAATAATATTATATACTTATTGTTATGTCTCAATTCTATGTTTTATTCTTATGTTAGGATTGCATGGATTATGTTATTTATTTTCATATGATTATTTTCTTATGAAATTCAATGATTTATGCCATGACTCATGTATTTGATCTTTGGTATGTAATGTATTATATACTATTATCATGATCATGATCTTATACCCCTATGCTAATGATTATTCTTACATACATCCATTGTATACCCTTACTGTGCCTTTATGGTCACCCCTATTTATCTATACTTCCCCAATTTGTGAATACATGTATTATTTTTTATATGTATAAAAAGGGTGTTAGTAAAGAAGAAAACATTGGGACATAATTTAGATTATTTATGTATTAGTGTTTATGATTCCATGTTTTCAATGGCAGTAGGCTTGTATTGCCTTTGGGTGTTTGTTTATATTATGTTGAATGTATTATGATAAAGTGATTTAATGCTAATGGATGAAAAATTAGGGTCTCTATAGTTAGAATCTGATCAATGATGTAGTTATTCATTTTAATATTTTATTGGAATACATTATTGAAGACCCTAAGGACATATCAGGTGATACGTAAAAGGATAAGGAAAAAGAATAAGATGTTGTCCACGAATTTTTTTACATTCTAGAGTGAGTGGTTTCCGAGAAATGAATCCCTATCTGGATAGTACATGTGGATGTGGATTTTATTAAATTGTACTAGGAGTAATAACAATAAAAAGATGATATGATCTTGACTCATGGTAATCTTCTATATGACAACAGGACCTGTTGTATACCTGGGTTGACACACTTGGGGGTATATTTTTGGTAGTCCCAAGATCTCATGAACCATCATGAAGAATTTGAATTTAATATTTCTAGGAATAACAAAGGATAAATCTAATGTGTCAAATATTAACGATGGTGTCTTTATTTAGAAATACTATAAGTAAAACATTTAATGAATATGTGGTTTTTATCTATTATAAGTTAATCTCACTCAATACATACACTTTTAGTAATATTTGGGAACTAAAAGGAACTAGATTATCATTGAATGTGATTGATGATTTTCTTATGAAAAATAAAGTTAAATGATCATTGGATTGAATGATGTTCTGACCGTTATTTAACAGTTTTAATGGATCATGATTGACAACATGTAGCTTAACCAACTAATATACTCCCTAAGGAAGAGAAACATGTTCAATGAGAGTTCTGGAAATGGAGACCACAGAGGAAAGATAATTTTGTGTCCTTATGTCATTTATATGTAAACAATCACCGAAGTGAATCACTTTGAGGAAAAAAATATATTTTTCTTTCTAAAATAAGGACACAAAGAAAGTGAAATCAAGGGAAAATTTAAGTGTTCATTTAATGAAATAGATTTGAATATGGGCCTTTCAATGTCTTCTTCAATGTTTACATGTATAGAGTTTGGAATAAATAGTCTATGTGAAACTAATTTCCCAATAGGAAAGATCCTAAAAAATTAGAAAGGTGGTGAAATATGTTGTTACAATACAGATGATGAAAATACTAAAAATGAAATTTTAATGGAAAGAGGTATCATGTAATTTCCATGGACTTTATCAATACTAATAAATATGGTTTTTTCATGGAAGGAATATACAGTATTGTCTCTACATATATTTTGAATGTGTTAACATGAGGTAGAAAAAGGTAATGGATGGAAATACGACCATAAATATTTGTATCTCCAATTCAATAGGTATTATGAAATGGAGCGTTATGGTTTTCTATTCCATGATTTATTGGGTTCTCCACTAGATTTATAAATTTTATCAGCTACAAAATGAAGAGTTCCAGGATGTCCATTCATGGGGATGTTTTTTCTAAGGGATTTATTTCAGTATTATAGGGGGTAGAAAAGGAGACCAATTATCTGGGATTCTCAATACTATTTATAAGGATTATATAATCGTTTGACTTAATGATCTTGTTCAGACATATTTTTATAAGTCAAATAAGGTTGGGATTGGGTTATTTTCACCGCTGCGTCTTCCATATACTGATGATATTTTTCTTTTTGGGAAGGCTGATAAATATAACATTTATTATAATGAGGAGGAATATGAGGATGTGTCTGGAAAAGTTATTAGATTGGATAATTCTTTTTTGTTCTTTTGGAAATGATTGTCAATTTCTTTGAAAAATATGGTAGTATGAATATTTTGGTTGATGAGAGGATCCCTCCATTTAACTGATCATAGGGTGACACATTATTGGAGAAGTTTTAAAATATTATATTGAGAAGGGATATAATTTATAATTATTTATAGAAGGGATACATGGAATGGAAGGACAATGTCACAGGTAGGCATTGTTTTTTTGTCAATTCAATGATTACTTATATGTTTTTCTATGCTTTCTCTTTGTATAAATGGCATGGAACACTCATTAAGGAACTCAAAATCATGATTCCTAAATTCGTTTGGATTGGATCTATCTATGTAAAGAAGATGATACAAGTCACATTAATGGAGTGTATTAAGCATTATGACATTGCCTGAGTTATGGTTAAAGGACTTATATTTTCAATAAGTCTTTACTAAAAAGGTCTCATAGAGTCTTCTTGCTTTGAATGATCCCTCTCTTTAGTTGCATACTACTAGACTCATTCTTCAATTACATAATAGGAATTCCCATTATGTCAGATCATTGGTATGACAAGATTTCAAGAAATATTATCATGATATTATGATTTCTTCGATGTGGCTGGTTTCGAGGAACTCAACTATGAATTGATGGAATACACCATGGATCTCAATAATTCCTAATGAGTTAATTGAAATTCATCCTATGGCGAAGCCTTTAAATATCTCTTAATTTTTCCATAATAATGTTTCCCAATACATGATAACTCCATAACTCTAGGATTAATTTTCCTTATATGATTTCTGGATCATGATTTCTTAGTTTGTACAAAAAATACAAATGGAATCTTCACTTCAAGAGAATAGTATAGGTGTGACTATAATTTTTCTGGTATATCACCTTCATGGATGTTGAATTACAAAAATCCCTTCATCCCAGTGGATTATTTTCTTTTTATTTATAGAATCTGGATATGTCATCTCTCACTGGATGGAATATCATACAGGGATAGAATTTCCATATCTTATGTATGTTTTATATGTATGCACACTGAAGACACTATAGAGAACAAATATGTTATCTATAGTTTTACTAACAAGATCGTGATATATGTGAATAATGTGTTTTGTTCTCACCTAGATTTCAGCATCATTAAATGCCTCATGGAGTCCATACCTCATGTGGGTTTTAGTGAGAACCTCAAGGATTGCATTCTATCTACATCCTTTTATATTCTATGTTTTGTATGGAAGGAATAGAACAAGGTTATGTTTTATGATCAACCTCCATATTTTCATGCTGGTGTTTATGATACTATCAAAGACCTTATAACTTCTTCCAATATTAAAAATGGGCACATGCATACTTATTTCTTTAATTTTTCAATTCGTTTATCAATTGGTGTCAATGTAAGACCAAAAAACCTCTATTTTATAAATAAATTAGCTGGATTCCACCTATTTCATGCTGGGAGAAGGTTAATATTGATGGAAAATGTTCTGGTGTAGCAGAATACCCTAGTTGGGGTGGAATCTTACACACTCCATAAGGATTTATTAAAGGTTTCATAAACAACATAATTCTATCTAGTTATGCTATTGATGTAGAACAATGAGTCGTTTTCAATGTGTTCATGTATTCTATACAATTCGAATGTCAAACCATATGGATTGAATCTGACTTCACCTTGGTTATGGATCTTCTCAAATATTGTTGATGAAATTTTCCTTGTATGATTTTTCCGCATTTTTCTGAATGTAAATGATATATAGAGTGTCTTTTCATTGATTTTACTCATTCATACATGGAATTGAATCATGTTATTGATGACATATACAATAGTTTTTTTTGGAAACTACATCTAGGTGGTCTAGTGAGAAGCTAGATTTTTCATCAATGATGGGGGAAGAGGATGCACATGGTCATTTTCATATCCATATTTTTAAGCTATATTTTAAATGAGTCTTTACTATTTTAATTTTTCATATATTTTTAAGGAAAAATCATGCCTAAAAAATAAACCATATAATTAAAAGGATAATCATGTTTATGGTTTTTCAAGAATGATTTACATGAATAAATTGAATGGATTTGATGGAATAGAAATGTTAGTTAATGGTAAGGTGATGTATATGGAAAAGACATGATTAAGTGAATGATAATGATTAATATGTCCCATATCTTACAATAATGTTTCATGGATAATGATATGTTTGATGTGTGTAAATTAGATAGTGTTGATTACTTTAGAACTAATTTAGGACTTTCATAAAATAAGTTTATGCTATCATGGATGATGGTTAATAATTCATGGATTTATGGAATATATCCATAAATCTATTAAATAATGAAGAACGCATGTTTTCAAGTGGTAATTTTTGTAATTCATGTTATTTCCATGTTTCAAGATAATATATGATGCTTATGTTCAAATATTTAGAATGTGACATCCAAGAGATACTTTTTGATATATGGGGGGATTAATGTAAAGAGTATTTCATGATTTCATTCTATATTTTGGTATTTTTATCTTTTAGGTGGGTTATAATGTTACGCAGTCATGAAATAATAATGTTAAAAATCAGAGGAAGTATATATGTACTCAGTTAGTATTTAAAACATTGGTTGAAAGTATATTTAGTGATTAACCTTATTTCAAGGATTTCCATAATATTTTTGAAATTGTATATGAATGGTTTTATAAAATGAATTCATGTATGAGAGTTTAAATCCAATCATGTCTAAGAAGACAGAGGGTTAGGAACCCATAAACAAAGGATGATAACTGTTTCACACTAACCACTTGTCCATTTGATGTCCTGGTTAATGTATAATTATTTTTAATACATAATTCTTTATAATGAAACAGTAGGGTTACTTTTTATTTATATAGAGTAATGTATTAACCATATCAAATTTTATGATTTGATAAAGATAAATAGTTATACATTTCTTTATGTAATGGCTCATAAGACATGTTAAAACATTATTTTAGCACATCAAGCATCGAATTTAATTTCTGGACATCTATTACAAGAAGTTATTGATGAATTATAATTTTATAAAACCCAACAAAGAATTTAATTTTTTTATATATATATATAAACTAAGTCAATTTCCTTATATTCTTGTTCAATAAAATAATTACCCAACATTAATATATTGATCAAAATAAAATGTGTTATCCTAATTCCATAACTTTTTAAATTATTGGCCTTTAAAGTCATTATATATATATATATATATGATTTTGGGTCCCTAAAAATTTCCTTGATTATTCACTTATTTGTGATTGATAACCTTTATTACTGATTTTGAATATTTACATTTTCCCTCCATGTTAGATATTCACTACCAATATCTGCTCTTACGTGGAAACCTATGATTTAGTTATTTTGTTTAACTGTTATGGTTAAAAAATTCCAATTTAAGGGATTTTTTTATCCATTTATACATTGAGGGTTTCAATGTAAGAAACATTAAAGTGCAAAAGGATTGATAACCTAGAAAAAATATAGGGGAGAAATAAATTTTAATGGGGGATTAATTTAACACACTACGATTTTCAGATGTATTTTTTATAATTAATTTATCTTTGGTGATATTTTTTAAATAATCTAACAATGAAAGTAGTTTACTTTATATTAAAAGAATATGTTTGCCTTGTATGATAAGAAAAATCAAGATAAAATTTCAATTTATAAAACATAACATTAATCTTTTTCAACAAAAATACAGAATTTTAGTATGCAACACGCAACACCAAATTGGAATATACAACACGCAACACCGACTTCGCATACATTAAATGTTACACTATGTTTCTACGAAACATAGTTTTATTGTTATAATTGTCTAAATGATATAATTATAATATACTTGATGAAAATATTAATATGAATACTAATAAAAAAATTTCAAATATTTTTTTAATGGTATTATATAATTAAATCACACTTATGATGATTGATATAATTTTTGGGTATAAAGTCCTTATGTTCTTAGAAATACTACATTCTCAAACAAAGTGCATTTAATGTGTTTATATGAAAAAATTTTAAATTAATATTATAAAAATTGAAGTTGAATTTGATATAAAAATAATTTTTGGAGTTTGTAATGTTTACGTTATCTTATGGTGAATTTTTGGGATTTATCTAAGAAAAATAATTTTTGGATGAATAGTGAAAATACCGAATTTTAATTGAAAACTGCTTATTCATATAATTAATTTATATGGTAAAATTATATTTTAAATTGGATTAATAGTTTAGTTATATTATGTTTTTATTTTTTAATTCAATTTTGTTTATTAGAATAAAATTCACAAAAAATTGGGTATAAAAACATAAAATATTTTTCGATGATTACACATTAAAAACCATCAGTGTAATCCCTTCACCGGGATTAATAATCAATTAAATTATGTAATATATATGACTATCATTTATATAAATGGATTCCATATTTTTATTAATAATAATATATAATTTCTATTATGTTCATTAAAATCAAAATGATTAGTGAATGTGATTAAAATTAGTTACAAAAGTTAAGAGAGAAACAGGTTAATAAAGTACAAAACATTAAATTTAAGAAACAAAATGACATATTTACTTGTCAAAAAACACATTTTACATCCGTTATTAGTTCATTAACTTTTCTTTATTGAGTTTTTTGAATGAAATGGCATATTTTAGGCGAAACCTTTTTTTTGACTAACTTGTTTTTAGAAATGCCATGTCTGTCATTTCCCTTCCGCATAAAAGGCCACCACCTCTCTTTATTTTTTGGACCACTAAAACTAATAATGTTAGACAAATATTAGAACAATACACATCAAAACAAAAATCCATTCCTCTTAAAATTCTTAAATGAATTATAAATAAATCCATGTAATCAGTTTCACACAAACCAAAAGAAGTTACCTGATTAAGAGGTAGTGTTTTGTCTCAGTCACCATTATATTATATTAATTATACACCCCCCAAAGTCACATTATTACATGATTTTAGGAAATAACATGTATCATAAATATACTATAGTATTTTAATTCTAATATATTTACATAAACATACATAAACCTCTATCTATTGGGTAATAATCATACTATTTACATGTACAGTGAAATACCACCTCATTAACAAATAATTGTTTATTTTTTATTACTTCCTCTCATAGTGGAAATTATGATGGAAAATATGTGCATATATTTTATATATTACATTTATTATTTATTTAATTTTTATTAATTTTTTTTAAAACACATGTCTTTATACTTTCCATTTTGTGTTCGCATGATCATTTTGTTTAAGGATGTATATAATAAAACCACTCTAAGTGATGTGATTCGTTCATATAATATATGGAATTTATTAAGGATAGGTTCAAATGAATATATAATATATATCAATAATATATCAAATATAATGTAATAATGAATTATATAAATATATTTTATTTTCTTTCATTCTTTCAACATCATAATAAAACAGATATAGAATTCATGCAAATGTATGGCTTACCGTCTCCATGAATAGTGTATTTAATTAAATACATATATATTATATAAATAATTATAATTAAAATATAATAAATATAAATTAAATTTAAATAATTTTATGTATTCTAGAAATCATGATATAAGTAGAAGCACTAAAGATATTAAAAATTAAGAAAAATATGAAAAAAAGTAGGTATTAATCGAAGTGAAACAATAACATAAAATTATAAAAAGGTGGGTAATATAAAGCCATAATGAAACCCTCTATGCTATTTGGAGAAATAATATACTTTTTATTTATTTTTATTAATTTTACTTTTATTATACGTGATATTAAAACTAGAACAATGAGATTCAATATATAATGTACGGGTATTTCATCTCACATTATATTTCCATGAGATACTTCATTTATTCAAAAGCCATTCCATTAGTGTTTTGTGAATAATTCCCATGGATGTATTGAATATTTTGTATACTTAAATTTATGGGCATTTACTAAAGGATTATATGATCATTATTTCATAAGGTTTTAGATTCAAAAGTTACCAAATCGACAAAATAGTTTTGTCCCAATTTTCCTTATTTTAGACACATGTTTTGATATGCACCTAAAATATTTTTGATGTGTATATACTTCCATTTTAAATTTTACAAAAGTAATATCCTTATTTTCATGATATTTCAAGCTTCATGTAATTTTAATTCATAAATGGAGAGTATGATCCCATGTTACCATGTTATAACAGTTTATTAAAAAAATCTTATAGCTTTTCTTGATTGTTTTGGTTTATACTTCCAATGAAGAAATATTAGGATCAGTCATTCAAAAACACTATTGGAAATTATTCGACTTTGTTTATTCATAATATATTCTGATATTGGAAACTTTTATCCAGTATTTGGTACAAAATATTGTTAGAAAATTGTTTTCCAAAGAGCCTGATATTACCATCTCTTCAGTCTGCAATCTGTTTTCCTAAAAATGGTTTCCTAAAATATTTTACTATTCTAATATAATAATAAAAATATATTTTTACCATTTATTTCATTATTAGATTTTTTAGTGGAATATTCTTCTATCTTTTTGAACAAGTCATTTTTTTACTTTTTATTATGTAAAAGGAATTTTCTTCTTATCTCATAAGAAATTGTCTGATTTACTGGCCTTTATTTGTGTGAATATTCATTTTCTTTTTTAAAATTTATGTTTTTAATAAAATATTTTTAGAAATAATTTTCAATGATTTTATTATCAAAAAATATTCAAACTCTTTTATAATAAATTATGTAAAATGGTTTTAAAACTATTTTCATGTTTCATTAATTAGGATTCATGGAAACAAAATTCAAAATGTTTTGAGGATTTTTTATTACGGATAATGGTTTTCAAACTGATTTCAGACCTTTTTTATAATTTTTGAACAGATTGGAATGAATTTTTTTTTCAAAAAAATTTCAAACTCCTTTTATATGTTTTCAAAGGAACGTAAATATTTTTTTCATCTATGTTTATATATTTTCTATGAAAAAGGATTACTATTGGATTGAATGATTTCTTAAAAAACTATCATGTTTCTTTTCATAAAAGTTTTTTCTATATTAAATATCTTTTTTAAAAATTAAAGGATATTTTCCTTAAAAATTATATTAAAAGATCTCTATAATTTATTTTCAAGCTAGAATGACATTTTTTTTGTTACTCATGCTAATCTAGTAAATGATCCAGAGGTTCCACTCATATTATATCATTAATGGTATATGTTTTTAGGGAATGATGTTTATGATACCCATTTCTCTTTCATAATTTTATGCTTATGAAATCCTCTTCTTTTCATGTGTTGTGTTTTGAAGAAATGATTATGAAACATATCTTTTTTCATATCTTCAGATATGATTACATGTTTTTGATACACATTTCATGTCATGAGTGGTACAATAAAGGTTTAATAATCTTGAGGAACATGTATGCAAGATTTATTTATGAGAGGGGTGGGACCCTTATCTCCCTCGATTTCTTGTGGTAGAGATTCAAATCCCATATGAATGACTATGATAGTCTGATGAGTGAACCATTATTTCAAAGATGGACATGGGTGTGAATGATGTCCACTAATATAGCATGAGTACAGATCTCATGCTACTAAGATGTACATGGGAGTGAACCATGACTAATCATATGGTATGGTGAGTGAAACCAAACAACTAAGATGGTATTGGAAGTGATTCCTTTGATACTATGGAAATCATGTTATATTTGTATTTGTTTCCCATAATTCCAAGTTACATTCCCCTGTTAAGAATTCATTGATTATGTTATTTATTTTCTTATGATTATTTCCCTTTGAACTTAAATGTTTTATTCCATGATTCATGTATATGTACTTTGATATGGAGAATATGGTCTTCTATTTACATGCTCATGTTCTAACACCTTATGTTCATGATTGTACTTACATATCTTCCTTTTTTAAACATAATGATTAGTTATGCTCCCCAATTTTTGTGATTTCTTCCTCAGGTTATGAATATATATGCTATTTTTTATGTGTCATGAAATAGTTCTAGTCAAGAAGAACCCACTATGAGATAATGTTTCTCATTTTATTACATGTCTTTTTGTTTCCATTATTCGAAAAGAACTAGATTAGTACGGTCTTTGGGTGCCTGTTTGTATAATGTTATAATTATTCCACAAATGTGATTTAATGATAATTTATGAAAATTGAGGGTACCTATATACATAGTTCCCTACCACAGTGACACAAGGTTCCACATCTAAATCAACACACACTTTTAGGTGAAATGGGTTCGGATCATATCACATAATTTGGGAAATAGAATATATATCACTAAATGAGGCCATCCTATGTGGAAATTCCATCTGATAGGCTCCCTTCCCTATAAGATCAATAATATGAAATGGATTTAGATAAATCATTGCCAACATACCCTTAATTACTAGGAGATATTGACCTATCCAAACTTATACACAAGGAAATAACTAATCACATATCTTAACCTCAAATGGTTAATAGTTTCAATAGGTGTATGACTTAAGGTGACATTGAATACTGAATAAAATTTTCTAAATTTTATACACATTATCAGTTGTCTCTTTGATAATACATTACCCAAAAATGGAATTCTCACCAACCAATTACCAATAAAAGGGGGCCTACAAATGTCACCCATATAATGCCACAAATTAGGCAATAACGATTGGATATTTACAACTACAATTTGGTGAAAAAATTTATCACTATAGGTTATTTTACCAATATAAAATGATTTTAACAACACATGCTTTTATTTTTTCCTCAAGAAACCATATGGACTTATCACACATGCAATCTATCTTTGTGGGTTTTTTTTGCTCATCCTCAATATGGATCCCAATTCATTTTGAAGAACATTCGGTTATTATGAAATGATATCATTACCAATAAGTAAAATAATATTTTATTAAATTAAATTATATTTAAAATAGTTGCAAGAGCTATTTTACATAAAATAAAACCATTTTAAAAAGGAAGAGAGCATTTCATGAAAGTCATTGATTAAGGAAAACTCATTTGATGTTATCCCTTTATTATAAATCAAATTAGAAAATGATTTTCCCCCATGTTATGTATGTTTGATGATATAATTCAGGGATAAGATATTTTACACAAAACAATCTCCATCTATATTTCAACCTCTTGGAGTGAAGAACCATTAAATATCTAATAGCATTTACATCATTAGTGGAATCACGTTCAATACACAATTTGACCCAAAAACATTACATTTCCATTTCTACATCATTAATTATGAAAATAATTTTAGTTTCAATATATGTTGTGATTACACATTGATGTTAGAGGAATCATACCACATTACCAATGTGGTTTATGAAAATTGAATAAAATCCAAAAATACTAGCATTTCCTCTTGAAGCTCCATCTCAATTACACATGATCCATCATAAAAATGCATGAAACCAAATGAACTCCATGGTTAAATAGGGGAAATTAATTACCCATATCACCAAGATTATTAATAATGGAAATGTCATGAATAGAGTTATGAGAAAACCCATTTCGATTCATATTTCCAAATTTCATATAAATAAGTATTCGAACCAACACCGACATAAGAAGTACGTTTGACTTTACATGGATCAGTGTGTTCTAGATGAACTATTTGACATGGATGTGTTCCTTGGTATCCATAATGAATGTATTTCTTATCTGGTTATACATGGGTATCATATATATTGTATAAATACATTCTCATAGGGATTCTACACTTGGGACAGTGACATCAAATAAGTCATCCACTGATGTACAAAGTGCAATAGCAGTACTACATCTGAGGAAGAGTTGGTCAAACTGGTTCTTGTTATAAAGGAAACATCATAAAAAAAGATTGACTATTGATTTCCAATGAAAAATTTAAATGGGAATCCCATTATAAAAATATCACCATGAGAACAAAATAAATTATAAATACGACATAGAAATTCATGTTCTGGTGATCCTCTATATTCAATCACTATTTGATGGAAATTAAATTTCCCATCATATTCAAAAAAATTAAAAGCACCCATATAGAATATTTCTAACATATAATCCAGGTAAACAAATCTACATGACCATATATAATTCATTTAAATTACAAATTAAAATATAATGAGACTGCAATAACCATGACATTATATTCTCATCATTGATCCTCTAGAACGGTAAACATATAGAGAAGAAATCAATAGCATATCACCTTCTCTAATGGAAACAAAACCTACTTTTAATTATATAGAATATAATGGTTTCCACAAGGTTCATCATACATCTCATTTAATGAGCCTCATTAATCTACTCATGACCCATGGACTAGAAAACTAGTAATCACATTCAATAAAATGACATACCTATTTGGAAAAATTGACCAATCACTTGAGGTACATCAATCAATTAGAATACTTCTAATCATTGAGGACATGGGGTCAGATGCATAAACACTTAGATTTTTATCAAAAAGAGAACATTTTACTAACACGCTATTAAAAGCACATGGTATTTATCATCCATCATCACCAACCATATATTTTCAAACATACTCAACAATATTGACTCGACCATTGATTACCTAATATCCTAGATTAGAAGATTTATTATAAAATAATTACAGGTCATTCACTTTCCTAGGTCTATATCTTGTATGGAAATAAATAATCCAAATACAATCTATGAAGTATATCATATGAGGGTCTATTCCTTCTTGTGAAGTTATAAATAAGTATTTTAGGATTGTATTAGATTACAAAATGTTCCATAAAAGTGTAATACTTCCATTAATTTTATACACTCATCACAGATAGTGAAATCATAATAATGGGTGGGAAAATTCCTTCCAAGTGGTCATAGAATCCATGATCTATATGCCACTATATATTCACGTTAAATTAGCATTCACCCAACCCGAACACCTAAGGAAATATAATAAAAAAAATATATGAATTTGTTAATCAATAATTGAAATGTGTATCAATTTAAAATAGACCTAAAATTACCCAAAATATTTTTTCACTTCTCAATATTCACAAAATTTCCGTCTTTCTAAGTCCGGGTATTCTTGGGAGATGTGTTCCTAGACAAGTCTTGAATTAATCAACTATAACAGACATCTATTCTATAAAATTTTCGTATCTCAAAATAATTTTTTGGGTCTCTCATGATACATAAATTTTTCTTTATTCAATATATATTAATACCTCTTTCTCATAAATTTTAACACCGCGAGAGTTTATGAAAAATATTCTTTTAATTTCATTGATGTCTTCTATTGTAAGCTACAACAATATTTCCTTGTGCTATATGCAACAAATTATGAGCTTGCAGTATACACAACACTATTGTTGGATCATGTTACACACAATTTTGATAGTTGTTATTCTACGAAACATTGAGTGTATATATATATATATATTAAATGTATAAAGGAAATATGGTTGGATTCTATTATACGAAACAACGGTGGAGTCTTTCACAATACGCACCCCTCACTTGGCTTGCATTACACGTAGTCGTGACCTTCCTGATAGCGTGTGTTGTATGCAATACCGGGTTTTACTAAACTACGATATAATATTATAATATTATTATGAACTACCCGTTATAAATAGTATTAACTATAATTTTAATTTTATAACATTATTATACATCTTACACATTTTCTAGAATACGGTATGAGAGAAAAATAAATTTTTCGTGTAACATATGTATTTTTCAAAAATTTCAATTTTCCCGCCTTTTGATGACGCACCCACCTTAAATATTTTTTTGACATGTCAATAAGTTCAATTTGACAAAATAAAATTATTCTTTGGAATGAGGATATACAAATTTACTTTGGATAAAATTTTCATATTATTCTGATAACTTTCATAATTTAATGAATAATAAAAAAAAGCTATATTTTAATTAAAAACAACATTTTTCATCATAATAATTTATATGGTTAGATTATATTTTTAATTAGGTTTAAATAGTAATTAGAATATATTTTTAACATTTAAACCAATGTTGGTCATTGAAATTAATTTCACTTTGAAATTGGATATAAACAAGTATCAATCTTTTGATAGTTATTGTTTCTTAAAAACACGTTATTTGTTTTGATAACGAGAAATAATTTTAAAATTAATGCCACATATATGTATTGAATTTGGAAAAATAGACATCATTTTTGAATTCGGAATATCAAATATAGTTTAGGATGCATATTTGGTATTTTTCTGAAAAACATTAACTTTTTATGAATAGTGAAACCACTTAGTGGTAGTTAAAAACTGACTTTTTTAATTTAAATTAAATTTTACAACCTCTTTGAATTGAATTTAAAAAATCCGAGAGACACGGTTAATATCAAGGACTAAAATATGGTTCAATTAGATGAAAATAATTTTTAGTGAATAGTAACTTTTCACTTTTTTAACACGGTTAAAAGAAAATAGAGTAATTAAGGGTAAAACTGATATTATAATTACCCAAACACATGTCCTAATTCTATTGTATAAGTGTAATTCGACCAAAAACAACCTTAAGAATAACATATGACCATTTAGGCCCACGTGGCTTAGATTAGGACATTTATTATTAATTTATTTAAAGAAGGGTTAAAATAGTTAAAATCAACGTTTAATAAGTAAATCATTTTTAATATAGGTTTATACATAAGATAAATTCGACTATAAATATTAATTAGAAATCTAAAAATCTTTCCTAAATAATGGTATTTTATTTGTAGTTTTTAGAATAAAAATAATTTAATTTATTTATGACACAATGATGATGCTGTAAATATAATATTAATGAAATATTGACATAATTGATGTTATAAATACCCAAATAAATGTAATTTGAGAATATTTATGAATTAAAATAATTTCATATGATAATATGACATGTTAGTATTGATTTAATTAAATTTTTTCGAAATAATCATTCTGTTATGATTTTCACAAAAATCAATTACCAAATAGAGTAAAAATTGACATAAAATAGTTTTAAAAAAAATATTATATTATTAATTGTTATTATTTTCCTAAAAATATAAGGTCCAGCCAAGATAATTATATAATGATAGGTGTATATTTAATGGACCACTTGGGTGTCTCTTGGATGTATATGGTATGTTTATTAACTATATAATATAAAAATACAAAGTGACATGGTAAATGTCAATCGAATTAACTAAGAGTTAAAACTAAAAGATAAGGTTAATATAATGACCTAAACTTGTTTAAATTATATTTTATGAGAGGATTTAGACCCATACCCACATTATCTTCAAAACAAATCAATTTGGAGCTAATAAAAACCGAATATGACTTTATAATAAATTAATATTTTTATGAATTCCAAAGGTGCCCCTCTCCTACCTTATAAAAGGGCACCTCCTCCCTCTCCTTCTCACACCACTTTGAGCTTTCAAGCTCGGCCAAACCCTGACAAATTCTCTTCTAAAATTTCCTAGAATCATCCTAGAGGTCCTAGTCTTCTTCAAAGACCAATTTTAGTTCCCTAAAAGGAGGTCTCAAATAGGCGCTTCAAAGAAGTGGTAATGCCCGTTACCGATTCTTTCAACTTTATTTCTTCTTCCACTTCTTCTTCTTTAGTTGTTTCATTATGAAGTAATAACATTAGTATAAATAATATACTTATATGTTATTATAAGTATTAAAAAATTCTATTTCACCATCTATCCATCAAACAGAAAAGAAATCACCGAGCGTGTGTACGTACGGAATATCGTCTCCACACCGTGGTGTAATCTATTTTCCGCCACCACCTTACATGGATGTGAATAATGGTGTAAATAAATAACTATATATGGTTATTATAAAGTGATATTGATTCTATAATATTATACATACACTTCAATACAATTCCACGATCATGGTAATGATATTATCATTCGTGCGTACGTACGGACTACCATCTCCACGAATGCGACGAGATTCATTTTCCATGATTAAACATTCAAGAATGATTATAAAGTATATATAATGAATAATAATGAAATATATGACATAATTAAGAAACTGGATTTATGCATACATATATGTATATATATATATATTTCAACTACTTAATTCCATTCAATTCAATAATGAAACGAAAACAGCTTTCATGTGTACGTATGGACTACCGTCTCCATAAACGGTGTATTTCATTCTTTTTATCGATCTATAATATATATGTATATGATGAATATATATTATATGTAAATCTTTTTTTACATTCTGGAATTATCTAAATCAGGATATAAGTAATATTATCAAGAACAACATGTCGAAACACATACGATAAATGAAATGATTTTATCTAAAATGCTGCTTTAACATGGAATTTACAAAAGAACGAGTAATATAAAGTCATAATTGAAACATATATTATATAATAACAATGAAGATTATTCTGTAATAAGTAAAGGAAATTATTTAAATCATTATACAGGTGGTTCAGATACGTATGAAGCATATCAGACCTAAGGTAAGGGATAATTTTGCAAATCTCATTTTTATCTGAGATTGCTTATTCGTAAGTATTTACTAGGGTTATTGCTATCATCCATATCCATGTTTTAGAAAATTTTATTCATTTATTTTTAAATTCCTTTTTACCCATTTTGACCTTTACTCCTTGGTATGGATGGAATCTTTCTTTTATTTACCCTACAAGGTACTTTTTTGACTTTTCCGACAAAAGTAAGAGAAGAATGTTTTTTAATGTATACGGCATGAAAGGATTTTTACGGTTTTATGAAGCCTTATTATCATGAAGCATCCTTCAAAAAAATTTATGAATATTTTCAATATAATCCTTTTATTTTAAAATTGCATGACATTTTGTGAAAAGAAAATGATTTTTAGGAAGACAGGATATTTTCCTCAAGAATTCATGTCAACTGTTTTATCAAAACCATTTTTCATATAAAATGAAATTATTTAATATGTGTATGTTTCAAGTATAATTTATCAATGATTTACATGGTTTTACATCTCTTATGATGAAATCATATCCATTTGTTTTATATGAGTTATGTTATGATGGGATGATGTTCATGAAACCCATTTTATTCATTGGTTTATGATGAGTGATTTATGTTTATGTTGTGGCACAAGTAATAATGATTTCATTATGAGATGGGTGAGACCTATATCTCCCACCAATGAATTGGGTAAAAATTTATATCTCATGAGATAGACATGGCTGGAATGGAAAGTTTAATCGGTTCAGTAATACAGGACTTGAACGAGGAGTGAACTCGATTCAGAAAGGGACTTTGTCCACTAAGATGGTCTTGGCAGCAATTTCTTGGATACTATTGAAATCATTACATGTACTTACTGGATGCCACAATTAAATTTTTTATTCCCATTCTAATTTATCATGATTATGTTTCTTCATGATCTATTCCTTACGTACTTCCAGGTTTTATGTCGTTGCTCAAGATTTTGATGTTTAGATTTTATGCTCATGTTTTTTACATTAAAATGTCTAAGGATTGTTTTACGTTCTCTATGCGTACCCTTACTGAGAATTTGGGCTCACCCTTTATATTCTTTCTTTTCCCCATGATATAAAGAATGGTTTTAGGTAAGAAAAAAAAGGGGAAGATCATTAATGGAGATGTTGAAGATCTTTAACCACGATTAGAAGATTATATTCCGAGTTTCCAAAGACACTAAACTATTACAATCCTTGTGTGATTGTTTTTTTATGTATTAAGTATTCTTCAAAAGTAATTTAATGTCCATGTAAGTCAAGATTCAGGTCTCTACAATTGGTATCAGAGGAAAGGTTTAGTTAACCTTTGGGAACTAGGATGCGAAAACGTTAGTGAGATCCCTAGAGATATTTCTAAGGTATATCTAGGGATGTCCCTAATGTTATGTATATGTATAGGTTATAATCCTAGAATTACGGTAAAGATATTATAATTAAACCTAAGATGTTATATGTTGAAGGTAATCCCCCTTGATTATGTTATTTTCCTTGTATGATTTTATCCTCTCACAGAAGTCTTTTTTTGTTTTAGTCAATGGAGGGAACCAAAAGGAATTTGGTTAACATTGAATCCAATGGACAAATTGGTGACTACGAGCAACAAAATTGTGTAATTAATATAGAGAATGATATTGTGATTATGCTGAATCATTCATCGCGATATATTATTAACAAGGAGAAATTTAGTGGTATGCCTAATTCATCAAATAAGAGTAAGATAGACTTTTATGCATGGTTTCATGTTGAGGAGCATAAAGAAATGAATATTGAGATTTATAAAGAAGGGAAGAAGAACCTTGAGGAATACCTCAAATGGAGGGGTAGATGTTATCTGTGTGGAGAAAAGGGCCATAGAGTGACAGACTGTTATGGAGTTCAATGGCTTATTTGTGGATAACAAGTCCATTTCCCAACTCAATGCCCTGACCTAAAAAGTTACTTCTATGTCAAGGAAGGACTTATTCCATGACAATATTTGAAGAGGAAGGATTGAAGTGTTTATCTATTGGTATTAAAGAATAATGTTGTTGAGGTACTTTTATGGTGTATTTAAATATTTTTGTATCAGTCTATGGTGGTTTTCAATAATTTTATGGTACTGGTAACCATGAAAAGTGATTCAAATATTTTGGAAAGCAGATGATATGCGCATAATGAAGGGATAAGTAGAAAATAAAATGATTGACAGTATTCATGAGCTCATTATTGCTATAAGGACTAAGTGATATCTTGGTTTGAGTATATAAATTTTTTTGGATTTTGGTATGTGGAAAGAGTTATCTTTTGACAGCATTCATGTTTTCACTAAGGTTAAATGGGTTTCTATTTTTTCAAGAGAATTAATGATTAAGGTATTAACATTCTTGTAATTTGACCAACAAGATATATCTAATGATATATGGGGGCTAAATGATGGCATTCACGTGATTGTTGTGTGAAATTTCATGTAATAATATTCTTTATACTATGATCTTGGATCGAAATATTTTAGATAAGCCTAAAGATTGGAATGGATTATGTTGGACATAAGTTAGTATTGTTTAAGGATATAACTTTTTTCGATATTATTTTTGGGATGTTATAGTAATGTAGTTTTATAAAAAGGAAAACCTGCTGGACGGGCGACAACCCATCGCTCCGGAAAAGGCTGTTGGAATCGAACAAACAATTAAAGTGCGACAAGCCTTTATCACCTACCACTGGCCTACGAGAAGTCCCTATTTAGTAGAAACTAGTTTTATTATATTAAGTAGTATGATATATTAAGTATAAGTCTATTTTAGGAACCATATATGATTAATCTCACTATATATGGACTTCTGTATTTTTGATAACTTTTATAACCTTTTGATTGAGACAGATGGAATGACCCATCATTCTATCACATGATCTGCTAACACTTCACGAAGGACAAATTCAACTTCATTTCTTTAAGAGATGAAGTGGAAATTGTCCAAAGAATGACCAACGGTGAGACTATTCCAATATCACGAAAGTATTTCTTCTAATTCCAATTTCATCAACTTTAGGGAAATGATCTTGAAAACCAAAAATGATGTCCTAGTGCCCTTATATCTGATAAATCAGATGGTACCTTAGATCATCGAAAATCTATGGCTTTGTGATTGATGTCTTTTTCATAGCCATGTTCTTTACCACTCTCCATCAGAACATGATGGTTAAATTTTTCATACATATCCATATTTTTACCTATGTTCTCCTATATGAAAACCCTGTGATGAGTTTCTTTGGGAAATCATTACATTTCATACCTTAGTTTTTAATATTATGTTTTAGTATTCCTTTTTACGATGTGGGTTTCTATAAATAGTAAACGATTTATAACCCTGACGAATTTCGAGGGAGAAATTCATTTTAAGGGGGGTAGAATGTTACACCCCAAGATTTTATGAAAAATATTCTTTTAATTTAATTGATGTCTTGTGTTGTAAGATACAACAAGATTTCTTTGCGCTATACGCAACACCATATGAGCTTGCAGTATACACAACACTATTCTTGGAACATGTTACACACAATTTTGATAGTAGTTATTCTATGAAACATTGAGTGAATATATATATATATATATATATATATATTCAATGTAAAAAAGAAATATATATGGATTCTGTTATACGAAGTAATGGACGAGACCTGCACAACACCGAACCTTGACTTCGCTTGCATTACACGCAATCACGAACTTCCTCGATAACGTGTGTTGTACGCAATACCAGGTTTTACTAAACAACAACGTATTATTACAATATTATTATGAACTAGCTGTTATGAATAGTATTAAATAAATTTTGGACTTTATACCATTATTATTCATCTTACATATTTTCTAGAATATGGTATGAGAACAAAATAAATTTTTCGTGTAAAATATGTATTTTTAAAAAATTGCAGTTTTCCCACCTTTTGATGACGCACCCTACTTAAATCTTCTTTTTTGACATGTCTATATGTTCAATTTGGAAAAATAAAATTATTATTTGGAATCAGGATATAAAAATTTACTTTTGATAAATTCTTTATAATATTCTGATAACTTTCATATTTTAATGAATAGTAAAAACACTCTATATTTTAATTAAAAACAACTTTTTTCATCGCAATAATTTATATGGTTAGATTATATTTTTAATTGGGATTAAATTGTAATTATAATATATTTTTACCATTTAATACAATGTTGGTCATTTGAATTAATTTAACTTTGAAATTGGATATAAACAAGTATCAATCTTTTGATAGTTATTGTTTCTTAAAAGCACCCTATTTGTTTTGATAAAGGGAATTAATTTTAAAATTAATGCCACTTATATGTATTGAATTTGGCAAAATAGACATCATTTTTGAATTTGTAATATCAAATATAGCTTAGGCTGAAGTTTTGGTATTTTTCTGAAAAATTGTTTTTTTTAATGAATAGTGAAACCACTTAGTGGTAGATAAAAAACTGCCTTTTTTTAATTTAATTTAAATTTTACCAATTTTGTGAATTGAATTTCAAAAATCCGAGAGACACGGTTAATATTAAGGACTTAAATGTGGTTCAATGAGATGAAAATAATTTTTGTGAATAGTAACATTTTACTTATTTTTTACCACGGTTAAAAGTAAATATGGTAATTAAGGGTAAAAATGATATTATTATTACCCTAACATGTGTCCTAGTTCTATTGGATAAGTGTAATAACACCAAAAACAACCTTTGGAATAAAATATGACCATTTAGGCCCACTTGGTTAGATTAGGACATTAATTATTAATTTATTTAAAGAAGGGTTAAGATAGTTAAAATCAATGTTTAATAACTAAATCATTTTTAATATAGGGTTATACATAAGATAAATTCTACTATAAATATTCATTATAATTATAAAAATATTTCCTACATAATTTTATTTTATTTTTAATTTTTATACTTAAAATAATTTAATTTATTTATGACACTTTGATGATGCAGTAATTATCATATTAATGAAATATTGACATAATTGTTGTTATAAATACCCAAAGAAATGTAATTTGATACTTTTTATAAATTATAAATATTTTATATGTTAAAATGACTTTTTAGTATTGATTTAATTAACTTTTTTCGAACTAATAATTATTTTATGAGTTTTACAAAAATCAATTACCAAATAGTGTCAAAATTGACATAAAATAGTTTTTAAAATAAATATTATATTATTAATTGTTATTATTTTGATAAAAATATAAGGTTCGGCCAAGATACTAATATCATGATAGGTTTATAATTAATGGACCACTTGGGGGTCTCTTGGATGTATGTGGTAATTTTATTAACTATATAATATAAAAATACAAAGTGACATGGTAAATGTCAATTTAATTAACTAAGAGTTAAAACTAAAAGATAAGGTTAATGTAATGACCTAAACTTGTCTTAATTATATTTTATGAGAGTATTCAGATACATACCCACATTATATTTTAAATAAATCAATTTTGAGCTATTAAAAACTGATTATGACTATATAATAAATTAATATTTTTAAGAATTCCAATGGTGCCCCTCTCCTCCGATATAAAAGGGGACCTCCTCCCTCTCCTCCTCACACCACATTGAGCTTCCAAGCTTGTCCAAACCCTAATAAATTCTCTTCTCCACTTCCCTATAATCATCCTAGTGGTCCTAGTATTCTTCAAAGACCAATTTTAGTGCTCTAAAAGGAGGTCTCAAAGAGGCGCTTCAAAGAAGAGGTAATGTCCGTTACCGATTTTTCCAACATTATTTTTCATCCTCTTCTTCTTATATAGTTGTTTCATTATGAAGTAATAACATAAGTATCACTCACATACTGATATGTTATTATAAGTATGAAACAACCCTATTTCACCATCTATCCATCCTATGGAAAATGAAATCACCGTGCGTGCGTACGTACGGAATACCGTCTCCACGCCGTGGTGTAATCTGTTTTCCACCACCACCTTACACGGATGGGTATAATGGTGTAAAAAAATAAATATATATGGTTATTGTAAAGTGATATTGATTCTGTAATATTATACATACAATTCAATACAATTACACGATCATGGGAATGATATCATCGCTCGTGCGTACGTACAGACTACCATCTCCACGAATGCGATGAGATTCATTTTCCATGATTAACCATTCAAGAATGATTTTATAGTATATATAATGAATAATAATGAAATATTAGTATTTGTGCATGATGTTTTTATGATAATTTCTGATTTAATTTATTGAGTTTAAATTTCCAATTTACAAGAAAAATTTCACATAAATAATGGAATGTGTTGACCCTGTCTCAAATATGACATTATAAAAATCAGAGTAAAAAAATAAACACACCTAATACCATATTATTGAATGGCCCCACATCTGATGAAGTATTCTAAAAGGATTTAAAAGATCATGTTTCCTTTTAATCTAGATTATTGGTATCATTCTCATATTTATTTGGATAGTTATTTTCATAACTCCCCCTCTCAATACATATAATGAACATTATTGTTTTATTATCAAAATTAATCATCCAACCACAATGCTTTATTCCATTTTAATCTTGTTACATATGTAAAAAAAATGAAAACAATTCTTAGATAAATTAAGTCATTTCCCAAGGTGAATTTTTTTACTATTCACACAAATAAGAAAATGTAATTTCATATCTCCAGATTTATTTGATTGATTCGTTCCCATTATATTTCATCTAAATATTTTCTTTTCTTCTTGTCAAAAAACATATGATCATTTTAAATTCAATTTCTACATTCTCGGCATATCAAACATGTTGTTTATAACTTTTTAAATCATAGTGTGAATAATACCTTTTATTTGTTTTCTTCAATCCTTAGTAAAAATGTTTGATTTTACTATTATGATTTTGAGTAATTTATTAGTGCATACCTTGGAAATCTAGTGCGTTTTTCTTCCAATATGGTTACTGATTCTTATAACTTTTGATTCAATTCTTGTAATATCTTATTTAAACTAAGTAAAACCTCTATGGGTAAATTTGTTTCCATGTAAAATATTTTAAAATTTATCTCATTCGAAAGAATTAATCTCTTCTCTATCACTGATGTCCATGACCATTGACCATCACTAGTCATCATCACCTTAAAATATATAAATAGAATGAACTCCAATTTCATTATATGAGAACCTAATTATATCCAATATCATTTCAAGGGAATTATTCCAACCTTAATCCACCATAGTTTCATGAAATCTATTGAAATAAGTAGGGTGTTTAATTATAAAATGATCAAATTTCAACAGGTTCATTTTTTGTACATCCAGTTTTTCACATTCATCGATGTCCCCACCATTGATATCCTACATAAACTGATCCATTACAATCACACATTACTCTACTCCAATTCTCACTATTTCGGGTTGTCGATTAATAATGATATGATCTTCTTGGTATACTCTTAATTCAGCTTCTCTATTTCTTCTGTAGAAACCCATTCTAAAAATTAATATCTTAGATAAAAAAACATGGTAGTATTTATATTCTATATCATTTCAACATACCCATAATTTAAAATCATATATGGTATTTTTTCAACATTATCCTACTCCTTAAGATATCTAAACGTTTATCTATTACCAAAAATAATGGCCTTATCATTTACATTACGTAATCTAGTTAATTCCACTAGAGTACACTTATTACATTCCCAAAGATCTATTTTGTTTATTTTCTTGAGAACTAAGAAATATTTCATATATATATACCCACAATCATACAAATTAGACACAAAACAACAGTATCTATTTGTTCTATAATAAATTTTTTTTAATAAAACATGAGTTCTCTTCATATAATTTTTCACTACAATCATATAGGACTTTCTTTTTCTCTTACCAAATCTTAAAACCTTTGAAAAACATTTTCAAACATGTGATGAGAACAAAAACATTGTAAGGGAAATAAAATGAAATAAAAGATTATTCCATTAATACATATAAACATATGAATAATTTTCATATACTTACTTATCAATTATGATGTATCATATATTTCCCTTGGGAAAATATGAGATTTTGATAAAATATGGAAAAAATAAATAAAATAATATTGGTAGATTGAGGAATTACATATATATAATTTTAACCTTCATGGAAACTATAGTATTTTTAACCCTCACAGCTACTATACAATGTAGTCCCCAAGAATTCATTATGTTTTAACCATATTGGCAACCTTATGGTATAATCATCGCAGTTACACTTAGAGTTTCCATATGGTCAAACTACGATATATAAATACACAATGCATTACTTGGATATATATATGTCACACTATTCGTCATAAACAATTCCCATAATCTATAACATAATCATAAAACATGTACACATGATTCATAAAAAAATCACAATGAATATTTTACAAATATAAATTTAATATAGGATTTTTAATTAAAATCCACTTACCTTATATTTGCCTTAAAAAATGTGTTCTAACAAAATTTATAAAGGTTTAAAGAGTTATAATAATTTATTATATAACCATATTAATATATAAAACATATTTTCATTAAATTAGTAATAATATTTTGTTATTTTCATTATATCCGGTGCATTTATTTCATAATTATCGTGGTTGGTTAATTGTGGATTTCTTTGTCAAATGGGAGAAAAACCCCAAAAGTAGGATGAAATAATTTCAATATGATCCATAATATTAATTTATACCATATTTCATTTTTTCGACTTCAATATGATTCATTGTATAAAAAATTAATGATAAATGCATGGTTCATTATTTATTGGTTTTTCTGACCATCACAAACTAGATTTATTTTATTTACCATAATGTCTATAAATTTGTTATATAACATTAAACAACTTATAATAAAAATATTATTCTATTCAGTAACCATACTAATGGTTTTTTACATATGTTTATGTCATTAATGGAAATTGAATATATGATGTCCATTATGGTGGTGAATCGACACATCATTGGTGATGATTTCATTTTATACAATAAGAGGAGAATATGAGAGGTTTGATGATGGATATTACATTAACATAATAAAATTAAAGTATATTTAATATAATTAACTTATTGTTTCACATGGAATATGGGTTTTTATAACATAATTAGAAAATGAATGAAACTAAAAAGAAAAAATATAAGAGTTTGAAAAATGATTTTACATCTTGTATTATTCTCCATGAGATCCTCTATAAGAACCTTGGTTTTGGAATTTTGAATATACTACAAGTTCATAGGAATGGGTAGAGGGTTGAAAATGGTATTGGGTAGAAATTAAAAATGTTACATGTATTTGAGGAGTGAGGAAAAGAGGTGGTGAGGGGATGTATTTATAGTAGAGGGGAGGGAGTTTTTTATTATTTTATTCATTTTTTTAATATTTTTGGATCAAGACTATGAATATGATAATAATTATCACTAAATATTTTAAGATAATAAAGAAGTATTATATATTATTTTTCATACATTATAGATGACTCAAATAATATTTTATTTAAATTATAATTTATATGTACCATAAATTTACATATAACACGTTTCACCAAAACATAAACTAATTCAAAAAAAACACCCTAATAACTATTTTACATGTAAAATTCAAAAATCGACACAATTTTATGAATATAATTTTACAAAAATGTTATATTTAATTTTTAATTGAAAATTTAATTTTTTTTAGAAAAATAAAACTTTTAAAAGTATAACTACTTTTATAAATTTTTGGAAAATTTATCAGGGTATCATAATATTTTATTATAATAATACGACAATAAAACATTAATTTATGAAAATATTTTATGAATAAAACTATTATTTAAATCATTTTATTTATTTTTAAATTTTATAAAAATATTTCTAATTCCCAAATTTATGAATACTTAATTTTTAATTATTTAAAAAATTTATTCACATATCCGATGATCTAAATATATCATATAATCACTAATAAAATAGATAAATTTTATTTGTACTTTTTTATGTGAGGATACTATTATATTTGTTTATAGTCATTAATTTTGAAAAAATTATATTACTTCATTATAAATTTATAATTTTATTAACTATTTCATTCTAGAACGAAAAAAACTTTTTTATAAGTACCTGGGTTATTACACTTTTCTACAAATGTATTGTGTTCCTAGATAATAACCATAAGGATAATAATATCAAACTATAGATCACGTGTTGGGAAGTACCTATAATGAACATTAAACTGACATGAGGCATAAACTAACACAATATGATTCTACATTAGAAAATGGTGAAAAACATTCTTTAAATCATCATTATATACCATGAAAAGTTATCCTATTGACGGTAGTATAGTTATTAACATGGAAAACATTAATATATTTTGTGTTAGATTTGCTAGTGGGTTTCAAAATGAGGATAAGTTTATACAAATCATCATTTATACCCTACTAGTCCAAGGAATCTATAGATCTCTATTATAGATGAAGGTCTAGAAGAGTCGATGATTTCCCTTATCTTATAATGTCCTATATATATCTATTTTTTTGCTTCCATGTTCCCTAATAATGATACTTCCTTTATATCTAAATTAAATTAATTTTAAATTGAATATAACTTTTTATTTTTCCATTCCCTTGTCACAGTAATCAAACATTTTTTATGCCCCTCACTACCTATGGTTTATATTATAATATCATTGATAAAGACTACAACAAATTTATCAAGGTATACTCTAAAGAGACAACTTTTAAAGTCCATAAATATGTCTATATCATTAATTATTCTAAGACTCATTTCTAAAAACACATATTGTTTATACCTTGATTGAAAGGTAGTTCTGGGAATATCTTACTTCTTTACAATTAATTTTTGATATCCAGACTGAGGGTAGATCGTAATGATTTCTTATATCAACATAGTTGATTGAACAATTTATTTCTATGTGATAGTTGATACATGTTCCATATCATAATTTTTTTAGTTCATGATAGTCCATGTAGTGGACTATTGACCCATCTTTATTCATGATCAATAATATTGGTGCAACCCACGATGAAGCATATGAGAATATAAATGATTTTTCTAGATTATATTTTACGTAATTATTTATCCACTCATGTTCAACAATTTTCTTTTTATAAATAGTATTTTATATTATAATGGTTCTTTATATAATCTCGGTTGAAAATTAAACCTATCAACTATGAAGAAGACCTGGAAAAATTTAGAGGAATACATCAATATAATTCATCCCATATGGAATCTCTTCAATTATTATTAATTACATGTCTCAATAATTTTAGTATGATATTCCTACATGTATGAAAAACATTTTATTCTGATTTTAGATACTGATACCAAAAGAGATTCATGTTCCTCCATTCACGTTTATATAAATATGGTCCAATCACCATGAAAATTGTGACTTCATTACATATTAATTTTATGTAGGATTTATATAAAGAAAGTGAATAAATTCCCATAATTTCGTCAAATTACACTGATGGATGTGTCACAATGTTGTAGTGGACTTTAAACATTCAATTATGAATAGGATATTTATATTCTTGGGAAGAAATATTTGATCCACCTTCCATATTGACAGAAAACTAAACTTTTATATCATGAGTTATTACTTCAATAGTTCAAATAAAATTGCAAGATATAAAATAATGTCAATAAATATAAGGAAAAATTAAGATCACTATTATTGAATGAATAATTAGAATACATGTCACCACATTATTTTTGGGATACATCTTTGCATTTGTGATTCAATAAGCCTACACATTCTCTCTATGTCATAGAGGTTGTTGTCATTTTTATCATTAATAACTCGTAGTTTAGTTTATTAGTACATATAGTGTCTTAATTCGATGTGGTTATAACGCTAGACACTAGGATGAGGGTTTGGTATATAAATCATCATTTCCATTGAATTGGTTGATTTCTCTTGTTAGCAATCAATTCCTTGGTTGACTTATTTTATACACCTAATGTACTCATATTCCCATTTATACAATATTGATGAAGCTTCATCATATACTATAGTAAAGTAGGATGTAGGATTTTCATTACTATATTATATTTCTCTAACATACCATTATAGTAAAACACAATTTCAAACTTTGTATCCCAATGAGATACTTGAGATTAGCTGATCTATATCCTTACTTTGAGGTCGAATTGGAAAAGTTCCTCCAACTTTTTGAATCAAAAACATTATAATAAATTTCCAAATATTTATTTATTATACTAAATAAGTATAAAAATTTATATTCGCGGTATATAAAAAACCATGGAGTTGAATTGTGCATTCCTTGTGATGTTTTCATTATAAGACCCAATATATTTTTCATTGTTTTAATTTAGTTAAAGTAAATGTATATCTATTATATGTCAGTGAGTGTGAGGAAAATACTATTTGAAACACATTTTTTGGTATTCCTTCCTTCCAATATCATGGATATCTTCCTCTCACAACATATTTTTTTATCAATGTTCCCTACTAATTAGCTACTCCATATATTTGTTAAACATAAAGTGAAATATTTTATTTCATAGTGCATGGAGTCATATAGAATATCTTTTCAATAGATTTTTTCCCTTGTTCCTCAATTAAATTAAATGATGATCAAATGAATGAGGGATTCCTTTGTTTTATAGAGTTTTAAATTAAATTTTGTCATTCATGTAGGATTCAGTAATTCTTACTGATTCACATCATAGATAAAAATATGGGATAGATGATAGTTAAATATCAGGAATTTCTCATCTCCATCTTCTATCGTGTTTAGAATAACTTTTTGTAGTCATCGCATATCCGTTATTATTGTTTTTTGAATTTTATTCCCATATTTATATACATTTAAATTTATTATTAGTAAATTTATATATGGTAAATTTTAAACTATTAGCCACACATACATGAAACTATGATGATTAAATAGAATGTAAGGATTCCATTAATTATGAATTTCAATGTTTCAGTTTAAATATCATTGATCTATTTCCTAATATAATATCTTATTGAATTTCTTATCTCATCATTAGGTTTTAGAATGGGTTTTCGACTTTCAAAAACATAACACATGGTAGTGTAAAATCAAATGAATGGTATGGATTATATTCATTTACCTGATAAAGATATATTTATTCTTGATAAACCATTTTTGTATATTACCCCCAAGGTATATTTGTGCTAGGCCCACTTCTATAATTAGTATCCATATTGGGATGTAATTTTTCTGAAACTACTCCCTCAATACTTCAACAAATTTCAAGGTTTTTTCCTATACATAATCTAATCCTTAAAATAATCCTAGGACTTATCCTACAATGTCCCTTTGTGAACATACATAGACCTTAAATTACTTCTTTGGAATACTTAATTCATTACAATAATGGATCTCTAAGGACCGTAATAGTTTAGTTCCATTGGAAACATTGAAACACAAACACTGCTACATAAGTGCGATATGTTATCTCCCAGTATGATCATCAATATTAGAACCCATCGTAGAAACATCATACAAAATACATATCTTCTATACATGGTGAAGTAAATATAAAATTTGGAGATATAAATTTCTATATAATGGTAAATAAGGGATACATGTAAGAATAGAAATTAGTATAGGGGTTTGAGAATATGATCATAACAATAGAAGATCATACCCCACATATCAAATACCATTAAAATAATTAATTGAGTATATATCGATAGTTCCTAAGATATGATTCATACATAAATAAACAACATAAGACATGGAATAATAACATAGAAATAAGTCATTTAATGTTTTTATACATACAAATGTGATATAATTCCCTATAAGTCAAGATGTATTATAGAACATATCATGGAACCTCATGGAAACTATAATTACTGGTCAAGAAACACCACCATCCATATTCATAGTCCTTTCCTTGTAAGGTACTAGGTTTCCCTATAATCCCTTAGTGGATAATGTTTCCCCAACATAACATAGTAAATCAAGTAATTAACTAGAATCCCATAATTCTCTCATGGGATATAAATACCTACCTAATGAATTTGATATAGTTATATGTCCCAATTGTCTCATAATAAAATCATTCTTACATATACCACAATAAAATAAAATTATCATCATATCATGACCCATATAAATAATGGATTTTTATTTACATAAAATCACTTCACATCATATGAAATGGATATAAATAACATTTAATCACATAAAATATTATAGGAATGAGATAGGGTTAATAATAATTTCATCAAATAATAACCATTAAAAAGAAATAGTTTTCAAAATCATATTACATGTTGCATAGAAATGGGTGTCATAAGCATCGCTCCATCAAAACAGAATCCATTCTAAAAAGAATGTAAATAAATCATTTGGATAATTTCCATGTATACAATGAGTAAAACCAAGGTTTTTAATATGAGATGAAAAATATCATTAATAGATATTTAGAAAACTTTTTTATAAAGAAAAATAGCATTTCTTCATTGAAGTTTTTTTAAGAAAAATCATTTTGAACACCATTTTCTATAAAAATTCATTGAAAATATAGAATGAGGTCATGAAATAATATTGAAAAACAATTCCCATGAAATAATTTTAAATATTCATTAAAATATTTATAAAAAAGCATTCCATGAAAATATTTAAAATAATCATGGAAAATATTTTAAAACCATTTCTTTGAAATAAATTTGAATACAGAAATAGAAATCATCAATGTAGTTTGAAAATAACATTCGATGAAATATTAAAAAATAAGATAGAAAATGTATTGAGAAAAATTCATTTAAAATACTTTCAAAAAATATAAATAATTCATAAAAAATACATTTTTCATTGAAAATATAATTAAAAAATTTTATTAATACATTACAACATTTTTATAATGAATACTTTTTAATGAAAACGTATTTTCCACCATAGAAAAAATAAAGATGAATTTTTATAAGAAAACATTTTCATAAAACTATTAAGTACCAATTAATGGAAAAATGGAACCATTACGTGGATATAAATTTCATATTCACAGGGTATAAAAATTTATTGGTGTTATTAAGAATCAGATAAAAATATTTCAGTAATTGGAGCATAATCGTAGACAATATCAGTAAATGATTTGGTTGTAGCGGTAAACTCTTACCACTATTGTAAATTTGAATCATAATACAACGTAAATAATAATATTAAGTGAATATTAAAATATAATTATATTAATTATATTAATTATGTTACAATTCAAATGAATTGTATATACCACATAGAAAAATATTGATTAAAAAATAGCATGTGCCTTAGTGAAGGAATATTGAGACCAAACTACTTTACCAATTTGGAGGATTTTGAAACATATACCCCGTGAAATAAAGTACATAAAATGGATATCTAGATATCAATTAATTTAACTATTAAGATAATATAATATATCTACGATAATGTTACACACCAAATATAATAAATTTTCAATGATCATGGATTGTACCTTATAGAAATTAGAAGTGAGAGGATAACACAACTAATACTCACATAAAATTAAATTACAAATACCCATGAGAGAAAAAAATCATCTAAATCTTCTAATTTCATTAAATAAAGAAAATTAATTATATGAGATTTAATAGGGATGTATATAAAAAACATAAAATATGAATGTGGTGATTATGACTTGTATATCATGTAAATACAATGTGAAATGTAATACTATTTCCTTGTTGGTTGACTCTAATCATACTCATCCAAACCTCCTCTGATTTGGGAAACTCATATTTGTTTTCTACCAAGGTATTGCTCTCTTTGTTTTATCATATGGTATTGTTTAATGAAGATGAGAGGGTTGTTTGAAAGTTCTCTAGCTAGAGATTTTCCAAGCCTATGTTATTTTATAGGTGTGATGAAGGGGGAGAGCTCATGCCTTTTTATAGTGGATGGTGAGTGGCCCTCTTGTAAATTCAAAAATGTATTCGTAAATTAGAAGTTTAATTTACATAATATTCCTCCAAAATAGAAAAATGATTTTGTAAAGTGGAATCATGATCTCGAGAAACATCCACCACATGAAAATATATGCATTTTATTAATTTGTATCCCTAATTTTATTAATTCCCCAATTTTATCATTTTGTATTAAACTAAACAACATAATATTATATAAAATGTAACTAACCATGAATAAAATACTAATCATGGAATATTTATTATAAATAATATTTTAATTGATTAATTAAAATAATATCTTATTTTCAAAATGAAAAAAACATAGGTGTTTTTGTAATTATATTTTAAACATTCACATGTGATGTTCTAAAAACTCGTTAAATCGAAACCATAAAAAAAATGCTTTTAAAATATATGTGTCAATATTTTACTTATAAAAGATCATTTGGATCATTAATCGAACATATTTAAAATTTATTAACACTTAGAAATCAGTTTAAGAAATATTTTTTTTATTTCTAAATCATTTAATAAAATTTCATGTATTGTTAAATAACATTACTATAAATATTGACATTTTTATTTAATTTTAATTTTAAAATATCACATTTATTCAAATTAAATAATTCTAGGTTCAAATATAATTAAAATAATATATTCTTCTAAAAATATTGAATAAAATGATATAGTCATTTTATGTCTACATTAATATTTATTGTATCATTTATTTTAGTTAATTATTAATTAATAATAACTATGTCAGTGTTTATTGATTATTTTAAGTAAATAAATCATCTCAGAATATAATGATAAATTATTTTAACAATAATAAACCATTTATAATTCAATGTAATATATTGAACCAAAAATATTATTATTTTTTACATGTCTCAATGTTTTATAAATTTTAATGGTATGGAAGTATCCCCTCCTATCATTATCCTTAATAAAAATTTTGTTTAAGTAATTTCACATTAATAATCTCCAAATAACCCATAAAATTTAAACCTAGATTAGTTGGGTTCTATATAATGGTAAGCTATTATTTTGGGAAAATATATAGATCATTTTGTCCCTTAATATTAAGGTTTAGTCCTTTATTAAGTTTAATTTTACCTTCATTAGAGTAATTAATTTTAATAATTCTCACTATGTTTTTGGAAATAAATTATATTGATCATATTAGAACACAAATAAAATAATTATTAAAACTATTTATGTAAATTTTTCCATAATTAAATTCATAGAAGTTTATGAATTATGTTTAATGTTAATCCTACAGATGTGGTGATAAAGCGTGTTTTTAATGTAAAAACGTTCAAAATATTAATATATTTAATATCAAATTTAAATATAAAAATGAATATAAGGACTTATATTGGATTGAAATATTTAAAATTGATCTAATTTTTATTTATAAACCATTTTATAAAAATGTTGAACATTAATATGTATTTAAATGAAAAGTTAGTTTTTAACAAAAAAATATTATTTTTCACTATTCATAAAAAATGATGTTTCTTAGGAAAATCACAAAAATCAAGCCGATGATAATTTTAAAACATTGAATCCAAAATTCATATTTATGTTTAGTATTTAAATTCATTAGAATTTAAAATTTTAGTTTTTAAGTATCTGTTCTATTAAAAAGCTATAAAACTCAGTCATGCATGGAACACAAGCTAACTTGGTGTTGTGTATACCGTAATCTAATCTAATTATTGGGTGTAGTTCAATTTCAACATGGTTGTTCATATATAACAAAAAATATATTTTTATTATCTATATAATAATAAAAATACTATAAATCATGTTGTATGAAATGAAATATATCACAAAGATTTATTTAATTTGAAAAAACTCACAAAATAGTGGTGTGTTACATTCTATCCCCCCTTAAAATTTATTTCTTCCTTAAAACACATTGGGGCTATCAAATGGCTAATACATGATTTTTAATTTCATAAAAACCAACATCTTAAAAAAAACACTAAAAATTATCTTTAAATTAAAATTCATAAGTGTAATGGTTACCCATAACTTGCTTCGCATATATTATAACATTTTTGGGAACTAAAAACATTGACATGAAAGTGGAATATAACAATCATGTTTTGATAGAGAGTAATAGAGAAATAGGTCTGGAGAATTTTATTAATAAAAAAGTCATAAATCTATGGTGACCTAATGGGTTTTTTATTCAAAAAAAAATTATGTACTAGGATATGATTATTGGTTTCGATATCCATTTCCTTAAAGATAAATAATTTCCATGAAAAAATAATTACATTATTTCATGGAAACCTCACCCCTTATATAGACATTATCATCATAAACATTATCTCTCATTCCCTGAAATGAGTGTTAAATTTTAATTACTGAATAATTAATACATCATGAGATCCCTGATAAGTCATCCATCTATCATCAGCTACCATCAGCAAAAAAGTTTTTAGAATAGGATATCCAATATACATGAATCCTTGTGTGGTGAGATAATGCATTAATCATACAATTATAATTCAATGTTTAACATAAACCTTCCATAAATGGATAACTTTACAACCCTTATCACATATGAAAATAAAAAACATTACAATGAAGATCATGATATTAGCATAACATTGATCTCTAAAAATAACACAAGGTAGATCTATGTTATAAAATTTGAAACATGTGAACACACTTATCATGAATCCTCTTAAAACATGGTAATAAATTGAAATACTATATCTCCATTTTGTAATACATGAATACTAAATTATTCCTAAGGTTTTTTTTGAATCTATGAATTTGTAAACATCATCCTTGATGTTATATATCACTTTTTCAACAAATAAATAATCAGATTCGTGGTTATTATTGTTATACATTTAATAATATTCAAATAAATCATCTCTTTATCCATTTTATATTAATTTTTCTCAACAATTTGATAACATTAAGGGTTACAAACATTACTCAAAATATAACTTTTATATGTCCGTATCACCATTCAGTATATCTTTGTCAATCTATAATAAAAACATGTACTGAAAATATTTATATATCTCATGATTTTCATAATATAAAATTATAATTTCAAAAAAAAACTTCATTCACCCAACATTAATATTAATATATTACTCAAGATTCACCAACCAATTCCTCAACAGTTATTTCATTGAATATACAATATGAAACTTCTTTTAAGGTTCCTCAACCTCAATCTAATCAGGCTTATTAAATTTAATATAAACAGTACTTGATGAACATCCCATACCTTTCACATATCATTTTTGGTCTCGTTATCATATACGTTATAACTAATACTAGTACCACCTTCTTGATTATATTAAAGGTATTTCCATTTAAGAAATAGATTTTTAAATTTCCCACAAATTCCACAATTTAAAAGTAAATTTTAACCATGTTCCATTGACTAAAATGAGAATGAATGGTGGAAAAAATATTCATCATCATCGAAACCACACAATAATGAAAAGAACAGTTATTGGATTTCTAAATCATGTTTCCTAATTCTTTAATCTATAAAACATATGGTTTATAAAATGTTATTTACTATATTTTTCAACATAAATCCTTCATTATGGTTTATAAAGAGTTTGTTAATTCACAAATCATATCCCCAAGAACCGTAAAACGAGGTGTGTCGTAAAGCCTATTATCTTCTACCAGGTTATACGAAGTTAGGATTAGCACACCATGTCGATGTTCATAACCCATGGTATATATTTTCTGTATCCACATCCACTTATAATATCGAGACAAGAATATATTTCTAGGAATCCACCCACTATATCGTTTACTCATGTTCCTGGACATTTTCTTAAATGTTAACCTAACCTTATACTTATATATAGATACATCCCTAGAAATATCATTAGTTATAAACCCAGAGATCCAAATAAATGTTTCTCATACTAGTTTCATATTATGATTATACCATCACTGTAAAAACAACTCTGACGAACATTTATTAATATTTTCAAGGCTCGTCCTCAGGGCTCATGTTGTGACTACCCTAAGCCCGCCTTCTATAGGCCAGAGGCTTGTGACTTGCACCAAATGCATAAAACCTGATAAAAGGGAAGGAATTTCCATTAATAAGTAAAAAAACAACATAGTACGCAACTAGAAGTAAACACTAAGTAATACTGTATACAAATAAAGTGCTAAAAGGGATAGGGCAGGAAATACAAGCCAAATAGTAAAGTAGAGTACAATTGAAAAGCCAGTACAATTGTAGTAAAGTAAAATAGCAACTACTGATTCATCCTATGTGAATCCCACATGAAGGGTGTGTACATATGGCATCCTCATCACCTCGGGTCTATCTGTTTTCTCCATGTACGTCTCGTCAAGTGGTCCACCTTTGGGTACCGTCCATCTCTATAAGTCTCTACCTCAATCAGTGTTGTCCGTCATCTGCATCGAACACAACGTAGTGCGGGAATAGCCGATGTAGGTGTGAGTATTTTATACTCAGTAGGGACCCCAAGACCCCTGAATGTCTGCTATAATCCATGAATGAAAACCCACAAATGAAAGATACGATCACAAAGTACCAACCAACACTACTTAGGTATATTCCCATACATATACCTAAGTTATCAATCCCAATTCAACTCCAACTCTCGAGCCCAAGAACAAACCCATCCACAAAGGAAGGTAACTCAATCACATCGATGATAATGATTTAAAGTCAAGACTCAGCTCACACCAAGTATACGCAACTTAAAGAGAGTAAGAGATGATTAGTTTTATCCACCAAATCATCTTTCACTGTCGAATGACAGATACCCAAAGAAACCTAAAATAGTTGTATGTCGTTGTTGTCGAACCCACAGAGGATTTAATCTAGTCTCGTCGCTGTCGAATACATGGAGGATTCAGTCCAGTCTCGTGGTTGTTGAACCCATGGAGGTTTCAGTATAGTTTTTTTGTTGTCGAACCCACAAAGTATTTAGTCGAGTGTCATTCCTATTGAACCCATGGAGGATTCAGTCCAGTGTCATTGCTGTCGAACCCAATGAGGATTTAGTCTAGTCCCATTGCTATCACAACCATCTCTAGGGTTCCCGCACACAGCACGCTAGATTCCGGGAAGGTCTGGTCCTCGAGCCAGTAGTCGATAGATCAACTACCATGTAGTCCTGAGTTGATGTATTCTGACTTTCTATCTCATCACAAGGAACCCAACGTGATAGACGACGCGTCAATCGGATGCAATGTCTGAGAGTTATTGACCATTCTGTTCTAGGGGCCCGGTAGGGTTTTAAGCTAAAACAATCCCTACCATACTCCAACTGTTTTCAAACCTCAATTGGAGTATGCCAAAATTATCGTCTCATCAAAAGGATTCCAACATAGTTGACGATACGACAATCAGACGTCCAGTCCTTATGTTTTATGTGTTTCCTCTCCGAGGGCCCAGTTGAAATTATGCTCATTCCAAACCCCGGACGTTTTCCAATGTTTTACAAAAACTCACTTAGAGTATCTCAAAAGGGCCACCTCATCACGAGGATCCCAGTTCCACAAATGGTGCATCAATCAGACGCCCAGTCTAGATGATATTTGAGTTTAAGCGAAATGGGCCCGGCCCGTCAAGCCCGGTGGGCTGGCGGGACGGGTTGTCCCGGTTTGGCGGGTCCGACCCTGCTGGGGTTCGGCCCAGCCTGGGGGAGCGCGGACCACCCAGGGACCCGGCCCGGTGGGTCCGACCTGGTGGGGCATGTACCACCTTCGGACCCGACCTTCTTTTGCGTGTCAGTTCGGTTCGCCCGGTTGCCCCGCCGGCCGATGCTGGCCGTTTTGTCCGTCACGAGTGGCCCTCGTATGCGTTCTGCGGTTCCTCCGTACATGGAAGTAGGGGTTTCACGACTCCCTTCATCTCGGACGGTTCTCCACCAAAGCAGCCTGCCTAGTGAGGGCCACGGTTCCTCCGCAGCATGGTGCCCGGGGGCGCCACAATTCCCTCAGCACGGTCGTCCGCTTCGCCTTCCGTCCTACCCAATAAATAAGTCGCGATTCACCAACCAGGCCGGTTGTTCAGCCCGAGAAGCCTGTTGTTGTGGGCCGCATTTCACCACCACACTTCCGGTGTGCGGCCACCACCTCCAGTCGCTGCTACCCCTGGTTTCTGCCTCCTCCGGTCTCCGCCTCCTCAAGTCACAACTACCTCCGGTCGCTGCCGCCAAAATAATTGAGAACAATCGGAGGATCGTCGGGCTGTGTTCGTTCGTCCCGTGCCCTATATGTTAGCCAATAGAAGATGGACGAAGAAAATACAAAGGATTCAACAAGAACGAGATAAGTTAATCACTTAAAATTATAGAAAACCCCTACCTCGAATTCAAGAACGTTGCACGTCGTCCAGCTGCGGAAGATGGTGTCACGGATGTCACGCGTCACGGAAGACGGACGTCGATTCTGTTGACATCAAGGTGCAACTGAATAGGAAGGATAAGTAAGAGAAATTCTTCGCATTCTTCTTCGGAGATGTTATTCATTGAGAGAATGAAAATCCACCATGCGTTTCTCCCCAATACTCATAAAGTTCCACCAATGCACTAAAATAATAGGCTCTCCTATTATTTTATAGTTGAAAATCCTTTCAATATTCAAACACTTAAATTAATTAATTAATTGTGGAGTTCAATTAATTAATTAAATTGTGTAGGAAAATTTATGAGAGAGAGAAGTAGGTGGAGCATTTTTAGAAATTAATAAGGGGGTGGAATGTGGAGGATTTAACAACCTCAATGAGGGTTTCAAAAGAGTTTAAAGGGGAGTTGAGGGGTTAGGAGCATATGGTTCCCACCCTTAGTTATATCCTCTCAACGGGGGTTATGTGGGATGTGGGACCCAGCACCAACCTCCCTTTGGGGGGAATAACCAACACTTGAAAAAAAAATTGTGTTACTGAACAATTTTATTTAATTTATTGTGAATCCCAAAATTATACTTTCTACTCTCAACCAAATTCATATGCAGTAAAGGTACCCTTAAGAAAATATTGGTGCTGCGAGTTCATCGGTGTCCTCAGATTTCAATTCTGAGCACCGGTTCAAAGATAGAAAAACATGCACAGACATTTACTAAACGTACCTGAACAAAACTTCAGAAATTGATAATGGGTACACCGAGCCTCGGAATCAAGCGCCGTCAGAAACTACAGTCTTGTAAAATTCCAAAAAAATTAATAAAAAAATTTACTTGAAATTTCTAGGACTTTACAAATATACATAGAAATTACATCACTTTTCAAAAAACTAAATACATTGCAAAAAGTGAACGCGCAATAAACTTATTAGTTTAGTTCCTTTAGAAACATTGAAACATAAAGACTCATACATAGGTGAGATAAATATCTTCCAACTAGGTTATTCATGACATGAAACCATATTAGACACATTATTTATAATAAATATTTTCATATCCCAATTAAGAAAACATTAATATGGGTGATCTAATATCATCAGTTAAGGTATACAAGAGATTCATGTAAGTATATAAATGTGCATGGTTGTATTAGATTGTGGTCAAAAAAATTAGAAGATTATACCTTGAATATTAATTATTAGAAACATGAATAATGGAATAAATCATGGATGGTTATAAGTCAGGCATCAAATAGTAATAAAAAATAATCCATTAAATCATAACCTATGACTCTGATATGTAATTGTGGCATAAATAAATAATTAATATCATTTCTTATAAGTCAAGATGTGTTTCTAGAACATGTCAAGGTTTTTCAGGGGAATTTCACCTAATGGAAGTGGCATTCCACCATCCTAGTAATAGATATCCCTTTTAAAGAATTGGTATTCCCTATCTTACCATAGTATTTTGGGTTGCCCCATCTTTCAACATCATAGTGACCATATTTACTGGATTGGAGATAACTTCATCCCCATTCGTAGTCCTATTATTTTAAGGGATACATTATACATATCATCCCGTAGTGGATCAATCCCATCTACTTGAATCCAATAATTATCTCATAGGACATAAAGAATTACCAATTAATTGGATGTAGATATAGGTCCCACCCATATCATAATAAAATCATTCATGCATGTTCCATGAGATAATAAAATATTCATCATATCAGGACCCCTAGAATGAGAGGGGTTTTATAACCATATAATAAAACACAATTAAATGCAACTAGTATCACTATCATTTCATCACATCATAGAAAATTGAAAATATATGTGTTTTATAATAATTTCCTCAAATAATAGCCCATAAAATGATGCGGGATTCAACAACATATACACCATTTAATAGAAATGGATTTTATAAGAATCATTCCATCAAGACATATGACATTAACAAATGGATATGAATGGAAAAATTAGATAATTCCAGGAATGGATTATGTAACATCAACCTATGTAATATAAGACAGAAAATATAATGAAAATATATTTTGAAATAATATTTTGAGTATAATATTATTTATTCATTGAAATGTTTCTTCTAAACATAAAACCGTTATAAATAATTATCATTAAAAATGAATCAAAAACATAAAATGGTGTCCTGAAAGAATTATAGAAACCATTTCCCCGGAAAACATAGAAAATAAGAATGATAACATTTGTAAAATATTTTCTCTGGAAAACTTTTTAAATAACAAATAAAAAAATTAAAAATATTTCACCATAATCACATTTAAAACATATAAGGAAATCCTGATAACGTTTTGAAAATCATTATCCTGGAAAACATATAAATAAATCATGGAAATGTTTTAAAAACCATTTAATCAAATATAATTTGAAAACATTTAAATATTTATTAAAAAAAATTATAACCTTTTCCTTGAAAATAATTTCAAAACATATAATGAATACATTATTTTCATATAAATCCCATTTTTGAATGAACATATATTTCTTACCAAATGAACAAATAACGTCTGATTTTCATATAAAAATTTTCTTAATTATTATTAGTTCGATATATTTGAAAAAATGGTACCATTACATGGATAAAATATGTGTATCCAGAGGTAAGTAAATTTCATGGGTGAATATGATATATGTATAATAATATTTAATAGGTTGAATCATAATCATAAACAGTCTTGATAAAATACGAGAGTATAGAAATGCTGCCCATTAAAAATTGTGTATGAATATGGATTCTTCTTCACAAAAATTAATGTGGTCGGTGAAAACACCTAATACATTATTACCATTAGAGTCATGATTCCCATTAGAAAACAAGATCATCAAAAAAATTAATATAACTAAATAAGAGAAATTTTTGATGTAAAATGTCATAGTGTAGTATATAAATCACACCAAAGAATAGATTGGTGATTATGACATGTATTTTCAGGTACTGTAGTAGTATTTTAGAAGGTAATATAGCTGCAACTATGTATTAATGTAGCAGGGACGATAAAAGGCATTGTTTGGTAATATTGATGCTGAAAATTTTCCCCAGTTTGGGCCTTCGGGCCACCGATTTGGTCACCGAGTCCTTTAAGGCCTTCAGGCCACCTGAAGGCCTTCAAGCCACCTTATGTACAGATGAAAACCAAAAAACCTACAAGGAACAATCTCTATAAGAGGATTAGTAAGGAACTTTCACCATAGAAGAAGCTACAAGGATTGCAGGAATGAGAGGGTATGGAACCTACCATCAAGACAAGCATGTGCATGCATGGGATGCCTTGCCAAACAGCCATGCGAATGTAGAGAGTTGATTTCACGATGAAGATGATGGGGAGGAGCAGTTCCAAGTAGTTATTATGGATTATATGTAATTTTTGAAGCCTATGGCAATGAATTCTTCTATGGCCTACATCCCATGTAATACTTACGCCCACGTGCCTTGTAAGGGTTCTACCTCACCCCTTGAAAGGTGGATTATAAAAAATCAATAAAGAATGAAGTACATTGGGCCATTGGATGGTATTATAGGGAAATAAAAGTGATATGAAATCCTTTTACCTTGTGTATTAACTCTTGTCATACTCGTTCAAACCATTTTTCTTTTGGTACATCAATTTGGTTTTCGCTAAATAGATTAATTTGAATAATTTATTCCCAAAGGGTGGATTCATAGAGAAATTTAGGGATGTTGGGGAGTGAATATGGATGATGTTTTTTTTGAATCTATGTGGTTTTTGATGTTTGAATAGGTGGGGGTTACTTCTTTTTATAGTGGAGGATTAGTGGAACTATTTTAAATACCAAATGGTATTAATTAATGGGAGGAATACCTTACCAAATGATCATTAAAATTTAAAAAATAATGGGTTTAATGGGAACCATGGTGGATTAACCATATAACATTTGAAAATAGGATAATTTTAATGATTTTTATCATTAAATTATATGATTTCCCAATTTTATGATTTTAGTTTTCATTAACGCAACTAGTTTTCATGATTCATTAATTTAATCATTAAGACAATAATAAAGGGATATATATTGTAAAATATAGAGACACTAACTTAATAATATGTTATCTATTTATTAAAAAAAATCAATGTTTTTTTAAATGAATTTTGAAACAATCAAATCTCACGTGCAAAAAAACAATGCTTAAACTCGGACTGTACTAACAATGTATTTACAATATATGGGACAATATGTTAATTATTAAAGATTATTTGGTCCAATAATAGAACATATATAATATTTGTTTACACATAAAAATAAATTGTTAGAATATATATTGTTTATTAATTTTAAATCATTTTAAAAAATATCATTTGTTGTAAATTAAAAATATTATTAATTTTGAATTTTTTTAATTATTTATATTAAATTAAAGAAAATTATTGGAATTCAATTACATTAGGTTTAAATATCTGTAACATGATATATTAATTTATAGAAATCATTAATGACAATTAGTCAATCCATTTACATAACTTTTTTTATTTATAGTATCATTTATTTTATGTTATTATTAATTAAATAATCACTACGTTGTTGTTTCTTAATAATTTTATATACCGAAATCATCTATAAAAAAGAATGATGAATTTTTATAAAAAAACATTTATCTATTGGAATTATAGGTATAATGGAAAAATCTAATATTGTTGCACATGTGAATGTTTGAAATATGTTAAAGGTATGGAAGGTCACCCTTTTCACTTTTTCCATACTTTAATTTTTATATATGGAAGTTCTATTTAATAATATCCTAATAAACCATTATCATAGAAACATGATGTTATATGGTAGAACTATAATAATATAATGGATTATGGACTTGTTTCCTTCTTAATTTGTCCCATAATATTAAGATTTAGTCACTAATTTTGCTTATTTTGTCGTAATCTTCGAAACTAATTTTGATCACTTTAACCAATATTTTTTTTCTAAAATTATGTTTATATTATTAGAAAAAATTAATATATAAATTAAAATAATGTATTTATGATTATCAAAAATCATGTCACTAAAGAATAAAATTTATTTTAATGCTAATTCTTTAGACGTGATGAGAAAGCGGTTTTTTAATGAAAAAAATATTCAAAAGTTCAATAAGTTTTTAATTATAAATTAAATATAAAAATGATTATAATGACCTAAATTGGTTTTATATATGTATAATTTATCAATCACTATTTTAGAAACCAGTTTAAAATATAATTTAAAATTAGTAATTATTTAAATGAAAAGGTGATTTTTAACTAAAACGTCGTATTTTCACTATTAATCAAAAAATGATGTTTCTCATAAAAATCCTGATACATCATCAAAATATAATTTAAATATTATATATTAAAATAATATATTTATAGTTAATTTTATTTATAAAAGTTTCAAAATTTAGTTTTAAAATAGATTATCCATTTATAGGTGGTAAAAGTCAGTCTTCTGTGTAACACAAGCTAACTTGTTATTGCCTGTACCACTAGAAAATCTAAATTTTGTTTGTAGTGAAATATCAAAAAAGTTTTTAATATAAAAAAAACCTATTTCAATTGTATGTATATAATGAAAATAAAATATACTATTTTCTGTCAAATATAATAGATTGAAAAGATACATTTAATTTGAAAAAAATTCACTAAAGCTCGGGGTGTTACATATCCCAAGAGTTTGAATGATATTTTCCCTTATTAGTACCAAATTTATAACTAATATATTAATATTATACCAACAATGGTATTTCAATCCATTTTAACATATTATTACATGATTGTAAAATATAAATATCACATACAAACAACACATGTATCATAAATGCATAGTTTCATTTGAAGTCAATGCTCATTATACAAGAAAGGAAACAAAAACTTTGAATAAATAGTTTATTATACATAATTAGATCCTAAAATCAATTTTCCCTCCAAAATATTTATTTTATAACTGAGAGAATACATTAAAGAAAGTGGTGATCAAAATATCCTAGAAAGGGAATAATCATGATAAGGATGCATAACATGTGAGACTAAGGTATTACATGGTTTCCTTAAATAGATGGTAAATGAGTAATCATGTTTAAACATAATTAAAATTAAATGTGATAATTTTATAATGGAAAAATTTACAGGTATGAATTACATAACAAAATAAATAAAAATAAGGCATCGTTATCTTCCAATAAAACATCACACGATAAACTGAGTCCCATAATTGATTAGCTTCACTCCCTTATCTGATATATGACTTCTAATATGACTAAAACATTGACAGATATATAATTTAGTGCCCAAACATAAAATGAATTTAATTTAAATCCCTATAGATGACATATATGTAATCAATTACAAGGAATAATAATACGAATTATACATGAAATGTAATGGTTTCAATAATCTTATCTCATAACATAAAGTGATTTCATAAAGAAAAAATTTGAGAACAATTAATAAGGTATGTACTACCCTTTCATGGGAAGTAATAATGATACTGGAATATATTTATGGGAAATATATTTAAAAATTATAATAATTTCCTTTCATAATGGAGAGAGATAAAGTGTATTAGAATGTGAATATTCATAACTTGTAGAAGATGGCGTGATAGAGATAATTCTTGCCTCAAGCCTGATATGTCATGTTCCATCTCTATCTCCCGGGATAATAAAAATAATTTTATTACATAAATTCTTAAGAACCCATTTCATGATTATTATTCCTTTTATTTTAAGTTTTACAATGTTATATTAAATTACATAACCAATTAATTTAAAATTGGATGTTATAATGACAAATGGATATTATATCCAAAATCACATAGATAAGTTTAGTAAGGAAAAAATTGATTTCTAAATAATCATATTCATAAAGATTAATATTAAATAATTATCAATTTTATATATTAATTATTCCCTTTAAACGAAACATGAAATGTGCTCCTGAAAAATTAACAGTGTTACAATCATAGGGACTATTGGTCGTACACACACATAATTAATGTATCTATCATTAAGATATCATGATATAATGAAGATATTGGATATTTTATAATTAAATTATGATAAGAATATTATAACTATAATAATAATTCCATTAATACCATTACACATATTATACATGCGAAGATTTAATAAAAAATAGTCACATCTCTTTATGATGTGGTAGTCTACTGTACACACAAATGAGGTTATCATTTATTAAAGGGATGATAACGTATGAAAGTATATGATATAATTATTTTAGGTAATAATTAATATTTCATGAATATAAAATATCAACAATAATTAAATCCTGATTTCTATCCATGTAAATCATAAGTGATAAACAAATCGCATCCCCCCATGAGGCGGTAGTCCGTCGTACATGAGCGACGTTATCATATTTTATATGGAATGAAATGTAAGAGGGTGTCTATGATATTAACATTATAAGAGTATAATTATATCATAAATATCATATAAAAGAATTATATTATTCATTAATTCATTCCATTAGAATTGGTGATGTAAAAGGAATCATGTCGGATCGGGGGATGTAGTCCCCCGTGAACACAATCAATAGTTTTTTCCCATTTAAGGGAAAAGAAAATGGTTATATATAATTCATGTAACATAAATATATATAATTAAATTTAATATAATAATTTTATTATATCATAATTGTAAAATTGTGTTTTATTGATTTTTAGAATAAATATAATAAAAGACTCGGTTAAGGACATTAACTCTTTTTCAGATAACTTCTTTTGGTTTTCGCTTAACCACTTCCTAATTTATCATTCTAATCAACACATGGAATCTAGGAATGTTTGATTGAATTAGGTAATTTATGATTGTTTTATTGGTGCATAAAATGAGTTTTAGATTTCCGTAATAAAAAGGATAGTGTGCGTCCATTTTTATGTGGGAGAGAGGGCACATTTGGAATTTTGGAAAAGAATGATTCTCACCCACATTTTTCTCATGAAACAAGGATGAAAAATAGACTTTTTCCTTACTTTTTATTATTTTTTGTCTAAATATGACCATAAAACAGTAATTATATATTTTTTGAGTAGTGTTTAACCTATATATTTTTCGAATGACCCATACTAAGACAATTTTTAGCTTAACCATGGTAACTAATTTATAAGGATTTCACTATTAATTATAATAAAAAATTAATTTTATAATTTTATATTATAAAAAATTTCTAATTCCAAATATGTAATCATTTTTCCAAATTAAACTAACATATTTGGAATAATTAAAATTAAAATTATGCCACCCGATCTATTGAAAACTTATTTCTAAAAAGAAAAACATGAACAAATTGTAAATATTTTTATAGAAAAAAATCAATATTAAATTTTTTATAACTAAAATACTTGATTAATTAAGCTAAAATTTAATTAATTTAAATTTTAGGAGAATATTTAATTAAATTATGTCTTTTAAATTATTTTAAAATGTAATATTTTAAAAATAATTGTTATTTTCTACTATTAATCGAAAAATGAAACATTTACAAAAAACGCCAAAAATTCATCATAATGTAATAGGAATTTGACGATATCACAAATTATGGAAATTTCTGTAAATAAATTTTATTTTATTAGCAAAAAAAATTTATTTTTAAAAATCATGTGTAAAAAACTATTAATAAAAATAATATTTTTCAAATAACATTTCTATTTCTTTCAAATAGTTCATATTTTATTTCAAATGAGTGAATAACCACTAAATTTATATTATAAATGTTTAAAACAAATAATTTTTAATAATATACTTATTCTTAATCATTTTATGTTAATTAATATCTTTGTTATACTTTCCATGTTAAAATAAAAATATTTTAATAGAGTAACTTGTAATGTTTTAATACATCATTGCATGCATCACAAGATATCCAATTATAGAATTAACAAAAAATAAAATATTTCATAATGTATTGCTGTGTTAATGGGAACACATGTTATAAAAAATTAGGAGAAATGATATAAATTTACTAATTCCATTTTTGTAAAAATCAATAAAAATAAATAACATACACAACTCGTATGCTTTTCCCAGATTATTCAGAAACCCATGTGCCAGATGTGCGGTTGATATTATATCACCAAAACCAAAACTACATGGTTTTTAAGATCCTATAATTTATTTATTAACCATGGTAATATTAAGTAATATATCAATATAACCACTATCTCACCCTCAGATGGTTTGACAAAAGGATAGACAAATTTTATCCCAATTGTGTGATAGGGTCAGTTTTCCCCAAAATATTGGACTCTTGAAACTCAATACACAAGAACTAAATGAATTAATAAGAATTTCAAAAAATAATAATGACAGAAATTTAAATTATCAATAATTTCTCATTGTAATTGTCTTATGTGGAATGTTATATATATTTTTTCTTTTAGTTCATTTGGATGTTATTCGCAGTTATTTTTCATAATACGAAATGATGAGGTGATCAAAGAAAACATATTTTTAATTATAGATACCATATAAATTAGTTGTTAATTATATATATCATTATAATTCCCATCATATTATTATTTCACTATATTACACATTTTTTATGTCTTTAAATAAAACAAATATGGTTAGTTCATGTATTAAAATATAATATCCTGATTTATCAATTATTTGATAGTTATATAGAAACATGATATCCCATAACATACACACCTTCATATGAAACTTAACAGACATCCTAGAATTATTTTCGGTATTCCTACTATACATCATATCCTAATCACCATGATTAATTAATCTATGTCTTTATTATAACTCAGATAATTGACACATAGAATAAATAAATATTACATCATTATACACGATTTTCCATTAAAACACAGAGAAAACCACATGCCCAAAGCAGAAAGGTTTATGTATTTTTGAGATAGATACATAAATGTTTTATTTTAGAATAATATGTAAATATAATCCATAATTGTATCACACTAGACTCTATCCAAGACAAAAAATTTTTATTATACTTTTACAGTTTTTAGAAAATGGAATTAAACAAAAGGGTGAGATTTCTGAAGTCTGAAAGGTGTATAACATAAGAGATGTCTTATAAATAAACATATATTATTATAATGAATATCATAAATATGGAAGCATAAAAATAAATAATTATGAGAACACAACCATAAAATAATTCCAAAAATAAAAATAAAAATGTAATGTAACATGAATGATAACATAAATCAATATAATAACATAATAAAGTTAAATATTCATATGAATAAAAAATTAAAACAAATTTAAGGATCTCTTCTAATATCATCATCACCCATCATAAAAGGATGTAGAAAAAAATGTTATCATTGGTAAAATCCCATGTCACATGACATATAATCTATTGAGATAAAAACATTATACATTTCGTTAAAGGGAAGTCAATTTGAAATTCAATTCCTCAAATAGTGATAAACCATAAATATGATTGACACATGGACATATAAAAAAATCATAAATCCATTATAGTATAATTAAATAATGGAAATATATTGGGTTATATAAAAAATATCACAAAACCTAAAAATAAATCATTTAGTAGAATATTGTCGATGACTAAGAGAAATAATATCCCCATTTAAAACATATGAATAATAAAATGAGTATAACATATAAGGATATTTTTATAGGTAAAATTCATTATATGAAGAATAAAGAGTGAAAAAATCAGCAATAAATACACTTTTTATCAATATATTTATTTCATATACAACAAATACATTTTGAATAAAAGGGAATTATAATTAGAAGTATATAGAATCTTATTCAACAAGACAGAATAAATAATATTGAGATAGTTTCCAATTGAGAAATGTATTGGATTTGAAATAAAAATTGTTTACTCATTCCATTGAAAATAAAGGAAAACTAATAGATATTGAGAATTAGAAATCATATGTGTGTATTGAATGATATAAAAATAAATAACATACATTATAAATAACATGTAAATTGAATAAATGGTTCACATTACCAAAACTAGAAAAGAATATTTTGTTACGTTTACCACATAATTCTATGAAAATGCTACAAATCAATGTATAATAATAAAATATATCATAGAAATGATTCTTGAACCATTTTCATAACACGTAACTATTATAACACTATACTATCTATATTTATGACATTTATAATTTATAGTTATAGTTTTTTATCATTTGAAGTAATTATTTTTGATTTTTAGTACTATTTTTAACATGCGGATGTAAATGTAAATTCATAATTAAAATTTATGACATCTAAAAAATTATACGTAAATTTAATAGTAATGTTCTAATCAATTATCGAAAATAACATGTTTATTTACCATAATTGATAAGATTAATTAAGATGGAACATATTCAAAATGTGCATATTTGGGGAATCGTTATCAATAATAATGAATTCATTTTTATGATTATTCAATTGAGTGGAACAATCAGAATGATAGTAATAGAATAATTTTGTCATTAACATAATTTATTTTATTTATATTTCATTTGATACTCATACATTATGAAAATAATGAAGATGATATAATGTTGTTTGTTTACGTGGTTTTACTATGTTAGAAATGAACATGTTGTCTAAATGAATGAACATGAATATGAAGTTATATTAATGTAATAAAATATTTATATAATCATAATGATTTAAAATTAACCTCTCTTAATGAGATCATTCCTAATTAATGACTTACGCCTCCTAAATAGGGAAAAAGACTACTAATGTTGATATATTTCTTTCATGGATGAAATTTGGGTAAGAAGAAGACATAAAATTTCATAATATAAATGGTTTATAATTGTTATATGAGGGGTCCATTTATTGATTTTGTAAGACTCTACATGTATTACTCAAGATTTCATGATCACAAATAATATACATTTTTAAGCCTATTAATCCTATTTAATCTATCTAGAATCATGTGTACAGATGATTAGTCTCTTTATGCATTAAATATTTATGGTAAACTATTTTGTTTCACATAACATTTTCCTATGAATGATTATGTTTAATTCATTCTATCAATAGCTCTGTTTATGTCTGTGTATAGAGATTTTACTATGTCTGAGAAACCATGAGTCTGTCACAGATTGTGTTTTTCTGGAAAGGGATCCAGACACTGTGACCATCCACACAACATGACAGTCCGGACACTGTGACCCTCCAGACAGCAGGACCATCCAGAAACTATGTCCCTCCAGGCACCGTGGCTCTCCAGACACTGTGAGCTTCCAGACACCGCGATGATCTAAACACCGTGACCATCCATACACTATGACCATCCAGACACCGTGATCCTAACACGACATATGTGATACTAGTTTCTAATCCCTATAAAACAATACCATCATAGTTGTCTCAACATTCAAAGAGAAATAAGGAGACACCATTTCAAGGAGACAATGTTTCATGAAGACACAATTTACAGACATATTGTGACACTCTTTCATAATCTATTTTTTCAATTTTCAATTTAATTTCTAATGGTAATATTTGATGCTTTTCAATTCACTGACATAATTAATGGTTCATTGTAGACATGTCACCTTATATTATGAGGTACGAGGTGCAGAATACATGCATCTTGTCAGCTCCAAAACATTCATTCCATGAATAAAAAACAACATGGACAGAATAAAAGCATAGTGATCGTGGTGACTATAGGGATGAAAATGTTACAGAAAAAACATGTGTGTGTGATAACGAAGAAACACGAGATTTCCAGAAAATTGATACCACTGAAGAACCAACGAATCATTCTAGAATCATAGAGTCAAAAACATTTTTTCATTATCAACTTCACGAAGAAGATGATCCAGATCTAGCTTATTTTAGATACTTTGTTTTCTGCGAGAGGACTTCATTTCTGCATCTGCATTATCCCAAAGTCCAGAGTTCATAGACTAACACTCATAGAACTTCTAACATTATCTCATCATTTTTGCATTGTTGGGAATTATTTTTCTTTTCATTTGATTAGTTTTTGTTTCTCTATTAATCCCACACTGTCTCTTGAATAAAACTGAAGGATAGACAATATCATTTCTCTTACATCTTTTTACATTGATGTATTCCCACAGATAAGTGTGGAAGAGGTCCCTATGTGACCTGTATGTTTATACCCATGATGAACTATGGAATATGTTGTCAGACCAGGATAGTCTTGTGTACTATTGTTAACCCTGTTCCAGGGTGTGGATCATGTTCATTTATTTAAAATTATTGGTGGCAGGTGATCTCCAAGTGGACTGGATTAGGTCTCATCTTGAGATTGAACCACTTGTCTTGTATCTGTTGTGTTTTGTAATTTTAGTTTTCTTTGTTTTGATAATTAATTCATAAATATATAAATTTACTTTGATAGATAATCTTGTAATGATGTTATAATTGTTTTACATTATTATAATAGCTTCAAAAATAATATTAATAACTGATATTAAGATTAATGAGAATTAATCAATCTTCTAAGAAATTATTTAAACATTAAAACATTCATAACCATATTAACATTATTGATTGGGATATATTTAAATTTATTGTGGAACTCATTTAAGAATAATTTTCAAACATAAATTTTTATAGATACTCAATCACCCCCTCTTGATTACCTTACTCCGACAAACATTTGGTATCAAAGGTTGTTTATTAACACATTAATTTTGAAACTATTCAACATTGATTATAGTTTTACATTAATGATATCTAAATTTATATCAATTCTAAATATTTTACTCTCTTAAGTATTTTAGTATTTTGGATAATAGATTAGAAGGTGATTCAACAAACATACCACTAATCATTAATAGAACCAATTATTTTTAATGGAAATGAAAATGAAAATGAATTTAGAATGTATTTTCTTTGAAATATGGTCTTCAATTATAGATGAATATATGATTCCTACTATTGATATAATCACATGGAATGAAACTAAAAAAACATCATATAATAACAAATGAAAATATGTGAATGCTTTATAATTCTCTTTAAGATATGTGGAATTTAATAGACTCTCAACATGTAAAATTGCCCATGAAATTTGGGATACCTTGCATGTTTCGCGTGAAGGATAATATAGTGTGAAATAAATTAGACTTAATTCTAATACTATTAAATAAGATAACATTAAAATGAAACCTAATGAGTCTATTTCTGATATGTATCTCAGGATCGAATTTTTTTTTAACGCCATGATTTCCCTTGGAAGATAAGTGGATTACAAATAATAGATCAAGAGGATTATCATATGTGTACCTGACTACTAGAGAGGAAAATATTTCTCTATTAGAGAGTAATGTGATACCATCAAGATACCAATAAAATAACATATTTTAAAACTGATGATTTATGATGATGAGATTAAACTCAACAAGGAAGAGGAAGATGAACCCTAATGAAAATCTGTTGTGTTAAAGACCACCACCTCTAAACCCAATGAGAACAGGAAATTGTAAGTTTATGTAGAACTCTTCAGCTGTGAAAAATAATCACTTGAAAGTGATGAGGAGATGTCTCTATTATCCAGAAAGTTTAAACGATTTTACCAGAAGATGGACTTTTTAGAAATCCTATCTTCAAGGGAAGAAATGAACTTAAATGATGTTGGAAGAATGATTGGAAAAGAATTCACAAGTCTCATAAGACTATCATCTATGTATGTAAGCGAAAGGGACAGATAAAGGTTGGATTTCCCAAGCTGTAGTACAAAAAAAATATGATAAAAAAGATAGAAAGTATAAAAATACAATGAATCAAACATAAAGTGTGTCTGAGGATAGTTCTTGTGACTGAGAATCATCACATGATTACCAAGATAAAAAATCCAATATGTGTTTTATAAAACTCATTTTTGAGGTAACACAAGAATATCTTGTATACAATTCATATTATTCGTGAGATGAGAGTTACTCTAAAAATATTTTTAATGAATAAATGTTTGAGTATTTTAATATTCTTAAAGAGACACATAATGAAATAAATGATTTATACAAGTCTTTAAATAATCAACATGCTCTTACCAAGATTGGTAAAACCGATTTAACTCTAGAAAGAGAGAAAATTTCCAAATTACACATATATATCACTAATATTAAAATATCTAATGAGCAACTGAAAAAAGCGTCATTAATGGTTTACTAATGGTATAGAATCCTTGGTACAAATTCTAGGTAGACATATTTTTCCTAAATATACTACTGGAATTTTCTATCATCGTGGTAAAAGAAATTTTGAAATAACTAATTTTGTTCCTAAATCTTTGACATACAGTATTAATCCTAGTTCGGGAAAACAATCACCTATTTCAAGTTATGACACACTCTCTACTATTTCAAGATTTTCTAGAGTAAAAAGTGTTTATTTTTCAAATACATTACATTATGCTCATAGTAAACCTATGAGGCAGATATGGTTTCATAATACATTGGCCACTAATAATACTAGACCCAAAAAAGTATGGGTACCAAAATATGTTTTTATGTGAATATATTGTAGGAATAATTGTTTAAGAGTTCCTATAAAAGCATATAGTACATAGAATGTTGGTGTTCAAGACACGTGATAGGAGACAATTCCAACTTCAAGAATGTAATAAAAAATGATGGAGGTATTGTCACCTTTAGAGACAGTGCAAAAGGAAAAATTATTTTCCTTTTCCAATTTAGTAACTCTAACTCAGTTTAGATTTCCAAAGTACTTTTTTGATGGATTAAAATATACCATTCTTAGAATTTCACAATTATGTGATGATGGATTTCATTTAAAATTTGAAAATAATTTACTGAAATGTTTTTAATTTTAAAAATGATTTAGTATTTACTTCATAAAGAAATGAAAATATATATTATGTTAACTTACAATCTTTATCTTCTCAAAATAATTTATGTTTAAGTGTTTTTCAAAAACAGTCATGGATTTGTCGTAAAGGACTATGAAATTGTAACACTCACTCCCTTAAAAAGTTCACTATAAAAAGAATAGTCAAATTCCTACACAAACATGATTTTTTAAATGATAAAGTGTTGAATATTTGTCAAAAAATGGATGGAATTGAAAAATTTCCTTCATTCCAAATAAATAAGTTTTAACTTCTCACCCTCTCGAATTGGTTTATATGGACTTGATTGGAACATCAATAGTTTCTAGTTTAAATGGGGCGCTCTATGTTTATGTTCCTATAGATGAATTTTCTATATATAATTGGATTTTTTTGGCTTCTAAAAGTGAATACTGCTCTCATTTTAACAATTTTTCTAAAACTGTAGAGAATATTAGTTGACATAAAATTAAATCCTTCTGATGTGATCATTTCTGTGATTTTTAAAATCATGAGTTCAAATCGTTCTTCTCACAAAATGGCTATATATATAATTTATATGCCCCGATAACACCACAATAGAATTGAATTGTAAAATGAATAAATAGAATCATGAAAGAGATTTATAGAACTATTCAATGTGAATACGACTAACCTATTTACTTTTGGGATGAAGCTATCAATACCACAAGCTACATAATCAACAGAGTATTGATGTTACTTATCCTTAAAATAACTCTATATGAGTTGTGTAACAATAGAAAAACCAATGTTATATACATGAAAGTAATTGGTTTCAAAGTCTATATCTTTAATATAAAGTAAAATTTTGAAAAATCTACATCCATGAGTGACGAATGAATCATTCTACGATATTCAATTTATAGTAATTCCAATAGAGTGTTTATTAAATGAAATAAGTTTGTTGAAGAATATATACTAGTAAAATTTAATGAAATAGATCCACATGAGCCTCAGACCACTCTAGAGAACCTGGAGGATGATGTATCAAATATGGATATTAATTCAAAATCCCTTAACCATCCTGTAAATGAATCTGTGAAAACATAAAACTCTGGAAATTCCTTAGATTCTAGTAACAATAAATCAGATCTTGTTGAAGAAACCGAAATCACAAGTCCTAATATTTCTAAGGCTGTAAGAAATCCTAAAAACATCCATTATATGATGTTGTAGGATACATAAAAAAGGTACTCAAACTAGAGCTTCTCTTATCAAATAGTTAGAACATCAAGTCTTCATGTCACTAATTTAACCTAAAAACATTAATGATGATATCAATGATACATTTTTGGTGATGTGTTTGCAAGAGGAACATAATAAGATTGAAAGGAATAATGTTTGAAAACATGGTGAATGACACAAATACACATTCACCTTATGTACTAAATGGGTGTTTAGAAATAAGGTATATGAAGCTGGTAATATAGTTAGAAAAATGGACAGATTGGTTGCAAAAGGCTCTAATCAAGGAAAATTAACTGACTATGAAGAGACCTTTTTTCACCTATAGCTAGACATGAAGCCATCCAAATTCTTCTTGCTTATGATGTACATCTGAATTTAAAACTATATCAAATAGATGTCAAAAATCCATTTCTAAATGGGTATATTGCTGAAGATGTCTTTTTTGCACAAACCCCAAGTTTTAAAAAACATCATTTTCCAAACCATACTTTTAAATTATCAAAAGCTTCATATGACTTAAAAAAGATCCAAGATCTTGGTATGATATATTATGTACATTTTTTATTACCAATGGTATTACAAAAGGAATATCATATCCAATCCATTTTAAAAAACTAATTTCCAATGATGTTTTAGTAGTTAAAATATATGTACATGACATTGTATTTTGATCTTCATTAAACAATTTATATATTGAATTTTTTCAATTGATGCAAAACAAATTTGGAATGGTTTTAATGGGTGAACTCAAATTCATTCTTGGATTTCAAATCATTCAAAATAAATGTTGTTATTCTTTTAAATAAAAGAAAATATACTAGAGATATTATAAAACATTTTGGATTGGATTACACTGAAAGTATTATGAATCAAATGAGAACTACTTGTAAGTTAGATCATTATGAGAATATAAAATAAATTGATCAAGCCACTTATAGAGGAACGATTGGAAGCATACTATACTTAACTATTACCTGACCTGGAATTATTTTTAGTGTGTGTACGTGTCCTCAGTTTCATGAAAAACCTATGTAATATCATATAAATGATGTTAATATAATTTTCAAATACCTCTATAATATTCCCAACTTATGACTATTCTATCCCAGAGGACAACCATTGGACATAGTGAGTTATTCTGATAGTGATATCAGTGGCTGTAATATTGATAGAAAAAGCACCTCTGGAACATGTCATAGTTTAGGCAAGTCACTAATGTCATGGTGTTGTAAGAAATAAAAATCTATTGTATTGTCTACTACAGAATATGAATACAAAGAATCTGGCAGTTGTTGTGAAGAAAGCTTGCTGATGAAACACACATTACTATATTATGGATATCAATTCAGGAATGTACCTATAAATTGTGACAATATATGTTCTATTAACATCTCAAAAAATCATGATTCACACAATATGGCAAAACATATTGATGAAAAAAATCACTTTTTGAGAGATCATTATCAGAAAGGTGACATCACATTCGAATGAATTAGAACTGAATATCATCCTGCTAATATATTCAACAAACCACTAAATTTTGATAGAATATATTATATCATACATGAATTGGGAATGATAATTCCTATGTAGTAAGTATAATGTTTCACGGTTAACGGTTTCACTAGTCACTATCTTATAAATTACTATTCCTTGTTTACTGTCTCACAGTTACTATTCATTGGTTATTGTCTGGCACGTTCTCTCTTAAACAATATGGTCACGCAGTTTAGGAATCATACTCTAATGATCTCACCATGAAGGCCTGATTATGGTCTCACTGTAAAGGCTTGATTATGGTCTCACTGTGAATGATTGATTATGGCCTCATCATGATAGTTTATTATGATTTCACCATAAATATGTTGTATTGTTTTAAATATACATTATAACATGTATCACAATAATTCATTGTGTTTTTATATTTTACTTTCCCATGATTGTTGTCTTGTGATGCTTGATATCCCTAAATGAAAAAAAAAGATGTTTCACTCTTTCATCACTCGAGCTCTCTTATCTCAAACTGTAACCCCTCATTCAACCCTCCTATCTTTCAAAACTTTGTTGCATTCCCATAATGAAATACCATTTGTCATCAATTCCCGAGAATCTTAGTTTAAAGATGAATTTGAAAATCACGCCGAAGATCTCACCCCATGGCCCTTTGAATCCTAACCAAGGGAAAAGAGTGGTGTTACCTAAAAAGGAGATATTCAATAACTGGCTTCTATCATGTATGTATTTTGTATTGAAAGTGATAACAGATCAAGGTTGGCTAGATTGGATTACAAAGGGTGATAGACATATTTATCAAAAGCATGTTTTTTGGTTTTACCATAATGATAAATTCTCTATTGATTCATAAGATGGTTATTTTTTTGATGTTGGATTAATGGTTAGATTTGTACCTTTTCTTTGAGGTAATGAGCTGCATGACTTAGGATACCGCATGAATGTATTTGTGGGGACTAAATGAGAGGTCCTCAACCTCTGAGTGAGTTCATTGTTTTGTGAGAAGCTTTGAGAAGTTGAACTATAATTGAATCCAAGAGGAGATCCATAGCTGACGAGTTAGATGGTGAATCTAGACTCTTTTTTATGATCTTTTCATAATTTTATTAACCCCAGAAATGGTTATTTTGTTGTACTCAAGTATCATGCTGTATTTTTGATACATCTCATGAACAATGGACATAATATTAACCTTTACAAGTATATTATACACTATATGTGTGAGATGATCAAAACAACCTCCATGTCAACATCCCTATTTTATTCAAGTATTATATCAGTAATGCTTCATGAGAAAGGATTGGTTCGACCAGATAAAGAATCCATTAGGGATTATTAGTTCTTACCCTAGAAATTTATAGTAAATAGAATGAAAATCTATTGAAATCTATGGAAGAAATCTTGGGTTAAAGACAATGATAGAGTTTATGAAAAGATTAATCCAGAAGAACACCCCTCAAGACCTAAGGATATTTCTGATCCTAGTTTGGAGCTAGATGAACTTGTTGAATATTCTGATAAGGAACAACATGAAGAGGCTTTTTACCTATGAGAGAAACTATTTTGGTTAAGGAATATAATTAATCCTCTCCTAAAGTATTATTTTAAAAGGAATTTGTTTTTCCTGAAAATGTTGTTGAAATTGAAGAACAAAATTCTTCAAAAGATGAATTTGTTACTAAGGTGGGTGGAAGGAATGTGGTAGAAGATCTTATAGAAGAAGATATTCCTTTTGTGCAAGAATTTGTCCTTGAGGAAGTCCATGATTAGCAAGATGATCCTGAAGTTATTCCTTCAGCTGGAGAGAGAATGGAGAAAGCCTTTCAATTGGCTAGAATGGAAATGGATATGAAAATAATGTAATAATTCATGGAAATAGATCAAGGATCGAAATATCTTAGTCATGAGAATGATGCACCTATTAAGGGAGAGAATCCCCCCAATCTGGAATCTTTTGATGTCCCTAATCCAATTGATCCAAGCTCAGTGGGTGGAAGTTATAAATTTCCTAGTTAATTGGATGTGACTGATTCCCAGGAATACTTGTTTAAAGGAATTGATTTGTTTACAATGCTTCATCTGAAATTGGTATCTCAACCTGAAGCTATCTCTACCGAGGAACCTGATCCAGTTTTAACTTCTATTCCTGAACACTCATAAGAATCTCCAAACATGCTGAACAAGGATGATATGAAAGCTTTTCGAGAAACCATATATGCTGGAGTTGAGAAACTCATGAATACCCAACCACCTCCTATTACAAATCTATGGGAAAGAGATGCTTCACTATTTTTGAAAAAGGTCATATAAATAATTCAATACATGACTCTTCATTAGATTCAAGACGTCAGAGTTGAGAAAAAACTGCTTAGTGATTTTGTAAAAACTATAAGAGGTATGGTTGATGAAATGGAGAGAGTGGCATCCTCAAGACCAGAACCTGTTTCTAGTCCTATTGAGGATATTTAAATTCCGACCCCATAGGATGTATCCTCAAATGTTTCTACCTCATCTAACTTCCCTAGCTGAGAAGGTAGCTGAAATAAACAAGTTAATTGTTCATGAGATGTGTGAGCATGTCTTTGGTATTAACATGTTAACTAGTGAGTATATGTGAAGTCTTTAGAATGTTCTACATCAACTCAAATCTCTTACCTCGGCTATAACCACTTCTTATAATTATGGACAATCGTCTCAACCTTTTTTAGATAGTGATATACTTCGAACAGTTTTCAAAGAAGAAATTCAATATTTACATAGTCTCTCTTCCAAGGAATCTCTATATAAAGTTATAAAGAACTGTTACAACGTTATTTATTTGGTGATAATTCCCTGTAAGATTGCAAATGACTCTCAATAATAAATTGCTAAAAGAGTGGACTTCTACTTCAATAGGATCGTCCCAAAGAATGAAATGATATACAACTTCAAGTACCATGTAAAGAATTTTAGGATCCCTCTTGTAACTCAAGATTTCAAAACTCAAGTCCAAAAGCTCAATAATTTTACTCAATTGTCAGATATGTTTATAAAATAGAAGGACGATTTTGAGAAAGAACTGTAGTATGGTGGTGAGATCGTTACTGACTTCATCAACCTTTTTCGGCCAAATATTCTTGTTTAGTGTACTTCCATTTTCTTTCCATTAGCTCCACCCCTGAGATCTGGTTTGCCTACATTTTCATCCTATTCCCTAGCATCCACATCTATGATTATTTCCAGGCTCTAAGTCAGATCCAGACAGTAATCGTTGATCAAAAAATTCCTTGGTCTTCTACTGCAGCTAGCTTATCCCCTTATATTTTTGAAGGACTCCCTTTACTTCCCATATCCACTAGTTCACTCCCGTCATCCACATCTCCCTATGCTCCTATGGATTTTTCTTTTGATTTTCCTGCCAAGGGAAAAGAGAAGAACTGCTAATTCTAAAGAAAAGTGACTAATATATTTTGATAGGGTTTTTTAAGTATTCTTGTTCCTTAAAGATTGTAATGACAGCTTTTACAAATCTAATGCATTTTTCACATTCATTGACTACCTCTTATTCTCTCATTTTCAAAATCTAAAATGGGTTATAAATATGTATTATATATGCACTAAATGAACATTAATGATAAGACACATTACCTAAGAATAAATCTATCACTCACTTGATTTGTGATCTTAAAAAAGGGAGGGATTTTTGGACTCTTCATGTATTAATCATGTTTAAATGATCACGAGTCATATAAATTCTGTAAAGATTGGTAATCCATTTGAATTTATCTAGAATAATGTGTACAACTTATTGGTATCTTTATGCCTTAAATAATTATTGTAAACTATTTTGTTTCTAATGAAATTTTCATATGAATGATTATGTTTAATTCATTATATGAGTATCTCTATATAAGTATATGTATAGAGATTTGACTAAGTCTAAGAAACATTGAGTCTGTCACCTATTTTGTTTATCTGGAATTGGATCTAGACACCGTCACCAACCCAACAGTATGACCATCCAGAAACTGTGGCCATCCAGACACTGTGACCTTCCATACACCCGGACCATCCAGACATAGTGACTATCTAAACACCGCAACCATCCAAACATCAGGACCATCCAGAAAGAACGACCATCTAGACACTGTGACCATCCAAACACTGTGAAAATCCAGACACCACAGCCATCTAAACACCTTGACTATCCAGACACTGTGAACATCCAGACAGTGTGACCATCTAGACACCATGACCATCCGGAAACTGTGACAATCTAGAAACTGTGACCAAACAATGTGATCCTAACACCACATATGTGTTACTTGTTACTAATCTCTATACAATTATGTCATCATACCTATCTCACAGCTCAAATATAATGAAAGAGACAAAATTTCTATATAAAACTGTTTCATGATGACACTGTTTACAGATAGGCTGTGACATCATTTCATAATCGATTTTGTCATATTTTAATTTAATTTCAATCGATCATTTTTAAGCTTTTAAAATCACTGAAATAATTAATGTTTCCTTGTAGAAATGTCACTTGATAGTACATGGTACGAGGTGAAGGATACATGAATCATGTCAGCTCCAACACATGCATTCCATGAATAAAAAGAAAAATGTGGACAGAAGAAAAGTGTGGTGATCATGGTGATTATAGTGACGATAGTGTAATATAAAAAACAAGTGTGTGAGTGAAAACAAAGAAGCATGAGCTGTCATGAAAATAGAAACTAAATAAGAATGCACAAAGCATACTCAATTCCTAGATTTATTAACATTTCTGCATCATCAACTTTACGATGAACACAAGACAGATCTAGATGACTTACAATACTCTGTTTTCCCTGAGAGGACTCCATTTCTGCATCTACTTTATCCCAAAAGTCCAGAGTTGTATACTAGAACTTAAAGCACTTCTAACCCTATCTCATCATTTAATATATGTTGTGTATTATTTTTCTTATCATTCGTGAAGTATGTGTGTCTGTATTAAACATCCATTGTCTCATGCATCAAACTAAACAATACATGATATCCTTTCTCTTAAATATTTTTACACTTGTATATTCCCACGGATAAGTTTGCAATAGGTCCCTATGTGACCTATTAGTTCATACCAATGAAGAATTGTGGAAGAGGTCGCGAGACCTGGACATTCTTATTTATTGTTGTTAACCACGATCCAGGGTGTGGGTTATGTTTATTAATATAAACTTTTTTTCCAAAGGATATCACTAAGTAGAGTGGATTAGGTCTCGGCTTGAGACATAACCACTTTTTTTATATCATCTATGCTGTTTAATTTTAGTTGTCTTTGTTTTAATGTTTTATTCAGAAATCACAAAACATACTTGGATACTTAATCTTGGAAAGAAGTTATAAATTTTTTTCCTTATTATAATATCTTTAAAATTAATAATAATAACTCATATTGTGATTACTAAGAATTAATAAATATTTTATAGATGTTATTTAAACAGTCAATATTTCATAACCATATATCCTTGACAGACTCGGGTATATTTAAATTTATTGGGGGAACACTTTTAAGAATACATTTTAAAGAGAAAATTTTAAAGATACTCAATTCACCTTCCTCTCAAGTACTCTACTCTGACAAACAGATTCATTGATTAACATATTTAAAATTTATGATTCCAAAGTAGTTAATGAATTCCATTTTAACCCTAAAAATTTAATCATAAAAAAATAAAACCAATGGGAGTTTTAAATTTTTCATATTATGGAAATTTATTTCTATTCATTGATTTTCTTAAATAATTATCACCATATATATTATTTTACTATTCTTATAGTCATATAAACATAATTAATTATTCACCATGACATATTAATCTTCCTTTTAAAATTATATTAATGATATTATTTAATTTTTATACCTTGATCAAAATATGAAATTATTTACATATAAAAAATATTATATATTAAATTTATATTTTTATTAAAAATACATAATATTATATATAAAAAATTCCATGAATAAAAAAATTACAATCATAATGATAAATTATATTTTTATTATTATCATTTATTAGTTTTTTGGGAATTTTTTTAATTAAATACTTTAAAAGTCTGTTCTATAATAGATTATTTATTTCTAAAATATTATTTTATTTTGATTTTCTATAATTTTATTGTTTGCATACCATATATGTGAAAACCATGTATCCCATAGTTATATGTCTAACAGACATACAACGAATGTCTATATAATGGTTAAATTTTTCATTGACAATTATATATATACCCATAAACACTATTATAAAATTCTTTCACCATAACAACATATTTATCTTTTGAGGATCTTTTTCATCTTCTTAATGTTTTTTATTCTTCCTACTATTGTCATTGTTGGTATAATCATTATGGGATATTAATATGGTTAATATATCAATAATATAGTATTTTTATTTAATTATGGATTTTTTAAATTTGTAATTTTTATAATAATGTTACATTTTTCAATCATTTAATATCATAATATTTATATTATTTTCTGAAATATTCTACAATAATAAAATTAAAAATTGTTTATTTTCTTAAATTTTTCATAAAATGTATGTAATTAAACATATAAGATTTATTTCACACACAAAAACATGCAATGTTATAACCATGAGTCTATAGTAGGTGGTCTATGGTTTCTAAATTTTTAATTATAGATTTTCTTCCATGTATTGTACATTTATTGGTGAATGAGGATTGACATCAAATAATGGAATGAAATTTGTTTTGTATCATGTTCAATGGTGGCTAATCACTATTTATATGATAATATAACCACTAAAACCGTATTTAATAATTTTTATTATTGTTCATGGACATGTATATCGTTATGATTATTTAGAAATATTTGAATATTTACATTAATATTATTCCTTTTATATTAATTTAGTTATTAAATATTTAGATTATTCTTTTAGAATTTCACAAAAAATTTGAGAAACTTCCATATATTATAGTATAATAGCGTGTTAGCCATATTATATAATTTTACAATTGTTATTGGTTGATATGGAATTATTATCATTAGATGTGGCGTTTATGTAGCCTTTTATTCTAATATTTTAACACACAGACTCATTTATTTTATTTTAATTTTAAATATTATGAATTTTTTTATATAATTGATATTTTTTTAAATTAAATAAACTCTTTTTATTTTTTGTAAAATATATTTTTATTTATTTAATTTCAATTTTTAACATAGATTTTGTTTTTCGGATTTAGTATTGTTAGCCTTCATCATAATTATTGTATAATTTTTGAAATTATCTTCATTAAATCAATTAATGATTTATGAAAATATTTATTTTCATATAGTATCTCGAAATATTATTATATCATGTATTTAAAATATTTTTTTAATATTATAAATATATTCATTTTTTATTTATATCCTTATTTTTAATTCATAAATTTTTTATTTTAATTTAATTTCTAATTTTTATGTTTTTATATATTATTGATAATTTTTATATTAATGTTTATTTAAGTTAATTTATATTTTTCAATGGAATCATTTAACTATAAGGTGGAGCTTCCCTTTGGAAAATTTTTGAGGACTTCCCAAATTTTGTTTCAAAATTTCTATATAAGAATTTTATATGTAAAACCATGTTTTTGTTTCATATACAGTAAATCAGTGTATATTATTTCCCATCGGTACCCACATACCCAATTATTTGTTTATGTGATTAATGTACATGATTCCCCTTCATCTTTTGGGAGAACATGAGTCTTCCTGATGAATCTGGTTTGAAGCTTGATAAAACCTCAAGAGTGTGCCATTGAGAAAACTAATGACTCCACCACCTGAGGTCACTGATATAGAAGAGGGATGATGACTTGATATAAAGATATAGTGGAGTCCATGAATGAATAAGATGATTGTTGTGATGACCAATCCACCATCATGGGTTTTAAAAGCTGAAGATCTATCCTGGCGATTGGGTTTCTATGTAGTAGTTTCCAGAGTTGGTGTAAGTACTGGAACATCTGAATTGATGATTCGAATTCAATGTAGAGTGATATAGGTGTTTAAGATTAAGGTTTAATAAAATAATATCTGAGATAAATCCAATATTATATAACCAGATTGTGTATTCTTGAATAAGTTCTATACATTTCATTGGGAGATAAAAAATAAACATAGATCAATAAATCTACTGATAGAATCTTTTTAAAGAATCTTTTACCCAAATGAAAATTCTAAGGATCAAGCCTTAGAAATTACATAATCCTATGTTTAGAGTCCTAATTTCATTATATCCCATTCATCAGTATCATTTTAGTTAATAGAATTCAGTTACTATGAAATAATACATACTTAAAAATGAATAAATTATAAAGCATACACTTCTATACTATATAATTTTTATATATAATGAAAATCATTTAAAATTTGACGTGTTTTTTGTGAAATCATCAAAATATTCATCATTACCTCTTCTTAATCCCTAATTATACCAAAAACCCAATAATAATATTTTAAAAATGTGTTGTGCACAAATAATATAGAAGGTACATAAATGAAACAATAAAAGGAATATGTTAATCAATAATATTTGTAAATATTTTTCTTTTCAAACTAAATTTTAGGCTTCAAAATATTCAATTTATAACACATAAAATTAAATTCTCATTCAAAATATTTTTTATAAATCCTTTAATAATAATTCAATATGTTATATAAATATCTAAATGTATACTCTGCACCTATTAATAAATCCTCCTTTTTTCACAGAATTATAATTTTCACAATTAAAAGTATTATATAGTTTAATTTAAAGATAATATCATTTTTTAAATTTGGAAACTTAAATATATCTATAAACACCCATTGAACGAATATGAAAAATATTTACTTAACTTTTTCAATCATTTTAAATATCAATATTACAAATTCATTATCCATATTGTCGACCTACAGAGCCAATGCATTATAGGGATATCAAGAACCCATACATCTTGGGTTTATAATTGAACAAACCATCCTCTGTTAATGATGTAACCACCCATAATTGGTTTATAACAAAACCAAAAATCCATGGTTAATAACGAAAACACCCTTCATTATAAAAAGTTTCCATAAACCATCAAAAAATAGAAACTTTTATTTTCATAATTACACAAATAAAATATTATTTAAATTCATAAGAAAACTTTTTTGTATATTGAAATAAATATTTAGTTTTAAAACCCGTTTTGAAAATTACTAGAAAAAATTGAAGGATGGGTTTTCATTGACTATAAAATAGTTTCTCCTAAAATTTTTAAATAATATATTATGTTTTGGTAGGTTCATAATGATTTTATCACCACATATGATCAAATTTTACATTCATGTTATTCTTTATAATGAATTAAAAAACATTCTATATACAATATGTAGATTTATTCTTCATGAATTCCATTTTAAGACAGTCAATATAGAAATAAAATATAAAATGTAATTATTTTTGTTCAATATAAGTTTATATGTAAAATAATTATGAAAATATGGACATTGAAGAAATTTTTTTAAGGGAAACATTAAATGATGATTTTTAAAATAAAGACAATTACCTTCAGTCAAACATGTCATGTACATTATTTATCATCTTGAATAAAGAATGTATTATAATAATATAATTTTGATAGGTAATTTTAAGATTTCATTATAGTTTTTACATTATTTAATATCATTTTATAGACAATTATATAACCAATTTAGTACATATAAATTTGTTTTATTATATTCAACTCAAATGTCCAAACAGACTTTGGTAGTATGACTACAGTCAAAGATATCATTATTAAATCGTATCGAGAATAATAAATTTTTCATAAAATTTATTTTGATTCATAAATTATACATTTATATTCATTCATGAACGATGTCTATGGTAAATGTACTATGTTAAATTAATGTAAAGGGTAAGACATACATGCGCATTAGTAACATTTCAATTTTTCAATGACCATTATGGAAAGAATGTTATTATAATTTTATAAATAAATAATTAGTATAATATAATAAATATATTATTATTTATTAGACTATAAATTTATATATATATATATATCATCTGTCTGATGTGGTGATTTAAAATTAATCGCATCACTTCATCGACGTGATAGTCCACTTATATTCACGAACGACGATATAATTTTCTAGTGAATAAATATTTATGAAAATTTATGTTATATAAACTATATATAAAGGTAAATATGTAATTTATATCATATTTATATATTAAATCCATCATAATTTACATCAATAATTGGAAATTATGGAATTCAAATTACAATAGTTCTCGAGGTAGCAGTTTTACACACACACTAATGATGGATTCTTTCCAAATTTAATAGAGGATGGAGATTGATATTGTTTATGATATTATAATTATGACATTTCCATATAAGGAATCCAATGATATTATTACATCATCAGGCCATAAGATAATTTTTATTATGTGTAAGAAGAAATTAATCAAAATCAACCAGTTATGAACTATACATCTTCTTCAGAAAACTTCCCGGGATTTACACATTTTGACATCAATGGATGGTATTATGCCTAAAATAAGGCCTATAGAAGTTGGGAAGGTATTTTAGTATGGTATTTGGGAATATATATAATGATAAAAAAGGATTTGTAATTGTAATAAAAATAGGAGACAAGGTTCCCTTTTATAACAGAGTGGAGGGGCACCCTTGGAATCCCTTTGAGTATTGAATTGAAAGAAATTATAAATATTGTTAAAATTTCTCTAAATTGATATTAATAAAATATAATATGGGGGTTATTCTAAATCCCAAAATCAAATAAAATTTTTATATGTTTTTATATGGTCTTCCCCATCATATTTCTTTACCCTGATATTGACCCTTTGGAATGACACGACAATATTAATTATTTTAATGAATAAGGGACATGATTGTTAACTTGAAAGAATATTTGGAATAAATATACAATGTATTATATTTTAAAACATATCACAATTAATATACCATATATATTATTTTTACAAAATTTATTTCATTCATTTACGTATTATTTATTTGAGAATATTACTAATGAAGAGTTTTGGATCTATTCAGTTATTTGGACATTAATAACATCAATAAAAAAATTAATTCTAATATAATATATTTAAAATTCCCTAAAATGTTTTATTTATTCATGAAATTCTCGGATCATAGAAATTCATTTATTTGATAATACATTTAATGTTTTTAATATCAGTTAATTTATTTTTCTATTAATTGAATAATAATAGTGAAATCATTAAATAACATTTTATGATAATTATTTACATGAATAAATTTGAAACAAATAACCTTGATTAAAAAAATTATTTATGAATAAAATTCATAATTATAATCAAACATATCATCCATTAATCTTTATGTAAAAAAATTTACACTAATTTAAATAAACAGCGAGACACATTGGATTTTTGTTAAATTAAATATTATATAGGTAAAAATAAGGAGAAAATGAGAAACATAATGAAATATATTGATCACTAAGATGATTATGGATTTTAAATACTGATCCAAATAAATTATTTCAATTATTAGGTGTTGGTTGTTAGTAATTATCAATCTAGTTTGGACTCAAATTACTAGATTTACCATTTACTATGGCGACAAAAGATTTAATATGAAACTAAATAAATTAAAATTCAACATTTTACGAATTTTTTTTCCCAAAAATTAATACTATGGAATGATTTTTAATAATAATTGAAACATAATATATATAATTTAATATAAATTTTAACCCTAAAAAATGATGACATTTAGTTTCCTATAAAAATGATTCATTATATAACAAAATTTATACCACATTCAGTCATACGATTGATTGCTATGAAATAAATTTAGTTTTTTATAACATAAAAGAAATAATTTTACTTTTAAACCATTTTGAAATAAAATTTACTGTGTAATATTCTTAAAATATAAATACATTTTTTAATCAAAAACTATATTTTTCACTATTCCATGATAAAATAATTATTTTAGAAAAATCGCAATGTATCAATATAATATAATATTGATTTGATGATTTGAAGAATTATTTTATTTTTGTGAAATAATTTTTATAAAAAAATTTAATTTTATTTTAATATCCTGTCACATAGAGAAATAAACCCATTTTCGATGAAAAAATATTTCAAAGAACAAAATTACATTACTAGATATCTAGTGCTTATTTCCATTGTATTAATAAATATATATGGATTTTTAAGGATTTTATATATAGTTATTAATTCGGTTAACACTCTTCATGAAGATCAGTTAAATGACTCTGTTATAAAAATAATATATAAATATAAAATTTCATTATTTTTTATGCTTGGGGATACATATTTTGTACACTATCAAACACAGTATTTCTTTTAAAATATTACGATATTACATTATACACACCCAAATTGGTCCTCTCAATTTGAAGTTATTCTTATAAATCAATGGTTTAGTATGATAAAATTACATTATTATTATCTCACATCATAAAATTGGTATATAAATATTCTTTTTAAATATAGGGAAAGGGAAATATGAATGTAATTTTAAATAACAGAATTTGTTTTATGAATATGAGAATAAAATTTGGAAGTTAATTTTTAGACATGTAAGAGAAAATAAATCTCAGTGACTAATAAACAGTTATTAAGAAAATTCTCATGTGAAATTTAACTACTAAAAAAGCATAAATTTATGATAGGGAATAAACCATCAATTTAATAAAAACGAAGGTAACAGTTTAGAAATTTTTCATGGTTATTTTCGCAATAGTTTAAGAATTAAATTTAAAAAAAAGAAAATAAAATTGGGAAATATAAATACATACCAAGTATAATTTCATCTCATAATCAATTTATAGCACAATAATATCATTCCCTCAAAATGATGAGTATTGAAGACTAATTTTTGATTCCTAAAGTATTATAATTGATATCAAATGGTTCACATGATTCGTATAATGATAAAAATATATCCCTAATTTATATTTAAATTATAAAAACAAAATTGGTTATCACATGTTATGATAAACCAAAAATTGAATAATCCATCGTATGAATAAATGAAACATTAATAGCCAAATGCTTAACAATACCCCCAAAAGATGAAATTAAATATTTTGATAAATAACTAACATCAAAATTCATACATATATTCCAGAATAAGACTAAAAAAATTAAAATATATTTATCATATAATCTTCTAGAAAAAATTTTATAGTTATATCTTTGTAACAACAATCACGCTTAATGTCTCCAAAAATGTATTTTCCATAGTTATATAATATCTATGATATCAAAATAATTTCCAAAAATGATGTAAATTATAAGTTATCATAATGAAAATTATATGTTCCTCCAAATGATAATTCAAACATTAATCCTAAAATATAGTCCCATTGTTTATTATTTACCATAATCATATTGGGTTGCAGAATAGTGAACATCATCATAACTAACATTAATAACCAAATTACATTTCAATCCCATGGTTATATCTACTGTAAATAAATTGTTCCCAAAATCTAATAAATATTTATTTTTCATGTCATATTAAAAATATTTATACCAAAAAAACAACACATTAGACAGTGGTCTGTGTTGAAACCTTCTCTCTATTCAGCTCTGGGTCCAAGCCTCGTGGCCTTGCTATTAGAGAGTGTATATTTCTAGTAATGTGAGATTTCTTTTTTATAAATCTATTTTAACATCATAATTATAATTATTCAAAAAACATATTATAAACAACCTAAAAACATATTTTGATAAAATAAATTTTTAAGTAAAACTGCTTTTAGTATATCTCATTTATGCACAAAACAAAATAATATAAGTTGACTTTTATTTCTATAAAATAAAATACATATTAATAAATTGGATTATTTATCCTTTTATCATATTTACATATATTCATTGTCACAAATTTATCACCTTTAAACTAAACAATTTTTGAAATTTATCAACATATTTCCAAATCATTAAAAGGAAATATATTATTGAATTTTCCTCATGTGTTTCATGATTCCATTAATAATTTTAAATTTTCAGAATATCATTATCAAACAGATCCATCATTATTCATCGTTCTAAAATCATTATCCATGAATTATCATATCATTCAATTATATTATATATTTCCTTATAATAATTCAATAACAACTCAATGATGTTTCATAAATAACACTTAATAAAATCATATATAAAATAAATCCAAAACTTTTTGTCATCTTTATGTCTTTGATATCCGCTTTATTTTCTATCATGTCATCTATATCTTCAATACAGAAATTATCAAGTCCATTTTGGTATCCCACATTCTGAATGATATGAAATAGTTAATATTTTTAAATAAAATACCATAATCCATAAAAATTTTGGATAAGTGAAAATATTTTGAATTGAAAATACATTTTCTTATATTTGATTTGGATATCTAAAATGTTTTCAAAATCATTTTATAATTTTTTTCCCTATGATATTATATATTAAATCAACTATAATGTGTAAGAATTTTGTGTAAGATCGATTTAGATTCATATTCAAGAATAATCATTAATATATAGATATCAAAATCATTAAAAATTGTATTGAATTGCTTCACGATAAAGTAAAAATTTCCATTTTAAATACAGGATCCACATAAATTATTTAATGATTTTGCATTCTAATCAACACAAATACTCGTAATTACATCATGATTAATGAATTTTTTTTAACCAAAATGGTTATCTCATAACATTCCACTTACATTCCCAAAAAATTAACTTCATTCTACTAAAATAATCCTTAAAATTAAACTTATTGGTTACAAATACCTCCACTATATATAATTTCTCCTAGAATATCATTAAATTACTTAAAATCCCAAATCATAAAACCAAACAATTGTTTATTTACGAATTTAAACATAAAGTCAATCCTATTATTATAAACCCAATATGGTATAAAAAACACTTAATATATCCTCTCATTAAAACATCGTAATCTCTTATGATTTCTAAACCCTTCTCGGATTCCCACTATAATGACCCATCTTACAACATTACATAATCAAAATTTTTTAGTGAAGAATTCATTTTCTCACATTCCTGAGGATCATTTCATTTTATAGTTGTAGTGTATTTTGAAAAAAATCTTACATAAAAACACTATATTTTACGAAGTGGACACTTCTATTAATTATACATTTTTGTAATGAAAATTCTATAAAATTTAAAAAGTTTTCATTTTCATGTCACATCTTGAAGCATTTAATCTTGACCTCATACATTTCTATACTCACCCATAATATCCATTGGAAAACATATTAAAATGTGGGATGAGCTATTAAATCATTGTAGGGGAAATATAAGGAATGGATGAATGAAATGAATTAGTCCATGATTACTTATAAAATATACTTTTCAAGATAAGATAAGGGAATAAAATTATCTTTTTCATAAACATGAAATAAAATTCTCTAAAAATTGATTTATCATAAAAAATTCATAATTTTTTTTAATTTTATTATAAATATTTTGTTGTTTTCTTTATATCCTAAAAAACACATAAAATATTTTTCACCTTGTTATATTTCACCATTAAAAGTATAATTGAATTTACATTAAACATATTATAATAAAATTACCTTGATATATCATACCATATCTATGAATTTCAAAACAAATAATAGAAAAATCATTTTGGTAAATTCATAAATAATTTTTCATCAAACACTTAAAATTGTAGTCATTATATAGGATACTTCAATACAAAATCAATTGGAGGGATTTCATAGACCCACCCATCATTAGATATTAAAAGAACCATTCCTAATATGATAATAATTTTACCATACATCAAGGGTTTTTAAATTAAATATTCATCCTTCATTCATGATGGAATCATTAGTAATAACAACCAATACCCAAAAACAATCATAAAACCTAGAATCTATCGTTTTCCTCATTACACTTGTAACTATTTTCATGGGAACATTAAGAAATAATTTCTAGATATTTACATTTTCATTCACTTGCGAAAACCACTTTCATAACGACCAAAAAATTGGAGATGAGGTTTTCATTTTCAATAAAATAATGAATCCTTTAATTCTAATAAAATATAAAATAATGGTTATAGTTGTGGGAAAAATATGTGTCAACGTATACATTAAAATCGAAAATTTATTCTATCCAATGTAATTAAAGTGAAAACAATCCACATACAATAAAAAAATTTTAATTCTAAAACCAATCCAAGAGACTAAAAATATTCATATTTTTTCCATTTGTAATTATTTCTATTCAATCTAAATACATAGATAAAATAAACATAAAAATATGGAAATGTAAGATAAGGACTCTTTAGATGTACTTTAAATGTTTATTTTTAAAAGAAAATATCATTCCATGTGTTTGTAATATCAGGTAAATTCATTTTATTTTTATATGAAAAATGAATATTAAATTATTTTTATATTAAGAATAATATTTTTAAAGTTAATCAGTCTATTCTTATTTATTACCATGTTATATATAATTACATTACCAATAATGACCACATTAGATACTTTGATTATATTCTTAAAAAATGTCTAACCTTACTTTTTTAGGTGTACTCTTGTGAAATAGTTCATCATTTAATTATATTCAGAATAATAATCAGGAAATAATTACAATTTTTATATGTGACTTATACACTTAAAACCAATAATGAAATATTATAATTAAAAATGAACAATGATGTAATAATAGTGAAGGTATTTCGTACATATAATGAGTTGAATTTATATTCTTCATAAATAATTATATAAAGAAGGTAATTATTATGTTATCCGTACATAATGAATATAATAAAATAAATTTCCAAATTTTTATTTACATTTAGTTATAAAAATCCATGTGATGTGGTTATAAATAAATGCAACACATCACTTTTTGGAGTTTGTAGTCCAAACGTATGAAACGATTATGTTATCATTTTCCATTTAACAAATATTTAAGAAAAATTAAAATATAATACATATCCGTAAGGATAAATATGTCATAATATATATATATTTATATATTTATATTTATATATGTATTAAATCAGACACTTTAACCTTCTGTGAGAGGCAGTGATGGAAAACGAATTACATCTACTTGTAAGGTTATTGTCTACTTCTCATTTGATTGAGGTTGGTGATGGATATATGTAATACCATTAGCATATAAAATCAAATTATATGATAGATACTGGTTTTTTTATCATCATATTTTATGATTATTTAAAGGATATGGAATAAAAGATACAAAAAATCATGGTTAAGTACTATACCTGTTATTCGAAAAGTCACTAATTATTTATATATTGATACCTATTGAAATTGAATTCTGAAAAAAATAATTTATCTGTAATGATTAAATTAATGTATATAACTGATTTAGGTATGTATTTTCTTAATAATAAGTATTTTTATGGATGCATAATAGTTGAGAGGAACATCCCTTTATAAAAAATGGGAGTGTCATTATTGAAATTTCTTGCAATATTAAAATAATATAAGTTATTTTTTATGATAAAATGGAGAAAAATTGATAGTATCTAATGATATATTTAATACTAATTTTCTTCATATAATTAAATAAAATTTGAGGAATGTATAAATAGTTTTTTTAACCTTATCTATTTTTTTACCCTCTGTTAAACCATTTGACAGTTACTAAAGTAATAAATATTTTACTATTTAAGGGTAAAGATAGTGGAAAAAAAAGTAAAATTTGATGTTTAATTGAATTAGATTTATATTTTCATCATTTTAAAAATAATGTGTCTGATGATAATTTTTTTGTAATTTTTAATCATTTAATACGATATAATTTATTATAAAATATCATTAAATTTATCTTTTGGAACTATTAAATTTAGTTGGAATTGAGAACATCAACACAAAAAATCAATTAGAATACAAACTATTACAAAATCCAAAACATATTATATTTATCTAAAAACAGTTTTTTCCCCATAACTCATTCAAATTATATTTATTTTAATTTTTCCAATATATTTTATTTCAATTTTCTATTACCTGAAGAATTAATGCATCAATGTTACATAATATTTTAAGGGAATTATTTCATCCCTAAAAATAAAAATTAAAAAATAATAATTAAAAAGTATTATAATTCAAATAAATATATCTAACTAATCATATCAATTATTAATCATTATTTAAATTAATATTATAGTCATTAAAATCAATATAGAGACACTTTCTGATTCATTAACACTTGAATAATATAAAGGTAAAAAATCCTGGAAAATATAAAAGGATATTTCATTATAGTTTTTGATGATTATGGACAAGAAACACAAATAAAATTAAATTAATCCAACATTTACTTCTATTTAATAGTACTTTATATTTTATTTTCAACCTTTATTACATGATTTACCCGTTTTCTTGATAACAATATTCCATGTTATATTAATTATAAAGTCCATACATTATTTTTTTCAGAAATATATTCTCAATTATTCCAAATTTAGAAGAAATTATTCAAAATAATATTCAAATAATAGGTAGTATTATGTAAAAAATAAAACCGTTAAAACATAAATAAATATAGTTTCAAACAAAATTCTTTTTTAAATACACATGTTTTCATTCCAAATTAACTATAAATTTGATTAAAATGATCTAAATTGAATGAGAATATGAATTTTATTAATCAAAATAATGTAAAAATGAATAATTAATACAAACAACAAGGTCAAGGATGTCTAAAGTGTTGTCGATCTAGTGCATCCACTCAAACAAACTAATCACACATTGAGGGAACAAAACCCAAACATGAATAAATTGTGATGGGTTAGTCCTAGAATCCCTTGGAGGCAATTATATCTACAAAAAATTAATTCACAGAAATTATTCATTGGATTGGCAAGAAAAATGTGATTCTTGCATCACTGGATGATATAAATAATAGACCAGGGGGCATGACTTACTTGAATATATTTTTAGGATCTTGATGAGTCTATATATATCTCAAAAAGATAAATTTTTTATGGGAGACCAATATTCATCCCATTGGGAAGAGATTTTTGTTACTCAATAATATATCTACTTTTACCATGGAAACTACTGAATGTAATTAATATAGATCCACTGAATTCACAGCCAAATACCTACCTCTCATGACCCCAATGTTATGTGAACCTATAATTTTATACTTGAAACCATGACAATGGGTATCCCATAAAACCCAATGAACCAATGAAGAACCCCTATTACATTTCAATTCACCTCTTGTGTCATTCATTACTATTCTCATGGAATGAGATCTTTCCCTGTGTTTCAAAAGGGACCACAAATCTGCTACAGGACATTTGCAATGATATTATTGTGTTATAACTAAGCTTAACTAGCCTTCCACATGATGTTTTTTCTATAACTACATATGGACCAACACCATGACAGGATCATAATTTCCATTTCATTCCATTCCACATTATTGTTCTCTATTCCCTAAAACCAATATTGATAGAGGACCTCACTATTATATCTCTGAAAGTTAATAATAATAATGTTCCTGAATCTATTCCAAATAGATCTATTATAATTTCCTTCTAAAAAATGATAACGTTATTCCTCATTGGAATCCTGGTGATATAAGAACTTGTATGCCTTAGTAATGGACTGTCATTTGATAAATTCATCCTTCAAGAGAACCTTATTCCTATTGATCCACATCATGAAGTTTTACATAATCAGCAATTCATTTCAGCAGATTGTATTTCTGGTCCCTTGCTCAGTATGACCCTATATGGACATATGATAGGCCATGGTCAAAATGATACATCAATTATCATTGATGAATAATTGTTTATCCATTTCGATGGATATCTGAATGATGTTGAAAATGTCACATTATTCTAGATCGGTGGGTGGTTTCAATGAAAGTTAGATGAGAAATAGATTTAGAAAATGTAATATTTTCAATCAGACATCTTGATAATCCAAGAGAGGACCCCGCCCAGTTGGGCTTCCAATATTTGATCTCACTACACACAATGATCCACCTTGACCACCATTTAAGATCATGAAGATGGCCATACAACTATTTACATAGGGGGTGAACTTCCTAATCAACACAACTATAACATCGCCATATTTTCCAATCTTGATCCTTCCCCACCAGGAGTGTCCCTCCAAGGAATCCCATGTTAATATTGATTGTAAATTGTATATTTACTCAGCCACACTCCTGAGACCTGCTCCACCTGACTCCATGGGTTTATACCACCTATCCCAAGATTTCTAATTAATCCATCCATCTTTCTGGGAATCCAATATAAAATATGACATGATTAATTCAATATTTTTACATACATTTTTTCGAACATTGAGAATTTACATCACATGCATTGGAATCATTGATAGAAAGCAATTGAACAACATAATATTCCCACAAAAATATAAACATATAGTCATCCAGTTGATAAAATGGCTACTATGTTTAGAAACTACTATGTCATAATGCTAAATTCGGATACCCCCAGATAAATGGGCTCACCCATGTAATTAATTAAGAAACCCTTTCAGTGCATTCTCATCAAGTCATCAATATTATTAACTTTTCACTCAAAAATAATATAGAAACATATAAGTTTATATTCACATTGTAAACACATTTGACAATCTACTTTTAGCAATCCTCTAACACTATGAAAATACCATAAATATATCTCTTGTTTGATTTAGTGAATAGAATGATTTCTTCAGAAATAATTAAATAAAATTTTTGATGTATGTGGCTAATGACTATGAAAGTATGAATACACTTGTTATTTAAAAAACTATATAGTAATTAACTAAATGAATCATGATCTAATATGAAAAGAAATGGTGAAATGTGGAATCCTTGTTTCAATTCATAGATTTCCATGAAAAAAAATTCAAAACAAATTCTATGAAATCCATGTTTAAATTTGGAACTAAAAATTTAAATACCACAAAAAATAGTGGAAACCTATAGTTAAAAAAACTTTTAAATTTATAATATATTAAATACCTTCATAAGACCTTTATATGTTTTTTATGGACATATTGGAGCATGTATCCTTCCTATTGATATCTCCAATCATCTCATGGGAAAGAGCTATAGTTTCATAGGTGGACCACTACTCATCAATGTTGTGTGGGTCCTCTAAAATCCAATTAGGTAGCTGACTTGAGATCCTCCTGTGAACTACACTAGCAAGAATCATGTAAGGAATGATTTTCATATTGATCAGTCTAAAATGATTACTTGTAGAGGGTTCCAGAATAATTGGTATAACAATATAATTTCTCACACATGCCACTCGTAGTAAGCTACCCCCCTCAGAAACAAAAATATTGATTGATGCTCACGAGATTGTCTTTATTCAGATCCCTTGACACCACCTATAATGACCCAGTCATACCATTCATCCCTAGCCAACTGTCCTGTATGAAAGAGGTAAACACCTCCCAAACCATACCCTCATTCACGATTCCCTAATGTTATATATTGTTCGAGTTATTCCTAACATTACGAATAAAATCCCATAAGATCTATTGACACATTGGATACCCTTTTTCATGCACATATTGACAACTCCAAGTAGTATTTTAAAATTATTTCCACCACTCATGCCACCACATTTAAATAATTGGTGAGAGCATCACCCCCCACATGAATGTTAGGGGTGATGAACATTTTCCTCTATTTTATGCAAGCATGAAAAAACACAATGTTTATATCTCTCTCTTTCATTCACTTCTTTTATGATTTTTATAGAACTATTTGATCCAGTTAATGTCAAAAGTACGTATAATTGTTTTTACAAGTAGAACATTGAATACAAAATTACCCTAGAACTCTTCATATATGATATTATATTACTCGATATCAAGAGATTTAGAATAAATATCCAAGAAACATGATGTTTGACTACTGATCCATGCCTAGATATCAACTTTCAAATGAATACTCTTTTTACAAATCCCTTCCATGATTTATATTTAATGGGTAAATTCTAGGGGTCCTAGGACTTCTCAAGATATATAGGAAACATATTCCACTACTTCAAGAATATTGGATCCTTTTCCCCGTCAAAACTGAGAAATATATAATACAGGAGTGGTTAATATTCATATAGGGAGAAAACAATGTGAAGTAAACTTTTATTAGGATATTAAGAAGTAGAAAGAATGATTATGATACATCAGTAAATATTGTACCACATTCAATGTTCCCATTTCTGGTTACTAACCCAGGAAGTCTTGTCCCCATTGATACTATGGTCTATAAGCACTTCCTGAGATCAAACTATGATCACTGCCATCGATGGTAAGGAGAGCCTGCTGAGAACATAGAGGAAGAACAAACATTCATTGAGCATTGTTGGTTGGATTCATGAATATTTAAATTTTTTTTTATTCCATTATGTTTGTGGGATATAAATATTTCTGAAAACTTTGATGATTACTGATTTAATATATTGTATCAATATAGGTGAACAATTGGTCGATGCTTGACTATGTTCTCTTCAATGGTGAGATCTAGTTTTCCAAATCATTTTTGTGAAGAGAATCTATGTTTAGATAATGATAACTCAATCTCAATAAATTTTTAGTCCATATAGTAGTTCACTTCATCTTTTAGTGAATGTTGGTAATTTTTTTAATATTTTTCATTTAAGGATAATGTTATGCCTCAATGTGGTGACTTAGAAAAATTTAGTTTGATGAACATTCATATAGAAAATTTAAGAACATTTTAACATTTAAATTTAAATAAAAACACTATGTAGAATAATTTGAAAAATTATGATGAGTATGATTTCCTAAAAATGATTCATTTTCACTTTCCATAATTATAAATTTTCATAAGTGGTATAAATTATTTGTTGAAGTATTATTAGAGATACAGTGAAGTGAAAAAAGGAAAACTAAAAAAGAACATAGTCAGTGATGACTAGCATGTGAAATTTTTAAATCAAGGTCATCAGATATTATTACAATATTTTGTAATTATTAATTAATAATTCAAAATTAATAAATAAGATGAAAAATGTTAATATAAGGGGACAATAACAAAACCCATTTTTTGAAGCAATACGATGAAGCGAAGAATTAATATATCATAATAGAGATTAAATAAAATTATATAATAATCAAATTGATAATCATGGATATGATTATCAAATGTTGTTTATATTTTAGTATCATTACAGACTCTATATTTTAGTGAATACACCTTATTTTTTTGAATTTTGATTATTTTCATGCTTATTTTACTTCTTCCAAAATATAAATTTTATTATATGTTTATGATAAATAAATAATTGACTAATGTTTAATGTTATCTTCTTAAATAGAATTATTTTCAAATATATTTTAGTAATATAATAGTTCATTAATGACTACTGTCTATTTTTAATTGATTACTTATTATTAACTAGGTCGGTATAGTAATTTCAAGATCGAATCCCAATTTTCAAACATCACAATTATCTATCAATAATTTTTGACCATGATGGGAGACCAATTGTTTGATGGTTATCACTAATCACTGTGTGCTTCAAACAGGTCATAAATGAATTAGTTAAATAACTTTGATCATACATGTTGACCTGGAAATATCATACATCATGAAATGAAGGTTTTCATATCTCAGACATGCTGTTGAGTGAGTTTATTGAGTGAATTATTTCAAAGAGATCATCAATGGTTTAACTATAAAAATCACTATGCAAGGACACTATTTCATTTTTTATAATTTATTTACAAATATGAAACAATAAAACTTATTTGATATAATATTCATGTCATATATACTAAAAAAAGAATAATGTATTCTTCCACAACTTAGTTTTCCCATAAAAATTTTTTCAAAAAATACATTTTTATAAATTTGGGTAATGAAATGCTTTATATAGATACTCATTTTGAAAAAAAAACCATGTTAATGTTTTACTAAAATAGTTAGATGATTTTAATATTCAATAAAATGGAGTTTAGGTGACTATAAATGTAAAAACTCTTTAATTGGAACCATTATTAGAGAGGATTCTAAGATGATTCTAAAAAATTAAAAATATATTTACAAGTAATTAAAAAAAATAACAACTAAAAAAATAATAATAACTGGAATCTGAATCACCCATGGAATATATATTTAGATATTTTTCCAAAACACTAGAAAAATATTCATTGGTATATATAATAATAATTTCAAACCGTTCATAAAAGATCATAAAGAATATCTAATTCCACCATCATGAAGGATTCAGTTAAATAAAAATAAGTTACTTTTAATTACTTATCCTGAGTTAAATTTTTTATAGACTATATTATAAAATATTGAAGAGAAGATACTTCATGTTGAGAGTAATATTAATGAATATTCACATCAAAAAATCATTTTTTACAATGATGTTAATTTTGAAGATACCATACAAACTGATTAACTTCTACAATATTTTTATATTATTAACCATTCTAATTATGATTTTTCTAAATATAAACTGATATCACAATCCCATTTTTATTATATGGATAAAATAAAGTCATACTCATAGGACTATGATCATTTTTAATTGATGTTTCGATAAGACACTTATTGTGGATAAAACAAGGAATTTAAATTTTTGAATCATTAGATTTTCATTTTAAAAAAGAATTATAATTATAAATAGAAGATGTGTTTGTCTCATCTAATGGTTATATAAAATTTATACGTACTGATGATTTCCATAAAATAAATATATAAACTAGTGGACACCCCTCATACTAGATAAAACAATAGTGGTCAGGTGCATTGTTTTTCTGTGAGTAGATAATAATTTATTCCACTACCTTAGGGGGATAGATGGACTTAAATATATCAAGGAGACCACAAATTAAGAGTGGAGTTGAAATATTTTTTAAAAAGAATTTTTTCATCGATAATACCACATTAGAATCCTCCATTGATGGAATTTGGATAACTATTGGTTTTCTATCTATATAATGTATAAATTAAAGCTCCTATTGGGGGTTTTACATAATATTTATCTTATCTTATATTCCACAATACATTTACTATTAGTTATATGTATTAAAATTTCAATATGTTTTAAAATACAAATACATTTATTATAGTAAATAAATTGTATTTAATGGATATCCATATGAATATCAAACTATTGTTTACTATAATAAATGTATATTGAGGTCACTCTATACTAAATGGTGTAGCTATTTTTCTATATCCATGATTTTGAGAAGCTAAAGGATTATGAATATTGATTCATAATCATCTTCTTATCATAAAATTTGGTTTTAATTAACATAAATTTCTTTTTTCTAGACAGTTTTAACACCGCATTATATTAGAAGAACATTTTGTTCTGTAGTGTATAAAATAGGTAACCACACTGCTTAAGCAAATCGAAAAATATTATAATTTAAATATGAAAATTATAACCTAGATATTAAATTAGAGGGTATGAAGAATATTAACTGTGTAATGAAATATTTTAATTTACAAATATAAAGGAAGAAATAAATACAAATTATTTATTAATGTCTCTAAAATAAGTACACAATTTTCAATAAATATATTTTATGCTTATGAAATATGTTTAATTCAAAAATATTTTTTACTAATTTTTGGGAAAAAATATTATTATTTCATAGTACATATTTAAATTTAATTTAATAAATATATTATGATTTTTAAATCATTATATTTATAATATCATAGTTTTAAATGTTTATATGTGTCTAAAAAGAGTTATTTTCTAGTTAATACAGAAAATAAAAATATTACATAAAACTGTATTTCTTTCAACCATTTAAAAACATCCATTTTATTTTATATTTATTTAAAAGTAAAATTATAGATATTATAATATTAATTGTAAATTTATGTTCATTTTAATCAATTTATTAATTGAATTTATATTAAAAAAATACAAATAGGAAATTTAAATAATAGAATTATTTTTTCAAGATGGGGTTTTTATCACGTTTTTCACAAATATATTGAAATAATTTTCATCCATTTATATATATTAAAATTTAAAAAATGTATAAACCATTTTTAATTATGAGGATCATATTTATTAAAAAGTCCCCTTATATATTTTTAGCATTATGATAGTAACCACTGTAAAATTTATCTCTTTAATTCAGGGTAAATTGAGTCAATCATGGTTAAACATAAGTGAAAAGGCCATAATATTTCATATTAAATTCCAATAGATTAATTTAATGCCAAAATAATAATCATTTTATATACATATTATGGTTTATGGATCAGATTTCCTAGAAAATCACCTGTATAATATTTAAAAAAATAATGTTATAAAATGTCACTTTCATTGTTTTAAATATCTATTATGTGTCCAAATAGTGACTAAAGAATTATATAAACATAAAAATGTAAATATTTTGAATAATGAAATTATTATCTTGGTATTCATTTTTTAATGTTTTTTATAAATTATAAAATTATCTTTATTAAATGTGCAACACAAATACAATATTTTATTAATTAAGTGAAAAAAAATATAAATAAATTTTTAAAAGTGATATATTTTGCATATGTTAATGAATACAATGAATTCAATAGGATTATATAACATTCTATATAAATGTTAAAGCATTATATATTAATTCCTCATTTTTCATGATATATTTAAATTCATGTTTAATGAATACTCTCAAAATTGTCCTTAATAGTGTTTTATCAAAATAATATTTCATTATATTATATAAAATTTTATAAAACCAATATTTGAAAATATGAATGAACTGTGGATTAAAACACAACCCATTTACCATTTTTATGTATCTTTTCTTTGTATAGTAAAATTATTAACCCTTATTTATAAAATACTAGATACGATGGTTATGGTTAAATATAATGAACGAATGGAATAATATACAAGTAAATGATTAAAATGATAAAACAAATTTTATAATTTAATTAGATTATGTTAACTAAACTATATAAAATTTTTATTCAATTTTATGACCATTATTAAGAATTTTAATCATTTATTTTCTAAATATATATTAAATGTTTATGAATCATCTAATGTTCCTCTAACCTCAATTATAAAACTCAACCTCATTCCTCGCTAATTCACATGACATTGAGTGTTCTAAATTGATAGTAATCTTATAAAATATAACATCAAATTACATAGATGCATTCCAGTAGTACTAGATTCCTCTAAATACAAACTCTAGAGTACTTAGTAGAAGATCCAATGTAATCATTACAATGAATATGTAATTAATATAACCAATAACATTATTTATTACTTCATATTCTGTATATTCTCAATATATGATATTTATAATCATGTTGAATTATAATATCCTCAATATAATTGAAAATTATCAGGATTTTTATCCACCATGACCACCACTCATTCCCATCAAACAGGAAGTGAAACTATCTCTCCTACACACAAATGGCTTATTGTCTCCATGTACCAATTGAATTCATTTTTTATTAACATATTTAATGGATGGTAATATTGATGGGTTTTTTTATATTTAATATTTATAATATAAATATAGTAGGAGAATTATGATATCATTCATATATTTTTACCTTATAAATAGTTTGGGAATGATAACATCCTTTATGTGTACATGTGGACTACCGCCTTTACAAAGCAATGTGATTTATATTTTTCTCTATTATACAAGGAATATAATAAGGATAATCATGATTAAGATGTATGATATAAATGATATAATTGTGATTATTTTAACCCTTATTTACTTTCATCTGTTGAAGAATGAAAATAGTGTTAGTGTGTACGAATAGACTATTGCTTACATGAATGGTGTAATTCATTTTCCTATATCATACTTTCATGGATTACTATAAATACATATATAATGAATATATATGATATTCATATAATTATTAAAATTATATATATTATGGATACATAGTCAAGGTATATGCATCAAAAATACCATACCCAAACATAAATGAAAAATGATGAAACTTTAACCTATTAAAATCCTTCTTATAAATAATTCGTAATATTTAGGTGTTAAAATATTATAATTAAATAATTTATGCTAATATAAATATTTTTATGGTTATTTATGAGATATATATCAAATATATTATTATTATAAAATATATTCAAACATGTACAATGGAAATCAAACCTCATATAAGGATTTCCCATCTCACTTTTACATCTTTGAGATATAATCAAAATTCACAAATTATTTCTTTATGTGTTGTCCAAAATTACATTATAAATAACTTTTATCAAAGATATATTTCAATTATTGGTATTTAATGTTTCATTTAATGTTATTTCTTTTAGGGGACATATGATTCCAATTTTACTAATGTAATGAGGGTTTATTTCACAATCTCTTCATTATTCCAGACTATTAAAGTATAAGTATGTTATAGGGATTATTTATATTCCATATACATGGTTTCATAAAAAGAATAAATATTTTTAAAAAAATACTATGATTTTTAGATTAAATATTAAGCATTATTGAATTATATAAAATTTTTTAATATAATCTTTCTATTATTTTCTGCACAATATTTCTTTTTAATGTTCTTAAAAAGCGTGCTAGGGATTATTTTGAAAATATATCATGTGAAAAAATTTTGTCACCTTTATGAATAATATATACATTAAACGATAACATAAAATATCAATATATTTTCACATAATTTTTTTCATTTGTTTACCTTTTTAAAATTATGTGATTTGTAGGGAAAAGGTTATTTTACTTGAGAATTTTTCAATGATATTTTTACTATATTTTCATCTACGTAATGGTCTAAGATTTAATAATAATATTTCTTATAATTATTCACCTATGATTCCATATAACGTATTTGTATGGAATGATTATATTCAATTTTATGTAGGATGAACTATTTTTTCACCATTAACCATTTTACTTTAGATTGGTTGTGACTATTGATTTGGGAAATAATTAAAATTTCATATGTTAGATTTTCAATGTGAAAGTTTATATTGATTACTTTTCACCCATTTTATAAAAATAATGTGTAATATATAATATGTGATGGGTGGTTCACAAAATTATATTTCTCCTTGATTCATCTGTAGGCCATATAAGACAAATTAGTTGGCAAAATTAAATTTTTTAACCATATATTTAAACAACATTATAAAATTTCATGAAACTATGTATATTATTTCCAACATTATACATCCCTAACTAGGATATTATTTATTTATTTCAATTTTATAAATATATTAGTTATAATATCCAACGATAAGTTTATAGATCATGTTATTATTAATCTTGTTTCATTTTATTGTAGTTTATTCCTATCATATTATTCTAAAGTAATTTTTTAAATAAATATTGTTTCTATTATTATACATGAAATTTTGATTATGTATATTTCTTCTTGGTATATTCTATTTTATGCATACTCTTACTGATCATCTGAGATCACCTCTTTATTATGTTTTATTTTCTACGGGATACTAAAATGTGGATTGTGATTGTTATGCATGGATATTATAAGATGATGAAAGGTGTTATCATAGAAAATACTTGTTCATCTTATGTTTTAAATTGTAATGTGAATTTCTATAACCATAAATTCTATGAAGACTATTAATCTGTTCATTCCATTGGGAATTGGTTATTATATTAGTTCCAATGTATCAAATTATCCAGAAGCATTAGGCTACTAGGTTCAATTCCTTTAATGTAACACACGAGACTTTTATGAGAAATATTTTAGTTTTCATAAATCATAAAAGAAATCTTTCACTACACTGAACACTAGCATGACTTGCTTGACATGCAATCACGACCTTCCTCGATAGCTTGCGTCGTACGTAATACCGAGTTTCACTAAACAATGATATGCTATTAAAATATTATTAAAACTAGCTCTTATGAATATTTAAAACCAATTTTTGAAATTTTATAAATTTTATTTTTCAAAATGGACTTCAGTTTTGGATTTGGAATATCGAAATTAGCCTAGGGTGACATTTTGGTATTTTTCTGAAAACTTTCAATTTATGAGGAATAGTGAAACCACTAAGTGGTTGTTAAAAAAACTGAATTTTTCATAAAACATAATTTTACCGCTTCTGTGAGTGGAATTTCAAAAATCCGAGAGACACGGTTGATGTCAGTAAGTAAAATGTGGTTCAATGAGATGAAAATAATTTTTGGTGAATAGTAACTTTTTACATTTATTTACCACGGTTAAAAGTAAATAGGGTAATTAAGGGTAAAAATGATATTATTATTACCCTAAAAATGTACTAATTCTATTGGATAAGTTTAATTCGACCAAAAACAAACATCGGAATAAAATATGACAATTTAGGACAACTTGGATTAGATTAAGACATTTATTATTAATTTATTTAGAGATGGGTTAAAATAGTTAAAATCAAAGTATAATAAGTAAATAATTTTTAATATAAGGTTATACATAATACAAATTCGACAATGAGTATTCATTAGGAAGATAAAAATACTTCCTACTTAATGGTATTTTATTTGTAAATTTTAGACATTAAATAATTTAATTTATTTATGACACACATATGATGCAGTAATTATCTTATTAATGAAATATTGACATAATTGATGTTATAAATACCAAAATAAATGTAATTTGAGACTTTTTATGAATTCCAATAATTTTCTAGGTTAATATGACATGTTAGTATTGATTTAATTAACTTTTTTCGAACTAATAATTTTTTATGATTTTTAAAAAAATCAATTATTAAATACTGTCAAAATTGACATAAAATAGTTTTTAAAACAAATATTATATTATTAATTGTTATTTTATTCCTAAAAATCTAATGTTCAGCTAAATGACTTAGCTAAGGTTATATATATTAATAATAAACAACTTGGGGTTCGTTTGGCTGCTTATCGTAAGTTTATTAACCTTATAGTATAAGAACACAAGAAGAGGTGCATCAAAGAAGAGGTAATGTCTGTTACCTATTCTTTCAACTTTATTTCTTCTTCAACTTCATCTTCTTAGGTTGTTTAATTATTAAGTAATAACATTAGTATCACTCATATACTAATATGTTATTATAAGTATGAAACAACCCTATTTCACCATCTATCCATCCTACGGAAAATGATATCACCACACGTGCATACATATGGAATAATGTCTACATGTCGTGGAGTCCCGGTTGTCCATGGAAGGGGCCACAAGATCACCACTGGCGGCGGCGTGCGGCGGCCTATGTAGGTGGCGTGGCGGCGAGGTCCAGAGTAGCGGTGCAGGACTTCATATGGGAGGCATCAACAAGAGGTGCTTAGTGTGGAGGTAGGACAAAGCGGGGTTTCAGCACAATGCAACAGGTTGATGTAGAGATCGGAGGGGCCAATGCGGTGTGGTGGTGTCTAGAGGAGGAGCTGATTAGGTGGTCAGCGCAACATTGTGCTCCAAGTGGGTTGTTCGGAGGCAGAGCCAATAAAGATCTGGATGGCAGCGTCAGGAAGATCTGGCTTGTGCCAGTTTGAAGGGGGAGTAGCGGCTTTGGCATGTCACGCTCTGCTGGAAGGAGGATCCCAAGGCACTAACCTCGGGGTGGGAGCTGCGAACAAGGACCAGCGGTATCCGGGTCCTGCTGGTGCGGCGCGCGAATAAAGACTGGCTGCATGGCTTGTCTTTTGGGAGGGACCTAACCCAATGGTTCCAGTGGCGTTTAGACGGGCCGCGTCCAATGGGGCGGAGTGAGCTGGACTGGACCCACAGCAGGACCGCAGGCCGGTGGTCTAGACTTGGTCAGCAGGGGTGGACCGGCCCAGTTGGGGCCAATGTGTTCTAAGGGACGCAACTCCTAAACAGCACGTTCGTATGACACACTATCTATGTTCATGGGTTCGTCTATTCCAGAATTAATTTTTGAAATGGGTTTTTGGGTTTTTGGGTTCTACGCCCGAAGGCGGGTGACATGAAACATTTTAGATTAATAATAATAAATTATTATTAAAGCTTGCAATGTAAGTACCTCATGAAACAGACATTCATTTGATGCACCATAAGTGGCTGCATGATTTTAGTTCTTGTGTGGTCTTTTTGAAGTGCCCCTTTTAGTGTTCGGGCTGAAGATTGGGTGCGGGCCCCATAGGGCCTAGTTTGTACATTTTACGATGATATGTCTCTTATTCACCCGACATCCATTTGGAGTGTTTGAACAATCGTTTCTGTGTGTTTTTCTACGGGGTTTTCAACGATGCAATCTTCCAGCCTAAAATTGGGGACGGGGCGTGGGCCCCATGTTGTGGCTTCCAGGGTTATGCTGCGTTTTTGCGAGTAATGCTTCATAAGTTCATTCGGGACAAATGAACAGCCTACTTTGCATGTTTTTTTGTGTAGATCATGATTGTGTCTTTATTATAGGCTAGGGGGTTCTCAATGTAGCGCTGATGTGGGTTGCTCGTGTTAGCAACGTTTGACCAGTAGTGGTTGAATGTAATCCCTTTGTTAATTCCTATGAGGGTTTGTGTGGAATTATTACATTAGTATAGGTTTGTGATCCCCTTGATAGGATGAATTTCTGTTAGAGTTGTGGCATCCCTCCAGTGAGTTCGAAGCAGGATCTTCTAGCTTCACTTTACTAGATCAGGTTCTTAATATCGTTGTGATCTCTTATCCATGGGTGGCGATCCCCAATCTAGAAGGTTAATCCCCATGTATTTGTGGCATCATCGGGAATATGATCCCCTACATTGTGGGCCATGTATAGTAGGATTGTTTAATCATTGGTTATACGATTCCCTACTCATCATGTGATTTATTGTAGGGTTGGATCATCTTTGGTTATATGATCCCCTATATAGCTTATAGTTTTGGTAGGGTTGGTGCATTTTTGTTTTGATCCCATACATCGCGATTTATACCAGATAGGGTTTCAGTATCATCGTGACCACATTTACACGAGCGATTATCCTCTATCTGATTGGCGTGATCTGTGGTGCACCAAATCGGGTAGTGGTATCCACCGACGGATTCATGGAGTGATCCCCTGTCTGTGAGATCTACAAGTTATCAGAGTGGGTTTATGGTATCCCCAAGCGAACCCTATGAGTGATCCCCAATCCGAGGAGTTTGGTATTTACATTGTTTCAGAACACGGTTCTTAGTAGTGATATTCGAGGAGCATATATCTCTCAGACGAGTGTCATCTTGGATGACAGAGCATGTGGAGTGTGTTCTCCTAGTTATGTACCTGCCGCAGGTTATGAGGTCGGGACCTCATAAGGCGTGGTGCATGTTTGAGTATATTGGGTTTCTCATGGTATACGTATGGGAATATACCTTAGTGGATGTTCATGGTGTATGTATGGGAATACACCCGAACTGAGTTGACTAATCATGTTTAGCTGAGGATGGTCTCGAGATGGAGTTTCTCTCTCGTTTGGGTACCCTCTGGCTGGGAAGAGCTGACTATTGCCTTAAATATTCTCCCTTTCATTTTAGGGTTTTGGGGTTGTTACTGGATATTTTATATACTCACCCCAGCATGGGCTTTGTTACACATGTTTGTGTCTTGTGCAGACCACATGCCTTTCGATGGTGTTCCAGGAGGACCCAAAGCAGGCGGTGCTTAGTGAGTGAGACTGACTGTGGTGCTTACTAGAGCTATGCCGAGGATGTTACCAGCGGGTTCATTTGTCAGTGTTTCCCACGTTATGAGTAGTTTATATTCTTTTGTGGTTTTTATTTGGTGGGCCCTATTTTCCCCTTTTTTACTTTTTCTATAATGTGGTTGTACATTTGATGAATGCATGATTTTCTTTCCAGTTTTTATATATATATCAGCATTGTGTCATGGAGGTGTATGTGGGTGTGTGTGTGTGTGTAGGTACCGTAGGCTAATGCCTCCCATGTGTGTGATCACATACTCGGTGATGGTCGCCATCCCCTAACCTATTGGAGGCGGTCTTGGGGAGTTGTAGCTCGAGCCCTGTTGGGTCGGGTCATGATATAGTGGTATCAGAGGAGGTTCCACCTTTGGGATCTTAGAGCATAGTTGGTCTAGCTGTGAGCATGGTTGAGTTTGCATAGCGGCAGTGTTAGGATGATTCTAGTTTGACTTTTATGCCTAGAACTCCAGTGTTGGTGTGGCGACTGATGTATCCATTCACAAGGACTTTGACAACCTGCCTTTCGACTCGGGACATTCGTACACAGGTCGCAGGGAAGTAAACTTACATGAATCTTATAGGACTGCTTTTGGTTTTTTCATTCCTTTTCCTTTTTGAGTCAGCTCTCCAAGTATACTTGTTGATCATGATGCGTCTTGATTGTGTTTCATGATGCCTCGATGAAAACAGCCAGAAAGGGTTCCTCATCGAGATTGTAGTGACAATGCACCCCATGTAGAGGTTGTAGACAAGGGTGCATGTTCTGAGGATGGACCTCCAGGTGGTCCAGCAGTTGATCCACCACCTGTTGAGAAGTTGGTTGTGTCAGTAGTGCAAGATGATGTTGCGTGTAGGATGACTGTGCTGCACGAGTTCCAGAGGCAGCAGCCTCTGAGGTTCCGGGGTGATCCAGACCCTCAGGCAGCTGATCCCTGGCTCAATGTAGTCACCTGAGTTTTCCTCCTTGTAAGGACACCTCCATATCATATGGCAGTCCTAGCGGTGAGCCTTCTGCATTGTTCGACCAAGCGATGGTGGAACCTAGTGATGCTGACCCATGACGAGGAGAGGATCATGTGGGTAGAGTTTGAGTTGATCTTCAGGGATGTGTTCTATCCAATGATGATGAGGTCAGTGCGGATTCAGGAGCTTCTGCAACATTGATAGGAGGTCATGATTGTGTCGAAGTACTCAGCGATGGTTACATACCTTTCACGCTACCCCCTTGATATGGTTCGAGACCCATTATTTAGGGCACAGACCTTCGAGCAGGGCCTATGCAGAGACATCCGAGTAGGTGTGGTTTCCTTATGTCTGTCCACCTATGATGGAATGGTGGATAGAGCCTTGGTGGTGGGGAGATTTCTGGTAGAGCAGATTCATCCCGTCATTGTTGGGAATCTGGTAGCTTTGACATTGATAGCTAGTATCATCGGCAGACACAGGGGTCTGGGTGTAGCCGACATTTCAGGAAGTGGCTCTGTGATGGAGGATCTAAGGCTCACGGCTCACAGGGCTCGCAGGCCAATTTTGGTCAGCCGTAGGAGAGGTGATGTTATGCTTATGATGTTCGGGTATATCTTTCTAGAGATCGTCCAACACTTCGTAATGATGAGAGGGAGCCGGTCAATATGCTTTCTAGGAAGCGTAAACTTTTCAATTTGTAATTTCCATAGGGAAGCAGACATGGCGATGGAGCTGGTGTAGTAGTGGGAGGTGGTAAGCGGTATTACATGCCATCACCACCACCGCAAGAGAGCTCAGGGAGCTGGAGGGCAAGGGAGAGGACATGTGCATTCCCTAGAGGTTGTTGACCCAGAGGCTCCGTGGATGCATAGAGATACACATAGTGTACTCTCTACTTTCTATAGTAGTTTTGATAGACACTGTTTAGTGGTAAGCTTCAATTTCCGTTGGCTGCCCGAGTTTTCTTCAGGGCGTTGGTGAGTCCCTATGTGGGTGTTTTTGGTGTGCTTAGAATGCATGATGTAGAGGGATCCTTCCCCCACCGAGACGCATTTTTGTGACATGATCAAAATAGTGCGGGAATGTCAGTGCTGCCCAATGCAGATAGTGTTGAGGTGAGGTGGATCAGTCCCTCTAACTTATGTGTTCGGGCAGAGGTGTTTGTTGGTGAAGTTGCTGGCATGGGAGACCCATTTGAGATTCCAGTTTCATTACATGGTCTTATGGATTTTTGGGGATGAAAAGATCTATGGTGGAGAGAATGTATCGACTTGATTTTTGGCCCTCTCTGACTTTGGAATATTTATTGAATAATTCCTAAGGTAGGCACGAAGACGGCTTGCGATTTCAAGGCCCGGTGTGCCCGAAATTAATTTTATAAAAATATTCAGTAAATTTATACCTTTCGTAATGATAGAATAAGTTATCTCTTAAATGGTATCGTGGAACAGAAATCCAATTTCATGGTTCTGTCTGGAGCGTGCTGTTTACCTTATGCGGGGTGTCAATGTTGTAGGCGCGGGTTTGCTGTGAGAGATGTTACCCAGGGGAAAAATCGTCATTTTGAAATAATGACTTAGTGATTTTTATCACTGGAATTATTTTCAAATAACATCCGAATGATGTCTCGGAATGGAAATAAGAGACTCCCATTGATTTTGAAAAGTGGTTTTTTTCCTAGGCATGATATAAAATTGGCGGGTGTGGAGGTTTCAGAATCTGCGCCCGTCAGCAAAGTCTCACAGATATTATAGTTTCAACTTAAGCGTGGATTTAAATGGAGAACCCATTTTCCCTGCTCTCTCTCTCTCTCTATCTCTCGAACGTTCTTCAGCGTTCTTCACTGTTCTTTAACAGATTGAGGAGAGAACTCCAGAAGATTGATGTGGGATCGTAGCAGGTGTGTCGCCAACGATGAACGACCAAATTGTGGTAGGCTTTCTGTTGATTTTTATTTACTCCTTTGTCAATTTCTTGAGTTTTCGACAAATTCATCTTTTAAATTCTATAATTTTAGAATTATTTCATCGGCCAAATGAACATGGCCATCATACGAGCCCCATTATAAATCTCATTCTTGACTGTTCTTCACCTGTTCGTCACGGTTTGACCCTGTAATTATTCAGCACCAGAAAACCTCGACGAATAATCGAGTGGAGGCTGGTTGTGTGAGACGCTCATCGCAAGGATTTTTAATAAGCCCCTGGATTCGATTGTGGGCAGCGTGAGGAGTCCCGGTAGTCCATGGAAAGGGGCCACCGGTGGCTGCGTGCATCGGCCATGGTAGGTATCACGAAAGCGAGGTCCAGAGCAGTAGCGCTGGAATTTGGATGGGTGGCGTCGACCAGAGGTGCTCGACATAGAGGAAGGATGAAGAAGGTCTCCGGCATAGTTCAACAGGTCAAGGCGGAGCTCGGAGGGGCCATTGCGGTGTGGCAGCATCCAGAGGAGGATCCGAGCAGGTGGTCAGGGCAACATCGAGCACCTGAAGGGCCGTTCGGAGGCGAAGCCGGCAGAGATGCAGATGGTGGCATCGAGTAGAGCTGGCCGGTGCTAGTATGAAGGAGTGATCAGAAGCTTTCGCCTATCGCACATAGCCGGGAGGTGGAGATCGAGGCGCTGACCTCGGGGTGGGTGCCACAGAAAAGGACATGCGGTATGCGGGTCCTATTGGGGTGGCGCACGTACAAAGAAAGGCTGCTTGGATGGTCTGTTTGGAGGAACTGATCCCGAGGGGTCTGGTGGTGCTTGGATGGGAAAAAGCTAGTGGGCTGCAGTGAGCTGGATCAGACCTGTGGTAAGACCGCGGGCTGGCAGTCCGGACCGTGTGGGTCAGGGTGGACCGTCCCGGTTAAGGCCCTTCTATTCTAAGGGACACAACTCCTAAACGGCGCATCTGTTTGATGAGTTGCCTAGGACCATGGGTTCTTCTCTTTGGGATGGCCTTTTTCAAATGGGTCTCATTGTGTTTGGGTTCTATGCCCGAGGACGGGTTACCTGAAATGCATTAGATTAAAAATAATAAATTATTATTAAAGCTTGTAACGTACATACATTGAGAACCGGACGTACATTTGACGCGTCGTCAGCGGCAGCATGATACTATTTCTCATGTGGAATGTTTCAGATGCTCTTTTTATTGTTTGGGCTAAGGACAGGGTGCAAGCCCCATAGGGCCAGGTTTTCACGTTTAATGATGAACTGTCTCATTTTCACCCAACGTCCGTTTGGAGTGATTGAGCACTCATTTTTGTGTGTTTCTCCAACGAGTTTTTAATGGTACATTTTTCTCGACTAAATATGGGGCTGGGGAATGGGCCCCATGAGTTGACATCCAGGAATATGCTGCATTATTGAGACTAATGCTTCATAAGTCCCTTCGAGGCAAATGAATAGCCTACTTTGAGTGTTTTTCTGCATAGATCATGATGGTGTCCTCGGTATAGGCCTAAGAGGTGCAAAATGTAGAGATGATGCGGGTCACCCGGGATAGCGATGTTTGGACCAGTAGTGGATGAGTGTACTCCCTTGGTTTGTTCCTATGAGGCTTTGTGTGGGATTACTACCTCAGTATAGGTTTGTTATCCCCTCGATAGGGTGAATTTTTGTTTGAGTTGTGGCATCCCTTCGGTGGGTTCGGAGCGGGATCCTCTAGCTTCGCTTCCCTAGATCGGGTTCTAAGTAACGCTTTGATCGCTTATCCATGGCTGGTGATCCCCTGTCTATAAGGATAACCTCCAAGGATTTGAGGCATCATCGAGAATATGATCCCCAGTGTAGTGGGCCATGCATAGTAGGGTTGTGGCATTGTTGTTTATATGATCCCCTACGCAGCATATGGATTATAGTAGGGTTTCAACATCTTTGGTTATACGATCCCCTATATAGAATATGTTTTATCTAGGGTTGGTGCATCTTCGGTTCGACCCCCTACATTGAATGTAATTTTAGATAGGGTTCTGGTATCGTCGTGACCACCTTTAGGGGGAAAAAATCCTCTATCTGAGTGATGTGATCTGTGGAGCACTAGATCGGGTTGTGGTACCCCCCATCAGATCCTGGGAGTGATCCCCTATCTGTGAGATCTACGAGTTACCAGAGTGGGTTTTTGGTATCCCCTATCGGACTATAGGAGTGATCCCCTATCAATAGAGTTTGGTATTTCCGCTATTTCAGCGTGATATTCACAGTGACGATATTCGATTATCATATATCTCTCGGACAAGTGTCATCTGGGATGATAGAGCATGTGGAGTGTGTTCACCTAGTTATGTACCTTTCATAGGTTCTGAGGTCGAGTCCTCATGAGGCTTGGTGCATGTTTGAGTATATCTGGTTTCTCATGGTATATGTATGGGCATATAATTGATCCGATGTTCATGGTGTATGTATGGTCATACACCTGAGATGAGATGACAAGTCGTGTTTAGCTGAGGCTGGGATCTGGGGTCCCTAATGAGTATTTTATATACTCACCCCTACACAGGTTTTCCCACACATGCTTATGTTGTCACGAACCAACCTGGGTCGACCCCGAACCGGTCACCCGATTCGGTCCGCGGCATGGCCCGAGAGGCGTTCTCGATCCTCCCGGGCCAGCGAAAAGAGCCAGAGAATCACAGAGTACACATGGGAACGATTTCGCCAAATAAAAATTTACTAAGAAGCGGAAATAAATACAAAACAACAAAATGAATAAAGAAAGAGCAACCAACACCACTACTAACCTGACCACGATCCAAACTCCAGGTGACCCCATGGGTCACTCCCCAATACCACAACCAACATCACTCAAGGCGAACAACTGAATCTGGAACCTGCAACATAACTAAAAACAAGAAAAACCCTATAGGCGTGAGTATTAAAACTCATTAGGTAAGCCCGACTAATTATATCCCAATGCACATACCAATAAATAAAGAATTTATCAATTCCAGGTTTGAACTAAATTATATAAAATATGTTTTCCACACACTTTCATTTCTAAAACAAGTAACAGTCGATTTCCCTTTTTAATTTAGAACATGTTTAATGTTGAAAGAACAGGTGGATTGCATTTTCAAAACATTTTACGAGCAATTTAGAAATCCAAACATTAGTTGTTAGTCAAAATGAGAATCACACACAACACACACTAAGGGAAATGGTAATGTGGAACACAAGGGTCAGCAACCGAACTCGACCTCTCAATCGCCCACCACACACAAATAAACACTAAATGAAACATGGGTCGAACCTATGAGATCGTGAACAATCCAGAACGTACTATACATGTGACTCATCCTGGAGGCATGCCATAACTCGATGATGTCATAACGCCCATAATACTACCCGGCATAGCCTTGCATGGCCTAACTGAGGGCCCCAATCCCCATAGTATCAATAACTCAGTATTCCCCTACTATGGGGCCACTGGCCAGTGCGTGGTCTAAACTAGTGAAGCAATCGTTCTCAGAAAATTCACTCAATATGCCAGGTCTCCATTTCAACAAAAGAAATAAAAAGGGGGTGCATCTACAATGTAAATAAATTAGTCACGATGTACAAACATCACATACAGCTCACGCAAACAACGCACACCAAAGATCACCCCCGAGTGGGATTTCCAAGATAATCCATTTCATTAAAGTGCTAAACGGGCCTTCACCAATTTTAAAGTAAAACCTCATTTCTCAAAAAGCTCAAAACACTTGTTCAGAAGAAATTATTTATCATTAAAACTAGAAGCACATTTTAAGTTCTGTGAATTATGTTTAAAGTCGAAACTTGCATTCTTTCAAAACTGGGTGTCCGCCCGTCAAGAAAATGTCACAAGGGTTCGGTATAAAATAAACAACTCTTTTCACACTAAATAATAATTTAAAGTTTTATATCCTAATATTATTTCTAATTCATTAAAAATTAATAAATCAATAAGAAAGTAATAAATTCTAAATCTAAAGGTATGTGCAATGGGGGACCTACCTCGTCTCGCTATCCAAACACAAGGGCGCGGCATGCCTCGCATGGGCGCGCAAGGACACACTAGTTGATGATCGCATGATCGTGTAAAAACATTGTCAACGCGCTGCAACTGCAAAGATAACTAAAATACATAAACACAGACTCAACACAATCCAAACAAACAAACAACACCAAATAACACTCTCCACCTACTTTAGAAACAAAACTCGCATCATTTTTAATAATTTATAAACCACTTTAAAATTTGAAAAACAACTCCAAAGAGAAACTCACGGCTTTTCACACCCAACACCTATTCAAAACCCCTATTTATAAAAAAAAATTCACTCACAACACACCATATAAGAATGCGCACCACTTCTACAGTTATGGTAATAAATCACACAGCTTAATAAAAAAAATACTCCATATGTCACAAATGCATATTTTTTATCCAAGCGCACCTCAATATATTTCTAAAGAAAAATCCACACCACATATAATATTTAATAAACTATCTAGATGTTTATAAAATTATTTTCAAATAAATTCTCAAGGCACCAATTAATTGTCAATAACAAGGAAAAATACATGAAACAAGTGAATTTTAAATCAAAGATATTTGATGAAGGGGAAACCAACCTCAACCGATGAAAACACCCCGAAAATGGTGAGAAACGTCATTCGCACCTCAACCGCACTAGCGAGAAACCTAATTAACCCTAGACATCAACAACAGACAATCAATCTTTGGAATTAAACCCTAGACATATTGAAGTAATAACATCTAGGGTTTGGTAGAACTGAAAACAATAAATGTAGAAACAATTACCAAAGGAAAAAAAAGATAAAAAATCTTCGTAAGGGGTGTCGTGTGGCCGAAAGACCACCAGAGGGATAAGGCTGCCAGAAATTTTCCAGGAGAAGTGGTGTCGCCATAGGGGTCCCTCGGCTGGTGAAGCTCTTACGGCTAGGTGGGTGCGCAGGGGAGGCACCGCCTGGGGAGGGGGGGGGGGGGAGCGGGACGCCGTAGGAGGACGAGGCGGAGCGGGAACCGGCTGCGAAAGTGGGAAGTCGTGCGGGGGTGGCGAGCTGGTGTGGCGTAATGCACGCCGGAGCAGAGGTCGGAGGCCGCGCGGCGGCGGTCGGTGACGGCGGGGCTAGGATGGGGACACCGGAGTAGGGGAAGCGGCGCCAGGATCGCCAAGGGAGAGAGGGCTGCGAGGCCGACGCACGCAGGGGCAAGGGGGCTCAGGCGCCGCATAGGAGGAAAAAGGGGAGGGGTTTTTGGGCGCCGCACAAGTGAAAAAAGGGGGGGATTCTAAGGTTAGGGTAATATAAATAAATAAAATAAATATTTAAATAATAATAATAATATTGATAAAACATAATAATATTAATATTAATAACAAAACTAATAAATATTAATAAAAATAATAATAAAGATTCATATTATTTTGTATCCATTTCATTTTAAATAATAATATCAACAATAGAATTAGAAAAGAAAAAGTTTCTTTCTCCATGACAATACTATTATTATTGTTGGTAAAAAAAATAAAAAAAATAATATTAATAATATTATTAACAACAAAATAGTACTAATATTAACTAAATGTTAATCCAAATAAAACTTTGTCCCACTTCATTTTTTTAAAGATTATAATACTTGGTCAACCGCGAAGTCTCCAGGACCGAACGCATGATCGCCGCTAGCGGTGCGGGGACCGCGCACCAGCCTGAGACTCGCCAAAAACATCAACCTTCGAAAAATTTAAAACTAGGGACCAACTAACCTCATCAAAATGACGTTGTACCAAGTAATTAATAAAAATAAAACAAAATGAATTGGTGTCTGCCGTCGGGGTGTGATAATTATCCCCACCACAGGCACTTTCTGCCCCCCAGAAAGCCACCAAGCCAACAGTTGACACAAGTAAAGTCCATGCCCAGACAAAACCAAAGGAAAACGTGATCCTCAGAGTAATTGTTCCCAACATACGTCACACCCAACCATATCAAGGAAAATCATTTCCCAGAATTGAGGGGAAAACATGAGAGGGTTCTCCCCACTACAAGAATTCACTAATACTAAAACCCTTGAAACTCGAACAACCCCCCCCCCCCCCAAGGGGAGGTGGGGGGTGACACGGGAACTCCCAAACAAAACCACATCCCACCTTCTCAATGCTAACAGAACAAATCCACCAAGACTTAAACGAGAAAACCTACTACAGAGAAACCCGGAAAACCCAGGTCCCAATACCCATCTTAACATCTCTACATTATCCAAACAACACCCTCGTCACAACTAGGAACCAGGAAACACCCAACATGAACCTACAACTTCTCCACCTACGTTGAGTGGGACCCCTGAGACATAAACGGAATACCAATACAAGGCCACCCGACATATCGGGGAACCATGACAATGAACTTTCTATAACAACACAGTTGGAACTAAGAATTCCGCAAACCAATTTAAAACACCCATCACATCCTACTCCCTTAGTACGAGCGAGACAACTCTTCCAATAAATCTCGGAACTCTCAGCACAGAACAAAAACCCCCAAAACTCACATCTCCAAATGATCACTAATGAAGTTAGGACCAACCCACACAATTCCAAATACCCTTTTTAAGTAAAACAAACAATTGTAGAGGTCACACTCAGAAGAACGCAAATACTATGATCACAAAAGAATGAGTTCATCACACTATTACCGCCAAAAAATGATCTTACAATAGCGGGAGAATAAGGACAAGGAAACCCTGAATGCCTCTATTCGAAGAAAAAGGATAAAGAACCAAACAAAGGTCTCACATGCCTCTGGCGCCCTGACTGTGCACGAGCTTCACCCCAAGACCTGAGGCTGGGGCTCTGATGGCAGAAGCATCTCATGCCTCATTGTTAGACACAAGCATCCCCCAATCAGGACTCCTTATTCGAACTACACTAATTTCAGAACCATTCCCATTGACCCGAATGGTTACACAATAGCAGGACTTCACAAGAATGAGACGAAATGGACTAGGATGCTCGAAACGACCACACTGATGGCACATTAGAGAATAGTCTGAAGAACCAGAAGTCGACACCAAAAAAAGGATTTCTTCAGAGGTAGGTTCCTCTCTTACACCCCGCTTGAGAAAAGGGGAACCGCTACGAATGAAGAAAGGAGCTGGATTTGGCCCAGCACTTTCCTCCAGATATAGACTCCTTAAAGCAGCCAACACAGGCCTTTACATTCTCTGATATGATCGATTGGATGAATGAGGACTTCAACACCTACCACGTCAACCCAAAATCCAACCATGATGAGACCTCAAACCTTCACTAGTCCAAAACTGGACCCTCAAACAAACCCGAGGAAGCACGAACTTGAACAACCTTGAGAGTTCCCAACAACCCGAAGACACTGTCTAATTCCACAAACCTCACAACTGGATCTAACGGGCATCAATCACCCTGATGAATAGGAAACACATGATAGGAACCAGAATTGGGAATGACTCATTAACAAATTTTGGAGTCTTTTCTGTGTGGCATATTCAGAACAACACATATGGCACAAAACCAAAACCCAGAATCAAGCCAAAACACAATCGAGATAAACACTCCATGCTGAGAAAACCGGCCCGGAAGTTAAATGAATATAAATACAATCAAAATCCTATTTTTAAAAATCACCATTTACATTTAAAACTTCAAAACTGCTTTATTCCCAAGACAATTTTTCAAAAACAAAAGATATTTTTTCACTGGTCATAAATTCATTTTTCATAGAAAAAATCAATTTCCAATACCCTTATATTCCAAAAACTCACCCATGGCATCCCATGAATCATCACATGTTTGTCCATCCATTTCTATCCACATCGTCCACGAAAAAGTTCCCCCATGCACTTTTCGTTCATACCCACACACATGCGATCCTCCATAAAGAATACCAAGGGTCACACCAAGCCACCCTTTACCAACTCCAAAAAAACATTAACTTTCAAACCAAAGATCCTTCAATTTATAAATCAACTTTACCAATTTTAAAAAAAATATAGATAAAACACTTTCATTTCAAGATCCACATTCATTTCAAAAAGCACACTTACACCAACCTGATCCAAAAAAAACACAATCCACAACAAAGCACCGAAATGAGGAACTAGCAGTCGCACTCAACCTGGTGACATGGTAGTGAGCCACGCCTAGGTAAGCAGCAACGACGAGGAGGAAATTAAACCGTGCACTCAGACTACACATTGGTCACTACTCCATGTGTGGTCCCGACGTGACACTGGCTCTCCTCCATTGTCATTCCCCAATCCAAAACAAAAGCAAAAGACTCAAATCCAAGACTACCCTGGTAACTCGAGAATCAGTGCGAGAAAGAGTTTGCGACGCTCTTCCCCCACTTACCACCCGAATCCCGACAGTCCTACTCTCCATCTACCAGACACCCCAAATAACAAGAACCTCCCATTGATAGCATTTTGTCACGAACCAACCTGGGTCGACCCTGAACCGGTCACCCGAGTCGGTCCGCGACATTGCCCGAGAGGCGTTCCCGATCCTCCTGGGCTGGAGACAAGTGCCAGGACATCACAGAGTACACATGGGAACAATTTCTCCCAATAAAAATTTACTACGAAGAAGAAATTAATATAGAACAAAAAAATGAATAAAGAAAGAGAAACCAACACCACTACTAACCTGAACACGATCCAAACTCTAGGTGACCCCATGGGTCACTCCCCAATACCACAACCAACATCGCTCAAGGAGAACAACTGAATCTGGAACCTACAACAGAACTAAAAACAAGAAAAACACTATAGGCGTGAGTATTAAAACTCAGTAGGTAGGCCCGACTAATTCTATCCCAATTCACATACCAATAAATAAAGAATTTATCAATTCCAGGTTTGAACTAAATTATATAAAATATGTTTTCCACACATTTTCATTTCTAAAACAAGTAACTGTCCATTGCCCTTTTTAATTTAGAAAAAGTTTAATGTTGAAATAACAGGTGCATTGCATTTTTAAAACATTTTACGAGCAATTTAGAAATCCATACTTTAGTTGTTAGTCAAAATGAGAATCTCACACAACAACCACTAAGGTAAATGGTAAAGTGGCACACAAGGTTCAGTAACTGAACTCGGCCTCTCAATTGCCCGCCACACACAAATAAACACTAAAAGAAACATGGGTCGAACCTAGGAGATCGTGAACAATCCAGAACGTAAAATACATGTGACTCATCCTGGAGGCATGCCATAACTCGATGACGTCATAACGCCCATAATACTACGCGGTATAGCCCTGCATGGCCTAACCGAGGGGCCCAATCCCCAAAGTAGCAATAAATCAGTATTCCCCTGCTAGGGGGCCCCTAGCCAGTGTGTGGTCTAAACTAGTGCAGCAATCGTTCTCAGAAAATTCACTCAATATGCCAGGTTCCCCTGTCAACAAAAGCAATAAAAAGGGGGTGCGTCTGTAATGTAAATAAATTAGTCACAATGAAAAAACATCACATACAGCTCACGCAATCAACGCACACCGATGATCACCCCCCGAGTGGGATTTCCAAGATAATCCATTTCATTAAAGTTCCAAACGGGCCTTCACCAATTTTAATGTAAAACCTCATTTCTCAAAAAGCTCAAAACACTTGTTCAGAAGAAATTATTTATCTTTAAAACTAGAAGCACATTTGAAGTTCCGTGAATTATGTTTAAAGTCCAAACTGGCATTCTTTAAAAACTTGGTGTCCGCCCGTCAAGAAAATGTCACAAGTGTTCAGTTAAAAAAAACATCTATTTTTACACTTAATAATAATTTAAAGTTTTATTATCTAATATTATATATAATTCATTAAAAATTAATAAAACAACAAGAAATTAATAAATTCTAAATCTAAATGTAAGTGCAATGGGGGACCTACCTCGACTCTCTGTCCAAACACAAGGGCACGGCATGCCTTGAATGGGCGTGCAAGGACACGCTAGTTGATGATCGCATGATCGTGTAAAATCATCGTCAACGCGCTGCAACTGCAAAGATAACCAAAATACATAAACACAGACTCAACACAATCCAAACAAACAAACAACACAAAATAACACTCTCGACCTACTTTCGAAACAAAACTCGCATCATTTGTAATATTTAATAAACCACTTTAAAATTTGAAAAACAACTCCAATGAGAAACTCACGGCTTTTCACACCCAACACCTATTCAAAACCCCTCTTTATAAAAAAAATTGCACTTGCAACACACCATATAAGAATGCGCACCACTTCTACAGTTATAGTAATAAATCACACATCTTAATAAAAAAAATACTCCACATGTCACAAATGCATTTTTTTTATCCAAGCGCACCTCAAAATATTTATAAAGTAAAATCCGCACCACATATAATATTTAATAAACTATCTATATGTTTATAAAATAATTTTTAAATAAATTCGCAAGGCACCAATTAAATGTCAATAACAAGGAAAGATACATGAAACAAGTGAATTTTAAATCAAAGAGACTTGATGAAGGGGAAACCAACCTCAACAGATGAAAACACCCCGAAAATGGTGAGAAACATCATTCGCACCTCAACCGCACTAGCGAGAAACCAAATTAACCCTAGACATCAACAACAGACAATCAATTTTTGGAATTAAACCCTAGAAATATTGAAGTACTAACACCTAGGGTTTGGTAGAACCGAAAACCATAAATGTAGAAACAATTAACAAATAATGAAAAAGATAAAACATCTTCAGAAGGGGTGTTGTGTGGCCGAAAGACCACAAGAGGGAGAGGGCTGCCAGAAATTTTCCAGGAGAAGTGGTGTCGCCATAGGGGGGCCTCAGCTGGTGAAGCTCGTATGGCTTGGGGGGTACGCAGGGGAGGCGCCTCCTGGGGCGGGGGGGGGGGGACGCTGTAGGAGGCCGAGGCGGAGCGGGAGCCGGCTACGGGAGTGGGAAGTCGCGCGGGGGCGGTGAGCCGGTGCGGCGTACTGCGCGCTAGAGCAGAGGTCAGAGGCTGCGCGGCCGCGTGACGGCGGTCGGTGACGATGGGGATGGGATGGGGACACCAGAGCAGGGAAGCGGCGCAAGGATTGCCGAGGGAGAGAGGGTTGCGAGGCTGATGCACGCAGGGGCAAGGGGGCTCAGGTGCCACATAGGAGGAAAAAGGGGAGGGCGTTTCGGGCACCGCACATGAGAAAAAACGGGGGGATTCTGGGTTTAAGGTATTATAAATAAAATAAATAAATAAATAATAATAATAATAATAATATTGATAAAACATAATAATATTAATATTAATAACAAAACTAATAAATATTAATTAAAAAATAATAATGATTGTTATTATTTTTTATCCATTTCATTTTAAATAATAATATCAACAATAGAATTAGAAAAGAAAAAGTTTCTTTCTCCATGACAATACTATTATTATTGTTGGTAAAAAAAATAATAATATTATTATTATTATTATTATTAATATTAATAACAAAAAAATAGTACTAATATTAACTAAATGTTAATCCGAAAAAAACATTGTCCCACTTCATTTTTTTAAAGATTATAATACTTGGTCAATAGCGAAGTCTCCAGGACCGAACGCACGATCGCCGCTAGCGGTGCAGGGACCGCTCACCAGCCCGAGACCCGCCAAAAACATCAAACTTCGAAAAATTTAAAACCAGGGACCAACTAACCTCTTCAAAATGACATTGTACCAAGTAATTAATAAAAATAAAACAAAATGAATTGGTGTCTGCCGTCGGGGTGTGACATGTGTCTTGTGAAGGCCATAATCCTTTCGACGGTGTTCCAGGAGGACCCGGAGTAGGCGGAGCATAGTGAGAGAGTCTAACCAAGGTGTTTACCAGGGATGTGTTGAGGAGCTTACCAGTGGGTGCATTTAGCAGCGTTTCCCTCCTTCTGAGCAGGTTGGAATCTTTTGTAGTTTTCTTATTGTGGTCCCTATATTTATCTTTTTTACTTTTGTGCTACTACAGTTTTGGATTAGATGTATGCATTATTTTCTTTCCTGTTTTAATATATAACTCTAAATTGTTTCATGTAGGTGTATTTGGGTGAGTGTGTATAGGTACCATTGTCTAATGCCACCCATGTGTGTGATAGCCTACTCGACACTGGCCTCTAGCCCCTGGCCTATTGGAGCCGTTCTTCTGGAGTCACGGCTTGAGCCGCATTGGATCAGGTCGTGACACATTCAAATTTTATTCATGTACTGAAACACAGTGCATTCAATATCTAATTTCAAGGTTCTAGAATGATGAAATATTTATCCATTTCTTACTCCCACATTTTATTTTTACACTATCTACTTTGAGACAAATATCATAAAAAATAATAAAGAAAAACTATTCATAATTATATATAAAGATTAAATATAATTATAATATTAGGTGTTTGTAATTATTCTTCAATCATCCCTATGAAATATGAATTTTTAATAAATCTGGAAATAGTTTCAGTTCCATTCCCTCTTGTATTCCCTATTTATCAATTCTACCAATTATTTTTTCTCCATTTAGGTTTTATTATTTTATGTTATATTTTCATATTAAAATTATTATTCAGGAAAATTTTAAATACATATCCCATCAAATTTTTTGCCTTTCATAAACTGATTGGGGAACAAATATGTTTGAAAGGTTTTGATAATTAATGACATGTAACATTCCAAATAATCTTGATTTCAAATTCTTATGAATATTAACATTATGATGAAATATTCCCAACCATGATGTAATATCCTATATTTCATCACATATCGCATTAATTTCTAACTCTTCTAAAAATGGACTATTTGTGTGGGGTGTAATACATCCTTATGGTATGACATTCATCAATAATTACTGACCAAATCTATATCAAATGATACCAAAAATCATTTTTCAAATAGATAAATTTTTAATCATCTCTAAAAATATCATTTTTGATCCCTAGAATACTTATTAACTAATTATTAAAAATTATATCTTTTTTCCCAAGCTCAGACTCCCGGATCTGGTCATAATTATCATATAAATTACATTGCATATATGAATCCAACTAGTGAGTCTTAAACATAACCATCCATAATAATAATATCCACAATAATATTTGAATCATGTGTACAACCAATACCTTTTAGATTTTGTGTTCTTGAGAGGTATGAAATAATTTATCGAAGAAACAGATATTTTCAATCCAATCAGAATTTTCCTCACTAAAATATGAATTGATTATATTCTAATATGTCTTCAAAATATCCCAAAACATTATAAACACATGATACCCATCTATGAACATCATACGTAATAAAAATTTTATAACCTTTTGGAAAACATTTAGTAAGAAGTGTGATCTAAAATACTTTGTATGTGGTATCATATAATATAAGCTATCATGGAATAAAAATGTCAGGAATAATATTGCATGAATAAAAATAATAAAAAATTATCATATAATAGATAATATAAGAATATAATATATCCATTGATAATATTAAAATATTACTATTGCAATGAATAAAAATAATTTATTTCATAGTTATGTAGTTCATAATGTTGGATTAAAAAAGAGATGTTTATGTCTTCGTTCTATGATATCAAACATAAATGGGTTAGTTTTACAACATGTACCCCAATTTTTTTGAATCCGGAGACCTATTAATGCATCGTGATACTATATAGTTATATACCTTTCCCCTAACTTATTAATTCCAACGAATTCATAATATGAAAGGAATTAATAAACAATATATAATCAATATGCGTTATTTATTGACAATAATAAATTTTGTAATTAAAACTATATAGATTTTCACTAAATGCATTATCAATAAATTAAAAAATATTATATCTAAACTCTATTAAATATGAAGGGTGTTCACATGATATAGAGTAATGGATATATTATTAAGTCAATAATATAAATGATATAGAACTTATATATGATATTAAAGGATGCAGACATGAAGGATAACCATATTATCAAGATAATGAAGATGAGTGAGAGAGAATATATTCCATATGAATAATTTGGGGAATCAACTGCTAATTTAAAAAGGGAACTTGGAGGGTGAAATGTCAAACATAAATAAAAAGTAGTTTAATATGTTATAGTTCTAGAGGAAAATTGAATTATAATCATAAAAAATGATTTCATAATGCATTTTATAATCCTCAAAATAATTTGATGTTCTGAGCCACTTAAAGTAGATATTTTTAATGATTTTGGTATAAAGGACATTTAAATTATTATTTAGGAAAAAATCTAAATAAAATATTCTTGAAAGGATATAAATATCATGTTAAAAACTATGAAGTTCAATATAAAATATATGAACGTGGAAGGAGAATCATTTTTCCATTTTAAAATACCTTTATTGTAATCAATAAAGTATTGAGATTAAAATAAATATATTTTGAATTTTTATAAATAGTAATATGTAAAACTAATGGGATATTTTGGGTTTGGATTTAAAATTATAAATGGATATTAATATTTGAATAAAATATTTGGGGATGATATGGGAACTTTCTTATTGAAGCAGGATTGAATTACTCTTAACCACCACATTTTATAATAAATAAAAAATCCATTAATGAATATGTTATTTAATGAAATATGTAACGTAATACATTTAAAGAGAGAACATCAGGTGAAATAATTACATTCAAGTAATCAAATATTAATAAACCAAATAAATAAAAGAATAAATAATATATCACAAAGAAAGGGGATTTCGTTTAAAAACTCTACAACATAGGTAACCATTGAATAAATTCAATAATAAAAATAAAAATTGTATTAGAACATTTAAATCTATTAATTAATATATATTTATTATATAAAACATCAAATTCGGGTAATATTTACCATATAAATTAGAAATATGCATAATATGAAACATGTCTCAATAAAGGGAATCAGTGATAAAAATTCAAAATGAATTGTTTAATAATTTAATCAAACGAATACAAACAATGAGATCATAAAAAGAATTGTAAACACCAGGAAAAGAATGATATAAATCACAATAGAATATAAATTTTGTTTTAAATTTTCTATATAAAATAATAATAAAAAATTGTACTATGAAAACATGCTGCAATAAAGGTAAATTGACATAAAACCCATATGCTGAATACATCCATGATTGGATATACTATAAACACATACATGACAATCATAACACTTTTAATTACATAATTAAAAACAATATTCACATATATTAGATGTTATAATCCTTAATTATAATCATTCCATATACTTTTATTTCTTTGATTTGGTTTATTTTTACCCTTGGATGTTAGTAATTTTGATTGATCGCAACTCACATTGTAATGTCGATGTTGTTCATTATACATTGATACAAATTTCATAATTACAATATTAAATAAGGTACAAGAATACATGTTACATAATAATTTTTATGTTTTTAATTTAATTATATGATATTATTTTATAATTAAATATGATAAAATCACTAACTATATTTTTTTCATGAATTTAATGGAACATTGGTAGTATATTTAAATAAAATAAGACATTAATAGGTAGATTTATTTATAATTTTTAGAATATTAATTATCCTGTAAATTTATTTCTTATTCCTTAATAAAATTCATAGAACCACCCAGGTATAGAAGTGATGAAAATGTAATACATAATTCTTGGAGGTGATATATTTCATATAACTATAGTGACATTATAATTTCTTAATAAATGGGAGGGAAATAGGTAATGGTTTTTTATCAACATTATTAGATTTTAGTAAGTAAATTATATTTATATTAATATATAAGTATGGATAGGATATATTTTGTTGAGTGATGGATATGAAATATTGAGAATAAAAAGATATGAAGTGGGTAATACTTATGGTGACGGATTTAATTATCTATTGAAAGACCAATTATAAATAGAGGACATGAGACCCTTTCATCGCACATGGGATTATAAATTAGCGATATATATCAAAAAGTGAAAAAATTTGTAGATGTTAAAAGTAATTTCAATAGATTATTGTATCTTGATGTGGGTGAAAGTGATCACCTCTAATAGGTTAAAAAATGGGATTTTTTGGGAATGTCATAGTAAGGGAAGGTTGAAGAGGGAATCACATAGGAGTTAGTTGAGTGTGGGGAAGAGATGCTGGTGAGACAAGTTGGATTTACCTTCCAACCTAAAAATAGTTTTTAAAATATCTACATGTCTTGTTGACCTATTAGTGTTGGATCCAGGGTTGAATAATTAATTTTTACCCTTTAATAATGATTAAATATTCATTATAGGAATTTTTCCCCATAAACGTATAAAATGATAAAACATAACAAATTTTGAAGATAATATTTTTTATATATTCTCAATTTAATAAATATTGAAAATTCATATTCTTATTTAATATTTATAAAAAAATTTGAAAGTCAATATATTTATTTATGCATTGTTTTTATATAGTTCAATCAATTTTTAAAAGTGAAAATTTTAATATATTTAAATAAAAAATCACAGTATATACTTAACTGCAATTCTTTGAAAAGTAATCATTTTAGCATAGTCAGTAGTATTAATGTTAGTATTAGTTATTCTGAAAATGAAAATTTTAATAATTTATATCAAATTAATTAAAAATATGAAGAAAAAAAATCATAGAAAAAATTTTCTACATTTGATTGATTAATTTTAATTTTTTTGTACATAATGCATAAAAAATATTTTTTTTGGTCAAAAATAAATTATTGGACATAAAATCAATTTATTCATATTACTTGTCAAGTAATAAATTTTAGATAATTATTATATTATTTGCATGTTTATTTTATCAATATATTTCAAATAAAATTATTCTTCATCAGTGATTATTATATTAATATAAATATACTCATTTTTTAAAAACAATTCTTTGAAAAATACCACATTAAAATAATCATTACATAATAACATTGTAATAAATTATTTAAATACAAACAATTTAATTTTATTAAATTATTGGTATTACAATAATTATTTTATTTTTAAAAATAAATGATATCATACTTCAATAGTAATATTAAGTAACTCATAATAAATATTTTAAATATATATGTTAATTGAATATTAAATTTTTGTTACATTAAAAGTTGTTTCATAATTTATAATATTAAAATTTTTAACAATAATACACGGTCCCAATATACTTCTTAATGAAGTGTATATATAACAAACTTATTTCCATGGACCATATTCCAAATGAACATATCTTGTAGGACAATATTTCCCATTCATAAGAGCAATGTTACCATCATTTAAGCATATAAATTCATTCCCTACATAACTCTAAAATAACAATACTCAATCCCTTTGGTTTTGTTTTAGATATCATTGATTTCTTCCACATTTTATTTTTTAATAACCTATTATATGTTTAGTTCATATAATGGTGATCTTCAAGAGTAAAGATGATCCATGGGCCTCCTGGTTTTTGACATATTAATCATTTAGATTTATTTTCCCATTATAATTTAGTTATGATTAATGCATATAATCATCCATGGAATATATTATTTCATCATATGTAATTAATATTTTAATTTTCATTTGTTTTAATATTCAAAAATTAATATATATATATATATAGTGTTATAGGTTTGATTCATATATTATATGAATTATTCCCAAATGATTTTAAATTCTCCAGAAAGAGTAGAATAACATAACTTATTATAATGTGATGAATTCATTTAGAATGAAGTAAAATCAAAACATAAATGAACTTCTACAAAAGATTATTCTATGAAAATTAATATCAATATAGTCCATTTCTAAAATATAAAAAATATCTTCAATCCCACATGATCATTTATCAATATTCTTCTCCTTTTTTAACACATGTACTATTAAACTCTAATTTGAATCACCATGGTTAAAACTGTATCCACAATTGGGTTTATTGGAAATCCATATAATCATTAATTAAAATTATTGAAAGATAAAAAATATCAAAATAAAAATATTAATAGAATTGTGATTTCATCTCTAAGCCTATATGATTTTCCATGAACGGGAATGAATACCTTGGAGCCCTGATTCCTGAGACCGAACTAAAATAGACCCAAGGTTGTTCCTAAACACCTAGGTTTGGGGACTAGCACCGGGAATTAGGAAATATAAAAGTGGGAAGAAATATTCCAAAATAAATTGGATGATAACAAAAAAATATTATTATGCTCAATCTCCAAAGGGAGACAGTACTTGAAACCAAATAGGTATAGAAAAAACTCAATCATTGCATCATCAAAGTACTCAGAAGAATACAAGATAGTACTGACTTCTCAAAGTGAATGTCACTCCATGCCCAAAAGATTAAAGAACATCCACTCCCTCCAAGAGGTTAATTCCTTTTTCATAGACCTAAACGAATAAAATCTACAAACAGATGAATGAAATGTTAGTATGTGAGATAAAAAACCAATATGGTCTCACTATGTGTTCTACCATAAGATGAACTAATAATAAATCAAATAATGATTTCAATTTTAAATAAAAATGGATTTGAAATGAAATGTTATATTTAAAACAAAACATTATTTTAATTTTTCAACGAAAGAAAAAATTTCAATAAATGGATTAAGTAAAAATATTATAATAATTGATTATATTAATCAATAGGGAGAAATTAAGTAGTTTCACAATCAATGTAATTTATAAAAAAAGCTATGAAAATAAAAAATATGCACATCCTATCTATGGTTTGATAGTTTCTAGTTATAGTTTACTCACAGTCTCATATTAGAGATCATGAAATACATGTACACCTGTCATACATGACAATGACATATAGAAATAATCATCACTCGATCCAGAATTTGATTTGACTAAGATTAAGTTTTTAGAGTTTTCATCATCAATATATTTATAGGTAATTGAAATCTCGGCATGCTTGTCCCATATAACCCCCTAACTACCCATTCATATAGGTTCTCAATCAATCGTTCAATTATAAAAGTGAAAATCATTACATATAAAATCAATTATCATTCAATGTTTAATTCACCACATATCCTTTTCAAAATTTTAATTAATTTTAAAAACTGACCATGGGTTTTTCATAAATACCTGGCTTTTATAAATAAAACCAATTTGTGAATATTATCAATTTAATTAAATTGATTTTTATAAAAATAATTTCAAAAAATAATTTCAATAAATCCACCAATTTCAAATGGAACCCCAAATTCCAATTCTATTCCAATTAAGATGTTTTTAAAATATTCCACACCAAATTAAGGTCAATTCCAATTTGTATCAAATATATTTTCCATAATTAAATTGAAAAAAATTCAGATATAATAAGTCAAATTACTGTTTTATCAAATAATGAATATTAAATATGACCTCCATCCTATATTCATTATATCAAAACTCAACACACATAGTTGGATATTCCAACAATGAACAACAAAATAGAGATCTATAAATCTAATCTAGTTTAAAAATCCAAATCACAGATTTTAGATTGATGAAACACATAAACATCTAAAAAACTACATTATAAAGAATGTGAAATCAGGAATGAAATAATTAGATGAGAACACTTACCATAGAGGAATCGAATGAGATCTACATCACATTGATGAACATTATAATAGGCTTGGAGGACTGAGAAAGGGTTCTTGAGAGACTCAATGACCTAGAAACGTATTGCAAGGAAGACCCATATAATATTATCCTTAACCAAATTCTATGAATTAATTCTATTCTTATCCACAAATTATATCATAGGGGTATGATCGATAATCTAGGTTTTCTTAATCTAATTTCGAGGGATTCAAGTAATAATCCTCTCATTAAATCTATAAATAATCTATCCCCAGTAGCCCGGAATCATTTCCTTACTTTATTACATTGGTGTAATTAACAAGGAAGTCACATCCTAAATGACTCAATAGTTAGTATATTTGGAAAACCTGCTAAAAAAAGAAGATTTACATTACATCATGTAAATAACATACATATAAACTCCAAAGAAAACATCTACAAACTTTTAGAATATCCATACAATTCATTTATATTTTACATCTTCGAATCCTGTGGAAAATTTAAAAATAATAAATCAGTGAGCGCAAATAATAAATAAGGGTAAAAAATAACATATAATCTATAATAAATAATTATAAATAATATGCCATGGTGAATCACTAAAAACACATTCCATTAAAATATATTAATGATCATAGTGTGAGAGTAAAAAAATATTGTTAAATAATCCAATAAATAACCACAAAAGAAATAAACAAAACAATGGATGTTATAATAGTGTAATTTTTACATGTACTATCTATTACTAATATCATACATATGGAATTCATAATTTTGGGAATCATAAACATTCCATCAAGGCTTTGATAAAACAACAATGCATAATAGTGTAAAAATATGATCTATTTTGTCTCAATAGACCTACAGATTCATTGAGGGCCTATAAGGGGTCCCACCCATAACTAATTAAGTCCAATACTATCCTCATATTATTTTGGGGAAACATAATAAGCATATACATTCATATCATGCAATTTTAATATCTTTCTACAAACAGTAAACATAATCATAAACCATAGAGAGTAATATTGACAATGATATCATGAAAACAAATCCCGAGTAAAAATAAATATAAATCATTCAATGAAATATGGAAGATGATAAAATAAGATAAAAATTTAAAATAAATAAGAATACCCAAATAGGGTCTTCATATATATGAAAAGACTCTAATTAAATAATAGATATATTCTTGAGATAAATATACTATTTTAAATATTTGAAAGAATATTTATATTGGAAAATAATTTCTATTTCTTATAAAATAATATTTTAAACATTTATATACTTGAAAAGAAAATTTAAGTAAAATGAAACTATTCTAGAGGATGAAATTCTGTCTAACTGATGTAAAAATATGTCCTATTTTTTTTAATAATCATTATAAATGGGTCACTTCATTTTTGTTTGATGGGAAATATAATAGTTTATTTAAAGTCGATAAAAATAATTTATTACATAAAAAAATAAATGATCTATGAAATATTTTCATGAAAAATTTTATTTTTTGAAAAATATGGGTTATTGATAATCGAGTATGCAGTGTACATAGAAATGGTTACGAAATTGGGATGTACCCTTTAATCGGGATTGCTTATCGGGGTAAATTGAAAAGAGAACATTATAAAACAGGAATTTCCCCATAAAAGAAAGAATATTTGAGAAATATACGTATATTTGTAACATAGAAACACTGTTTCAGATGATTAAATATTAATAATTTAGAATTACATTTGGTTAATGAAATAAAAAGTGTATCTTGAAAGAAAAATAGGGTATTGGGAGGAAACCCTTAACTTTTTCCTAAAAACATTCTTGTAACACCCCGACCCCAGTTACCCAGAGTTAGGGCATTATTAAAATACATTGGCATGATCATAAAAGATCAAGTCTTGAAAGACCGATTAGTTTAGTAGCCTTGGAAACACTAGATATATTCATAAGTCTTACATTACATCATTAAGTGAAAAAAACTACAACAACATCTTGTATTCATATCCCCTCATACTATCTCTGCAGGTCATTCATAAAATAATTCTTCACATCCTAGTAAAATAAAACATTGAATGGGGTGAGCTCAGATGATCAGTAAGGATTACAATATAGCGGAAACATTCATAAATAAACATAAACATTTAAGGCAATGTATAACTAAAACAAAAGCCTTTTAAACTTTTTCTTCCGTATAATATGGAAAAGATAAAATGAAATAATGCAATTTTTTTCACATGGATATTCTACTAGTAGAATAATCACATGAAATATAAATAACCACGTTCATAATAATGGAATGCATAATGGAAGACTATCATAACCACATAGTCAAGGCCTTGTGCCAAGATTACAAATATGATTTTGTCAAGGCCTTGTGCCAAGACACTAGTTTCTCTCATGAAAACTACCGATGCATCGAGGAGCTATAGTGGGATCCTCCCATCATATAATAAGTCCAATTCATTCCTCATATGAACAGGTTTAAACATAACATAAACATTTATTTTAAAACTAGCATACAAAATGTCAATACTTTCTCCATAAACCAAGAATGGTATAAAATTATCACATCCACAGTCGAACATATCACAAAACCGTCAATACAATATGGACGTTTTGTATCATAATAAATCATCTTCAAATAATCTTAAAAGACATCAAAGGATGCTGACATAGATGAAATCAAAACTATTTGAGAGAAATATCTCTTATTTGAAATCATTGAAAACTCACACATTTATAAAGGAGGTAATTTAAAGGATATTTTTGAATAAAAGTGTCCAATACCACTTTGAACCTTCTGAAAAGAAATATCAATTCAAAAAATTCATGTCCATATAAATAAATCCTGAAAATCATTATGAAATCAAAGATAATAATTACAAATATTTAGAAAGATAAATCTTTAAAACATTTAAAATTCTTACCATGATAAAGAGTACCTTTCCAAAATTCTTAAAATATTCATTTTGAAATCATATAAAAGTAACATTATTATAAAAAAAACATTTACTTTAAAAATATTCTTATAAGTTTTTATGGAATGCTTAGATGATTTTATAATGGTGGAAAAAAGATGCACCCTCTGTATAAGTTAAAAAAGACATTCTTACATTAATTCTGTCAAAAAGGATAAAAAGGACCTTGTTTTGAAAACAACAGAACGATTCCTTTATAAAATTTATATAAAAATTAACACATGAGTATAAATGCCTTTAACCCATATTCTATAAAATATTAATAATTTTTTGGAATACCTTTTTAAGAGACATGGATGTGGATGATAAAGAGGTCCTAGTAGATAATTACCTATAAACAACCTCAGATAATGAAGAGATTGTAAAATAAACCTTTATCTTGTACTTTTACTTGGTCAAAGGTAGGTTAACCTCCTTTATAATTTTGAAATAATTGTTATTAAATTATAAAATAATCATTTATATTAATATGATATCATATATGATCTTTTAACATAGCTTTGTTAATAATAGCTTAGTATTATCGTCGTTTCGGGTGTTAACTTACTCATCTTCTTTTATATGTTTTGTTACATAAGCCTTGTTTGTTATGTGTAGGTTGTATACTAATCATATCCAGAATGATATCAAGTCCTTAAACATTATATGTAATCATAAATTGTGAATTAGTCTTGAATGGATACCTTGGGGAATAAATCTCATCACATTCGTGGAGACGGTAGTCCGTACGTATGCACGAGCAACAATATAATTAATTTAATATTAAAATCATATATAATTGGATGGTATATCATATATACATAATAATTATAATGTTATATTTATTATTTACTTAAATTAAACATCATTATCATTCCCATACCAATAATAATGTTTTGAATAACAATTACACCATGACGTGGAGACGGTAAGCCAAACGTACGCACGTATGGTGACATGTCATTCAAAGGATGGATAGAATACTGAATATGGTTGTAAAATATTTATAATAACATCACAATATATAGAATATAATGATTTTATTATTTTCGAATGGAAACAACTAAGAAAAAAATGGAAGAAGAAAGGAACTAGAAAGAGGGTGGTGAAAACATTATCTCTTCTTCGGATTCTTCCTTTTGATTTTATCAAAAGGGATTCATAGGTTGGCTTTTAGATAAAACTAAGGCCTCTAGTTGAATTAATGGATGATGAGAGGATATTTTGGCAGGGGTTGTCCGAACCAAAAGTCTTTGATGGTATGAATTTGAAAGAAGGGGGAGTGCCCTTTTAGAAGAGGAGTGAGGGGAACCTTAGAAAAAACATAAAATATTATTTTATAATAAATTAATATTCGGTTTATAATGGCACAAAATTGATTTATTTCGAGGATAAGGTGGGGATGGGTCGAAATCCACTCAACCAATAGGTTTTATACAGGTTTGGGTCTCTTTGTTAACCTTATCGATTAGTTTTAACTCTTAGTTAATTAGTTTGACATTTACCATGTCTCTTTGTATTTTTATATTATATTTTTAATAAACATTCAATAAAAACCCAAGTGGTCCACTAATGATACAAATATCATGATATAAGTCCTTTGGATGAACCATAAATTTTTAAAAATAGAATATCAATTAATAAAATAATATTTGTTTTAAAAACTCTTTTATGTCAATTTTGAAACTATTGGTATTTTGTTTTTGATAAATTCATAACAGAATTATTGCTTCAAAAAAATTCATATAAAAAATCATAATATGACATATTAACCTATAAAATTATTGTAATTCATAAAAAGTCTCAAATTACATTTATTTGGGTATTTATAATATCAATTATTTTAATCTTTCATTAATACTGTAATTATTGCATCATCATTGTGTCATAAATAAATTAAATTTTTTAATGTATAAAAATTATAAATAAAATAAAATTATGTAGGAAATCTTTTTATATTTCTAATGAATATTTATATTTGAATGTATCTTATGTATAACCCTATATTAATAATTTTTTTGAAATTAAACATTGATTTTAACTCTTTTAACTCTTCTTTGAATTAAATAACTATAAATGCCATAATCTAATCCAAGTGAACCTAAATGATAATATTTTATTCCTATGGTTTCTTTTGGTTGAGATACTCTTTTCCAATAGAATTAGGACATGTGTTAGAGTAATATTAATATCAATTTTTCTCTTAATTGCCCTATTTACTTTTAACTATGTTAAATAAAAGTAAAAAGTTACTATTCACCAAAATTTATTTTTATCTTATTAAACCACATTTTACTCATTGATATTAACCGTGTCTCTTCGATTTTTGAAATTCCACTCACAGAAGCAGTAAAATTAAGTTTTATGAGAATTTTCAATTTCTCCGAGGAGATGGGTAAAAGATGGTGAAAAGTTCAATAAAATTTTTAAATATCTAAAATTATTCTAAAATAACTCCAATGAATTACATTGAACTTATATTGGTATTATGTATCTATTTTGACCTAAAAAAATTTAAATAAAATAAATAATTATTTAAATAAAAATTCGGTTTTAAACTAAAACTTAGTGTTTTCACTATTCATCAAAAATGAATGTTTTCAGAAAAATACCAAAAATTTACCATAAGGAAATTTCTATATTCAGAATAAAAAGTTTATTTTACCAAATTCAAAACATATAGGTTTCATTTATTAATTTAAAATTAATTCTCGTTGTCAAAACAAATAGAGAGTTTTTATGAAAAAATAACTATCAAAATATTGACAGTTGTTTATGTATAATTTAAATGTGAAATTAATTTCAATGACCAGCACTAGATTAAGGGGTAAAAATATAATATAATTATACTTCCAAAACATTAAAATGTGTAATTAAACACTATTAATTATTTTGATTTAAAATGCTTTTTTCAGTTCAAAAATATTATTTTTCACTATTCACCCAAATTTAAAAGTTATCAAAAAAGCACCAAAAATTTATTGAAACTAAATTCTTATATCCTAATTTTAAAGTAGAATTTTATTTCATAAAATTTAATATAAAGAAGTTTCAGATATTGGATTTAAAAAGTGTTCTCCAATAAATAGAGGTAAAATTTCATTTTATGAAAAATAATTCTTTCATCTGAAAAAATGAATTTGTTCTTACATTATATCTAAGAAACTAATTATATGGATTCTAAAATTATAAATATTATATCATGTTCAAAATTCAGTTAATACTATTCATAAAGGCTTTTGAACGGCTAGTTTGGTAAGTCGTGATGCGCTTGAACTTAGTGTTGCGTGTTGTGCAAGTTATTGAATTACTTTGAAGAAAATGTAATATGAAATGTTGGGGTGTTACATTCTTATCTCCTTCAATAAATTTCATCCACGCAATTTGAAATTGTTTTTCGAAAATAAAAGGTTTAAATTAGAAAATATCTTTGTAGGAAAACCCACATAAAAATTGGGTTAATAATATTTAGTCTTAATAAGAAGAAAAGAGAAGTGAAAGGGTCACCACCAAATTATGACCTTGATTAGGAGAAAATTGGTGGAAATTAGAGACACATAATTGGAGGAAAAATGTAAATATTTATAGGGATTTGTTGAGGTCATCAGTCACAAACAATTGTAGAATTGAGGGCCTCAAAGACATCAATCTATGATGATTTAAAATATCATCGTTTCAACAAAACATAAGTTATTATGATAATAAATTTTTAGTTTTTATATCCCTTACCTAATGTTTAACAATTAATTTCTTCATAAAATAAGAGTAGAAATATATATATATATATACACTTGAATATTATAGTTCCATCCATTCACTAATTTCTACCACAAACTCTTCTTTCACTCAAAAATATAATAGAACTTGATTTTCATTCCATTTATCCTATTCATATAGGGTTCCAAATAAATGAATTTTTAATTCATCAACCAAAACATTTAAAAAAACTACATTATTTAATCCAATACATCACCTGGGCTAGTGGTGGGTGATACACCCTTTTCTCCCTTCAGTTGTGGGTTCATGTCTCGCAGCCTTTCCGGACGCGACGGGTCTCCACCCGACCTTCGGGTTATCCTTTTATGGAAATCCACAAATAATCTCAAACTAGAATTATCCAATATAATTCTATCCAAACTCATATCCCAAAATTTATAAGTAAGTTAAACACAATTAAGATCCTTTTCCTCGTAATAACATGTGAACACCTTCATCATGTATTCTTTTAAAACACTAAAACATCCTGAATTACCATAATACATTATTGATTACATTAATGATACCTTATTTATTATAGAATACTGGATATACTAATTCTATCCAAAAATGTTGTGAACTCCAACGATGAAAAATCAAAAATCAGTTTCAAAGTAGTCATGAAAATCTAATATAATTTACTAAAAATCAACCATCTCTTATTCCAAAATCACTGCATCATTATCCGGACCATATTAAGGATTACCTTTCCTTAAACCATGTATTTTACCAAAAGTGTATCTCCCTATTAAGTCAATTTTCTTAGAACCATATAATCTCAAATCCTCTATAATATAGTACTGTAGAACAATCCTTATTTATCTCCATAATTTATATAACCAGTATATTGTTGATACAACAATCAAATGTAATAATCCTATAATAACAACATAAGAACAGTAGTCATTCTTCTTCATCTGAAGTAGTATCATAACTTGATTATTATCCAATAGCAACATTTGGGGCATACTCTGATGATTTGGACATTGGTTCGCATAGTGTCGTAACTCCTTACAGATAAAGCATTATACATTTGAATCCTTTTTCTAAGCTTTGAAGTCACGTACTTGGGTTCTTTTTTCTCTACACTTATAACAAACTCCCATTCCCTTCAGGCAAGTTTCAGGGTGTTTCTTCCCACAGTTATCACATATAAGAAAATTCTTCTTTTCCCTCTTCCTTTTATCTATATTTCTATCTCCATCATTTTCTTCTCTTATTTCCCATCAATGACATAGGACTAAGAGAATTATTTACATATCTTATTAACACATGATATTATTTCTACATATGTTGAGAAAACATTAGAGACTATTTACCTTCTAAATGTTGGGTTAATACCGTGGCATATATGATCCTTCTTACTCTTTAGATCATATGTATTACTGGTGTTTAAAATCCTTCTACTGGACACCTTTTCTATAAAATTCCATATACTAGATTAGTTTATGAATCTCAATACATAAATCCAAACTTGTTAAACAATTAAGATAAATTGAACAGTTTATGGATATAATCCATAATAATAAAAATGATTTCATTGAGGATGTATTTACTCATGAACCCTTCAAAATGGTCTGTAATGAAAATTATAATTATCCAAATAATATCCCATGGGAGTGTCATAACCAAAAGTGCAGCAAGGCCCATTGTCGTGCACCAGTTCTCGTTCGAGTCTAGCTCAAATTAGGGTTTTCAGGTTTTACCCCTAGGTACATCTATGCCAGAGCAGCCTATAAATGCTTGTATCGAGACATGGATGTATTGCTTGGAAAACTCAAAAAATCTCTACAATACCAAAATTCTTGGAAATTCTTCTATACTAATCCTCTAATCCTATCTTAGGGCATGTGCTCTAATTAGAGTTTATCTAAATATAGCTTCCAAAGAATTGTACTAAACTTTCTCTGATACCAACTGTAATTCCCCGACCCCCGTTACCTAGAGTTGGTGCATTATTAAATCACATTGGCATGATCATAAAAGATCCAGTCTCGAATGACCGATTAGTTTAGTAGCCTTGGAAACAGTAGATATATTCATAAGTCTTACATTACATCATAAAGTGAAAAAAAATTACAACATCATCTTGTCTCCATATCCCCTCATACTATCCATGCAGGTCATTCATAAAATACATCTACACATCTAGGTAAAATAAAACATTGAAAGGGGTGAGCCCAGATGATCTGTAAGGATTTACAATATAGCATAAATTTTCATAAAAAAACATAAACATTTTAGGCAATGTATAACTAAAACAAAATCCATTTAAACATAATCTTTACCATAATATGGCAATGGTAAAATGAAATAATATGATTTACTTATTTACATAGTTATTCGACTTGTCAAATAATCACATGAAATATCAATAACCACTTTCATAATGATGGAATGTATAATTCCAGACTATCATAACCACATAGTCAAGGACTTGTGCCAATACTACAAATATGATTTTGTCAAGGACTTGTGCGAAGACACTTATTTGTCTCATGAGACCTACTGATTCATCGAGAAGCTATAATGGGATCCACCTGTCACTTACTAAGTACAATTCATTCCTCATATGAATAGGTTTAAACATAACATAAACATTCGTATTAAAACTAGCGTATGAAATGTCAATACTTTCTCCATAAACCATGAATGGTATAAAATTATCACATCCACATTCAATCTTATCACAAAACCGTAAATACAATATGGATGTTTTTTATCATAATAAATAATCTTCAAATAATCTTAAAATACATCAAAGGATGTTGACAAAGGTGAAATCAAACTATTTTAAAGAAATATCTATTTTTTGTAATTATTGAAAAGTCGCACATTTATAAAGGAAGTAATTTAAAATAGATTTTTGAATCAATGTTTCCCATAACACCTTGAAACATTTCAAAATGAATATCATTTCAAAATATTCATGTCTATATAAAATAATCCATAAAATGTATTTAAAAACAAGGACATTAATGAAAAATATTTAGAATGATAAATCGTTAAAACATTAAAAATTCTGACTTTGATAAAGAGTACCATTCACAAATTCATAAAATATTCATTTTAAAATCATATAAAAGTCACATTATTATAAAATTAAACATTTACTTTCAAAATATTCATATAATATTGTAATGGAAGATTCGACGATTTATTAACGGTGAAATATAGCCGCACCCGCCGTATAAGTTAAAAAATGTCATTTTTGCCTTAATTCTATCGAAAAGGTTAAAAGGTCCTTATTTGGAAAATAACTGAGAGATTCCTTTATAAAATTCTTATAAAAAGTCATACAAGAGTATAAATGACTTTAACCCATATTCTATAAAATATTAAGAATGTTTTGAAATACATTTTTAAGAGACATGGATGGGGATGATAAAGAGGTCCCTGTAGATAATTATGTATAAACAACCTCGGATAATGATGTGATGGTAAAATAAACCCTTACCTTGTAATTTTCCTGGGTCAAGGGTTGGTTAACCTCCTATATAATGGTTAAATAATTGTTATTAAATTATATAATAATCATATACATTAATATGATATCATATATGATCTTTTAACATTTCTTTGTTAATAATAGCTTAGTATTATCATCGTTTCAGGTGTTAACTTCCTCATCTTCTTTTATATGTTTTGTTACATAAGTCGTGTTTTTTATGGATAGGTTGTATCATATTCATATACAAAATTATATCAAGTCCTTAAACATTATTTTTAATAATGAAATGGGAATTAGTCTATAATGGATACGACGGGGAAAGATTCTTATCGTGTTTATGGAGACGGTGGTCCATACATATGCACGGGCGACAATATCATTCATTTGATATTAAAATCAAATACAATTGTATGTTATATGATATATACAGAATAATTATAATCTTATATTTATTATTTACTTCAATTACACATCATTTTCATACCCATCAAACTTATAATGTTTTGAATAACAATTACACCATGACGTGGAGACGGTAAGCCGTACGTACGCATATATGGTGACATGTAATTAAAAGGATAGATATAATACTGCATATGGTTGTACCATATTTATAATAAGATCGAAATATATATAATTTAATTGAGTTATTATTTTCTAATTGTAACATCTATGAAAACGAAGTGGAAGAAGAAAGGAACTTCAAAGAGGGTGGTGAAACCATTACCTCTTCTTCGGGTTGTTCCTTTTGATTTGATCAAAAAGGATCCTTATGTTGGATTTATGATCAAAATAATGCCTCTAGGTTGAATTGAGGGATGTTTAGAGGATATATGGGCAGGGGTTGGCCGATCCAATAGGCTTTTAAGGTATTAATTTGAATGAAAGGGGGAGTGCCTGTTTATAAGAGGAGTGAGGGGTACCTTAGGAAAAACTTAAAATAGTATTTTATAATAAATTCATATTCGGTTTATAATGTCTCCAAATTGAATTATTTATAGTATATGGTGAGTATGGGTCCAAATACACTCAACCAATAGGTTTTATACAGGTTTGGGTCACTTTATTAACCATATCTTTTAGTTTTAACTCTTAGTTATTTAGATTGACATTTACCATGTCCGTTTGTATTTTTATATTTTATAGTTAATAAACATACTGTAAACATCCAATAGACCTCTATGTGGTCCATTAATTAAACACCTATCATGATATAAGTCTTTTTTACGAACCATAGATTTTTAGGAATAGAATATCAATTAATAATATAATATTTGTTTTAAAAACTCTTTTATGTCAATTTTGACACTATTGGGTATTTTGTTTTTGATAAATTCATAACAGAATTATTACTTAAAAGAATTCATATAACCAATCCTAATATGTCATATTATCCTAGAAAATTATTTTAATTCACAAAAAGTAACAAATTTCATTTATTTTGGGTATTTATAATACCAATTATTTTAATCATTCATTAATACGGTAATTAATGCATCATCATTGTGTCATAAATAAATTAAATTAGGTAATGTCTAAAAATTATAAATAAAATAAATTTATGCAGGATATCTATTTAGATTTCTAATGAATATTTAAAATCGAATTTATATTATTTATAACCCTATATTAAATATCTTTTAGTTATTAAACATTGATTTTTAACTCTATTAACTCTTCTTTGAATTAAATAATAATAAATATTCTAATCTAATCCAAGTGGACCTAAATGATAATATATTATTTTTATTGTTTTTTTGTTCTAGATACACTTTTCCAATAGAAATAGGACATTTTTTAGGGTAATATTAATATCATTTTACCCTTAATTACCCTATTTACATTTAACCGTGATAAATAAAAGTAAAAAGTTACCATTCACCAAAAATTATTATTATCTTATTGAACCACATTCCATTCCTTTATATTAACCATGTTTCTATGAATTTTGAAATTCCACTCACAGAAGTGGTAAAATTAAGTTTTATCTGAATTTTCAAATTCTCATAGGTGATGGATAAAAGACGGTGACAAGTTCAATAAAATTATTATATATCTAAAATTATCCTAAACTAACTCCAATGTATTACATTGAAATTATATAGGTAGTATGTATCCAATTTTACCTAAAATAAATTTAAATAAAATAAATAATTATTAAAATAACAATCTGGTTTTAAACTATAACTCATTGTTTTCACAATTCATCAAAAATTGAATGTTTTTCGAAAAATTCCAAAAATTCACCCTAAGCCCATTTAGATACTAAAAATCCAGAAATTAAGTCTATTTTACCAAATTCAAAACATATAAGTTGCATTTAATAATTTAAAATTAATTCTCGTTGTCAAAACAAATAGCGTGATTTTATGAAACAATAATTATCAAAATATTGACACTTTTTTAGGTATAATATAAATGTGAAATTAATTACAATGACCAACATTGAATTAATGTGTAAAAATATAATCTAATTATACTTCCAAAAAATTAAAATGTATGATTCAACACTATAAATTATTTTGATTTAAAAAGTTGTTTTTAGTTAAAATATAGTATTTTTCACTATTCACCCAAAACTGAAAGTCATCAAAAAAGCCCCAAAAATGTATTGAAACTAAATTCTTATGTTAAGATTCTAAATAAGAAGTTTATTTCATCAAATTAAATATACAAAAGTTTCAAATATTGTATTTAGAAAAGGTTTTTCCATTAAAAGGCAGTAAAATTTCATTTTTTGAAAAATAATTCCTTTATCTGAAAAAAATAAATTTACTCTTACATTATGTATAAGAAACTCATAATATGGATTCTAAAATTATAATGATTTTTTCATGTTCAAAATTCAGTTAAATCTATTCATAAACGCTTTTGAACAGCTAGTTTGGTAAGTTGTTATGCCCTTGAACTCAGTGTCGTGTGTAGTGCAAGTTATTGCATTAATTTGAAGAAATAACATACTATGAAATATTGTGGTGTTATAATTATGAACATGTACATAATGTCACAGATATTGAAATTAGATTCATTAATAATTTAATTGAGAACCTACTAAACATGTATTTTTTTTATAATTTTATTAATTTCATTTATTGTCTTTTTTGATGAGTTATATCATTCAACAATGTTGTTTAGAGGTGTTTTGTGCCTTGGTTTTCATGACTGCATCACTTGTATACTTATAAGAAATAAAAATAAAAATAAAAATACTTATCTTGAAATAAAAGTTTATGATATTAATCAACTTCAAGAATATTTAATTTTCTTACATAATATTTTTTCTAGATAAGAGGATGATTAATTAGATAAAATGAAAATGATAATATTGAAGATTATTTTGTCCATTTTTCGATCATCACAGAGTAGTTTTATTTCATTAATTAACAATTTTTCTATATACAGGTTACATAACATTAAATAATAATTTATACATATAATCTATTATTTTTTAACCATAAAATGGTTTCATGACCATCATTGAGGTCATAATTGATGAAATGAAATCACGTCGTCCATGAAGGTGCTAAATCAGCACCTCATAAAAAACAATTTCATTATTTGAATAAAATGGGGAAGAGAAAATATTTGATTTTGGATATCCCATTATCATAAAATAATTCATGTACATGTCATATAATTGAGTTATAATGCTTTTTTCGATAGAGGAGTTAATAAAAGGATAAGAAAACAAAACAAAATGATATAAAAATTAAAATAATGAAAGAGGAACTTACCTCTTGAATTAATCTCCATAAGAACCTCCTTAAGGAACTTTGAGAAAGATGTTTGGTTAGACTATAATGACCATAACATGGCGAATAGGGATATGAGTGATATTGGGCTCAAATTAGTAAGGATTCACATATTTGTAAATGGGAGTAGAAGAGGTGGTGAGGGGTGGAATTTTTAGTGAAGGAGTTTGGTATTTTTTATTTTTTATTTTTTTGTTTATTATATTCATTCATTCCTATAAATATTATTGATTTTCATGGAATAATATGGTAACTAGTAAATTTTATTTTTAACTAATGCTTCCTACATCATCCATAGTTAATCCATGACTCAATAATTAATGTATTTAGCTATTACATTAAATTGCAATATTTCACTATTCATAAAAATATCATCTATTTTAGAAAAAATAATAAAAATTCATTGTCACCGTTTTTAGTGTGTATAATTCAAAAATGATCCCAATTTTACAAAAAAATCATATATTTATGTGAAATTAATATTTTAAATAATCTCATTATTTACTCGAAAAATATCAATTTTAATATTGTAAATGTTATTTTGATACATTGATAAATAAATTAAAGTCTCATAAAATTATTTTAAAAAAAAGAAAAAATTATTAATTTATAAACATAATTAATGAGAATATTTTTTCAATTATATTATTATTAAAATTAAATAATAGTCCATGAATATTTATGTTTCATACGAATAACAATGCTTAATTTATCCTTTTATAAAAACATGTAGTCACTTATTCCATGATGTGAATATACCAAATTTTCATTTATATGTTTCCCATATTTTATTTAGATATTCATAAGTGAACAACTTGTTCTGTTGGTCATAATACTTTTCCTAATGATCAAATTACTATTTAAATGATAATATTTAATAGTATAATATGGGATTAAACACGTTTTTTCATAAAGAATAAACTATCGACATTGTTAAATTTTAAAAGAGACATACCATAAAATTATGGGGTTTTATAATGAGTCCCCAAGAGACACAGAATACATCAATCTAGTAAAACCAAAAATCTTTTCTTTATTTTTTTAAAAGGGCAATAGAATCAATTAATACATCACATTTCATTCAACTCTATCTATGGAGGACATCACATGTTCCATGTAACGGTATATAAACAAAACAGTTGTGAAAAATTTAATAATATACATGCATTTCTTCAGCCTAATTAATCAATGTCCAGATAGCTTTTATTTTTGTACAAGTGGAGAAATCTTATATTGGTTACTCACCAAACAAAAAAATGATAATCAATTTACCCAAGCAACCCTAATTGGATAATTTTATGTAATTATTTTAGTATGTATGATATTTATTAATGTTTTTCTCCAAAATTTGTTCTCTTTAAACATAGTTAAGAATGATTGAAAATCCACATACACTATTAAATCTATCAATGTATGCGTATAATTCCATGACATATTCTATAGTGGCTTAATCTACGTCATTATTTTATAATTTTTACAATAATTATCCATTCGTCATGTTTTCAAATAAAACTATTTATAACAACTAGAATGATCGATTCCATTTATCCTTATCATAATGTCACAGCCCGTAATATTCTAAGATAATCACCAGTTTAAGATAACTCAAAGATGTAACTTGAGGTGATATTATCATTATATCATTCATGTTAAATATATTACAACACAAATGATAGATTCATGAATTTATTTTTCCTTTATTATAATGACATGATACATTTATAAACATTAAAACCAATATCTATTTTTTCTTAAACATAGATATTCCACTTGACCATCTTTTTTTGCCACAGTATTGGACTCATTCATAGATTTTTTATATTCCCTTCAATATCCACCCAATATATCATCACATCAGACATTAAAATGATTTATCTAAAAAGTTGGATCTTCATTTCAGGTAGAGACCTTGATTTGACGTGTTTTTATAAAAATGGGATAATTTAAAAACATTACATGTACAAAACATGTACTAAAGAGAACATGCCATATACCTAATTGTCATTGGTATCCAGGTACTGATCATATAACGGCTAAGTAAATGGTAGTGTGGGGTGACTTGGGGACCACCTAAAGAGGGGGGTCGGTTGAGTAATGTACACAGTGTGTAAATTAAATGTACATGTCATGTACTATTTATTTTATTTGAGGAATTGAACAAGGGTCACGTCTAACCTTCATATTCATCTACTTCGGGACATGTTTCATCTAGAAGTGGTAGAGGGAAATGAATCTTCTCTGGTACACCAATTCTCCATCCAAGGGCCGATACAAACCCCGATGGGTGCGTTGGAATCCAACCGGTGAGTCCTTTATTCTTCTATAGTCTCTCATCTGGTTTTATCCTCTCACTAGTGATTCAAGGTTGAACCTTTTGGGGGTTTTTGTAGATATAAAACGTTCTAGGCCAATTCAATGGCCATCATTTGAGAGTGTTATTCATACAACGTCGATGTAAGTGGTTTGTTACCTTTATTTGGTTGTATTTTGAGTTTTATATTCCAAATTGATGATTACCCATGTTTCGGCTATTTGGGTTTTAAAATATTGAACCCTATTTTATCTTCCTATGATAGATTGTTGAATTAAGCGTTTTTTGATGTGATATTATGTGAAATATCTTGTTTACAGTACACCCCATTGGTGTTTTTTCTTTAATTGAATATTTAGGGCCATTTGGTTCGGGTTTCCAATGAGGTAGACCTTGCTTTCATGCCTTTCTTGATATAATGGAACTGATTGTCTCTTACTACTTGTTAAATCCATATTATATGAATTGAATTTTTAACCATGTAGTAGTTGAGATTAATTTTGTTTTCTTGGTATTATATATTAATGATTTAATTGCATAGGTTCGGGAGAACCTGTTGTAGTTAGACTAGAAGGGGAACTGATATTGAGTGCTTCCTCAAAGAATCTGTTATACTTCATGCTTCGAGACAACATGGGGGATTGACTGTGAGTGAACCCTCAGAGTGTCTATAGTTTATGTTATGATACTATAGAGGGAATTAATGGTGAGTGATTCCCCAGAGAGTCTGTAGTTATTCTAGAAAGACCATATGGGGAATTGGCAATGACATCTTCCTCAACATGTATTTTCTATTTTATTACATTACATGGACTAATGGGTTTGACTATATTTGCAACCTAGAGGGTTAACATAAATATTGAATCATTGTGGTGTTTCAACCAACCCAATTCCATGTTTGGATTCCGTCCTATTAGGTAGTCTCTGATATAACTATTGTGATACTTACATGAATAAATGATGAACATTAAATGATACTGAATGTAATTGGAAACTATAGGACTGTTTAAATTTGTGTACTCCTAGTTATTTATTACATTCTTGTAATTACCTAATATATTTACTCACTAACAGTTATGAATAGATATTTTGGTGAATATCTACTGGGATTCACCTCTCACCCTGTTTGGGTCATGTTTTTTGACCCAAATAGATTATATGGTTTCATGTATTGATAAGGGAAATAACTTTTTTTCATGAAGTGCTAGATTACTATGGGGCTAGATAGCATGAGACCAAGCTAAGTCTTGTGATTACATTGGATTTTATCTGTTTTTTTGTACCTTTTCATTTTTATTTCAAACATATTGTCTTGTTTAGATGTTTTCCTATACATATGAAACATTCATCATTTATATATATGCTCTAGATGTTTACTTACTTTTAGTAATCCATTGATCACTTGATGTATTGAATAACAACTTTAGAAACTATTTTTTATTTGTTATTACACAGTGAATACTTTCCCAATGAGGGCATAATTTCCCCACAATCACACCCAAGTCACTCACTGCTAGTTGGCAGCCTCTAGCATTCAGGGAAATGCAATTGAGGCCATGCTGCCATTGGAGTACGGGGCACCCCTGGGTGGTAACCATAACCGGGACGTTACAAAGTGGTATCAAAGGGGTCCTTTTCTTATTTGTCTACAGTTTTGAGCCAATAAGCAGGGATCAGATGTTATGGGAATTTGGTAATAAGATGTTTCCACGAGTAGCTAACCCATGTATAGGGAAAACAAATTTACATCGATTATTGAAATTTTTTCTAGTTTTACAATTGTTATAGTTGATTTTATTCCACCATTAGGTGATTCCCATGATTTCTGTTAGTATGATTTATTCCATTGTGGTGCAATGTCTTTTACTACCTGACGAGATGAGGGTATTCCATCTCATTCATCATATTAACACTTTCTAGGGATCACATGCCATGAATTTTGTTAGCCTTTTAGGATGAATTACTAATTTCATGATGTTGTGATAGATGTTGTGCTAGATATGCCTTCTATTTTGATAGATTCCCTAATAGAATTCTTCCATCTTGATAGGGTATTGGAAAATGTAATCATTAATTGGATTGGATGTCAAACTTTGGTCCCTGAGGTGTTATTGGCACTCATGGGTCATAATTTGGTGGATCATTTGATTGATTGCACTATTATACCATGTTATATAGACCAATATGATGCCAATATTTGATTCGCGGGTATTATGGGCCCCCACATATTGGAATTTGGAACATTACTGATTTTTTAGTGTTTTTATGCTGTTCTGTAGTTGTTTATATGACTTATTGTCTAGAAAACCCCAAAATACATAGTGTGTGATGATGAATACATTCCATGTATCCTTATGTTTGAGATGAAAATGTTTTTCTTATTTACATGTTGTGTACATTCTCTACAGTCGTGTATCTATTTACCATGTGACTGACCATGTGGACAGAGACGTGGGATGAAAAAATATTTTCTTGAACACATCTTGTTCTAGGAGTATATGTCATGTTTCGGTGATATGTGAATCCATCCATATGACCAACAACACGATAAAGTGATGTCCTTCTAGTACATGTCATGTATGGAATATACACATCGTGTAGTTTTGTTCTCAAAGAACCCTGTTGTTTGTGTTGTGTAGGAGTACATGGGCAGGAGGGAACAGTTAAGTACACAGTTTTTCCAAAGGGGAACAGAGTGTGTGTATCGGTGATACCTAACCAGTTTTGGTAGACGTGCACACCATGTTAAAAGACTTAGGGAACAAACTGTGTAGGGGGTGTACCCACCGGGTACCCCTATTTTTTATTACATGATCATTATCTTCTCTTGTACCTTTCTTGCACATCAATGTTTTAGTCCCTCCTAATCAAGAACTAGAGTGTGTGCTTATCATTGTAGATTCATGACACTAAGGCATCCTCCATTTGTACGCAAGGTTCAAGGTGATGATCAAATGATAGAAATGGTAGAATAAGGCCTTTGAGCATGTCCTTCTATCATGCCCTTCATGGCACAATCCATAGTTCTGGATATAGGTGTCGATGAACAGATCAGAGAAGGATTCATGAGGATGATGCATACATTTGAGGGAGGACTATATCATGCCCCACATATGGGAGAGTTGATTTGGTTTTTTTAGTAGAATAATCCTCCCACTTTCTCAGGGGATTGAGGAGCTCAGGTGTAGATTCATGGTTGTATTCCATGTTCTCTATCATCAAGAATCACAAGAAAACTCTATAGAATAAGGTGAATCTCGTTATATATATGCTACGTGATTTTTTCAAGAGATGGTGGGATGTGATATCACAGGCAGGACGCTAGTGGGTCATGTCTTGGGATGGGCTCCAGTGTACCATCTATGACTACTTCTAACCAGATACATTGAGGGCCAACCAAGATTGAGAGTTCATTAGTTTGAAGCATGGTACTCTCTTAGTCATTGAGTATTTCTCTCACTTTATAGAGTTGCAGTGCTTCACAACCTTTTTGTGGGTGATTAGTTATTTATAGTGAGTAATTTTGAGGATGGTCTCAGGCATGAAATATTATCTAAGGTGAATATCTTTAGGTTGACATTCATATCTTCTACAGTCAATCAGATGCTGATCACCAGGCACAACCTGAGGGATTCTGGTGTTGTGTTCCATGGCGGTTTAGTATCCCAAGTTTTTACCCTTCCGACTAATAGCACTAAGCGCCACATGGAGTCTCTGTGTGGAGATCTGGGTAAGAAGGATTTTCTGTCAGGTATCCAGGTGGTGTGCTACCAAGAGTGGAAGGGAAAACATAAGAATACTCATACATGAGAGGCCAATTTGAGTGGAAATCATGCAGCAATATGGGATTTCTTTAGCAATCTCGCAACACCCCCTTCCAGTATCTATTGGGGGAGGATCTATTTTGAATCCTTTTATCAGAGTGGGACCAACAGTTCCACATTAGATTTTGGTTTTGGGTTCTTCAGGTCATTTAGGCCGAGGTGTGGTTGTTGCTACTGTTTTCAGACACATGGATTTCGATATCTACAAGATGAATCATCTCAAGGATCTCAGACAGCTTCACAGGGCCAATGTACTGGTCAGGCTATTATGCTTTACCAGATCTAGCAAGAGTAGGCTCCCAGATGTACTACGGTTAGAGTTACGGTTTTGGATGCCTTACTCATAGAATCTACTATTTTTGATATAGTAAATTCACATAGCTTTATATTTTTTCCTATTATGGATATCGGTGGGCTCTGTATCTTTACTTCTACTAATATCATGATGTTTTACACTCCATTGGGGATTAGAACCGTTTTTTTACATCAGTGCAATGATTTCCCAATGAAGGTTGATGGGTGTCACTTCTTATGGGACCTTTATTTATTAGAGATGATGGGTTATTAAGACATTATCAGAATGCACTGGATAGTTCCCTAACATGATTTTGTCGATTTATTTGACCATATTTTGAGTTTCAAATCACCAGAGGGGGGATCATTTCAACATAAGGGAAAATGGGATGTACAGGCAAGAAGATCTGGACCTGAGAATCATCAGGTGAGAGGTTTTACATCCCATATTGCTACTCTGTATCTAGATGATTTGGGTACTTTACATGTGGACATTCCTCCAGTGGTCGATCATTTCAAGAATCTCTTTCCAGATGACATTTCAGGTTTTCCTCTTGAAAGAGAGGCAGATCATTCTATTGAATTGTGCCAGGGCCAGCACCAGTGTCCATTCCACAATATCGGATGGATACACCAAGGTTTCTAAAGATAAAGATGAATTTTCAAGAGTTGCAGGAAAAGTGTTTCGTCTGAACTAGTACTTATTCATGGGGTTCAACTAACCTGTTTAAAAAGTACGTCGACAGTTCCCTCAGTCTTTATATGGATTATCCAATGTTGAACTAGTTGACTGTCACGAACTGATATCCCATTTCCAAGAATTTATGACCTATTGTATTTTCCTTTTGGATCCTGAGTGTTCTTGAATATTGAATTGAAATCCAGTTATCATCAGTTTTGAGTTAGAACATCACATATACCACTTAAATCCTATCAGAGTAGGTATGGTCTATATATGAATGTTGTTACGTTGTTCTGTCTCACGAACACGCTTGTAGTTTTTATGGCACTAATGAACTGAATGTTCCATCCAATCATGGATACTTATATGGTGGTTCTAATAGAAAATATCATGGTGTACTATCACATATGACACGACCATGCTATCTATCTTATGATCATTTTGAATACATTGAGATTGCATCAGTTATTTGGTATGCTCTTGAAATGTCAATTTTGGATGGACAAGATTCACTTCTTGGGTCCTGAAATCTAAAATATATGAGTATCAATAGACCCAGAGAAAGTGAGATCAGTAGCTTCCTAGGAGAATCCGAAGAATATCTTTGAGGTATGGAGTTTTTTGGGAATGGATGGATACTGAATGATACTTATATAGGACTATTTATGCCTAGCAGAACCACTGATGGGCCTGGATAAGAAGGGTGATAAGTACTCATGGAAAGATTCATGTGAGTCAGCCTTTTAGGAGTTGAAGGGAAGGTTGAAATTTTCACAAATAATAGTTTTTATAGAGCCATCCGAGAGTTACGCCATTTACTACGATGCATCAGGTATCGGGCTGGGAGCTGTTCTTATTTATGGTGGGGGTCATTGCATATGGATCTTGATACATGATGCCACATGAGAGGAATTACACAATTCATGATCTCGATTTTGCTAAATTTTTTCATATGTTGCGCTATTGAAGACATTACCTTTTGGGATAGAATTTTGTTGTTTTCAGTGACCAAAAAAGTCTTAAGTATATATTTACATAGAAAGATCTGAATTTAATACAACGTAGGAGGGTTGAGTACATTCAGTATTTTGATTTTATCTTTCCAACATGCTTTGCGAAGTCAATTTAGTGGTTGACGAATTAGAAAGGAGGACATAGATATAGGAATTTATGGAATCCAATATTGTGTGGAAGCTTATGGCTATATTCCCTAATATGCATTTGGAGGTGCATGAACGACATGGGAAGACATTTCTTTCTTTTGCAGCTGTTACCTCTACTCTACCTGATCGAGTGCGAATGAGGAAGCTATCACATTCATAAAGCCTAGTCCTATGTGAGGGTGTGTTAGGAGATGACCTTAATCCTGGGTGGGCAATAGGTGAGGATGAGGTCTTGTTCATTCATGGACACATATGGGTGTTAGAATACACACGTGAGGAGATGATGTGGGATATTCATTCCTCAGTTTGGGCAGTTCATCCTGGTGTCACCAAGATTTATCATGATTTACACTGTCAGCTTTGGTGGATTGGTATGAAGAGGGATGTAGCTGGTTTTGTTAAGAGATATCCACATTCCAACAGGTGAAGGTAGAGCATTAGTGACCAGAATGGATTTTACAGTATTTACCCATTTTTGAGTGAAAGTGGAATGATTTCGTGATAGATTGCGCGCCATTTTTACAAAGGTCGCCTCAAGGGAGTGAGGTGGTTTGGGTTTTCATTGATAAACTTACACAGGTTTCACACTATTTACCCATCAATCAGACCATGAGTACTGATGATCATAGAATGTTATACATCCGAGAGATTGTTTGTTTTCATGGGGTTCCGCACTCTATCATTTAATATAGGGACGCCCACTATACCTCATGATTCGTGGAAGTGATATAGATGGATTTTGGTACACAAGTAATTTTTAGTACAACTTACCATCCCTAGAAAAATGACTAGTCAGAGCGCATTATTCAGGTTCTTGAGGACATGATTCCTGCATGAGTCTTAGATTTTGGTGGTTCTTGAGAAAATCACATACCTCTGATGGAGTTTTCCTAAAATAATAGTTTTTAGGAAACTATTCTGATGGCACCTTTTGAGTAATTTTATTGTAGGCTATGTAGATCACCAGTATGTTGGCTAGAGGCATGAGAGACTATTATTCGAGGACCTTATCTTTTCCAGGAGACCCCAGTGCCGGTGGAGTTGATTCGGAAGAGGATGGCTACTACATTGTAACAGCCTGAGATTTTATGAAAAATATTATTTTTAATTTCAATAATGTCTTCTGTTGTATGCTACACCAAAAAGAGATTGAACAACACGCATCCTTGACCTTCCTTGCATTACACGCAATCACGACCTTCCTCGATAGCATGTGTAGTAGACAATAACGAGTTTCACTAAACAACGATATGCTATTGAAATATTATTAAAACTAGCCATTATGAATAGTAATAACAACTTTTTGAAATTTTGTAAATTTTATTTTTCAAAATGGACTTCATTTTTTGATTCGGAATATCGAAATTAGCTTAGGGTGAAATTTTGGTACTTTTCGGATAACTTTCATTTTCTGATCAATAGTGAAAATTACTAAATTTTAATTAAAAACAACCTTTTTAATCGAAATAATTAATAGTGATAAATATTTAATTTGACTGGTTTTAAAGTATATTTAGATTATATTTTTACAATTTAATACAATATTGGTCATTGGATGTAATTTCACATTTAAACCAGACAAAAACAAGTGTCAATCTTTTGATAGTTATTATCTCTTAAGAACACGCTATTTGTTTTGACGACGAGAATTAATTTTAAATTAATTAATGCAACTGATATGTTTTGAATTTGGAAAAATAGGCATCATTTTTGAGTTCATAATATCAAATATAGCTTAGGCCTAATTTTTTGTATTTTTCTGGAAACTTTCATTTTTTGATTAATAGTCAAACCACTAAGTGGTAGTTAAAAAAATAAAATTTTCATAAAACATAATTTTACCTCTTCTGTGAATGGAATTTCAAAAATCCGAGAGACACGGTTGATGTCAGTAAGTAAAATGTGGTTCAATGAGATGAAAATTATTTTTTGGTGAATAGTAACTTTTTTCTTTTTTTTACCACGGTTAAAAGTAAATAGGGTAATTAAGGGAAAAAATGTTATTATTATTACCCTAACACATGTCCTAATTATATTGGATAAGTGTAATTAGACCAAAAACAACCTTAGGAATAAAATATGACCATTTAGGCCCACTTGGATAAGATTAGGACATTTATTGTTAATTTATTTAAAGAAGGGTTAAAATAGTTAAAATTAATGTTTAATATGTAAATAATTTTTAATATAGGGTTATACATAAGATAAATTCGACTATAAATACTCATTAGAAAGATAAAAATATTTCCTACATAATGGTATTTTATTTGTAATTTTTAGACATTATATAATTGAATTTATTTATGATACAAAGATGATGCAGTAATTATCTTATTAATGAAATTTTGACATAATTGATGTTATATATACCAAAATAAATGGAATTTGAGACTTTTTATGAATTACACTAATTTTCTAGGTTACTATGAAATGTTAGTATTGATTTAATTAACTGTTTTCGAACTAATCATTCTGTTATGAATTTCACAAAAATAAATTAATAAATAGTGTCAAAATTGACATAAAATAGTTTTTAAAACAAATATTATATTATTAATTGATATTTCATTCCTAGAAATCTAAGGTTCCGCAAAATGACTTAGATAAGGTTATATATATTAATAATAAACAACTTGGGTTCATTTTTCTTCTTTTAGTATGTTTATTAACCTTATAGTATAAGAACACAAGATGACACGGTAAAAGTAAAATTATTTTACTTAATGGTAAAACTAAATGATAAGATTAAAATAGGAACCTAAACCTGTCTAAATTCTATTTAATGGGAGGCTTTCGACCCATCCCCACCATAGCTTAGAAATGAATCAATTTGGAGCTATTTAAAACCTAATTTGACTTTGTAATAAAATAATAGTTTTAGTTATTCTAAAGGTTCCCCTCTCCTCCCATATAAAAGGGAACCTCCTCCCTCTCTTCCTCACACCACTTTGAGCCTTAAAGCTCGGCCAACCCCTACCAAATTACATTCTCCACTTCCCTAGAAACATCCTAGAGGTTCTGGTCTTCTTAAAAGTCCAATTTGAGTTCCCAAAAAGAAGATCTCAAAGAGGCGCTTCAAAGAAGAGGAGGTTCAGACACATACGAAGCAAATCAGACCTAAGGTAACGGAAATATCACAATCTCATTTTTATCCGAGATTATTTATACATTGGTATTTACTGGGGTGTATTTTAACATCCACATCCATGTTTCCTCAATATGTAATATTATTTACATCCACCTACAATTTTTTAAATTCAATTTTACCCTTCAGTGAGTTTTTGGTAAAAGATATGAAATGAATCTTTTGTCGTTTTTCATACGAGGTACTTTTTTGACTTTTCCGACAAAAGTACGAAGACTTTTATTTCAACTTATATAGAATGAATGGATTTTTAAAAAATTATTTCAAAGAAGATTCCTTTAAATGTTTTCAAGTTTATTTTTAATCAACTTCTTTTAAAATTGTATGACATTTTAAGAAAGGAAAAGTGTTTTTGAAGTAGAAATGGTATTTTCCTCAAGAATGGAGTTCAAGTGTTTTATCAAAATTATTATCCATATAAGATAATATAGGGTTCTGATTCTATCCATATAATTACATTTATTTTATTTTGTTGTGATGGAATTGTTTTTATGAATTCATTTATCTTATATGAATTGTTTTATGATGTCACGATGTTTAAGAATTCCATTTTTATTACATGGGTTATGCAATAATGTATGATTTATGATTTTTATGGAATAGATAAGAATGTGTTCATTATGAGATGTGTGGGACCTATATCTCCCTCCAATTCATTGGGTAAATATTTTATATCTCATGAGATAGACATGACAGGAACGGTAGGTTATACCGGTTCAGTGAAACAAGACTGAAATGAGGAATGAACTCGGTTCAGAAATTGACTTTGTCCACTAAGATATTCTTGGAAATGAGTCTTGACTAACAGGAAATGATTCTCTATTATTGTGTGTGTATGACACAATGTTTCATGTTTTATGATTATTGGGATTCCATTCCACTACTATGATTTATCCCATGTTATGAAATTATGCTCTATTTTTCCGGTTATGATTTCCAAAATTTATGTTCTTATGAATATGATGTGATTGATATTTCTTTTGTTTACCCTTACTAAGCATTTGAGCACACCCTTTTATGTTTTCTTTCCCCAAGACATAAATAAAGGATTTAGGTTTAATGAAAAAAGAAGATCATTATGGGAGATGTTGAAGATCTTTCACTACGATTAGAAGATTATATTCCATGTTTCCAAAGACACTAAACTATTATGGTCCTTGTGTGTGTGTTTTTGTTATGTACTAAATATTACGCAAGAGTAATGTAATGTCCATGTACATCAGGCTTCGGGTCTCTACAATTGGTACCAGAGGAAAAGTTTAGTCATCCTTTGGAAAATAGGATGCGAAATCGTTAGTGAGATCCCTAGAGATATTTCTAAGGTATGTCTAGGGATGTGCCTAAGGATATGTATACGTCTAGGATACAGTCCTAGAACTACGGTAACGATCATAGAATTTGACCTAAGATGTTATATATTGAGGATACTCCCCCTTTATTATTTTGTTTTCCCTAGCATGATTTCTGCTTCTCACACTATTCTTTTTGGGTTTTAGACGATGGATGGAAGCTGAAGGAACTGTGTTGATCAATGCAATGGACAATGCAATGATTGTCCTCCTGGAAAAACAAATGTTATGGGAGATGGAGTGAAAAATCTTATTGCTATTCTTACACAATCTATGAATCATTCAGGACTTCCAAATGAGCCGAGAAGGGAACAACATTCTATTGAGTCCTTCATGAGGCAACGTCCACCTTCTTTTAGTGGGTCTTCTGATCCACTTGTTGCTGAACAATGGATCAGTACTACTGAAAAGATATTTTCAGTTCATCAATGTTCTGAACATGATAAAGTCATCTTAGCAGTATATTGTTTGGAAGGTGAAGCTGATCAATGGTGGAATCTTATCAAGAATACTAGGCAAAGAGATGAAATTGAGTCCATGGAATGGGACAAGTTCAAGAACTTATTTTTCAATAAGTACTTCCCTCGTATTCTTCGAACATAGACGGAGAAAGAGTTTCTTAAACTAATGAAAAAGGATGATGAACCTGTTGGTATATAAGAAGCGAATTTTATAAGGCTTGCAAGTTATGCATCTGGATTTATCATCCAACCTGAAAGTAAAGTTGATCGATTCTTCAGTGGCTTAAAACCAAATCTTTGAAGGGAATTAGCTATAAGAGACATTAGTAGATATGATGAAATTGTGTGTTGTGATATCAAGGTAGAAATGGAAGTTGGTGTTACTTATCCATCTCATAGTTTTGACAAGAGATGAAAGATGGAGTTCAAGGAGAAATCTTAGAATAATGGTGAAATGAATATGAATTTTCCCTTATTCTCAACGTGTGGAAAGAAGCATGGTGGAGATTGTCTTAAAGTGACTAGAAAATGTTTTAAGTGTGTAAAAGAAGGTCATCGAGCAGCTGAGTGTCGAAGTAATGGAAAAAGGGTTTCTAATGATGTGAATAAAGAAAAGACTGCAGAGAACGCACCAACAACACTTCAATGCTTAAAGTTCAAGGAAATGGGGCATTATTCTAATAAATGCCCTAATCCAAGGGTTAGTGATGATCGACGTGAGCAACCACTTAAGGCAAAGGAAAATGGGAAGTCACATGCGATCACCATTGGTGATGTTGAATGTGGCAACTATTTGGTGGAATGATTAAGTGTTTATGTAATGGGATTCTAGAATAATGTTGTATATAGTATCGTGGAATATTGGAACATTTATGTTTTGGTCTATTGTGGTTTTCAATAATTTTATGGTATCGGTAACCTTGAAAAGTGATTGAAATATTTTTTTAAAGCAGTTGATATGCACATAATGAAGGGATAAAGAGAATCTAATATGTTTGATAGTATTCATGATCTCATGATTGATATAAGGTCTAAGTGATATCATGGTATGAGGATATAGAATTTTGAGGATTTTGGTATGTGGAAATTGTTAACTTTTAACTACATTCATGTTTTCACTAAGGTTCAATGGATATTCATTCTTTAAGAGAATACATGATCAAGGTATTCACATATTTGTAATTTGACCAACAAGATATATCTTATGATGTAAGGGGGATAAATGATGGCATTCACGTGATCATTTTCTTTATACTATGAGCTTAGACCGAAGTATTTTAGATAAGCCTAAATATTGGAATGGATTATGTTGGACATAAGTTAGTATTGTTTAAGGATAAAACGTTTTGATATTATTGATGGGATGTTATAGTAATATAGCTTTAGAAAAAGGACAACCTACAGGACGGGCGGCAACCCATCGCGTCGGACAAGGCTGTGGGAATCGAACCCACAACCAATGTGCTACCGGCCTTTATCGCCTACCACTATCCAACAGGAAGTCCCTATTTAGTAGAAACTAGTTTTATTATATTAAGCAGTATGATATATGAAATATAAGTCCATTTTAGGAACCATATATGATTAATCTCACTATAGATGGACTTATGTATTTTTTGATCACTTTTCTAACCTTTTGTTTGAGACAGATGGAATGACCCATCATTCTATCACATGATCTGCTAACACATCATGAATGAAAAATTCAACATCATTTCTTTAAGAGATGAAGTGGAAATTGTCCAAAGAACGAAAAACGGTGAGACTATACCAAAATCACGAAAGTATTTCTTCTAATTCCAATTTCATCAACTTTAGGGAAATGATCTTGAAAACCTAAAATGTTGTCTTAGTGATCTTATATTTGATGAATCATATGGTACCTTAGTTCGTCACAAATTTATGGATTTGTGATTGCTGGCTTTTCCATAGCCATGTTCTCTACCACTCTCCATCAGAACATGATGGTTAGATTTCTCCTCCAAATCCATTTTTCACCTATGTAGAAACCCAGTGATTAGTTTATTTGGCTAACCGTTACGTTTCATACAGTTGTTTTTAAAGATTGGTTTTGTTATTCCTTTATACGATGTGGGTTTCTATTAAAGAAACTTTCGAATAGTAAACCATTTATAAACCCGACAAATTTCGAGGGAGAAATTCCTTTTAAGGGGGGTAGAATGTAACAGCCCGAGATTTTTTGAAAAATATTCTTTTTAATTTCATTAATTTCTTGTGTTGTACGCTACACCAAAAGGAGATTGCACAACACGCATCCTTGACTTTCCTTGCATTACACGCAATCGCGACCTTCCTCGATAGCATGTGTAGTTCACAATTACGAGTTTCACAAAACAAAGATATGCTATTAAAATATTATTAAAACTAGCCATTATGAATAGTAATAACCACTTTTTGAAATTTTGTAAATTTTATTTTTCAAAATAGACTTCATTTTTTGATTCGGAATATCGAAATTATCTTAGGGTGAAATTTAGGTACTTTTCAGATAACATTCATTTTCTGATGAATAGTGAAAATTACTAAATGTTAATTAAAAACAACCTTTTTAATTGAAATAATTAATAATAATAAATTTTTAATTTGAGTTATTTTAAAGTATATTTAGAATATATTTTTACAATTTAATACAATGTTTTTCATTGGATGTAATTTCACATTTAAACCAGACATAAACAAGTGTCAATCATTTGATAGTTATTATCTCTTAAGAACACGCTATTTGATTTGACGACGGGAATTAATTTTTAAATTAATTAATGCAACTGATATGTTTTGAATTTGGTAAAATAGACATCATTTTTTAGTTCATAATATCAAATATAGCTTAGGCCTAATTTTTTGTATTTTTCTGGAAACTTTCATTTTTTGATAAATAGTTAAACCACTAACTGGTAGTTAAAAAAATGAATTTTTCATATTACTTAATTTTACCTCTTTTGTGAGTGGAATTTCAAAAATCCAAGATACACGGTTGATGTCAGTAAGTAAAATGTGGTTCAATGAGATTAATTTTTTTCGGTGAATAGTAACTTTTTACTTTTTTTACCATGGTTAAAAGTAAATAGGGCAATTAAGGTTAAAAATGTTATTATTGTTACCCTAACACATGTCCTAATTCTATTGGATAAGTTTAATTCGACCAAAAACAGCCTTAAGAATAAAATATGACCATTTAGGCCCACTTGGATTAGATTAGGACATTTATTATAAATTTATTTAAAGAAGGGTTAGGATAGTTAAAAAAAAGTTTAATAAGTAAATAATTTTTAATATAGGTTTATATATAAGATAAATTCGACTATAAATACTCATTAGAAAGATAACAATATTTCCTACATAATGGTATTTTATTTTTAATTTTTAGACATTAAATAATTTAATTTATTTATGACACAAAATTGATGCAGAAATTATCTTATTAACGAAATATTGACATAATTGATGTTATAAATACCAAAATAAAAGTAATTTGAGGATTTTTATGAATTACACTAATTTTATAGCTTAATATGACATGTAATTATTGATTTAATTAACATTGTTTGAACTAATCATTTTTTTATGATTTTCAAAAAAATCAATTAATAAATTGTGTCAAAATTGACATAAAATAGTTTTTAAAACAAATATTATATTATTAATTGTTATTTTATTCTTAAAAATCTATGGTTCATCCAAATGACATAGATAAGGTTATATATATTAATAATAAACAACTTGGGGTTCTTTTGTCTTCTTATAGTAGTATTATTAACCTTATATTATAAGAACACAAGAAGACACGGTAAAAGTAAAATTATTTTACTTAATGTTAAATCTAAATGAGAAGGTTTAAATAGGAACCGAAACTTGTCTAAATTCTATTGGATTAGAGGATTTCGACCCATCCCCACCTTATCTTCAAAATTAATCAATTTGGAGATATTTAAAACCTAATTTTACTTTATAATAAAATAATAGTTTTAGTTATTCCAAAGGTGCCCCTCTCCTCTCTTATAAAAGGGCACATCCTCCCTCTCTTCCTCACACCACTTTGAGCCTTCAAGCTTGTCCAACCCCTGCCAAATTCCCATCTCCACTTCCCTAGAAACATATTAGAGGTTCTGGACTTCTTAAAATACCAATTTTAGTGCCCTAAAAGGAGATCTCAAAGAGGCGCTTCAATGAAGAGGAGGCTCGGACACATACAAAGCAAATCGGACATAAGGTAAGGGAAATATCACAATCTCATTTTTATCCGAGATTGTTTATACATTGGTATTTACTAGGGTGTATTTTATCATCCACATCCATTTTTCCTCAGTATGTAATATTATTTAAATCCACCTAAAATTGTTTAAATCCAATTTTACCCTTCAGTGAGTTTTTCGTAAAAGATATGAAAGGAATCTTTTGTCGTTTTTCATACGATGTACTTTTTTGACTTTTCCGACAAAAGTACGAAGAATTTTTTTTTAAACTTATACGGAATAAATTGATTTTTAAAACATTATTTCAAAGAAGCTTCCTTTACATGTTTTCAAGTTTATTTTTAATCAACTTCCTTTAAAACTGTATGACATGTTAAGAAAGGAAAAGTGTTTTTGAAGTAGAAATGATATTTTCCTCAATAATGGAGTTCAAGTGTTTTATCAAAATTATTTTTCATATAAGATAATATAGGGTTCTGATTCTATCCCTATCATTACATTTATTTGATTATGTTGTGATGGAATTATTTTTATGAATTCATTTATCTAATATGAATTGTTTTATGATGTCACGATTTTTAAGATTTACATTTTTATTACATGGGTTATGCAATGATGTATGATTTATGATTTTTGTGGCACACATAATAATTGTTTCATTATGAGATGGGTGGGACCTATATCTCCCTCCAATGCATTGGGTAAAGATTTTATATCCCATGAGATAGACATGGCTGGAACGGTAGGTTATACCGGTTCAGTGAAATAGGACTGCAATGAGGAATGAACTCAATTCAGAAATGGACTTTGTCCACTAAGATAGTCTTGTAAATGAGTCTTGACTAACAAAAAATGATTCTCTATGATTGTGTGTGAATGACACAACGTTTCATGTTTTATTATTATTGGGATTCCATTTCACTACTAGGATTTATCCCATGTTATGAAATTATGCTCTCTTTTGCAGGTTAAGATTTCCAAAAGTTATGTTCTTATGAATATGATGTGATTGATATTTATTTTGTTTACCCTTACTAACCATTTGATCTCACCATTTTATGTTTTCATTACCAAGGACATAAAGAAAGGATTTAGGTTTAAAAAAAAGAAGTTCTTTATGGGATATGTTGAAGTTCTTTCACCACGATTAGAAGATTATATTCTGAGTTTCCCAAGACACTAAACTATTACGGTCCTTGTGCGTATTTTTTTGTTATGTACTAAATATTCCGCAAGAGTAATGTAATTTCCATGTACGTTAGGCTTCAGGTCTCTACATACACCGTCACAACAGAAGTATTATATAGATCGGAGATGACCTCTAGAGATTGGGATCAAAGACCAGTTTTTCCTATGAGATATGTCGAGTATGGGAAATATGATGATTATGAGACTAGGGAAGCTTTCGTTGAGATATATTGTACCATTTGAGGTTTTTCAGAGAGTGGGGCCGGTTGCCTATCAGTTACAGTTACCTCAGAGGTATAAGGATATGCATGATGTCTTCCATGTTTCTCAATAATGGTGTTACTCCTTAGACCATTCTCATGTTTTTAATCCATTTATGTTGAGATGATGGTGGAACCATCATTCGAGGAGCATCCTATCAGGATTATTGATCAAAGCATGAATGTTCTCCAAGGATGATCTGTTCCTGTGGTCCGGATGTTATGGCACCACATGCGAGTACAGGATGAGACATGGGAGAGGGAGGCCGATGTGTGATCATAGTGGTCAGAGTTGTCTGAGGTTCCTTCTTCGCCACCTTGTTATGGGAATTTAGGGAAACATTTATTTAAGGGGGAATGTTTGTATAAACATGGATCTTTATTTCAGGTATGGATCTTTATTTTGAGTGATTTTTAAAAACAGGGGAGAATATTTCAATATTATTAGTACACGTTGTGTACCTATGAGTACACGACATGAACCTAGTTTCAACAAGTAGTAGTGTACTGGCCGTGTAATGGTCGAGTACATGGCCATGTGGGGTGACCTGGATACCGCCTAAAGTGGGGTCTGATTGAGGCATGTATATGGCATGTACTTTAAATGAAAATGCCATGAAAGTTTTCTTTTATTTGATAAATTGGATTGGGCATGCATCTAACCCCCATATTTATCTTGTTCTGGGCTTGTTTTTCTAGGAGCACCCAATTTAAATGAATATATTCTAAGCCTCTATTTCTCCATCCACGGTCCAATTTGAACTGTGGTGGGTGAGTTAGAATCCCATCAGTGAGTCCTTTCTTCTTCTAGGTCTGCTCCTCCTGTTTTATCCTCTCTCTCGAGTTATTCAAGGATGATTGTTTTTGACATTTTTGCAGATATAAAATGTTCTTGTCTGATTCAAGGGATGGAATTTGAGAGTATTCTTCTTACAATGTCGAGGTAGGTGGTTTGTTTCCCTTAACTGGTTGTCTTTGTGTTTTATATTCCAAAGTGTCAATTACCCATGTTTCAGGTATTATGAATTATGTAAATTTCAAAATATTTCATCTTCCTAAGATTGTTTATTGAATTAAGGGTTTGTCGATGTGATAATATGTGAAATTTATTATTTTAGGAAAAACCCAAGTGTGAATTTCCTTATTTCAATGTTAAGAGTTTTTTGGTCCTAGTTGCCAATGAGACACACCTTACATCCTTTCCATGCATGATACGATGGAACCAGTTGTCTCTCTCATATTGTTAAATGCATATTATATGCATTGATATTTTTTATCCATGTAGTAGTTGAGATTACATTGTGATGCATGATATCATATATGAATGATTGAATTGGATAGTGCTATGAGAACCTGGTGTAGTTAGACCACTAGGGGAATTGACATTGAGTGCTTCCTCAGAGTGTCTGTTATACTTCATGCTACAAGACCACAGGGGTGATTGACGTTGACTGCTCCCTTAGAGTGTCTATGGTTATCATTAAGAGACCATATGGGGAATTGATGTTGATTGCTTCCCTAGAGAGTATGTAGTTATTCTAGAAAGTCCAAATGCTGAATTGATGGTTTTTTCTTCCTCATAGTGTCTTTTATTATTTATTGTATTACTTGGATAGAGGGCTTAAACTGTCTGAGCTACCCAAAGGGTTAACATAAATATTGAATGTATGTGATGCATCTTCCAAGACAATGACCAATCATGGATTTTTTTCCTATTATGTAGTCTTCTCAGATACCAGTCGGGATACATACTTGATTAAATGATGAACATTAAATTCTAATGAATGTAAATAGAAACTATAGGATTTTTTATTTATTTGTACTTATATATCTTTGTTTCATTCTCATTATTACCTACTATATTTACTAACTGACAGTTAGGCACAGATCTTGTGGTGGTGGCCTACTAGTGTTTGTCTCACTCCCTTTTGGGTCAAATGTTTGGACCCAAACTGATTATATGGTTGTAGGTATAGATTACAGAAATCACCCTTCGTCATCAGGTACATGATTTCTATGGAGCTCAAGAGAATGGGACCAAGATGAGGATTACAACGATACTGGTGTTAATCTCTTTAATTTTTACATTGGTTCAGTTGTATTTCCATAATATTGTAATGTTTGGATGTTTTCCTAGACACATGTGACATGCATCATTTATATATATGCTCTAGTTGTTTATTTTATTTTAGAGTTATATTGATCACTTATTGTATAGTGTTACTACATCCACTACTGTTTATTAATTTTTATTATGATATTCATAGTCTACCAATTAAAGAATAATTTCCATACTATCAAACCCAAGGCCCCCACAGTTAGTCAGCAGCCTCTGGTGTTTTTGGAAATGTGCTTGAGTCCATTGACCAACTGGGTACGGGTCACCCTTGGGTGGAACCCGGAACCGGGAAGTTATAATTTCCCATTTTATGTTTCATGTTAAAATGATGGACTTGTTCCATTGTTGAGTCCGGGGTTCATTATGCCTAGAAATAATACCATTTTTGTCACAGTATATCTCATTAACACTCGTTACTCTAGGAACCATAGTAATTTTTCTGATAAAAATTATGATATAAACAACTTCCATAAAAAATTCATTATAGTGGAATATTTTTTGATATATTATTGAGTTTTATATGGTGTATATCCTAGAAAACATCCATATAATATCTCTACTATTTAGGGAAATTATAAATATAGTTTGATATTCCATAACCCATTTTCCAAACTGGAAACCATCATCTATGTAACCCATTACTCAAAGTCCATCCTCTCTACCAATGACCACGAACATGTCCTTGGTACATCATAACAACTTAATAATTTTTCTTAATATATATCCATTTATATTCTCTATTATTTTATTGGTATCAAGTTATAACTCTAAATGACGGATATACATATTGTTAGTTTTAATTCATTGAAAACATGTTAAATATAATGGATGACGCATAAGGATGTGTATATTTACTTTCTAATACATTATAATGTTCTACAATCATAAAAACATTCATGATATGAAACACTAATAAATACATATTCATTGATTTATCTAAGATAAAACACTATATCACATTAACAAAAAAAAATTATCTGACTCAATCTAAGAAAAACATAGATTTGTCTTTAAAGATCATCAAACCAAGTATGAACAAATATTTAACCATATCATTAATTGGGGAACATTTATATACTCACAACTTCACTAAGTGAATTTTTATGACACCAATTTTTATAAACATTATAGAATCTAAAATAAATATAAAAAAATGATACCCCCACTCATCCTCTTATAAAATAGTAAGAATCTTGTTCATTATAAAACAATTACTCATTTATTATATTATGAAACAAGATATTCAAACAAATTAAATCTAATGTAAATATATAAATGTTTTTTTAAACATATAAAAAATAATAGTCTCATTTGGAACTTCAAAAACATTAAGATGTTTCTCATAAATGATCTTAACTATATTACTTTATAGTAATGTGGGTATTACATAAATATGTTACATCACATTATAAAAAAGAGTTTAAATTAATTAAAAATTAAAAATGAATATATCATCCCAATAGATTAAAATATTCTCACAAATTCTATTCCGTGAATTTTCCTATAAAATTATTCCACTATGAATTCATCGTCGGTAGACACTACGCCTTTCATGATAGTTTTATATAGTATACCCTATTTCTAACCTATGGGTATAATACCTTTTGATGCATCCCTTATGTTTTCATATGGTTGGTGTATATAATTTTCATCTTAGATTCCATGAGGTTTAACGTATTCTAAAATTAAAATCTAAAAATAGATACCTAGTAGGTAGTATGATCATTACATATGTACGTTTCATCATCATTATTAGCCACACATAATCCACATATCATGGGTTCCTGCAAAATCCAAATCAATATTGTGGTACTTTAATAACATGAACAAATTTTTATTCAAAAAATATTTATGGATCATTATCAACTTCCATCTCTAGAACACATCATTTTTTTTGTTTTTATATTTTATATGATCTACATTTATCGCAATGATGCCCTGAATCAAGTTGTACCTTTTTATGGAAACACATAATTATGCCAAAAACATTTTTTTATTTTAAAAGTTATATCCACATTTATTTGGGATAACTGAAAAATATTTTTTTTGATTTACAATAACTTAAATCGAAAATAAAAACATCATATATATGTTTAAAAACCATAAAAATTCATAAAATACATATTAGATCATTTCACTATATATATGTAATATAGTGCTATTATAAAAAACTTTATGGAACATAACATATAAAAATGATTCATTCATTAAAGAATAATCATAGAATAAAATAAAAAGGTTTCTTAAACTCATCATTATTCAAACAATTTTTAAAATAGTTTTATTCCTAAAATTAGAATCATGTTTCATTCTAGTTTTCTAGGAGGAGGGATCAATGTAATAATACCATAATGTATCTTATGTTTTATGTATTCTTTCCTTGTGTATTCTTCACTAAATTCGGATCATATGATCTTAATTAATTTTCATACTTGATTATGTATTTCCTTAAGAAAATCCATTAACCTTTCAAAATTTTCATACTTATGATTCATTTGAAAAACAAAACAATGTTGACTAAAGTAATTTATAAATGTAATAAAATATATAAAACCACAACATTATTTAGTAGTAATCAATACACGTATTTCAAAAAATGTTAGATACAACAGACCACTACCCCTTTCACATGTTCATCAAAATTTACTCATGATCATATTTCATAGTAAACAAAATTCACATAAATAAAACCATTCATTAACAATTGACTTTAAAAATCAATCATTATAGATACTTTGAATGTTTTTCTCATTTATGTGTCTAAGGAAACAGTGGAAACATTTGGTGTATTTAGAAGAAAATCAAACATTATTATCTGAATCTAATAAAAAGGATTATCCATATCAAGAATATATAAACCATTTATATATAAACTAATTAAAAACCCATTTCACATATATATAAATATATACTAAATTTTGATATAAATAATTAATTAAATTATTGTATTCTCCAAACAAGATGTATAATTCCAATTTATGTTTATGGTGTGATCATTGTGATATTTTTCCAATTTATGGTTTATTACACTTTGAAAATTCATATCATATATGAATATTTATAATGAGTAAATGCATTATCGATTTCCGACATGTAGATCATTGTTATAATTAATCAATTCCATCGTATCATAGAATATACATTTATCATCTCAAGTTTATAACACACAATCATTGTGTAATACCCAAGAGTTGGAGTTGTTGCAATTAATCTCTATAAAATTCACATTGGGGTTGTCCAAAAAAATTTATTTGAGAAAAATTATCAATCATAAAAATCAATATTTTTATGATTACTTTTAAACAGCTATTAATGATTTTAAAATTGATTAATATATAATATGAAATAATCTAAAACAAAAAAAAATCAATTGGAGAGTACCATGTTTTAATAAATTTATTTAAAAAATTTTATAATATTTTACATAAAAAACATTTTGACCCCATATATATTATTCATTTGGTGAGCTAAGACCTATATTTAATGATTAGGCAAACTAGGTTATTCACATCAATAATCCATTGTTATTTTGATAGGTGAATATCCCAACCAAAAAATATCATTATAGGGTACTTGACTTGATAAATTATTATTAAAATACATCATATGGAGTTAATAAACTCTATCCATTTATATCCTAATTGTTTGGGTTTCACATTTAGTGTATCCCAATGTATACCCCAAGAATAATTGAATAGTGGATAATCAATGGACACTTGTTTTTAGATAGAACAACACAATATGAAAGTATAGAGTTAAAAATAGTTTTCATTTATTAAATAAGATAATAATGAGGTACTCATGTTGATAATTACAATATATTATTAAATGATCGAGGTCCTGAAAAGTTTCCCTTTGAAAGTAATATCACACATTTTATTTGATGGGTTTTATTATATGTTTTATAAATTTAAATTTATATCATATAAACATTAAATTTATACAATTAAATTTTACGTTGTTATTGTCTTCACAATTTTTAGTAATTTTTTTCTATTTTTTATTATAAAATTTATTTTTGGGATCACTATAAAAAAATATGTTTTCACACCACATTAATGTGAATCACTTTTGAATTCCCATATGTTTTTTAACTCACTGAAAAAATAATCATTCGATATTACTACAATGTTAAGGAATAGAATTAGAATATATTGAAACCACCCAAAATGATTAGGCCTATAGGGATAGATATCAAAATCCATTAACGTTTCTAATAAGGCATAATTCTCCATGCTATTAGGTGGTCATAATCCAGGTCCCTCTACCTGAGTTGAAAATACCCAATAAAGAATTAAACTCACAATAACTCTAAAAACTAATATGCAAAAACTATATTACTTAAATATTTCTTATATCTTACATTAAATTAATAAATAAGTAAAATTAAGCTAAATACAATTTTTTATTGAGTCATTCCTATCATGTAATATGGGGAACTAAATACTTATATAAATTTAACAATTAATGATAAAGAATCCAAAATATTCACATTTCATAAATAATTACCTAAAAAATAATATAATAGAATTTAATAGGTAAATAAATGTTTTATTTATTTCCCATTATATTATATAAGAATTCATGAAATATTCATAATAACGATAATAGTAATATTTAGAAAAATTAATACAATAAGACCATTTTTATATTCATATCAATATGTACCCATCCATATTTAATACTATATGTAATTTTTATGAGATGTAACTAAACTGAAATATTTCATCGTTCAATTTATAATATTTAATGATTTTATATAATACATTTATGAAATATTTTTCAATTGATAAAATATTTATGTTATACCCTTTTGATATAAACTAATTATATATAGATTTTAATGAATGATATATAATATGGAAGAATTAATTCTATAATAACACATTGTATATCAGAATAATATTTCAGAAATATATATTTAATTAATAAAAAAAATTAAATTAGTTAGTCAATTGAATAAATACATATAAATTTATTACACCAAAAATAACTTTTTTAATGATTCCTAATCATTTTATTAACCATTAAAATTATTTAATATTTAAAATAATATTTTTTTTAAACTCTTACGTTTTACTGATATGTAAAGTCCATGTTCTATGTATGGGAAATATTCCATTACCATTACACAATAAATCTATGAAAAGGTAAATTTTCATTTCCCTTATGAAGATAGTCTACAAAACGGTATTATATTTTTGCAACATGTGATTCATATGTGTTAAGTAGTGAATACCGTCAAATAGTGTGTCTGCAAAAGGGTATTACCACAACACTTCCCATCTATTTAAATGAAAAAACAGAGATTACATTTTTGAAAACCTTCTTCATAAGGGTATATACGTTATATATACTGATTAAAAAAAATGAAAAATATATTGAACTTTACACACTTCATGTAAATGTTAGTAACTGCAAACTACTTTTTGGAAATGTTCGTATTTAGTTTTAGTTATGATTTGGACTATTACTAGAAATTCAAATACATTTAAACCTCAATTTAACTCACTTGAATACTATTTTTCGGTTTTATTTAAACACATTAAGATTTTTGAGAAAATATAACACCCTAAAAATAGTAGAATCTATCATCCATAAATTATTATCTAAAATTGAACTGAAAATAGTTATGAATAATGATGTTTTATTTCATCTATTATAATAGCTTCTCACAACCAATGGTGGGGTGTGTTTGAAAAATATCATGAGATGGTGTGAACAAAATAATGCATCCTCTGAGGTGTTACATGGTACAGCGGATCCCAATTCATAACTAGAAGTTTATTATATGCCTAAAGGGGTTCTAGATCCTCCCTAAAAGGTGATGAATTGTATATGAGATAGAATAGAATATCATCTATATAGAAATTGATGAACATAATTTTTTTTAATGAAAGTGATGCGTACATACATTATAAAATAAAAAATAATATTATCATATTATATGTGGATATTTATTCTCATGTGGATCTCATACATTACATCCAATTAGGTGTTGAATTTATTGAACACATCAATGAGTTATTGAAAAGGATGAATGAATAAACACTCTACATTGTTACTAATGATATACCATTCATAGAAAAAATAAAAATAAATTGACTCAAGAAAATATATATAAATCTCATGAATATTCATTATATAAATTATATATCACATATAATATATATATAAATTAAATTATCATAAGAATAAAAATATACATTATTCATGTCCTTGTATTAAATGATATATATATATATATATCGTATATCATATTAATGTGTACAAGCCTCTCCAATAAATATCGTTTAGTGCATAACCAGCATCTCTATTATAGAAGCTTATAAAAAAATACTTCTACCTAGAACCGAATTTTTCATTTTTTTTTCTTCAACCATCTTCATCAATATCATAGACTCTTCTTCCAGAGTCTCAAATTTTTTTCTCATATTATTTAATAAATATTTTATTTTTTTGATTACCATGGATTCATCTATTAATTGTTTCATTAATTCCTCAACTTCTTTTGATGATTCATAAGAAGTTCCATGAGCATCCATAACAATTTAGTTTTGGGTTATTTATGATTTTATTTATTCATAATATGTGAATATTAATTAAAAAAATGTAAATCATTAGTCTTTTTATTAATTTATTATAATTCTCATATATAGATCCTTTATATTATTATTCCAAATGAGAAACACTTTCTAATTTATTTTCCTCTTCTTCTTCTGATTGTTCAATATACTTTATTTTCATTATATAATTTTACTTCTATTGAAAAAATTATTTCACCATTTTCAAACTAGATCCCTTTATTAATACCCTTTACATTATAAATTAATCATTTCTACAAATACCATTTAATATATATTTATTCCTAGTTTATGTTTCATTTAGGGTAGTCAAAAATAATTTAATTTATTTGTAGTCAAAATAACCCTCATCAATTTACTTCTTACATGTACATATTGATATTTCATTTATCACATTTCCGCATAGAAACAAATCCTACAATAGATTCCCTTAAAATTTTCATTACCCTATCATGAACATTAATACTATAAATGAATTGAATTCATCACCAACATTTTCTTATACATCTCCATATAAATAAATCTCAAGCATCACCATGTATTTAAATTTAATTTCCACTAAGGAATTTCTGGATTATTTTCATAAGTGTCTAGTATGAAATAGGATCCATTAAGAGATACCTCTATAATTTATCCTTCATAATGCATTGATACCTTTATATTATATTAAACTTTTTAATCTCCTTTGAATTTCCTCAAAATCTTCACAACCTTCATCTTTTATATATACCCATGAATAGATAAAAAACATAAATAATGTTAATATAGAATCCATTATTGTAGAAAATTGGTTATATCATAATTCTGTCTAATTTATTATGAAAAACTTGAAGCTCCACCACATTTACCATGTTGTCTTCTTCCTAAAAATGTTCAAACTTATTCTAAATTACAATTTTGGACTTATAGTTATTAACCATAATTTATATATACTAATAAATTTTTCTATGAAGGATCAATATTCCTTCGCATAAATATTATGAAATTTTATATCAAGTTAAATCATAAGAAATTCAATTTCATCACTCAGATGTATATCACGAATAAACATCATGAATGAATCAATACCAAGGGATAATTTAAATGCTATCATATTAGTCATCTAATTATAAAAATTATATCAAAAAATTAATGAGAATTTATTAACATTCACATTATTCTACATGATATCAATTTCATTAAATATATTCACCAAAAAAATCATTACACATATGATATATATTTTTGCAATCATTTTGCACTGAACAATCCCTAAGATATAGGTGAACTATGAAGTAACTTATTTCTCTCAGTAAAATATTGATGGATCTTGGTATTATAATGAAAATAATTTTATTAACCTATCTTGATCAACTATAAACCAAAGAATCCAAATACTTAAATGTAAACACATAAACAATAAATTTCACTTAGTTCCCCCTAATATCAATATAGAATGTGCATGCATCAGTAAAGGGTTAATGTAGGAAAGATAATTATTATATTTATATGAAAAAATTGATTTCGAAATAATCACTATTAACTCAAGACTCACTCTGTAGAGACCCAAAGCTTGATGTACATGGACATTACATTACAATGGTGGAATAATTATTACATAACCAAAACAGACACACAAGGACCGTAAATGTTTAGTGTCCTTGGAAACTTGGAATATAAACTTCTAATCTTGTTGAACAATATTCAACAACTCCCAAAACGATCTTTCCCTTTTTGTTTCGATACCAAAAAACTTTCGTTATTTCCAAGGAAAAATAAAACATAAAAAGGGTGAGATCAAATGCTCAGTAAGGGAAAACATTGATAACACAAAACAATCTATAAACATTTGGAAGTAAAAAACATGAACATGAAATTTAAACATCAAAATATTGAGTGAAGACATAAATTGTGGAAGTAAGTAAGGAATATATCATAAAGGAACATAAATCATGATAAAATATCATGGGAATAAAACATGTAATTGTGGAAACCATTCAACACTTGTTATGATTTCCATAGTAGGCAAGGCATTGCTGCTAAGACCATCTTAGTGGACAAAGTCCCTTTCTGAATCGAGTTGACTCCTCGTTCCAGTCATTTAACACCGAACCGGATTAACTTACCGTTCATCCATGTCTATCTAATGAGATATAAATATTTATCCAATGCATTGGAGGGAGATATAGGTCCCACCCATCTCATAATGATATCATTCTTACTTGTGCCACAAAATAAACATACATCATTCATAATAACCCAACGAATAAAATGGGTTTCATAAACATCATCCAATCATCACATAATCCATATAAAAGAAATGGATATCATTTCATAATAAGAAATGTGAAACCATTTAAATCATAGAGTCTTTATACTTGAACCATACACATATTAAATAATGTCATCTTAGATGGAAAATGGTTTTGATAAAACAATTGAAATGAATTCTTGAAGAAAATATCCTTTCTTCTTCAAAATCAATTTCTATTCACAAAATGTAACGAAATTTTAAAAGAAAAATATTTTTCATAAAATAGTCATTAAATCTTTTGGAGGAAGCTTAATGAAAATAAGGCTTTATATAACCGTAAAAATCCTTTCATGCCGTATACATTAAAAAAATTCTTCTCCTACTTTTTACGGAAAAGTCAAAAAGTACCTTGTAGAGTAAATAAAAGAAATATTCCTTCCATTCCATTTGGAAAAAGTAAAAATGGGCAACAATGACTTTAAACATACATAAAAACACTTTTAGAAAACATGGAAATGGATGATAACAATAGCCCCAATAAATACTTACGAATTAACAATCTCAGATAAGAACGAGATTGGAAAGGTTATCCCTTACCTTAGGTCCGATATTCTTGTACGTATCTGAACCTCCTGTATAATGATTTAAATAATATCATTGACTTATTACATAATCATATTCATTGTTATGATAACATATATTTTTCACTGATGACTATATATTACCCGTTCTTTTGGAAATTCCATGTTAAAGCAGCATTTGTGTAAAATCATTTCATTTATCGTATGTGTTTTGGCTTGTCGTTCATGATATTATTACTTATATCCTTATTTACATAATTACATAATGTAAAACATGATTTATATATAATACATATTTATCATATACATATATATATTATAGATAGTCAAAATGAATGAAATACACCGTTCATGGAGACAGTAGGTCGTACGTACGCATGAACGTTGTTTTTGTTTCCTTATTGAATTGAATAAAACTAAATAGATGACATACATATATATATATATACATAAATAAATTAGAATTATTATTTCATATATTTTATTATTATTCATTCTATAAACATTATGATCATCCATGTATTGTTAACATGGATAATGAATCTCATCGTGTCGTGGAGACGGTAGTCCGTACGTACGAACAAGCGATGATATCGTTCTCATAATTATTGAATATAATTTGAGTGGATGGTATAATATATTAGAATAATTATGATGTTATAATAACCATATATAGTTATTATCTACACCATTATACCCATCCCTGTAAGGTGTTGGTTCAAAAATAGATTTCACCACGACGTAGAGACGGTATTCCGTACGTACGCACGTGCGGTGATTTCGTTTTCAGTCGGATGGATAGATAGTGAAATTGGGTTGTTTCATACTTATAATAACATATCAGTATATTAGTTATGTGGATGTTATTACTTCATAATGAAACAACTAAATAAGAAGAAGTGGAAGAAGAAATAAAGTTGAAAGAATCGGTAACCGCCATTACCTCTTCTTTGAAGTGCCTCTTTGAGACCTCCTCTTAGGGAACTATAATTGGTCTTTGAAGAAGACCAGAACCTCTAGGATGTATCAATGATAGTGGAGAAGAGAATTTTTCAGGGGATTTATCAGCTTGAAGTCTCAAAGTGGTGTGAGGAAGAGAGGGAGGAGGTGCCCTTTTATAAGGGAGGAGAGGGGAACCTTTGGAAAAACTAAAAATATTAATTTATTATAAGGTCATATTCAGTTTTTAAAAGCTCAAAATTTATTTATTTAGAATATAATGTGGGGATTGGTCGAAATAATATTATAAAATATAATTTAGAAATGTTTAGGTTTCTATTTTAACCTTATCTTTTAGATTTAACCTTAAGTTAAAAAATATTACTTTTACCGTGTCTTCTTGTTTTCTTACAATATAAGGTTAATAAACTTACTATAACAAGAAAAACGAACCCTAAGTTGTATATTAATAATATATATAACCTTATCTAAGTCATTTTTCTGAATATTATATTTTTAGAAATAAAATAACAATTAATAATATAAAATTTGTTTTAAAAACTATTTTATGTCAATTTTGACACCATTTGGTAATTGTTTTTTGGAAAATCATAACAGAATTATTAGTTCTAAAAAATATAATTAAATCAAAAATAACATGTCATATTAACCTAATAAATTAGTGAAATTCATAAAAAGTCTCAAATTACATTTATTTGGGTATTTATAACATCAATTATGTCAATATTTCATTAATAAGATAATTACTGCATCATCGTTGTGTCATAAATAAATTATATTATATAATGTCTAAAAATTATAAATAAAATACAATTATATAGGAAATAGTATTATATTTCTAATGAATATTTATAGTCGAATTTATCTTATGTATAATCCTATATTAAAAATGATTTACTTATTAAACATTGATTTTAACTATTTAAACCCTTCTTTAAATAAATTAATCTTAAAGGTCCTAATCTAATCCAAGTAGGCCTAAATGGTCATATTTTATTACTAAGGTTGTTTTTGGCCGAATTAAACTTTTACAATATAATTAGGACATGTGTTAGTGTAATAATAATATCATTTATACCCTTAATTATCCTATTTACTTTTAACCGTGGAAAATAAAAGTAAAAAGTTACTATTCACCAAAAATTATTTTCATCTCATTGAAACACATTTTAGTCCTTGATATTAACCATATCTCTTGTATTTCTGAAATTCAATTCACAGAAGTTGTAAAATTTAATTTAAATTAAAAAAAGTCTGTTTTTAACTACCACTAAGTGGTTTCACTATTTATTGAAAATTGAAGTTTTTCAGAAAAATACCAAAAATTCATCCTAAGCATTATTTGATATTCCGAATTCAAAATTGATGTCTATTTTTCCAAATTCATAACATATAAGAGGCATTATTTAATTTTAATTTTAATTCCCGTTATCAAAATAAATAGCGTGTTTTTAAGAAACAAAAACAGTCAAAAGATTGATACTTGTTTATATCCAATTTCAAAGTAAAACTAATTCCAATGAACAACATTGTACTAAATGGTAAAAATATATTTTAATTATACTTTTAAACGAATTAAAAATATAATCTATCCATATAAATTCTTGCGATGAAAAAATTTGTTTTTAATTAAAAAATAGTGTGTTTTTACTATTCATTAAAATATGAAAGTTATCAAAATAATATGAAAATTTTATCCAAAGTAAATTTTTATATCCAGATTCCAAAAAAGAAATTTTTTTTGTAAAATTGAACTTATAGACATGTCAAAACAAGATTTAATGTGGGTGCGCCATCAAAAGGCGACAAAACTAAATATTTTGAAAAATACTTATTTTATCCGAAATATTTATTTTTTTCTCATACCATGTTCTAGAAAATATGTAAGATGAATAATGATGTTATAAAATTCAAAATATAGTTGATAATATTCATAACGACTAGTCCAAAATAATATTATAAACATATATCGTTGTTTAGTGAAACCTGATATTGCGTACAACACACGCTATCGAGGAAGGTTGTGATTGCGTGTAATGCAAGCCAAGTCAGGGTTGCGTGTTGTGCAAGTATCCTCTGTTGGTTATTATAACAGAATCCAACCATATTTAATTTATAAATTTAATATATATATATATATATATACACTCAATGTTTCGTAGAATAACTACTATCAAAATTATGTGTAACATGATCCAAGAATAGTGTTGTGTATACTGCAAGCTCATACGGTGTTGCGTATAGCGCAAGGAAATCCTGTTGTAGATTACAACATAAGACACCAATGAAATTAAAAGAATATTTTTCATAAAATCTCGGGGTGTTTCATTCTACCCCCATTAAAATGAATTTTCCCTCGAAATTTGTCAGGGATATAAATCTTTTACTATTTATAGAAACCCAAATCATAAAAAGGAATACTAAAACATTATTTTATAAATTAATGTATGAAATGTAACGATTACCAAAAGTAACTCATCATTGGGATTCCATATAAGAGATCATAGGTGAAAATATGGATATGGAAGAAAAATGTAACCATCATGTTCTGATGGAGAGTGGTAGAGAACATGACTATAAAAAGCCATCAATCAAAAAGACATAGATTTGTGATGATCTAAGGTACCATCTGATTCATTGGATATAAGGGAACTAGGACAACATTTTTGGTTTTCAAGATCATTTCCCTAGAGTTGATGAAATTGGATTTAGAAGAAATACTTTTGTGATTTTGGTACAGTCTCACCGTTGGTCGTTATTTGGACAATTTCCACTTCATCCCTTGAAGAAATGAAGTTGAATTTGTCATTCGTGATGTGTTTGTAGATCATGTGATAGAATGATGGGTCATTCCATCTGTCTCAAACAAAAGGTTATAAAAGTTATCAAGAAACATAAGTCCATCTATAGTGAGATTAATCATATATGGTTCCTAAAATGGACTTATACTTCATATATCATACTATTTAATATAATAAAACTAGTTTCTACTAAACAGGGGCTTCATGTAGGCTAGTGGTAGGCGATAAAGGCCAGTCGTACTTCAATTGTGGGTTCGATTCCCATAGCCTTGTCCGACGTGATGGGTTGTCGCCCGTCCTGCAGGTTATCCTTTTTCTAAAACAATACTATTATAACAAAAAGTTCATTCCATAAACAATACTATCCATTCCAATATTTAGGCTTATCCAAAATACTTCTTTCTAAACTCATAGTATAAAGAGAACGATTACTAAAAAGGTTATATAACAAGCACGTGAATACCATCATTTATCCCTCGTATATCTTTTTGGTCACATTCCAATCATGTTAATACCTTAATCATGTATTCTCTTGAAAAATAAACACCCATTGAACCTTAGTGAAAACATGAATGTAGTTAAAAGTTAACACTTTCCACATACCAAAATCCTCATAATTCTATATACTCAAACCATGATATCACTTAGTCCTTATATCAATCATGAGCTAATGAATACTTTCAAACATTTTATTTTCTCCTTATCCCATCATTATGTGCATATCATCTTCTTTCCAAAATATTTGAATCAATTTTCATGGTTACCGGTACAATAAAATTATTGAAAACCAAAAAAGACTAATACAAAAATATTCTAATACAGCATAAAAGTACCTCAACAACATTATTCTTGAATACCAATACATAAAAACATCAATCCATCCTCCTCATTGATTGTCTTGGAATAAGTCCTTCCTTGATTTAGAAGTAACTTTTTAGGTCAGGGCACTGAGTTGGGTAATACCCTTGTTCTCCAAAAATAAGACATTGAACTCCATAACAGTCTGTCACTCTATGACCCTTATCTCCACACAGATAACACTTGTCCCTCCATTTGAGGTATTCCTCAAGGTTCTTCATCCCTTTTTTAGAAATCAAAATCTTCATTTCTATATGCTCCTTAGCATTCCAACATGCATAAATGTCTAACTTCCTCTTATTTGATGAATTAGGCATACCAATAAATTTCACCTTGTTAATGATATATCTCGATGACTGATTCGGCATAATCACAAATATTTATTTTTAGGAATTACACAATTTTTTTTCTCATAGTCACCAATTTCTCCATTGGATTTAATGTTAACCATATTCTTTCTGGTTCGCTACATCGTCTAAAACACAAAAAGAATTCTATGAGAGGAAAAACCCTTGATATGGAAAACAATATAGTAATGGGGGAGTACCCTCAATATCTAACATCTTAGGTTAAATTCTAAGATTGTTACCATAGTTCTAGGAAGATATCCTATATGTATAGTTATCCTTAGGGACATCCCTATACATACCGTAGAAATATCTCTAGGGATCTCACTAACGTTTTCACATCCTAGTTTCCAAAGGTTAACTAAACCTTTCCTCTGATACCAACTGTAGTGGTCTGGAATTACTTCCAGTGGACTATAATTGATACCTATCAGGGCACTCCATGGGTAGAAACACCCCCTAGATGGGACACACCACCATCCCCAGTGGCAGCCACTTTCTCATGAAGCCCTTGGGCGGAGAGCCATGCTTCGTCCAACACTCACATGTGAGAGTCCCCAAGGATCAGATACATTCCTACCTCTTTTGCCTTTGATACCAACTGTAGAGACCCAAATCTTGATGTACATGGACATTACATTACATTGGACGAATAATTATTACATAACAAAAACAGACACACAAGGACCATAAAAATTTAGTGTCTTTTGAAAATCGGAATATAAACTTCTAATCATGTTGAAAAAAATTCAACAACTCCTATAACGATCTTTCCCTTTTTGTTTCCATACCTAAAAACTTTCGTTATTTACTGGGAAAAATAAAACAAAAAAAGGGTGAGCTCAAATGCTCAGTAAGGGAAAACATAGATAACACAAAACAATCCATAAACATTTGGAAGAAAAAAACTTGAACATGAAATCTAAACATCAAAATATTGAGCGAAGACATAAATTGTGGAATTACGTAAGGCATATATCATAAAAGAACATCAATCATGATAAAATATCATGGGAATAAAATAGGTAATTGTGGAAACCATTCAGCACTTGTTATGATTTCCATAGCTGCCAAGGCATTGCTGCCAAGACCATCTTAGTGGACAAAGTCCCTTTCTGAATCGAGTTCACTCCTCGTTCCAATCCTGTAACACTGAACCGGATTAACATATCATTCCATCCATATCTATCTCATGAGATATAAATCTTTACCCAATGCATTAGAGGTAGATCTAGGTCCCACCCATCTCATAATGAAATCATTCTTGCATATGCCACAAAATAAACATGCATCATTCATAATAACCCAACGAATAAAATGGGTTTCATAAACATCATCCAATCATTACATAATCCATATAAATGAAATGGATATCATTTCATAATAAGAAAAGTGAAACCATGTAAATCCTAGAGACTTTATACTTGAACCATACACATATGAAATAATGTCATCTTAGATGGAAAATGGTTTTGATAAAACACTTGAAATTAATTCTTGAGGAAAATATCATTTCTTCTTCAAAATAAATTTCTTTTCACAAAACGTCATGACATTTTAAAAGAAAATGATTTTTTCTTAAAATAGTCTTCATATATTTTGGAGGAAGATTAATGAATATAAGGCTTTAAAAAACCGTAAAAATCCATTCATTTCGTATACGTTAAAAAAACATTTTTCTCGTACTTTTGTCAGAAAAATAAAAAAGTACTTTGTAGGGTAAATAAAAGAAATATTCCTTCCATTACATTGGGTAAAAGTCAACATGGAAAAAAGGAGTTTAAACATACATAAAAACACATTTAGAAAACATATACATGGATGATAACAATAGCCCCAATAAATACTTACGAATTAACAATCTTGGATAAGAATGAGATTGGAAAGGTTACCCCTTACCTTAGGTCTGATATGCTTTGTACGTATCCGAACCTCCTATATAATGATTTAAATAATGTCATTGACTTATTACAGAATCATATTTATTGTTATTATATCATATATTTTTCACTTATGACTTTATATTACCTATTCTTTTGTAAATTCCTTGTTAAAGCAGAGTTTTGGGTAAAATCATTTCACTTATCATATGTGTTTCGACTTGTCATTCATGATATTATTACTTACATCCTGATTTACATAATTCCAGAATGTAAAAAATGATTTATATATAATATATATTCATCATATACATATATATATTATAGATCGATAAAATGAATGAAATACACCGTTCATGGAGATGGTAGGCCGTACGTACGAATGACCGTTGTTTTCGTTTCCTTATTGAATTGAATGAAACTAAATAGATGACATACATATATATACATAAATACAGTATAATTATTATTTCATGTATTTCATTATTATTCATTCTATAAACTTTATGATCATTCATGTATTGTTAACATGGAGAATGAATCTAATCGCGTCGTGGAAACGGTAGTCCCTAAGTACGCACGAGCGATGATATCATTCCCATAATTATTGAATAGAATTGGAGTGGATGGTATAATATATCAGAATCATTATGATGTTATAATAACCATATATAGTTATACTTTACACCATTATACCCATCCAGGTAAGGTGTTGGTGCAAAAACAGATTTCACCACGACGTGGAGACGGTATTCCGTACATACGCACGCGCCGTGATTTCGTTTTCCATAGGATGGATAGATGGTGAAATAGGGTTGTTTAATACTTATAATAACATATCAGTATATGATTTATACTTATTCAATTACTTCATAATGAAACAACTAAATAAGAATAATTTGAAGAAGAAATAAAGTTGAATGAATCGGTAACGAATATTATCTATTCTTTGAAGTGCCTCTTTGAGACCTCCACATAGGGCACTAAAATTGGTCTTTGAAGAAGACCATAACCTCTAGGATGTTTCAATGGTAGTGTATAAGAGAATTTTTTAGGGTTTGGCAGAGCATGAAGACTCAAAGTGGTGTGAGGAAGTGAGGGAGGAGGTTCCCTTTTATAAGGGTGGAGAGGGGCACCTTTGGAAAAACTAAAAAACTTATTTTATTATAAAGTCATATTCAGGTTTTAGAAGCTCCAAATAGATTTATTTCGAATCTAATGAGGGGGTGGGTAGAAATAATTTCATCCAATAGAATTTAAGAATGTTTAGGTTTCTATTTTAACCTTATCATTTACATTTTACCTTAAGTTAAATAATTTTAATTTTACCGTGTCTTCATGTATTCTTACAATATAAGGTTAATAAACATACTATAACAAGACAAACGAACTGTAAGTTGTTTTTTATTAATATATATAACTATATCTAAGTCATTTGGCCAAAAATTAGATTTTTATAAATAAAATAACAATTAATAATATAATATTTGTTTTAAAAACTATTTTATATCAATTTTGACACTATTTGGTAATTGATTTTTGTGAAAATCATAACTGAATGATTAGTTCTAAAAAATATAATTAAATCAAAACTAACATGTCATATTAACCTAGTAAATTAGTGAAATTTATAAAATGTCTCAAATTACATTTATTTGGGTATTTATAACATCAATTATGTCAATATTTCATTAATAAGCTAATTACTACATCATCTTTGTGTCATAAATAAATTATATTATTTAATGTCTAAAAATTATAACTAATATACCAATATATATGAAATATTTTTATCTTTCTAATGAATATTTATAGTCTAATGTATCTTATGTATAACCCTATAGTAAAAATGATTTACTTATTAAAGTTTGATTTTAACTATTTTAACACTTCTTTAAATAAATTAATATTAAAGGTCAGAATCTAATCCATGTGGGCCTAAATGGTCATATTTTATTAATAAGGGTGTTTTTTGTCTAATTAAACTTATCCAATATAATTATGACATGTGTTAGTGGTATAATAATATCATTTTTATCCTTAATTATCCTATTTACTTTTAACCGTGGAAAATAAAAGTAAAAAAGTTACTATTCACCAAAAATTATTTTCATCTCATTGAACCACATTTTAGTAATTGATATTAACCATATATCTCGGATTTTTTGAAATTCAATTCACATAAGTGGTAAAATTTAATTTAAATTAGAAAAAGTCGGTTTTTTAACTACCACTAAGTGGTTTCACTATTTATCGAAAATTAATGTTTTTCAGAAAAAAATACCAAAAATTCAGCCTAAGCATTATTTGATATTCCGAATTCAAAATTTATGTATATTTTTTCAAATTCATAACATATAAGAGGCATTAATGAATTTTAAATTTAATTTCTGTTATCAAAACAAATACAGTGTTTTTAAAAAACAAAAACAATCAAAAGATTGATACTTGTTTATATCCAATTTCAAAGTAAAATTAATTCCAATGAACAACATTGGATTAACTAATTAAAATATATTTTAATTATACATTAAAACCAATTAAAAAGATAATCTATCCATATAAATTATTACGATGAAAAAAGTTGTTTTTAATTAAAATATAGCGTGTTTTTACTATTCATTAAAATTTGAAAGTTATCAGAATAATATGAAAATTTTATTCAAAGTAAATTTTTATATCCTAATTCCAGAGAATAATTTTATTCTATCAAATTGAACTTATAGACATGTCAAAACAATATTTAACGTTGGTGCGCCATCAAAAGGAGGCAAAAATGCATATTTTGAAAAATACATATTTTATCTGAAAAATTTATTTTGTTCTCATACCATGTTCTAGAAAATATGTAAGATGAATAATGATGTTATAAAATTCAGAATGTAGTTGATACAATTCATAATGGCTAGTCCATAATAATATTATAGCCATATATCGTTGTTTAGTGAAACCTGGTATTGTGTACAACACACGCTATCGAGGAAGGTCGCGATTGCGTGTAATGCAAGCCAAGTCAGGGTTGCGTATTGTGAAAGACTCCTCCATTGTTTCGTATAATAGAATCCAACCATATTTCATTTATACATTGAATTTATATATATATATAAACTCAATGTTTCGTTGAATATTTACTATCAAAATTGTGTGTAACATGATCCAAGAATAGTGTTGTGTATACTGCAAGCTCATACGGTGTTGCATATAGCGCAAGGAAATCTTGTTGTAGCTTACAACACAACACATCAATGAAATTTAATGAATATTTTTCATAAAATCTCGGGGTGTTACATTCTACCCCCCTTAAAATGAATTTCTCCCTCGAAATTTGTCAGGGTTATAAATCATTTACTATTTATAGAAACCCACATCGTAAAAAGGAATAATAGAACATAATTTTAAAAAATAATAATGAAATGTAACGATTACCCAAAGTAACTCATCACTGGGATTCCATATAAGAGAACATAGGTGAAAATATGGATATGGAAGAAAAATATAACCATCTTGTTTCGATGGAGAGTGGTAGAGAACATGGCTATAAAAAATTCATCAATCACACAGACATAGATTTGTGATGATCTAAGGTACCATCTGATTCATTTGATATAAGGGAACTAGAACAACATTTTTGGTTTTCATGATCATTTCCCTAAAGTTGATGAAATTGGAATTAAAAGAAATACTTTTGCAATTTTGATACAGTCTCAACGTTGGTTGTTATTTGGACAATTTCCATTTCATCTCTTAAAGAAATGAAGTTGAATTTGTCATTAATGAAGTGTTAGCAGATCATGTGATAGAATGATGGGTCATTCCATCTATCTCAAACAAAAGGTTATAAAAGTTATCAAAAATACAGAAGTCCATCTATAGTGAGATTAATCCTACATGGTTCCTAAAATGGACTTATACTTCATATATCATATTGATTAATATAATGAAACTAGTTTCTATTAAACATGGACTTCCTGTAGGACATTGGTAGGCGATAAAGGCCAGTCGCACTTCGGTTGTGGGCTCGATTCCCACAGCCTCATCCGATGTGATGGGTTGTCGCCCGTCATGTAGGTTATCCTTTTTCTAAAACAATACTATTATAACGAAAAGTTCTTGCCTTAAACAATACTATCCATTCCAATATTTAGACTTATCCAAAATACTTATTTCCAAACTCATAGTATAAAGGGAACGATTACTAAAAAGGACATATAACAAGCACATTAATACCATCATTTATCCCTCATATATCTTGTTGGTCACATTCCAATCATGTGAATACCTTAATCATGTATTCTCTTGAAAAATAAATACCCATTTAACCTTAGTGAAAACATGAATGCAATTAAAAGTTAACAGTTTTCACATACCAAAATCCTCAAAATTCTATATACTCAAACCATGATATCACTTAGTCCTTATATCAATCATGAGCTCATGAATACTGTCAATCATTTAATTTTCTCCATATCCCTTCATTATGTGCATATCACCTTCTTTCGAAATATTTGAGTCACTTTTCATTGTTACCAATACCATAAAAGTTTTTAAAACCACAATAGACTAATACAAAAATATTCTAATACAGTATAAAACTACCTCAACAAAATTATTCTTGAATACCAATACATAAACACTTCAATCCATCCTCTTCAATGATTGTCTTTGAATAAGTCATTCCTTTATTTAGAAGTAACTTTTTAGGTCAGGGCATTGAGATGGGTAATGCCCATGTTCTCCACAAAAAAGACATTGAACTCTATAATAGTCGGTCACTCTATGACCTTTTTCTCCACACAGATAACATCTATCCCTCCATTTGAATTATTCCTCAAGGTTCTTCTTCCCTTCTTTAGAAATCTCAATCTTCCTTTCTTTATGCTCCTCAGCATGCGAACATGCATAAATTTATATCTTCCCCTTATTTGATGAATTAGGCATACCACTAAATTTCACCTTGTAAATCATATATCGCGATGACTGATTCGGCATAATCACAAATTTTCTCTCTATGAATTACGTAATTTTGTTGCTCATAGTCACCAATGTTTCCATTGGATTCAATGTTAACTGAATTTCTTCTTGTTCCCTACATTGTCTAAAACACAAAAATAATTCTGTGAGTGACAAAAATATTGCTAGGGAAAACAACATAGTAAAGGGGGAGTACCCTCAATTTCTAACATCTTAGGATAAATTCTATGATTGTTACCATAGTTCTAGTACTATATCCTATATGGATACTTATCCTTAGGGACATCCCTATACATACCTTAGAAATATCTCTAGGGATATCACTAACATTTTCGCATCCTAGTTTTCAATGGTTAACTAAAACTTTCCTCTGATACCAACTTTAGCGGTCTGGAATTACTTCTAGTGACTATAATTGATACCTATCAGGGAACTCCATGGGCGGCTACACCCCCTGGGCGGGACAAACCACCATCCCCAGTGGCAGCCATTTCCTCATGAAGCCCTTGGGCGGAGAGCCATGCTTCGTCAAACGATCACATGTGAGAGTTCCCAAGGATCAGATACATTCCTACCTCCATTTCCTATGATACCAACTGTAGAGACCCAAATCTTGATGTACATGGAGATTACATTACATTGGCAGAATAATTATTACATAACAAAAAACATACACACAAGGACCATAAAAGTTTAGTGTCTTTGGAAACTCGGAATATAAACTCTTAATAATGTTGAAATATCTTCAACAACTCCCATAACGATCATACCCATTTTGTTTCCATACCTAAAACCTTTATTTATTTCCTAGGGAAAATAAAACATAAAAATGGTGAGCTCAAATGCTCAGTAAGGGAAAACATAGATAACAGAAATCAATCCATAAACATTTGGAAGAAAAAAACTTGAACATGAAATTTAAACATCAAAATATTGAGCGAAGACATAAATCGTGGAAGTACGTAAGTCATATATCATAAAGGAACATCAATAATGATCGAATAGGATGGGAATAAAACATGTAATTGTGGACACCATTCAGCACTTGTTTTAATTTCCATAGAAGCCAAGGCATTACTACCAAGACCATCTTAGTGGACAAAGTCCCTCTCTGAATCGAGTGCACTCCTCATTCCAGTCCCGTAACACTGAACTGGATTAACAAACCCTTACAACCATGTCTATCTAATGAGATATAAATCTTTACCCAATTAATTGTAGGGAGATATTGGTCTCACCAATCTCATAATGAAATCACTCTTACTTATGCCACAAAATAAACATACATCATTCATAATAACCTAACGAATAAAATGGGTTTCATAAACATAATTTAATCATCATATAATCCATATAAAAGAAATGGATATCATTTCATAATAAAAAATTGAAACCATGTAAATCATAGATACTTTATACTTGAACCATACATATATGAAATAATGTCATCCTAGATGGAAAATGGTTTTGATAAAACACTTGAAATTAATTCTTGAGGAAAATTTCCATTCTTCTACAAAATCAATTTCTTTTCACAAAACATCATGAAATTTTAAAAGAAAAAGAATTTTTTCATAAAATAGTCATGATATATTTTGGAGGAAGATTAATGAAAATAAGGATTTATAAAACCATAAAAATCCATTCATGTCGTATACGTTAAAAAAATTCTTCTCGTACTTTTCTCGGAAAAGTCAAAACGTACTTCGTAGAGTATATAAAAGAAATATTCCATAAATACCATTGGTTAAAAGTCAAAATGGGTAAACGGACATTAAACATACATAAATACACTTTTAGAAAACATGTACATGGATGATAACAATAGCCCCAATAAATACTTACGAATTAACAATCTCGGATAAGAACGAGATTGGAAAGGTTATCCTTTACCTTAGGTTTGATATGCTTCGTACGTATCCGAACCTCCTGTATAATGATTTAAATAATGTCATTGACTTATTACAGAATCATATTAATTGTTATTATATCATATATGTTTCACTTATGACTTTATATTACCCGTTCTTTTGTAAATTCCATGTTAAAGCAGCGTTTTGGGTAAAATCATTTCATTTATCGTACGTGTTTCAACTTGTCGTTTTTGATATTATTACTTATATCCTGATTTACATTATTCCAGAATTGAAAACATGATTTATATATAATATATATATTTATCATATACATATATATATTATATATTGATAAAATGAATGAAATACACCGTTCATGGAGACGGTAGGCCGTACGAACGCATGAACATTGTTTTTGTTTCCTTATTGATTTGAATGAAACTAAATAGATGACATATATATATATAAATAAAGTATAATTATTATTTCATATATTTCATTATTATTCATTCTATAAACTTTATGATCATTTATGTATGGTTAACATGGAGAATGAATCTCATCGCGTCGTGGATACGGTAGTCCGTACGTACGCACGAGGGATGATATCGTTCCCATAATTATTGAATAGAATTGGAGTTGATGGTATAATATATAAGAATCAGTATGATTTTATAATAACCATATATAGTTATTATTTATGCCATTATACCCATCCATGTAAGGTCTTGGTGGGAAAACATATTTCACCACGGCGTAGAGATGGTATTCCGTACGTACGCACGCGCGGTGATTTTTTTTCCATAGGATAGATAGATGGTGCAATAAGGTTTTTTCATACTTATAATAAAATATCAGTATATTAGTGATACTGATGTTATTACTTCATAATGAAACAACTAAAGAAGAATAAGTGGAAGATGAAATAAAGTTGAAAGAATCGGTAACAGACATTACCACTTCTTTGAAGCGCCTCTTTGAGACTTCCTATTAAGAAACTAAAATTGGACTTTTAAGAAGACCATAACCTCTAGGATGTTTCTATGGAAGTTTATAAGAGCATTTGGCCGGGGTTTTCCAAGATTTAAGGCTGAAAGTGGTGTGAGGAAGAGAGGGAGGAGGTTCCCTTTTATAAGGGAGGAGAGAGGCACCTTTGGAAAAACTAAAAAAATTATTTTCTTATAAAGTCATATTCGGTTTTTAAAAGATACAAATTGATTTATTTAGAATCTAATGTGGAGGTGGGTCGAAATCATCTCATCAAATATAATTTAGAAATGTTTATGTTTATATTTTAACCTTATCATTTAGATATAACCTTAAGATAAATAATTTTACTTTTACCTTGTCTCCTTGTTTTCTTTCACTATAAGGTTATTAAACATACAATAACAAGCCCAATGAACCCCAATTTGTTTATTATTAATATATATAACCTTATATAAGTTATTATGCTGAACCTTATATTTTTTTAAATAAAATAATAATTAATAATATAATATTTGTTTTAAAAACAATTTTATGTCAATTTTGACACTATTTAGAAATTGATTTTTGTGAAATTCGTAACTGAATAATTAGTTCAAAAAAATCGAATTAAATCCCAAATAACATGTAATATTAACCTAAAATATTAGTTAAATTCATAAAAAGTCTCAAATTACATTAATTTGGGTATTTATAACATCAATTATGCCAATATTTCATTAATAAGATAATTACTGCATCATATTTGTGTCATAGATAAATTAAATTATTTAATGTCTAAAAATTATAAATAAAATACAATTATGTAGGAAATATTTATATATTTCTAATTAATATTTATAGTGAAATTTATCTTATGTATAACCCTATATTAAAAATGATTTACTTATTAAACATTGAATTTAACTATTTTAACCCTTGTTTAAATAACTTAATATTAAATGTCCTAATCTAATCCATGTGTGCCTAAATGGTAATATATTATTCCTAAGGTTGTTTTAGGTCTAATTAAACTTTTACAATAGAATTAGGACATGTGTTAGTGTAATAATAATATCATTTTTACCCTTAATTATCATATTTACTTTTAACCGTGGTAAATAAAAGTAAAAAGTTACTATTCACCAAAAATTATTTGCATCTCATTTAACCAAATTTTAGTCCTTGATATTAACCATGACTCTCGGATTTTTGAAATTCAATTCATAGATGTTGTAAAATTTAATTTAAATTAAAAAAAATACAGTTTTTTAACTACTACTAAGTGGTTTCACTATTCATCGAAAATTGAAGTTTTTCAGAAAAATAACAAAAATTCATCCTAAGAATTATTTGATATTCTGAATTCAAAATTTATGTCTATTTTTTTAAATTAATAACATATAAGCTGCATTAATTAATTTTAAATTTAATTTCCGTTATCAAAACAAATAACATGTTTTTAAGAAACAAAAACAATCAAAAGATTGATTCTTGTTTATATCTAATTTCAAACTAAAATTCATTCCAATGAAAAAAATTGGATTAAATTGTAAAAATATATTTTAATTATACTTTAAAACCAATTAAAAAGATAATATATCCATATAAATTATTGCGATGAAAAAAGTTGTTTTTAATTAAAATATAGCGTGTTTTTAATATTCATTAAAATATGAAAGTTATCAAAATAATATGAAAATTTTATCTAAAGTAAGTATTTATATCCTTATTCCAAAGAAGAATTTTATTTTGTAAAATTGAACTTAAAGACATGTCAAAACAAGATTTAAAGTGGGTGCGCCATCAAAAGGCGGCAAAATAGCATTTTTTGAAAAATACTTATTTTATCTGAAAAAAATTATTTTGTCGACATACCATGTTCTAGAAAATATGTAAGATGAATAATAATGATATAAAATTCAAAATGTAGTTTATACTATTCATAACTTCTATTCCATAATAATATTATAACCATATATCGTTGTTTAGTGAAACCTGGTATTGCGTACAACACATGCATTGGAGCAAGGTCGTGAATGCGTGTAATGCAAGCCAAGTCAGGGTTGCGTGTTGTGCAAGACTCCATCGTTGTTTCCTATAACATAATCCACCAATATTTCATTTATACATTGAATATATATATATATACACTCAATGTTTCGTAGAATCACTTCTATCAAAATTGTTGTAACATGATTCAAGAATAGTGTTGTGTATACTGCAAGCTCATACGGTGTTGCATGTAGCGCAAGGAAATCTTGTTGTAGCTTACAACACAAGTCATAAATGAAATTAAAAGAATATTTTTCATAAAATCTCGGGGTGTTACATTCTACCCCCCTTTAAATGAATTTCTCCCTTGAAATTCGTTGGGGTTATAAATCGTTTACTATTTATAGAAACCCATATTGTAAAAAGGAATAATATAACATAATTTTAAAAATTAAAGTATGTAATGTAATGATTACCCAAATTACCTCATCACTGGGATTCCATATAAGAGAACATAGGAGAAAATATGGATATGGAAGAAAAATCTAACAATGAAGTTCTGATGGAGAGTGGTAGAGAACATGGATATGAAAAATCCATCAATCACAAAGCCATAGATTTGTGATGATATATGGTACCATCTGATTCATTATATATAAGGGCACTAGGACACCATTTTTGGTTTTCAAGATCATTTCCCTAATGTTGATGAAATTGGAATTAGAAAAATACTTTCGTGATTTTGGTATAGTCTAACCATTGGTCGTTCTTTGGAAAATTTCCACTTCATTACTTAAAAAAATGATGTTGAATTTGTCATTCATGATGTGTTAGCAGATCATGTGATAGAATGATGGGTCATTCCATCTGTCTCAAACAAAAGGTTATAATAGTTATCAAAAATACATAAGTCTATCTATAGTGATATTAATAATATATGGTTCCTAAAATGGACTTATACATCATATATCATACTGCTTAATATAATAAAACTAGTTTCTACAAAACAGGGACTTCCTGTAAGCCAATGGTAGGCGATAAAGGCCATTCGCACTTCGGTTGTGGGTTTGATTCCCACAACCTTGTCCGACGCGATAGTTTGTCGCCCATCCTGCAGGTTATCCTTTTTCTAAAACAATACTATTATAACAAAAAGTTCTTGCCCTAAACAATACTATCCATTCCAATATTTAGGCTTATCCAAAATTATTCTTTCCAAACTCATAGTATTAATTAGAACGATTACTAAAAAGGTCATATAACAAGCACATGAATACCATCATTTATCCCACATATATCTTGTTGGTCACATTCCAATCATTTTAATACCTCAATCACGTATTCTCTTGAAAAATAAATACCCATTGAACCTTAGTGAAAACATGAATGCAGTTAAATGTTAACACTTTCCACATACCAAAATCCTAAAAATTCTATATAATCAAACCATGATATCACTTGGTCCTTATATCAATCATGAGCTCATGAATACTGTCAAAAATTTCATTTTCTCCTTATCCTTTCATTATGTGCATATCATCATCTTTCCAAAATATTTGAATCACTTTTCATGGTTACCGGTACCATAAAATTATTGAAAATCACAATAGACTAATACAAAAATATTCTAATACACCATAAAAGTACCTCAATAACATTATTCTTGAATACCAATAAATAAACACTTCAATCAATCCTCTTAATTGATTTTCTTGGAATATGTCCTTCCTTGATTTTGAAGTAACTTTTTAGGTCAGGGAATTGAGTTGGGTAATGCCCATGTTCTCCACAAATAAGACATTGAACTTCATAACAGTCTATCACTCTTTGACCCTTTTCTCCACACAGATATCATATGTCCCTACATTTGAGTTATTCCTTAAGGTTCTTCTTCACTTATTTAGAAATATCAATCTTCTTTTCTTTATGCTCCTCCACATGCGAACATTCATAAATGTCTATCTTCCTCTTATTTTATGAATTAGGCATACCACTAAATTTCACATTGTTAATCATTTATCGTGAAGACTGATCCGACATAATCACAATATATTTCCCTCTAGGAATTACACAATTTTGTATCTCATAGTCACCGATTTTTCCATTGGATTCAGTGTAAACCGAATTCCTTCGGGTTCCCTCCATTGACTAAAACACAAAAAGAATTTTGTGAGAGGCAAAAATCATGCTAGGGAAAGCAACATAGTAAAGGGGGAGTAACCTCAATATCTAACATCTTAGGTTAAATTCTAATATCGTTACCATAGTTCTAGGACTATTTCCTATATGTATACTTATCCTCAGAGACATCCCTATACATACCTTATAAATATCTCTAGGGATCTCACTATCATTTTCTCATCCTAGTTTCCAAAGGTTAACTAAACCTTTCCTCTAATACCAATTGTCGTGGTCTAGAATTACTTCAAATGGACTATAATTGATACCTATCAGGGCACTCCATGGGTAGATACACCCCATGGGCGGGACACACCACCATCCCCAGTTGCAACCATTTCCTCATGAAGCCCTTGGGCAGAGAGCCATGCTTCGTCCAACGCTCACATGTGAGAGTTCTCAAGGATCAGATACATTACTATGTCCTTTTCCTCTGATACCAACTGTAGAGACCCAAAGCTTGACGTACATGGACATTACATTAATTTGGAGGAATAATTATTACATAACAAAAACAGACACACAGGGACCGTAATAGTTTGGTGTCTTTGGAAACTCAGAATATAAACTTCTAATCATGTTGAAACATCATCATCAACTCCCATAACGATCTTCCCCTTTTTGTTTCCTTACCGAAAACCTTTCTTTATTTCCTGGGGAAAATAAAACATAAAAAGGGTGAGCTCAAATGATCAGTAAGGGAAAACATAGATAACATTAAACAATCCATAAACATTTGGAAGCAAAAAACATGAACATGAAATTTAAACATCCAAATCTTGAGCAAAGACATAAATCATGTAAGTACGTAAGGAAAATATCATAAAGGAACATCAATCATGATAAAATAGCATGGGAATAAAACATTTAACTATGGTAACCATTCAACACTTGTTATGATTTTCATAGTATCCAAGGCATTACTGCCAAGACCATCTTAGTGGACAAAGTCCCTTTTTGAATCCAGTTCACTCCTCATCCCAGTCCTGTAACACTGAACCGGATTAATTTACCATTCCAGCCATGTCTATCTCATTAGATATAAATCATTACCCAATGCATTGGAGTGAGATGTAGGTCCCACCCATCTCATAATGAAATCATTCATACTTGTGCCACAAAATAAACATACATCATTCATAATAACCCAACTAATAAAATGGGTTTCATAAACATCATCCAATCATCAAATCTTCCATTTAAAAGAAATGGATACCATTTCATAATAAGAAAATCGAAACCATGTAAATCATAGAGACTTTATACTTGAACCATACACATATGAAATAATGTCATCATAGATGGAAAATGGTTTTGATAAAACACTTGATATTAATTCTTGAGGAAAATATCCTTTCTTCATCAAAATCAATTTCTTTTCACAAAACGTCATGAAATTTTAAAAGAAAAATATTTTTGCTTAAAATTTTCATGAAATATTTTGGAGGAAGCTTACTGAAAATAAGGCTTTATATAACCATAAAAATCCTTTCATGTTGTATACGTTAAAATATTCTTCTCGTACTTTTGTCAAAAAATTCAAAAAGTACCTTGTAGGGTAAATAAAAGAAAGATTCCTTCCATACCATTTGGTAAAAGTCAAAATGGATAAAAAGGACTTTAAACATTCATAATTACACTTTTAGAAAACATTGACATGGATGATAACAATAGCCCCAATAAATACTTACGAATTAACAATCTCGGATAAGAACGAGATTGGAAAGGTTATCCCTTACTTTAGGTCTGATATGCTTCGTACGTATCCAAACCTCCAGTATAATGATATAAATAATGTCATTGACTTATTGAAGAATCATATTCATTTTTATGATATCATATATGTTTCACTTATGACTTTATATTACCCGTTATTTTGTAAATTCCATGTTAAAGCAGCGTTTTGGGTAAAATCATTTCATTTATCGTATGTGTTTCGACTTGTCATTCTTGATATTATTACTTATATCCTGATTTACATAATTCCAGAATGTAAAACATGATTTATATATAATATATATTCATCACATACCTATATATATATATTTGATCGATAAAATGAATGAAATACACCGTTCATGGAGACGGTAGGCCGTATGTACGCATGAACATTGTTTTCGTTTGCTTATTGAATTGAGAGAAACTAAATAGATGACATAAATATATATATATAAATAAATAAAGTAGAATTATTATTACATATATTTCATTATGATTCATTCTATAAACATTATGATCATTCATGTATGGTTAACATAGAGATTGAATCTCATCGCGTCGTGGAGACGGTAGTCCGTACGTACGCACGAGTGATGATATCGTTCCCATAAATATTGAATAGAATTGTATTGGATGGTATAATATATCATAATCAGTATTATGTTATAATAACCATATATAGTTCTTCTTTACACCATTATACCCATCTGTGAAAGGTGTTGGTGGAAAAACAGATTTCACCACGGCATGGAGACAGTAATCCGTATGTACGCATGCGCGGTGATTTCACTTTCCGTAGGACGGATAAATGGTGAAATAGGGTTGTTTCATACTTATAATAACATATCAGTATATTAGTGATACTGATTTTATTACTTCATAATGAAAAAACTAATGCAGAAGAAGTGGAAGAAGAAATCAAGTTGAAAGAATCGGTAACAGACATTACCTATTCTTTGAAGCGCCTCTTTGTGACCTCCTCTTAGGGCACTAAAATTGGTCTATAAAGAATACCAGAACCTCTGGGATGTTTCTATGGAAGTGGATAAGAGAATTTTTCAGGGGTTGGATGAGCATGAAGGCGCAAAGTGGTGTGAGGAAGATAGGGAGGAGGTTCCCTTTTATAAGGGAGAAGAGGGCCACCTTTGGAAAAACTAAAAAAATTATTTTATTATATAGTCATATTCCGTTATTAATAGCTCCAAATTGATTTATTTAGAATCTAATGTGGGTATGGGTTGAAATAATATCATCCAATCGAATTTATAAATGTTTAGGTATCTATTTTAGCCTTATCATTTAGATTTAACCTTATGTTAGATAATTTTACCTTTACCATGTCTTTTTGTTTTCTAACAATATAAGGTTAATAAACATTCTATAACAAGGCAAATGAACCCGAATTTGTTTATTATTAATATATATAACCTTATCTAAGTCATTTGGCCGATCCATGGATTTTTAGAAATAATATAACTATTAATAATATAATATTGGTTTTAAAAACTATTTTATGTCAATTTTGACACTATTTGGTAATTGATTTTTTTGAAAATTATAACAGAATTATTAGTTCGATAGAAGTTAATTAAATCAAAATTAACATGTCATATTAACCTAGAAAATTAGTGAAATTCATAAAACGTCTCAAATTACATTTATTTGGGTATTTATAACATCAATTATGTCAATATTTCATTAAATAGATAATTACTGTATCATCTTTGTGTCATAAATAAATTAAATTATTTAATGTCTAAAAATTATAAATAGAATATCACTATGTAGAAAATATTTTTAGAGTTCTAATTAATATTTATAGTCTAATTTATCTTATTTATAACCCTATTTTAAAAATTAGTTACATATTAAACGTTGATTTTAACTATTTTAACCATTCTTTAAATAAATTAATATTAAATGTCCTAATCTGATCCAAGTGGGCCTAAATGGTCATATTTTATTCCTAAAATTTTTTTCGGTCTAATTACACTTATCCAATAGAATTAGGACACGTGTTAGGATAATAATAATATCATTTTTACAAGTAATTATCTTATTTACTTTTAACCATGGTAAAAAAAAGTAATAAGTTACTATTCACTAAAAATTATTTTGATATCATTGAACCACATTTTATTCCTTGATATTAACCATTTCTCTATTATTTTTTAAATTTAATTCACATAAGTGGTAAAATTTAATTTAAATTAAAAAAGTCAGTTTTTTAACTACCACTAAGTGGTTTCACTATTCATCAAAAATTGATGTTTTTCAGAAAAATACCAAAAATTCAGCCTAAGCATTATTTGATATTCCAAATTCAAAATTGATGCCTATTTTGAAAAAATCATAACATATAAGTGGAATTAGTTAATTTTAAATTTAATTCATGTTATCAAAACAAATAGCATGTTTTTAGGAAACAAAAACAATCAAAAGAGTGATACTTGTTTATATCCAATTTCAATGTAAAATCAATTCCAATGAACAAAATTGGATTAAATGGTAAAAATATATTTTAATTATACTTTAAAACCAATTAAAAAGATAATCTATCCATATAAATTATTGCATTGAAAAAAGTTGTTTTTAATTAAAATATAACGTGTTTTTACTATTCAATAAAATATGAAAGTTATCAGAATAATATGAAAAATTTATCCAAAGTAAATTTTTATATCCTCATTCCAAATAAGAATTTTATTTTTTCAAATTGAACTTATAGTCATGTCAAAACAAGATTTAATGTGGGTGCACCATCAAAAGGCGGCAAAACTACATTGTTTGAAAAATGCTTATTTTATCCGAAAAATTTATTTTATTCTCATACCATGTTCTAGAAAATATGTAAGATGAATAATAATGTTATAAAATTCAAAATGTAGTTTATACTATTCATAACGGCTAGTACATAATAATATTATAACCATATATCGTTCTTTAGTGAAACTTGGTATTGCATACAACACACGCTATCGAGGAAGGTCACGATTGCGTGTAATGCAAGCCAAGTCAGGGTTTCATGTTGTGAAATACTGCTCTATTGTTTCGTATAACAGAATCCAACCATATTTCATTTATACATTGAATATATATATATATATACTCAATGTTTCAAAGAGTAACTACTATCAAAATTGTGTGTAACTTGATCCAAGAATAGTGTTGTGTATACTGCAAGCTCATATGGTGTTGCGTATAGCGCAAGGCAATCTTGTTGTAGCTTACAACACAAGAAATCAATGAAATTAAAAGAATATTTTTCATAAAATCTTGGTGTGTTACACACTCCCTCCTACTAAATCACCAATAACTTATTTTGGGTAAAAGAACATGAGACATTTCCACACAATGGTTACCCAAAATAATGTTTTCAAAAACAAAAATAACACTATGAAAGGAGAGTGTTCTCTTTATAATTAAATCTCTTCAAATAAATTATAATCATTAATAAAACATTACACATTTGAAATACCATTCTATCTAAATTTATTAATATCTATATTTGTAGGTTTTTTTTTATATAATATTTATATAATTTAGTATATTACCCTCTAAAATTATCTTCCTATATTAAGATCCTATCAAATATATAACCCTTAAAATATTCCACCAATTGAATATTGATACACCACAAAAAAATACGTACTAGTTTTATATGACATAAAAAATTTACTTTTGAAACACTATTTTCCTCAACATTTACCATTGGAAGTGATAATGATATTATGTTATTCATAATTATAAAATATTACAATGCACTATTTTTTATACTTGATATCTATTAAAATATTCTTATTTCATGTCATATTAGAAGTCCATCCACTATCCAAAATCCTTATTCTATACCAATAATTCACATTTAATGAAATATTTTCTATAAAACCCAATTTAGTCCTTTTACCTTTAATATATTTTATTTTTGGGACTAAATAATGTGTTACACATACATTTTTGGGAATCCAATAAACATTCCTCAATTAAAAAACGCATGTCATCTTTGGTACAATAATTTCTTTTTACATGTGAAATATTAAAATTTGATCTAAATGTGCCTCTTGATTTCTCACACACCAAGGCATTGAGACACCATATAATTATTTCCATGTTCTAAAATACGATGGTGATAACCTTTGGCTAGGACTACACCATTTATTTCAGCCATTGATGACAAAAATGGATGTTAAATCTATAAACACATTTTGTAAATGTTTTTTAATAGATTATTCCTTATGGAAAGATTAATAACAGAAACCTCAATATGTTGGAGAGTATTTAATTTTATTATAATCAATTTGAAAACTCATGCATCCAAAATAGACTAATAGGTCAATGTTTTTGGTTGTTTAAACTAAAAATAATCTTCTCTATTTCATGGTATATTTTTACAATTATGAACATCCCACGTTCATGCTCTACTCCCTTCACACATTCTATTTTATTTGTGCCCCCATTTTCCATATATTACCATACACACAAGATCCCTTATATATATTTATTGATTAGTGAACCCTTTCATGTATTCCCCAAACCACACAGACAAATATATACCTTTTTTCCAAGGTGGTTATCGCAAACTAATGGGTTTTGAAGTTGGGAATTTCATAAAATTGGTACCCCTTTATTCTAATTTTTCACTCATTCAGTTAGACCAAATTTACACAATATGTTACTATGATATTATGTGATTGAGAACATCGTAACCCTTGTTCAGATTATTTTTATGTCCAATCATATGTATAATAGAAGGAAAACATTATATGGAGGCCCTCCTTATTAGATCCATTCCCTACCCATTGACCACCTGATTCCCCTATTGCAGTTATCAAACCAACATTTCAATTAAACACCAGGTCACTAACCAGTTGGTAAATATTTATCTAATAAATATATCTTCTATACCACATACTAGGCTTCAACTTCACCAAGGTCATCTAGTTGGGAATCACATTTCCAAGGATAATTGTAAGACCCCACCCCTCACTCGTTTGTTTGGGAAAAGGTGGAAGAATGTTATTCATATATTGGTAATATCCCTAAGACACCAAAGTTGTAAATAAATATCAATTCTATCAAGAAAATTTGGTGCATGATTTTCATTTTAAGATAATAAAAAAACATAAGGATAATAAATAATGAAAACCACAAAATGATACTTGAGAACATAATAAAACTCAAATATAACCAAACCAACAACTATATCAAAGTGAAAATAGGAAACCAAACAACATAACCCAATAAAACAATAGACAAAAAACCCATCCTTTTCTAAGTTCTATATATACATTACACACCCATGGTACATGAAGTATCATTAATCAAAAGAGATACCATTCATTTCCCCCCGTTTGGGCCTTCGGGCCACCGATTTTGTTTCCGAGTCCTTTAAGGCCATCGTGCCACCCTAGATTTTGGGCCAGTAAGGCCTTCGGGCCACCTCAAGGCATTAGAAAAACGTTAAGTGCAGAGGAAAACTAGAAAACCTACAAGGAACAAGATCTTTAAAGAGGATTGTCAAGGAGCTTTCACCACAAGAGAAGAAACACTGATTTCAAGAATGAGAGGGTATGATTCCTACCATCGGGACATGCCTGTGCATGCACAGTATAGCCTAGCCAAATATCCATGGGAAGGTGGAGGTATAATTTCATGATAAAGATGCTGGTGAGGACGAGTTCGAAGTAGTTAGTCTAGGTTGAATGAAATGTTTGATGCCTACGTGAAACAAATTATTCTAAGGCCTACTAGGAATGTAATACTTATGCACACGGGCCTTGTAAGGGTTCCAACTCACCCCTTAAAAGGTTAATTATCAAAAATAAATAAAACTTAAGTATATAACTTAAGATTTTTTCAATCTAATAAAAAACAATTTTCCATATAAAGATAAAAAATCGATTAAAATTTTTATCAAATACATTTCTCCTATCATTTATATGTCTCCACCTAACTAAACATCAATTCATTCATACCAAGGTGAATGTTTTATACATATGGGTAGTCTCTTGTTATTCTACCAATTCATCACAAGGAAACAAATACTAGGATTCCCAATGGAACATGCCCCTTTCATAGGGTCATGTACAGAAAAAATGAAGTCATGAAAATAATGTATTCCAAAAACCAGTCCAATACATTTAATAAAATCACTTTAATTAATTAAAACATTTAATGTATCATTTCCCATGAATCAGAACAATTCCATTATTTAGAAATCATAATTTTAAAATTATTACAAAAGATGATTTTCCATGTAACCATCCAAATTTTATTAATACTCAAACCATCACTATAGTGGTCATAACTAAATATTCACATAATGATTTAAAAATTAATTTCTGAAAAACATTATATCAACTTGATCATTGATGTTTTAATCTAGTTGAACCAAGTTAGTATCCACCGATGTCATAATAGGTTTGAAAAATTAATAACAACACAATAATTATCTCAATCTGATAATGAATCATATTTACATCCCTAGATCCAACAGAATTACATAATAATTCCCATCATGGAAAAAGGTTCTATCCCTAGAGGATTAGATCTATCGATTATTTTGTGAGAAGAAGAAGATATCAATGGATAATGGAAAATAATAGAGATGTATTGGATTATCTAGATCTCCGGCATCAATTAATTCCCCAATGGATCCCAATGAGACTGAACTAAAATGCCTCTCACACAATGGGAGATAACTCATATTGTTTATGGTAAAATTAATAAAACATTTAGGACTAAACAAATTCAATTTAGTTAAATACACACAATTTCTGGGGAAATTGTTGGTCACACAGTAATGCCAAACAGTTTGGTAAACCCTACCCGAATTGGGCAGTCACTAATGTCCCAATCCAACACCACAAATAGTTTGTTTGAATAGATAGAAAAATTGTCCAAAAACTATGCATGATTTATATTCCAAATCCATCCATCACATGGTTAGGTAACATGTTTAGAAGTACTGTGTGATAATTGTGTGTTCACTATAGTTTCAAGTTCCACAAATTCTCATAGTCATCCACATATTTTTGATGGACTATGTGCAAATCATGTACCGAACCACTAAACACAATTTTAAATTCCATGATTTCATAGATGGATTTCATGGTTTTTACTAACCATGTTGAAAAATTAAACCTAATGAAATGCCTCCAATAAATGTTAAACCTCCTAAATACCTCCTTAAATATATCATAATTATTATGTATACTAAAAATACAATAATAAAGGGTCAACTAATAGAAACATGGGATGATACAATCACCCCACCTTTATAATTTCTGTTCCTGAAAATGTGAATCCCAAAGTCATTCAAGATGAGTTATGACAACTTCTCCAACATTTATTTTTCATGCTCCTATTTTTTTTCTTGAATAAGACCATGTTTCCAAAAAAAACCCTCAATAATGTTATGTTTTCCCAATGTTGATATTTTATTTACAATTGACAATAAATTTTGGTACATGAACCAATGTGGAATATGAAATTATGATGATGTGATCATACTAAAAACATTGTATGGATTAGTTCGATACATTATCAGCTAATATTTATAGACCACATTAGGCACTGAACTAATCCATTGTGGAAACTCTAAATGTATTACACCCCAGAAAACCAATCAATTATTTCAAAAGGGACTACAAAACAAAGAGATAAATTTAAATCCTTTCAAAAATAATGATGCCCAAGACTCAGAAAGATTATCAAGAATATATAATCACTCTGTTTAGGCGATGACTTAGTTTCATGTGTTGTTCACTATGCGTTAGCATTGTTTCTTTACATTACACAAGAGGATTCTAGGTGGATCCTACATAGTATTATTTTATAATCACCCTATGTATATATAAACTATTTTTAGGTCACTTGGAGCAGGTTGGAGATCATGCTGGTTTCTACTTACTTAGGGTTGTTGGATTTGTTCAGGCATGTGGTTTCTACTGTTTTTACTTTATTTTGGGTACTTTCAGTTTTTCACCTTCCATTTGTAGTAATTTTTCATAGAAATACATACGTACACTTGGGTTTATTTTATAATTTAGTTCCGATTTGGAGTTGGTTGGTGTCTATCTTATCTATCTCTCTTCCGCATGTGTTATCTTAGAGAGAAATGCCTCCCATTTGTGTGTTTATTATACCCTCGGTGCTAGTCACAAACCTGGGGCTTACTGAAGGTGGGACTCGGGGGGTCATTATCTCCCTTTTCACATTGCCATCCCAGGAGGGGTACATTCATTGTGGGGATGGGGTCGTGACAGAGTGGTATCAGATGTCTAGTTGAGGGATAAGATGGAGTTTGGAGTTAGTCATAGGTGAGGTTACATGGGTTGGTAGGGAAACCGTGTCATTCATGTTTAACAAGTGAGGTAAACACTGTAGACCGGCTAACACATAAGAGTTTCGGGCCCTAAATGATCTGATGTACAGACCATTAATTTTATAATGGATACTAAAAAAGGTGATATAAGTTTCAGGGTAGGGACCTAAGAAAGGATCATTCATAATTCTTCACTGTACATGTGTTTGAATGGGTATAACTTGCGATTGGTTATCTTAAAATCAATAAAAGAAAACAATTAATTAATTAATGTTGAGTCTTCCATATTCCAGGTTTATGAACTCTAATGGTTGTTATTTTACTGTTATATCTCCAGGTTGACGTCCTTGTCAGGTTTGCATAGAAAATGACCAGCTGGAAGTTCCAGCAGATCGCTGCGGGGTAGAGGTTGATGACGACGACACATGGAAGAAGACACTCTGAGAGTTTAAACGCCAGAGCCTGCATAAGTATGAGGGATTCATTGCAGATGCAGTAAAGAAAGACTAGTTTAAGGAGGTCGAGATCATATCTTGTTCAATTCATGCTCGGATGGAGCACTGGGTGTCCTTGGTTGTGATAATTCTACATGGATCCTCGAGGCATTGGTGGATCTTATTCCAGGGTGATAGTGAGGATTCAGTGATCTCATGGGAGGAGTAATGAAATTGGTTTGGAGTTGGGATTGTTTCATCGACTTCAAAGGCCTCCAGTTGTTAGAAGATTCTTACCCTCCGACATGGGAGCTCCAGTGTTCGAGAGTTTGGAATCCATTTTAAGAACCTTTTATGATATGCTTCAGACCTGTTACCAGATGAGGAGGCCAGGGTGAGGCTTTTTGGGGTGGCTTTAAAAAAAAATATCCAGCGTTAGGTCACCCCATTTATTCTCACAATATATCTTGAGGTACTGAAAAGGGAAGAGGTGGTCGAGAACACACTGGCTAGGACCAGATCAACAAGAGAAGTGAATCAGCATGATTCCTCACAAATCAGAGTTGCGGTCTAGGGTTTCCGGTTTTTAGGGAAGATGAGTTACCATTCAGCCCGGGTTAGGTCCCAGCCCTTCAAATCTCATTTCTCTAGAGGCAAAAACTCTCAATCCGATTCCAAGGGATCAGTTTCTTGTTTTTATTGTGTGGGTTATGGCCATCAGCAGCGGGAGTGCCTGACCTTTCAAAGCGGTCATCGTGCACTGGGCGCTATATTATTGGTTTTTCCGTTGAGGCAGTTCTAGCCAAGGCAGTAGCAGCCATTTGCACAAGCTTTAGATTATAAGATGGTAGATGGGGCTGGTATATGACATCCCCATGACCCTCCTCATCCTCGGATGGTAGTGATCGGCCGTGGTGGTGGTCTTCATCAGGGCCAGAGAGGCCATAGAGGAGGTCATGGTCAGCTTCATGCTCTAGCATTTCCAGCTCCAGGCGAGCCATACGTCGTTCGAGGTACCCTTTATTTGTTTTCTACCTTGGTGTATGCCTTGTTTGATTTATGAGTGACACAATACTTCATATCACATACCCTTTTCCATTATTTGGGACTTGAGGTAAAGAGGATTCTAGTTCCCTTGGCATTGACTATGCCAGTTGGAGGTCAATCTGACTTGTTTGAAGTATGTAGAGAATGTGAGCTAGTGTTGGGGAAACACCACTCTTGGGGATATTTCCTATGTTTACGAATACAACCATGTGATGTCATCCTCGGCATGGATCTGTTGTATTCGGTGTAGGATATCGTGGATTGATTCAAGGAAAATGATGTCTTCATTGGTGCAGATGGAGAGAAAGTGGCATTTGTTGGTGAGTGAGACCCTCAGAAGTGTCATAGGCGTGTTCCATCCTTAACATCCATGATGGCTAAGATGATGTTGAGTTCTTCATAGGTTCAGTAGTTGTCGTTTCCTAGGGTCGTAGAGGCGTACCTTAATGTCTTTCCAGAAGAGGTTATAGCATAACCCCATTGACGAGAGATTGCATTTGGGATCGAGATATAGCTAGGAGTGTCTCTATTCTCTATGTATCCATATAGGATTTCCCCTTCTGAGTTATGAGACATACGTATACAACATGATGGTCTATTGCTATGCGGTTTTTTCGGCCAAGTGTGTCACCATGGGGTGCACCAGTTTTGTTCATGAAGAAGGCTGAAAACCGTTTGCGGTTGTGTGTCGAATATCGTCGCTTAAACAAAGTGACGATGAACAATCACTATCCTCTTCCGTGAATTGATGATTTATATGAACAAATGAAGGGTGAAAGTTGGTTCTCAAAGATTGAATTGTGGTTAGGATATCATCATATGTGTGTGAAGGATGATGATATTTTAAAGACTGCTTTCCGTTTTCATCATAGGAATTATGATTTCCTTGTAATTCCATTTGGCATGACGAATTCTCCAGTTGTATTCATGGGATTGATGATTTCCATGTTCTATGATTCCTGGAAAAATTCATGGTAGTTTTCATCGACGACTTCCTAGTGTACACCACATCTTAAGAGAATCATGCAGAGCATCTATGATCCATTTTTGGAGTTCTTTGACAACATCAGTTGAAAGGGAAGTTGTCGAAGTGTGATTTTTGGGCTCGAGAAGTCCATTTCATGGGGCATGTTGTGTCCCAAAAGGGAGTAGTTGTGGATCCATCGATGGTAGAAGTAGTTGTGTTTTGGGAAGCCCCCAAGACAGTGTCATAGGTGTGAAGTTTGCTTGGTCTCGCAGGATACTACAAGAGGTTCAAAGCCAATTTCTAATGAGTTTCAACTCCTTTGACAACATTTCCCAAGAAGGATTAGGCATTCATATAGACTGATCAGCGTTTGGGAGCAATCGAGTATCTAATGGAGAAGCTAGTAAGTGCTCTAGTCCTCTACGTTCCAGCTGAGGGAGTCCAATTTAATGTTTTCTGTGAAGCTTCACATCTGGGTTTAGGTTGTTTTCTCATGCCGCATGGGTCAGTTGACTCTTATGGGTATCTTCAGTTGCATCCCCATGAACGCAACTATGGCACCCATGATCCTGAGTTTGCAGTCGTGGTGTTTTCTCTAAAGTGGTGGAGACATTAATTCATAGGTGAGTGGTTTGTGTTTTTCACTGATCATAAGAGTTTGAGGTATTTTTTATCCTAGTGTGACTTGAACATATGACAAAGTTGTTGGATGGAGTTCTTACAGGAATATGACTTCGAAATATCATATACACCTAGAAAAGAGAATGTTGTAGCTAATGCGCTAAGCCGAAAGTCACGTAGTGATGCTGTGTGTGAATCTAGAGATTCCTGGAGAGTAATGGAAGAACTATCGACATTTCATCATGGTATGGGAGAAGTTTGGGGTAGAGGTTGTCTTTTTCATATGACAGTATAGTCATACCTATTTCAGAAGGTGGAAGAGTCCCAGTTGGGAGATCTAGAGGTGGAGGTTTGGAGAGACCGAGTTGTTTGTGGTGAGGCACATGATGGTTGGTCGGAGGACGAACAACATCGAGTGTTGTATCATCGAAGGCTTTTTGTTCCCTTGATGATGTATGAGACAGTTCTTCAAGTGTTCCATAGTTCTCCCTTACTAGTACATCCTGGCATGAAAAAGATGTATCATTCCTTGAGGAGTCAGTTTTTGTGGACTGGGCTGAAGCATGTGGTTACGAAGTTTGTGTCTTGATGTTCAGTCTCCCAGAAGGTGAAGGCTGAACACTGTGTTCCTGGGGGTCTTCTCCAGCCATTAGAGATTCCTCAGTGGAAGTGGGAGGATATCTCAACGGAATTTGTTAAAGGTTTACCTCGATCTTCGAGATTACATGATTCTATTTGGGTGTTAGTGGAACATTTAACAAAATCGGCCCACTTCATAGAGATCAAGGAGTCGAGCTCATTAGATGTTTTGTCAAGGCAGTATCTAGAGGAGGATGTGAGTCTTCATGGAGTCCCTAGGATGTTCATTTCTGATCGAGATCCTCATTTTACGTCCTGGGTGTGGAGAGGTCTCCAACATGATTTTGGTTCTCAACTATGCCTTAGCACTTCTATTCACCCTCAAAAGGATGGTTAGATAGAGGGAACCGTCCAGACTCTTGAAGACATGTTACGCTCTTGCGTTCTCGATTTTGGAGGTTCATGGATGAGGCACTTACCCTTTGTGGAGTTCACTTACAATAATAGTTTTCACTCCACCATAGTTATGGCATGGTTTGAAGCCTTTTATGGTCGGCTTTTCCATTCTCTGTAGTGCTGGACTGGGGTCGGTAAATCGGAAATTCTCAGACCGAAACTTGTGCAGAATACAATAGGGATGGTTCAGGTGATTCATGAGAGGACGAAGATAGTGAAAGATCATCAATAATCATATGATGATCAATGAATGAGGCCCTTGGAGTTTAATGTTTGGGATCATGTGTTTCTGAAGGTGACTCCCTATCATGGGCAACAAAGGTTTGGTCATGGAAGTATGATTTATCCCAGGTTTTTTGGGATTTTCGAGGTGTTATCTCATGTTGGAGTTGTGGCATATTGAGTAAAAATTCCCCCGCACATGAGTCAATATCATGATTTTTTCCATGTATCACAACTCCAACGTTATCTTCATTTCGACTCCCACATTATCGACTGGGAGTGATCGATGTTGATGATGATTCAACCCTTGATGAGCGACCTTTGGAGATCCAAGACTACAAGGAGAATGTGTTCCACAGTCGTTCTATCCCCTTAGTTTGTGTCTTGTGGTGACACGGTGTCATGGTGGAGAGTACCTTGGAACGTGAGTCACAAATATGTGCTCAGTACCTATATTTGTTTTATGGTTAACTATTTTCATGTAATGATGTCCTCTTTGTAGTTAGACCTTTCATGTTTTATTTATGATTTTTTTGTTGATTTTGTGGCTTGTTCTCTTTTGAGAGGCATCTCGATGGGTGGTTGTTCGGACACCATTTATTTTTTTTCCTTAGGTTGGTTTTGAATTCTCGGGGACGAGAATGTTTTGAGAGGTATCTGATGTAATGTCATGGACCTCTATGGTCCATAACATTGTGAAAATTTGGGGTTAGGAAGAGGTCGCGTGAGTTTCATGGAAGAAAGATTTAATTTATGGGAGAGAGGGAGTAATTATAAGATAATAATGGGTGACAATAATAATAATAATAATTAATGATACTAATGGCGTCCCGTTGATGAAATTGAAAGAGGATTTATTACTATTATATTAAATAATAAATAGTAATGGTGGATTTTAGTGTCTGATTAATTAAATGGAATGGTTTTGATTTAATATGAGAATAACCATGGCAAACTAATTTAATGGGATTATATTAGAACATTAATGATGGGTGTTATTATTATTAATTTTTTTTTATAATAACATTGAAGTGAGAGTGGAGTTGGGTGCCAAACACAAGTAGCCCATGTGGGGAATGAGGAGGTGTGGAAATAGAGTTGTGTGTGAGTGATTGAACATTTATTAACTTTTAATAATCATTATGATATTAATTCCAATAATGTTTAAATAAAATTAATAAGTTAAAATAAGATTCAATCTAGGGGAGGCTCCACTTTTGTTGGAGCATGAGGGAATTTTGGATGAGAGAAAGAGATTGGAGAGAGAAATAGTTTAAAGGAAATTATGATATAAAAATTAAATCAATAAAATAATTATGTTATAAATAAGGAAATCAATCAAGGTGTAATTGGGTGATGCACACCAAATTTGAGAGATTTTCTTCATGGATTTTGATTGTGAGAATTTAAGGAAATAAATTAAATTAAATTAGAAATAATAAAAATATAATAATGTAATTATTATTTTCATTAGGAAAACTGAATTTTTACGGCATCTTCCTCATGCGACCTTGGTTTCATGAACTGTTAGCGGCAGTGTGACCCAGAAATCAAGATGGAATATATGAGTCCAATATTGGTTGTCATTTTAGGGTTTTCGAATCATGTAACTGAAATGATCTTGAATTAATAGATTTAATATTATTATTAAATCTTCGACCTGCCACAACTACCGCGTGCGATGTCCGATTGACTTCTCGTCAGGGGCGATGTGATCCTATCATTAATATGATCAATTAAAGTATAATGTGGGATATTAAATTATTTTTCATGGATCGGGTCCATGAAATACTCAATAATAATAATAATATTAACAATAATATTACGGGATCTTTCATCCAACATATCTCCCTCAAACAGTGTTGGAATAGCAAACCGTCTATGACTTTTCAACCCTAAAATTAACCTGGATGATTCAAAAACCATAAATAATATATTAATAATTCTTATTGAATGGGATGTTTTTACTCAGTCAAACTGTGTGGGTTAATGCGATCCTCTTTTAATGTGGAATTAAGCGTATCTTAAACTGTCACCCCATTAAATCTTCAAAAGGGACAGGATATAATCCTCCCTTGTTCTTCCTCATTGTTCTCATCTATTGGACTCTAGAACCATTCAATCCATCCCGTAGGAGTGGGACAATCAAACATTACTCCTTGGATAGGTTCCACTCTATTTTGATACAACCGTGCTTTATCGATAAATCCTCGATATAAGGTATGTTTTATCGTCATTCCTTTGGGATCATCTTCTCCTATTTCTCCATTCCATTTTATAGCATGCAGTCTCCATGATTCTAATGAGTTTTTTCTTGGGGTTAGGTTGGTGCGGTCAAACAGTGGCATCCTTGGGTGGATGCAGATGGCGCGAGAGGAGGATCGTGACCCATTGTGTGGATAAATAACGTCAAGAACTCTTCGAAGTATGGGATTAATTTCTTCTATTTTTTTACGTGCAACTATATTTTTATCATGTCTGATCCCAATAGATTACAATGGAATTGACATAATAATTATTTTATCTGGATTAATAAATTGATACCCATCGCATGTTATGACCTCGTGTTTTGCTAGATAGTGTGATATATATGCTTTCTTAGATTAGATGTTCGTTCTTGATGGAAATTGGTAATGAACATAAATTGGGATTAATTGATAATTGTTTGGCTAAAGATAAAGATGCATGTTAACGAATCTGGTTATAGTTGTAATTCGATGTTAATCAAATTGGCACAGTAATCTTGTTTAATTATTTTTTATTGCTTATTGATTAGGTTTCCCGAATGTGGAACCTACGAATAATAAATCTGTTAATTCATGATGGATTAAAGAATGGATTTTTTTTTATAATTCCTTAAAGGGTTCTTAGTTACCCTCTTGATTGTTAATGGGACAAGAGCCCAATTAAATGTGGTGTTTTTTTTCCTATTGTTTGTGATGTGATGTGATCTTGGATGGTTGTTGTGATATGATGGGGCATCAAGGATTTTGGTATGGCACATATGATGCCTAGGGTGGCAAGATGCATTAGTTTATGCATGTGGGTGTCAGGGAGGACACTAGGGATTATGGAATGGAGTGGATGTGATTGTTGGATGTTTTGTAAATTTGATTGGTTGTTTATCTACTTTAATTTTCCCCACTGCTCAAGGAAGCTGGTCTAAGATACCCTTCTTCTAAAATAGGTGATGAATATCATGGTAAACCATGTGCTTTCTGTGTTTATATTCTAAAGGATGGATGGGTATATGCTTGTTCTATAAGCGGCAAAGACTCGGAGGGTAGTACATCAACTCACCATGTTGATCCCCCTTGTGTTTAGTAGCAGATAATATTTTTCTAGAATGCATGGGAATGTGGTAAATTATTTATATAATGAATAATTGAATAAATGGTGATAAACCATGGGGATGGAGTTTCTAGGACACAATGATGTGGTTGTAATTTTTTAAGGAACAATTGACTTTGGGTGTGATGCTAATAATATTAATGTGGAATTGTTCATGGTTAATTATTGTTTAAAGAATTAATTAACGTTCACTATAAATGATAAAAATGGAATGAAGTAATATAATAAAGCTCATTAAATGGTTGTGTGCTTGTAGGAAACCTAGTCTTAGATGTAGCAGCCTAGAGTATGAGAGATGTTAGCTGTAGCGGTGCCTAAGATTAGGTAATGCTCCTAGTGAGGTTGTGAGATATAATATATCATGTTCTTTTTGTGTTTATATACACTACTCCACCATGTTAATAAGGACAACTGACACCTCTGGGATTCTGAGCCCTAGGGGATATTTTCCCCAGCATTCCGGTGAGAGGATGGTTGAATGAATACCCCCTTTGGCCCCTTTCTCTTCTCTTGGTTGTTATTGGTGCTGTCAGGAACATTGGATAGTTATCCCCATATATGTGTGAAAAGTTATTTAATGGATTGTGGTTATTCACACACATATATTCTTGATATAGTTTTCTGTGTACTACTATAGGTGTAACGTGTATTGGCTGTGATCGCTTGACGATCCTTACTCGGTGTATGGGCTGTAATGGCTTATGGTATAATACCTGTTGTATGATATATGTTATGAAAGATGTGGTGGATCCCAGAAACTACCCGGTTACTTTGGTGTGTGGACGTGGTGGTTCTTTTGCATGGGGTGCTTATTGTGGAGCTTAGACGAGGTGTCTACGAGCAAGACTTTTTGGAGAGAGATGCCCAGGATGTGCGACGTTGGGGCAAAGCGGAAAACCAGTGGGGAATTAGTAGCAGGGTACCCTTGATAATCTTTATTATATGATATATTCTTGTATTCTTTACTTGGTGAGATTATCCATGTTGAGGTTGGGAACTTAGTATACCTGTTTAGGAGACGAGTTATTTTCACTTGTTGTTCACTGTGATTTTGCATGATTTCTTTACTTTTCACGAAAGGCTTCGAGGAGGATCATACTGAGTATACTATTATACTCACCCTATGTATATATCAACTATTTTTCAGGTCACTTTGAGCAGGTTGGAGATTAAGCTGGTTTCTACTAGCTTGGGGTTTCTGGAGCTGTTTGGTCTTGTGTTTACTGCTATTTTTACTTTCTTTTGGGTACTTGCAGTTTTTTCCCTTCCAGTTGTAGTACATTTGCATGGAATTACATACATGCACTAGGGATTCGTTTATATTTCAGTTCTGTGTTGGAGTTCTTTGGTTTATTTCTTATCTCTCTCTCTTCTTCGTGTGTTCTCTTAGAAGGCAATGCCTCCCATTTGTGTGTTTATTATACCCTCGGTGCAAGTCGCCAACCCAGGGCCTACTGGAGTAAGGACTCGGGGGTCATTATCTCTATTTTCACATTGCCGACCTAGGAGGGGTACACATTGTGGGGAGGGGGTTGTGACTATTTAGGAGTTTAAAAATATAAGGATTAATTTCAACATGAAAAATTATAAGATCATCAAAACGGTAAAAAATAAACTAATAGGACATACCCATCTAAAAAAATCATCCATAAGGGTATCATTTTAAAGAATCATATGTATCCTTATTAATGGTCTATGTTGATCATCTATGATAAATTTATTAACTCAAAAAAATTTCTTACTCAGTGATCTTTTTTATTTAATACCATTATAATGATGCACTGGTTGAGGACTCTTGGAGTTCTACAAGTCACTATGGCTTGCTCGATCTTGCTGATGCATTTTATTTTTTAGCACTCATCCCATGGAAGCATATGATTCCTTTGAAACCTGAGATCTCTCCATATAATCCATCCATGGATCTCTGAAATAATATTGGTGACTTTTTACACGATATATGTAATGTTCCAATGTGACTAACCACCAATAAAGTAGCTAAACCTATCTCAACAGGGCCTCAATCACACTTCATCGTATGCTAGGGGTTTCCAACTAGAAGTGGGTGTCAAATATATTGATAATGGGAGACAAAACTCTAACTTTAAGATTATAAAAGTGGTATATTAGGAAATAAAAATGTGACAACTAATGAATCTATAATAAATGAATGAAAAATCAGCGGAAGATTAATTTAAACTAAATATAAATGGAAAATGACAATTTAAAAAAATCACTCATGTTCAAATGATGATACATAAACTAAAATAGTAAACATGAAACAATAAAGTAAAATAATAAAAAAAGAATAAAATTCCCTACATGGGATCTCCTCAATAATTCTGAGATTCGTCCCATTCCCTCGCTCCAAAATCCCAAGCACAAGCTTGAAAGCCCATAAATTAATCCATTTTCTTACTGACATGAGATCTTCTCAGGTACACCAATAAAATGGATGCCCAAGAATGGTGTGAAATGAAATCCTAGTAGAATGCCTCATATTGTGTCGATAACTAAATCCTTTCTGTGAATATTGGGTAAAATATTGTGCATGATGAAAGAGTATTAAGCCATGATGAATAATTTAACACCAGTTGGCCCTTATTCCAACAAGACACCAGGTTAAATCTACCTTATTTGGATCTGGGATGGAATTAGTGTAAAATTATTTTGTATATATATTGTATTAAAAAAATTATATTTTTACATTTCATCCACCATTAAGGACAAATTCTATTTGTAAGTAAGCAGAAATATGCCTAGAATACTAGGTGATGGTTGGACAAAGGTGTAACTCAAACATTCATTACTAGTCTATGTGATCCTATAATCTAAATAAAGGGATAAATTTCTTACATATCATAATGAATTAAGGAATTTGTTCTCAATAATCATGATGGCGAGTGTTATTCCCTAAAAACAATCAAAACATTAGGTGTGATGCCATGAGAACACCTGAAACAATGGATGGAGTGAATCCTACCAATTTTCAATAAAACGTTAATGGTATGAGATGTCACACTCAACAAATGATGTAAGATAGAGTGAATCATCAAGCCAAATAAAACCCTTACCATCCATCCATAGTCTATATAAAAATAATAATCAGATTAAAATAACATCCTTAAGTCGTTACCTCCCATGATTTTTATTATTCAAGTCCAAATAAAACCAAGAGAATTTCAAAACATACTAAATCAAAAACATAAATGCTTCATGGATTTTCCAAAGATTCCATTTAATACAATTTACAATTTCCAAGCATATTCATATATGTTAAGTGATGTGGCCATGCCAACCATTAAAATATCATTAAATTTAATCAATCCATTTCATTTATCTATTCATTGTATTTCATAATCACTGCTTTCCAACACACATAGAGGGTGGTTGGCCTTTGAAACAACTGGTCACCAGGAAGGACATGTCTCTAATTCAAAGCATTTAAGTTTATTATTTGAGGCCAAGTACTCGACATTCCAAATATCTATCAATAACATAAATTCATAAGAAAAAACTAATTCTGTAAGGTCTACCATGATTTAAAAACCTAATATATATTTTTTGAAGATAGAGAACCTCGGTCATTGGGTTTCAATTTTAAAACATTGAAATGTTAAGAAAATGTAAATCATTTAGCTCATCCATGAATCACATTTAAGAGGGAATAACTCAATTAATAAAAAATGAATTTTATAAAGCTATATAACATATGAAATCAAATATACAGTTCAACATGGAACATTGAAAGTGCCACCTTGAAATTGGACGATTACCTAAAAGGGTAAATAACATTAAAAATCCAAGAAAAAAACATTGAAGATGTTCTGGGAATTGAATCATTTAATTATTAAAGGGAAATTTAATTCATCGCATGTAAGGGATGTCCGTGAGAAAGTTTGGATTCCTCAAACTAAAAAAAGAATAAATTGGAGTAATACCTTATGCATATAATAACTTATAAAGGAAGAACAAAATTAAGGCAATTGTTCAATAATTCCTAGAATGCGATAATTGAAAACAGTTATACATAAAATAAATCATGGTGAAAATCTACAAACTACGAACCATATATCATGAACACATCATTCATATTATATTGAGGCTTTATTTGATCAGGATAAGAAGATATAAAATAAACAAACAACCTCCACGAAAATAGGGAAAATGATATCCCCAAAAAATAGAATAATAGATCAGAAAGAAAACTAAGATATGAAGACAAGAGAATTAAGAGCATATATATACCTTTGTAACACTTCCAATCAAGTTCGAAATGGATTCAATATCTTTGATATATCATGATCCCATGGTCAGAGGGAAGGAGAGATCAACGTGGACGACAGAAGGGTAAGCCCATTGCAATGGGTAGAGAAAAGAGGGAAATTATGTTTAATGACCATTTACGGAACAATAGTAAATTCAACCATCAAGAGGAGTTCACATGGTTGGATCCCATAGTTTGGCCAAACTATTCACCTACTGTTCACCTCCCACTACTTAAATACCACCTCTCACACTTTTGTACCAAATAGGTTTCAAAACCATTCTCTAAGCACATTCCAAACAGTGGACACATGCTGCCAAAATGGAACTATGCATACGTGTTAATATCACATTTTCGGAAATCCCTGCACAAACTGTATGCTCCCGCTTTTAAAAAGTATAGAAAAAATCCACAGCATGGCGACTCTTCTGGAATGATTATATCAAACTGTGTAGGCTCTTAATAGACACATATAACCATTCATGGTTTCTCCATGGGATAAGCATGGTTTCAGAAAAACCATGTGCCTTAGGAAGCTTCCCCCGTCTCTATTTTCTAGGGTCTAATGCTCTTGAAACACTATAGGACACATGATGAAACCCTCAGGCCTTCAATCTACTATAAAAAATGTATCTTAAAATTCCAAAACTTGGAATTAGTTTCGAAATCTTAGTCTAAATAATTTTCCACCCACCAAACAAAAAAATAAATTTCTCATGGAATTCAACATGGATCAAAAGATGGGTAATTACTAACTCCCCACCATAGAACGTATCTCCCCTAAGAATCATTGGGGGACAACAAAGAAAACTCTCTCTATACATGGGTCATCAAGTATCATTCAAATGGTCGCCTTTCAAACCCAAAATCCTTATAAAACACCAATAATTCTCAATTGTGTGTCCCTAAATCCCTCAAAACACAATCCAATAATCATTTATATTATAGAATCATGGGAATAGTTCTTACCCAAGAACATTTAGCTAGATATAACATATTTTAATTTTCTCTTTAAACATATCTATTATGGTGATACACACCATAGGTATTAACATCTTAAAGGGACAATACTAATCAATGGTACCTCTATAATCAAAATTTCCTAAAAAGAGTTACATAATTTTTTCAGTAACACTCATGGTGTTATTTTTAATCATTCAAATAGTTGATTCCCCAGTAACCTCATTGGGCTAGGTCAACCCAAATTTTTATGAAAATCCATATCCATCATATACAATAATCATCTCTAGCAGATGACATTCCAAAATAGTTTATCACTAATAGTATTCCCAATGATATAAGAATTCATATCGAGCCACCAACATTTTCCCAGTCTCAAAATGGTAAACTTAGAAGGTTGTATTATAGAAAACTAAACAATATTTATTTCTTCAAAATCTTCTCCAATTTACCACAAGTATGTTCAATGAATCCAATACCTACATTTTAGTGATGTTCCATAATCATACCATCACAAGAAAATTTTATCTTTTGGGCATCAACATGAAAAAGTGGGTACCCATATCCACACCATTGGAATCATCACCCCTTAAACATCACCTATGGGCCCAACAAAAATGTTGAGATAAACTTGTATTCATTATATTCGAGTCAAAAGAACTAACCTGAGGTATTCCATACACCAAGATTAAAACTAGGGTGTTGTATTAGGCTACGGAATCCACATAAGATCACTAACTAAACCCGTAGCAGTGTCCTCATAGTTTTCATGTTAGAAGAAACTGTTATTGATAAGGATTATAAACAAATTGTTCATACATGGGGTCCCAGGTTTCACTCCGGACATACAATTCCTCAATAAAAACCATGAATATAGCATGAAAATTTGATAAACCATGTTTAATAAAATAGAAGATCATTGGAATCTTTTGTCTTGTTGTATAAATGATGTTCTCCTAGTGCATCAAGGATGGTGGCAATTTAGGGTACATGCTCATCATTAATAAGTAGTACACTAAATGAATGTCAAAACATAAAAATGATATGATTCAATTCAATCAAATACAAAACGAAGTGCTCTACATTGTTCCAACCTACCATACCTGACTACTTGAATTGTATAAGTCCAATTAATTCTAGTTTAAATTTTGGAAAAAACTCACCTTCACATAATGACGTGTCAACATTATCCACTCCTAAATACAATGCCACTTGAGGCATCCTAGGATCTCTCATGATTAACCCCTAATTCCCATCTATAAAAAACATCATTCCCATTGTCGCATGCATATCCAACCATTTCACTATCAAAATACCTTATACGCACCGAAATTATATGAGACTTATTAGTCTCAAAAGAATTTTAAATCCACAATTACAATTTTAAATTTTTCATCCTATGTTGTATCCATTATACTGAGAATTACACATATTATCCATATTGAAACGATAACCCCCACCATAAGAGTGTCCAAGTCATTGAAAGATGATATACAATAGCTCCTCACAAGTGAGATAGATTATATTAACCTAAAATTCTTGTGTGAAACATCTCTGATTCAATATCAAATATTTTTTAGAATTTCCAACTAAATAAAAAACCAACATGAGTAACTTGTCAAAATATATAATCTTCTTGGAACGTCGTCCTATGAAAAAGGATGAATTTAATTCCATTAATTCATAGGTCAATCTAATTCATAGAAGAAACAATAACGTACTCAACAACTCATGGCTCCACAATTTCACTGAACATAACCGGTTCATAATATCATTTAGAAAAATGGATGGTACCAAGTAGATGAATGCACACTACTCGTAGGTTTTAGTATAAAGTTTAGACATCCTTGAAACTATCCATAATATTTCCTCCATTTGAATATATGTTTTATGTGTATCATACAATACAGATAACTGAGACTCATATCTCTCCATATAGCTTTTATCCTAGATGAATACTTACCATGTTATCCTTCACTGAGGAAGAAGAAAGGGTCATATATCCTACTAAGTGGCCGATTGTGGCCACATATTATCTAACCTGTCGAAACTAATCTTTCCTAATGATAATTCCAATAAGAAATATCAAGGATACCTTGACCACCTATCAAAAACGGTTTTCATTTTGAAAATATGAGTCTTATTAGGGATAACACAACCAGAATGGCACCATAAATCATAAATATCAGAGAATTTAACAAGGGATCTTTGTTCATAGGGTGCTACCTACTTCGGCTAGCCCCATATAGAAGCATAAGATTGACCCCATCACTAGGTCATTCTATATTTATTTCACTAGGACCTCCAACTACCATTTAATCCCTTTCTAAAACAAAAAAGTCTCATAGAATTTTTTCGTTTCAATTTCATGTCATCTAATGGAGATATTTAAACTGCCATTACATATGGGTTAAAATTAATGTTACCACCTTAGCTTCTATTTTAAAAACATTAAATTTATTCACAATGAAAATATAATCATTTTTGTGATCTAATTCAGAACCTCAATTACCAATTATAAAACAAAATCACTTATTAATAGATTAAGAAACCATCTTGGGCCCCGTCAAAAAATTAGGGTTAATTCGAATTCAACCCAAAACAAGTTGTTCAATTATCATGGTTTTGAAACAACAATAGTCCGTTATCTCAGAACAAACATACCCAAATGATCCTACTTGGGTCCAATTGTTCATTTTTTGAAGATTAATGAAATGGTTCTTTATGCCTCTGTGATTTTTTCACACACCTTTATTGAGAAATACATCAAAAAAATTTGATTTTAAATTTCCCATGATGGGTTTTATCAGATAATATTAAATATCATAAATGACCATCTAGGGTAAATTCACGTAAGAGTTACATAAGAAAAAATTATTTTTATATCAAATTACTCATATATTTCATTTAGAACAATTTCAAAATATATCATGGTCACATATAATTGTCAGATTATATGGGTTTCTCTCTCCCATCCTATAAAGCTCCCATATGTTTAATAGATTGGAATTTGGCTCCAATTAATCATGGATGATTCACATTTAAAAATTTAAACTATTGAATATTTTACATATTAAAAATGGTCTCTATGAATATAAAAAAATTAATGTTACAATTCAAGTTCATACATTACCATTCCGCAATTATAAAGAACCCATATACTATAAAAATGAAAACTGGCTCCCATTTAATCACACCCAAAATTTGTATCCCATTCAACTAATTACATATTAAAATCATAACTTGGAATATTATCATAATCATTAAACACAAATAAAAAAAGATTATTAGAAAAGAATATTGATACCTATAAAATAAATTCTATATAAATAAACTAAACATGTTATATAAACAAGAATGTTAGAGAGAGAAAATCATAAAAGAACACTGAAGGCCCAAAATCACAATTAGAAAAAAAATACAACAAATGAAACTACATGGAATGGATTATTCATGGAATTTTAATTTCTATGTTCCAATGATGATTAATGTAATTATACTTCCCTTTAATGCCAGGATAGGGGAAAATTGAGTTAAATTTCATAAACTAGTAAGTAGTGGAATGATCAAAAAGCACTCAAGCTGAAATAAAAATCTATAATAATAAACAAATATTATGACATGTAGTTCCACCCTTAGAAACATAGACTTCCTCCCATGGTTGGATTGATCACTCCAATACATGTATATTTACCAATATCCGACAAATCCCTAGTCTCCTGTCTACTAGACCAAAATAGTAAAAAACAGGAAAAAGAAGTGTTATCATACCTCTTGGTAACTTCTTGTTCCGACTGATCACTAAACAATTAGATGGGATAGTCACCACATTTTCACAAGTGCGCCTATTATGCCAGAGGCTGCTGATAAGAAAAAAGGTCATAGGGATGTGTTAGTGGGGATATTATAACCTCATGATCAACATAGAAAATTGGTATATTATAAATTAAATAATAGAAAAAATATTGTGTGAAATAAATTAAATAAAGAGTAGAGGAAGAATAATTTCACCTAAATATAAATGGACAACAAAGATATAAAAATAATCATTTATGTCTGGATGATGATACATAAACCAAAATACTAGATACACAAAAAGAATACTAAACCTATGATTTACATTAATAAGAAAATAATAAAAATACACAGGGGTTATCTCCTCATGAATTCTGAGGTTTAGCTCAGTCCCTTTCTCCCAACTCATTTGAACAAGCATGACACCACATGAAATAATTCACGGTCATGTGACCATGAGGTCTACTCAGGTACCCCAGTCTAATGGTGGCATGTGTAGGGTGTTAGATAAAATCCTTGTGGTAAGGACACCAAAAATGGTGTCTACAACTAAATCAAATCCTTGAATATATGGTAAACAAGTTTATATGTATAAATAGTATTAAAAATAACGAACAAAAAAGCAGCAGTTGTCTTAGGTTCAAACAAGACATCATGTCGACTCTACCTACATTGGCTCATTATCCTAATGAGTTTATAGTGGGAAACTATATATATATTAATAATATATATAGAATATTTATATATTTCATCCTCCTATATAGACCAATTATGTGTGTACGTAAGTAGCCACATACTTGGAATACTATGTCCTCGCTAGACCGGGGCATAACTCCAAAATCTATATCCAGTCTAAATAACCCTATAATCCCATGAAATGGGTACATTCCGTACATCAAATAATTATTGAGAGGCATCATGATCATTCCTCGATATGGTTACTGTTTCATCATGTCAAACCTCAAATTAGTGGGTGTTCCATCATTCCATCACCTAAAACAAAGGACGTGGTGCATCATGCCCATTCTCCAAATAGTGTAAATGGTGTGAGATTTTATTCCCTACTCCTGGTATAGGTGATTTTAAATCATCATGCTTAAATGAACCCATTCCATCATTCCAAAACCTATCCCACGGATGAAAAAAAATTATAATAATATCCATGATGCATTACCTCTCATTATTTTTAATAGTAATGCCCAAATATAACCGATGGAGTTTCAATTAATATTAAAATAAAAAATTTATAGTGGTGTGTCCTTGAAACACATTACATTTAATACAATTTATATAATCCCTTATTATTCAAATATGGAAATTTTCATGCTCATACCACCCATTTCATTTTCATTAAATTTAATATGAAATTTCATTTATCTACGCATGGAAATTTATAATCCAGTATTTCTATCCCACTTAATGGGTGGTTGGTTATTGAAATAATTAGTATCTTGGAAGGCCATGGCACCTTATTCAAATGATTTATGTTTACCATTTTAATACATGTAATAATCATCCTAAATAACATGAAATAACATAATAGAATAGGAAAACACCATTTCCATAATTCAAATCATGATTTAAAATGTATCTCTGTACTATTTATTTTTTATCAAACCATGCCTCAATCAAATGGTATTATTTATAAAATATGATATTGTAAAAAAATAAATAATTTTTCATGTCCATGTATCAAATTAAAGGGGGAATAATTCTCTTTATATAGGGAGACATTGTAGAAAACTTTTAAACTTATAAAATCAAATACAAGGTTTAGTGTTGTACATAGGAAGTGATTTCATCAATTGAGAGATTACATAAAAGGCTAAATTATATTTAAATCCATGATTAATTCATAGATGGAATTTGGGGAATTTAAATATTGTATTATAAAAGTAATATTTAATCCTGAACACCCATGGGGTGTCTGTGATAGAGGTTTTCTTCCAAAAACTACTAAATAGGGCTCAAGGGGAGTATTACATTATTGTATACAAATTATTAAATGAACAACATACTTTAGTGAAAAGGAATGTGATTGTTGGTGTTTGGCACAATGAAAATATTTTTAAATCAATGAAAACATTGGTAAAATAAATAGACCACCTAATATATAAAATGTATTCTTCACCCATCGAATATCGAGGCTTTATTTGGTTCAGTTTGGAATATATCAAAATAATTAACATTCAACCTCATGAAAGGGTGAATGAGGTGGCACTAAAATTGCTCAGCAGATCAGAAGGGAAAATGATATATGGTTCAATAGTAATCGAGATCATAACTCTAATTAATAAATGATTTTATGGACATTCAAAATTGAGAATGGATCTGAGACATATCATGATCCCAAGGTGGGAGAGGAGGAGATATCAGTGTGGTATAAGAAAGGAGAAACTAGTTGAATTAGGATGAGAATGGATGGAAATTCGTTTTGAGGGTCATTATGGAAAAATAATTCTTTCACCCTTCAATATATGGTCACAAGTTTTGGGCGAATAATTTGGACAAACCATTCACCAAATGTGTGGCTCCCACATTTTAAGATGCACACCCCACATAGTTGTACCACATTATGTGACGAATTATGTGCCAATCATTTTTCAAATAGTTCACTCATAGTACCCAAATAGCACTATGTGTAGGAGCTTGGAACATTGATCGGGAATACCATGCATAGCCCATCCTCTCATTCTACTGAAAGATGTAGGAAAACTTGTGGTCCGGTGGCTATGCTCACACAATTAGATCAAACCATGAGGCTTCCTACTACACCCAAAAATCGCTTCATGGTTTCTCTTAGAGGGCATGAGGTTCAACTGTACAATATTTTATGTGGAGTGACGCTCTTGAAACTCAACATAACACCTTAAGCACCTCTCCATCCTTTAACATATCCTCAATATAATTTTTGACGCAATTAAATTACAAAAATAATGTTATGAAGCTTAATACATTGAAAAGCCCATCCAAAAAACACCAAAATTCATTTTCCCTTGGAATTTTACATTAATTCAAAACTTGGTTCATTACAATATACTCATCTAATTAAATTAATCTATGTGTTAGTGTCAACATTTTGTCCTTATTATTTTATTTTTAAACTTAATTAATATATTTACCTTTTACTGTGGTAAAACAACTACATATGATATTATTCATAAAGTATGAAATTATAATTTTTATCAAATTTTAATCCAATAGTTCCAAATATATAAACCCTATTTCAAAATAATATTTAATTAAATGGAATAATTATATTTAAAATTAATCTCTTAAGACATGATGAATAATGGATTATTAACAAATATATTCTTTGTATTAATATGTTTCCATACCAAATTAATTTAGTAAATTTATTCTAATGAACTTAATTATATTATTGAAAATATAAGAGAAATAATTATTCATTGAAAACATATTTTAAAATGAAATTTTTAATAAATTAAACACAAATATTGTTTACAATAAAAATAAGTACTTCTCATTATTTTTCATGGCTCGACATTCCCTAGGCCGTGAACCTAGCCATATGACCCCATGTGTATTTTGTAATACCTTGTACATCTTCCCATCAAACCATATCTTATTACTCACTCTGATCATGTATCATATTAAAGATTATTTCCAGAGGGAAAAACATTATTTTTAGTGTGGTTCTTTCCTCACAAACACCCAAACTATGAAACTTTACATAAAGTGACTCATCCTGATCACTAATCCAGGACGATCATACTTTACTATATAGTTAAAATTAGGTTGACATCTAAAAATAAAGGTCCACCTTATTGTAATGGGTAGTGACATTTATCCTTCTATGTCTCTCTTTTCCATGGGTGTTACACTCTCCAACCATTTAAAGCATAACTCCCTCATTTTTGGACCCCAATAATAAAACTGAGGTTGTGTATAATAACTTATTGTAGTGTATTGCCTCTGATATTATGTTCCATTAGTAGGGAATGCACATTTTCATCTGAACCCATGGGTCTCATGTAATACCACGATTTCCTTTAGATAACACCACAGAAAATTACTCACTATTATATCTAATATGAAGAAGGACTTTCCCCATAGGCTAACACTTTCCCATTTAGAGTGTTTTTTCCTCACTCAATCAGACCGTGTGAAGCTTCCAAGAATTTCACACAACCTAATCACAACTCTGAGTCCATCACACATTAATATGGACTTCTAATCAGGTAGGATCAAAAAACTAATGGTGCACCTTTTTGAAATGGGAATTAACATTTATCCTGTAGGTCTAACTTATATAGGGGTGTTACACTAATCATTGAAAAAATGAAAAATTACAAATAAAACATCAAATTTCACCTTAAGATAAATTTGAAATATTACTGTAAAAAATTATATCCTTTTATAAAATAAAATTTTTATTTTATTCAAAACTTTATTATATATTCTCTCACAAAAAAGAATAAACACCATTTTCAAAGAAAATATATTTTAAATAACCAAATGACTTTACTATAAATATAGTGGTTAGATCCTTATAACAAATAATTAAATTATCATAGAATAGGGACTTTATATAAATTAATAACTGTGGTTAATCTTATTCATACCTTCCAATTAAATGACTATGTTATATAGTCCAAAATCAAATAATAACATTTTTCAATTATTTTAAAATCATTGTTTCATATTTTTTATTATATTGAACATAGTGTTTATTTTAAAATCAAGACATTTTATAAAAATGCTAAAATAGATATCTGAGATGCTCTAATGACTAGTTTTTATCTGTTTACAAAGACAAAATTCTGACTCTGATGCTCCGCGGAAACATGCTGAGGAACAGCCAAGGCCATATTAAAACTAGGATAGTCACCATCGATGTTAAAGTTATCTCGATGAGCCTATAAAATATTGATGATCCTTTATTGATAATTATTTGTTGGAATCATTAATAATAAAAATATTATAGATTTCATTATTGGAATATGACTTGTTTTAACATTATTAATGTCTAATAATTTATGATCTTACACAAATGATGTTGAAAAATTGGTTGAGGATTGTTGATGTGGTCTTTCATGATGAGATCAGGGGTGTTGAATCATATTGGTGAAGAAAAACCAATACTATATGATGAAATGTATAGCTCATTTTATTTTTATTTCACATAGTAATGCTCTTTTTCCTAGTAGTGATTGTTTTTTTATTATTTGGATTTTTCATGGACTTTTAGTGTCAATGTAGTCAAATTTAGTTCAATGTGCATTCACATAGAAAATTGGAGTCATTTTCAAACATTATGGTAAATGCTAAAACTAAGAAAAATCAGTTGACCAATGATGATAATTATGATATCATGAAAATGATTTTGTGGCAGCTTCATTAATTATATGTTTGTACAAGTGTTATAAGTTTGTTTGAGGAGTTTTGAAAAAGATTAAATGTAGTAAAAGAATGCCACTAAATAATGAACACTGCTAGTGATGAATATCATGTGAAATTTTAAACTCTTTGTCATTGGGTTTCGGTGGATAGTTTAATAATAATAAATACAGGATTCAATATTAATAAAAGAGGGAAATTATGAATGGAATGGTATAATAGTGATACAAATTTTTTAAATCATAGCAACATAGAGTAGAATTAGGATACCTTATGGATAGATCAAATATAATTTTCAAAGAATAGTGAAATTAATGATTGATATGAAGATAAATGGAAATTAATGTTCCACAATGATTTGGGGTAAGTATTTTAGACTATATACCGAGTTTTTCTGTTGATTATTTTATCATCATATTTTCTATATTCTGATCTATACATTATAACTAAATTTGTGATCATTAAATATTTAATTTATCTTTGATTTTTTATTCTTCTAAAATTTTATTTCCTATCTATTACATTAATAGACCAGTTAATTTATATCTGGAGTTCTTTTTTATCGAGAATAAATTATTTACATTATCTAGATAAGAGTTGCATGACTGAATCTCATTATTCAAATATCTAAACTCTTGATCAGGATCTGTGAACATTATGGGAGGATGATTGATTTTGGGTGCCCAATTACCATTTAGTGCTTCAACCAGATCATAAAATAATCTGTTTGATAACTGAGATCATAGTTGTAGACCATGAAATTTAAAACGTGATGACATGAAAATATTGAGATATCAAACTATGTTTTGAGGGAGATTATTTACTGACTTCTTTCAAAGTGATCATGAATGGTTTAACTAATAGAATCACTATGGTGGGACACTATTTCATTTTTAAACATTTATTTCCATATCTCACATAAAACTACTTATTTGATACTATTATATTATTAGATATAATAAGAAAAATTAAAATGGTTTCTTTAATGTCTGTGTTTTCCCATAAAATTTTATTCAAAACATAACAAAAAAATAACAAAAAATCATGTTAAATAAACTCTATATATGAAACCTCATTGGGACAAAATAATTTTTCATGATTTAGTACAGTAGTTAGGAGAGTTAAATCTTGAAAAAATAGGGTAAAAATCAATATAGAAGTACCAAAAACTTATAATAACCTAGGTACTTATAAAATAATTTCATTTAATTATGTATCGATGAGATAAATTCATTTACAATTTTAATGAAATAAGTTGTATTTATATTAAGGAATATATACTGATGGAATAGTAACTCATCCTTGGAAATCATAACATAACCATTAAGAGTAGTTATATGGTCAATATAATAGTAACATCACTATATAAATAATAAATAATATTTATCAATCCTATAAATAGGAATATGGTATATTTATTTCATTGAACAAGTAAATATTTTTTTAAATTATAAATAATGTATTGGAAATTTTAAAAGTAATAAATATATAGTTTCAATTTTATAATTAATATAATTATTTACAACAAAATATATTTTTACTAAAATAGATTCATAAATGTTTATTTTTTTCCTATGATTATAATATAATTTTATGATACCTTTATTAATTTTTCAATGTGTCATAAAATTAGTTTTATTTTTAAAATCCTTATTTTTCAAATAAATTTTGATTTTCATTAGAAATTAAATTTCTTCAATTTAGAAAATTATCTTCAAAAAATGGAAATTATTTTTTAATTCTACATGTTTATAAATGGTAACAATGAAATTGGTTTATTTTTCTAAAATAGATGAATTTTTAGTGCATAGTGAAATGCCATAATTTATGAAGTAAGCCAAATAAATGAATTATTTAGTCATGGATTAGTTTATGATGAGTTAAGAACCCTTATTTCGAGCTCACATAAATTAATTACTTTATTTAGTCACAAAAAATAACAATATTGTGTGTCATGAAAAAATAAGAAAATAACGATTAACATAATGGAAACCCCCCCCATCATCAACTATAAATACTACCCATCACCCCCTCATCTCCTCACACCTATCAAGATTTAATCATTATATAATTTAATTCCAATCTTCTCCACAAGAACCTTCCCCACATTGATTTCTTGTTCGTCTCCACATAAGGCCTAAACCAAAGGCATTAAGGATGTTCTTAAGGAGGATAATTCTAGAGGTACAAATCCTCTTTTTTCCTTTATTTAATTTTAAATTATTTTTTGTTTATAATACTCTCTTCACCTACCCATATCCAAGAGTAAATAAAACACTATTGTTATATTTACAGTAAAATTTTATCATTTTTATGGGAAAATCGTAATCATTCTTCTTCCCCTTTCGATCTGATTTGGAAAATAAAAACATTATCTGTGTGTGTCGATTTACCAACATCATGCATAATGTGTTTTCAATTTCCATTACAACCCTCATGGTTGGTAATAAATCCATTTTAATGTTTGAAAAATATTATAAGGTGTATGATAAAACATCTTTTCTATTTTTTCATTAAAAAAATATATATATAATGTTAAATTATATAATGAATATAGTCTGTGATTATTAAAGAACTGCAAAAACAATCTAAAAAATATCATTAAGGTTTTATCTAAAAATTAATCATAATATCATAAAAATGATAAATGGTGTAATATAATTTTATAAAAACATATTAATACCATTTTATTCTAGTTCTGGAGTTTCAATTCCATTCAAAAATAAAATCCATTATGAACAAACCATGGAAATCAGGTATTGAACACACCTAATATAATAGAAATAACAATATACTATTAATGAATGGGTGGAATGATGTTAAAAAAGGATTATATAATGTGTTATAAAGAAATATAATTCTATAAAATATTAATAACACACTTTTAAACATTATACCAGATATTTATAGACATTATAATAAAATGGAGCTGAGGTAAATGGACTCTTAACCCAATTTCCATTCATTGGGTTAACATTATACTTTATATATTTTTTATTTATATGATTATTTGTGTAAATAATTTTGATTATAATATTTTTCATTAAGTGTAATTACAGTGAATATAACTATTCTATTCATTTGATTAATTCTTACTTCAATGACATGATATATGTTAGGGATTTTTCATTAGAAATCCTCTTCAAGTATCTTTTTTTTAAAATTAAAAAGGAATAATTATTATAAATCTTGTATCCGTGTTTTACGATTGTGTTTTTGTTATTAGGAATTGTTTATGGTAAAGGGTGGGAAATATATCTCCCTAAATTTCATTGGTTATGTTAACATTAGACGTCAGCCATATGGTTTCTCCATGTGTAAATGAGATGGTTACCCCATAAGGTAGATGTAAGTGTTACATTATAATGTAGTCGCGAGGGTTACACTATTAGATTGTTAAGAGGGATCCCAATAATTTGGTATCAATGATGGTTATAATATTAACTAATTATATCCCCATGTATCATACATTGTATATTTATGCTTTTCAATATTTTTTAGAAATGTCATGTTTATCACAGGTTTTTATATGATACATTATGGGTGAGAATTATGTCATTCTGAAAATGATTTCATATAATAATAACTTGTTATATACTAATAGTTTCTCCTTTTCTATCACTTAAAGAGTTATTTGTTCTTATTACATGTTTTAATTATTTTCTGATAGGGTTAAATTTTGGGTGAGAGAAAAGTATAATTCCTGATTAATGTTGTAAATACTTTTCCTGAATATTTTTCATGTGTTATTAAAAAAATATGTATAATGAATAGGTGGATATTTTTCAATTAGTAAACACTTTCTATTCGTGTGGGATATTATGTATGATTTTTTTCTTAACAATATAATACTCTAATACTAAAATATCTTTGGGAATGTAAGGAATTTAATTCTAATGGAATTTATTTTATTATGTTCTGATTAATGTCATGTCCTTATTGTTGGTATCATGAAATAGTTTAGAAAAAATTAGGGGTTGGGATGATGTATATAGAATAGAATAAATTATTTTTACCTTACATTGAAATGATAGAGAATTTTTTTATTACCATGTTTCTTCATCTAAGATATATCTTTTCATAATGTTTTTTCATAAAAGAATCAAGGAAGGTGAAGTATGAAGGTATTGAGAGGATGGTATATTTCTGAATCTGCAACTAAATAAATTAGTAATTGGAAGTACATATTTTTTTTTATTCTAATGGATTAATTTAATTAGGATATAAATGGATGTGTAATATATGAAAGAGAACAAACATAACTAAAAAAAGGTACATGATGATAGTGGAAAAAGTTTTTGGTAACACCCTCCTACATTCAGTGGATCTTCTGACCTAGTTGTTGTTAAAGGATTGAATAATTCCCTTGAAATTATATTTTTTCATGGCATGTTCATAAAATAAAATGTATAGTTTTTAAATTTATCTTTTTTAGTGTGAATCTAATGAGTGGTTTTCAATGTTAAATAATATATGGTATATTGAGGAGATTTATTCCCTGGAATGGTATAAATTCTGGAATTTGTTCAATGAATTTATTTTCCAAGGTGGTTCAACATTGGTTAGAAAATAGATTCATTAAATTGAAGGAAATGTTTTATGATTCAGTTTTTCTCAATGAAGAAAAAATCACCCTATTTTAATGTTATGGTCCAATTCTTATTTAGGATCTTCATAGAGAAGTCAATAGTTTTTATTCAGGATTTCTTCCAAGAAATGAAAGGGACTCGGCCCCTCGATAATTCAAACATATGATAAACATTTTCATTGTTCTAGGAGGATAGAAATATTGTTTTGTCATGATCATGTGTGATTTGAAAATAAGAAGAAGAATGGGTCTAGATTGGAAGGGATGGGTAAAAATCAATCAAAGAAAAATTAAGGTAAGAAAATGTTTTTTCCATTTTGTTAAAATTGTGGTAAAAATATCCATGTGTAATTCAATATAAAATTACTAAGTTTTTTTGATGTGGTAAGTTTGGTCATATGTCTTGATATTGTAATGAAAATGAACTTATGTTCAGTTCGGATGAGAAAACTATAATGTGTTTGAAATGTTGTGAGATGGGTCATTATGAAAATAGATACCCAATGAAATATCTAAATGATATAAAGAATAAATATTATAAAAAAAGAGGTTTAGTGAGACCCTTAATGAATAAAATTAGCATATTTTGAGTCATCCAATAAATTGTTATCAGGTAATTTGTTTTAACTATGATTTTGTTAATGTCATGGTTGATATGTAGAATAAAAATTCCTATATTTATTATAAAAGTATTGAAGCATTATAAATTTTACCTCAATAAATGAGACCATTACATTTGGTTAAAACACTAAGGGAAATATTTTAGAAAATGGTATTATAATAATCTTTATATTTTTCTCTATGGAAATTCATTACCAAAAAATCTTTTTGTTCTTCCCTTGGTGGAGATAGATTTCATTATAGGTATGGATTGTATTTCTATTTATCATGATAAGATTGACTATAGAGCTAAATAATATGGTTTTCAAAATTTTGTTTTGTTTTTATAGATGAATGACCCATATAATCGATAACCTATCATGAATTTGATAAATTGATAAAATATGGGAATGAATGTTATCTTCCTCCAATTTCTCGAAGGCCTTCATTTTTTTATAGATTTTTAATAATACACCTTTCAAGGGGTGAGGTGTAACCCTTACAAGGCCCTTAGGTGTAAGTATTACTTGTCATGTAGGCCTTAGAGGAATTAATTTTCCATAGGCTTCAAACGTTACATACAACCCATACTAACTACTTAGAACTTCTCATCCCCAGCATCTTCATCATTAAATCAGCCTTCCACCTTCGCATTGCTGTTCGGCTAGGAATTCCCGTGCATGCACAGGCTTATCCCGATGGGAGGTTCCATACCCTCTCATTCTTGTAATCTGTTTATCTTCTATTGTGGTGAAATCTCCTTACTCATCCTCTTTGTAGAGCTTTTTCCTTGTAGGTTGTCTGGTTTTCATCTTCACTTAAAGTGGCCTGAAGGCCTTGAGGTGGCCCTAAGGCCTTACTGACCCGAAGGCCTGGGTGGACCGAAGGCCTTAAAGGACTCAGGGACAAAATCGGTGCCCTGAAGGCTCAAATGGGGGCATATTCTCGGCCGCTTCAATGCCAAATAGTTCCTGATACAGTTCCGCTACCGTACCTGGTATAGTACTGCCCAGTTACCACTACTATACCTACTACAGTACCAGCTACCATACCTACTACAGTACTGTTTCGATTAATGATGTTCTATTTGGTGAATTAATACTTCTATGTTTTTCTTAATTTGTTTCCAAATGTTATAACCAATCAATATATCGAATTTACAATTGAATTATCTCTTAGTGCTAATACAGTTTCAAAACCCCATTATCGAATGGCTCATTTGGATCTTAATGAATATAGAAATTAGTTCCAGGAGTTTCCTGATAGATTCTTCATTTTCCTTAGCACTTAACCATGTGGTTCTACTATTTTTACATTAAAAATAATTATAGTACCATGGTATTTTTCATTGATTTTTGATAAATGAATAACACTACTTTTACGAAAAAGAATCATTTTCCTCGTATTGGCGACATGGTTTATCATCTCTAGGGAGATCAATGTTTTTAAAAGATTGAATGGAGATGTGGATACCGTCAAATGAAGGTCAAGTTTGATGACATTCTAAAAGAAAATTTCCATACAATATATAAGAATTATTAGTTTTTTGTTATTCCCATGGGATTGAGAAACACCCCTAATAAATTCATGGATCTTATGAATATGATATTATTTAAATATTTGGATAAGTTTTATGTTTTTTTATGGAGGCTTTTTTTTAATTTTTAAAAAGATATTAAGATCATTAAAAAAATTAAGGACTTTCTGTCAAATTCCCAATGATAAAAATATATACATATAATGTAGTAAATGGGATTTTCAGTAGCCAAAATTTTCTTTTCTTGGGAACATTGTGAAAAAAATTGAATACCAGTCAATCCTGCCAAAAATATATGTTGATGAATGTCCAATATCTATAATTTTTGCAGAGATTCATAGTTTTTGTGTATTATCATGACATAATTAATGTTTTTTTAAATATTTCATAGTTATCTATCCTGATAACAAAATTAATGTGAAAAGGAGTTAATTTTTTTTGGGTAGAAGAATATGATTTTTTTCCAGAACTGATGATGGTTATGGAGAATTATCTTCTTTTGGATATTCCATCAAAAAATGGTGATATTTTCATATATAGGGATGCTTAAATGAAGGAACTGGGTTTTCTCTTATACAGAATATTCAGGTTGTCTCATATGCTTCAAGAAAACTGAAACCACATGAGTTAAATTATACTAAAGATGGTTTGGAATGAGAAACCCAGGTATTTAATTTAAATATTCTTTAGAATCATTTATATGGATCCAAATGTGAAATATATATCGCTCATACAAGTATAAATTATATAATCAGTCATAAGGAATTAAAAATGAGGCAGAGAAGATGAGTTAATTTGATAAAGTATTATGATTTCGAAATCAATTAAAATCCTCAAAAAGAAAGCAAAGTGGTAGATTCCTTGAGTTAAAAAATCATTCATCATTGACCATGTTACATTTGGGATAAGACCCTTAGAATAATGATTTAATGAATTTTGGCTTGGAAGTTGATTGTGTAGGAAATTACTCTACTTTGTTTTAGGATTCAATGCAATCATCTCAGTTAAACTGAATCAAGGAAGAATAGGAGGAATCCCTGAGTTGCAAAATAATGTTAAATTATTTAGAAATGGTATGTTTATATATTTCAGTATTGATAAAGATTATGTTTTAATATTTGTAAAGTGATATTGTCTGCCTTGTGATTCCTAGAAAATGAATGAATTGTTATGTGAAGCTCATATATCTCTATTTTCAGTTCATCCTAGATGTAATAAGATGTACAGAGACCATCATGTGTATTACCAGAGGGATATAAAGAATATATATATTGTATATTTTACCAAGTAATATTTAACTTGTCTACAAGTTAAAGCTGAGAGACAATTACAAACGAAGATTATTCAAACTTTTATAGTTCCAAAGTGTAAATGGTAAAATATATCCTTGTAATTCATGGGTGGACTAGAAAATACATTTTTAGGTAACAATGAAATTTGAGTTATTATTTAACAACTAATTATGTGTAAAAAATTCGGTTCTATTTGAGATATTATGTCTTCGGAGAAGCTTTCTCGAGTGTACCTCAATGAAATTATTTTGGTTACATTGATTTCCCATTGAATATTACCATGATCTGAGTTTCAATTCTAAATTTGGGAAAGGCCTTCATAATTTCTTCGAAAAGTAATTAAACTTCCTCAAAGGTTTTCATCTTCAATATAATGGAAAATAAGATAGAAATATTCATACATTGGAGGATATGATTTGAGCCTGAATAATGGACTACAAGGGAAGTTGGGATCAACATCTTTCTTGGGATATATTTTCAAATAAAAACATTTTTTATTCAAGTATATTTATGGCACCATTTGGGACATTATATGTGTAGTGAAAAAATCCTTTTTGGGGATGAAGTTAGGGAAAAAAACATGATGTGACCATTATTATTAGAGTAAGTGGCTGATAAAGTGATAACGATCCAACAACACATGAACAAATCTCATAGCCGGCAGAAAGGTTACAAGGATAATAGGTGGAAAGACTTTTCTTACGAGGTAGGGGATCATTGTTTTCATAGAATATAATCCTAGAAAAGTGTTATCCATTTTGGTAAATAAGGAAATATATATCCATAGTTCATTATACCTTAAAAAATCCTAGATATTGTAGTACCAGTCAACTTCCAAGTAACTTCATCTCTGAGTTTATCTCTGGTTCACAACGTTCTTCATGTTTAGTTGTTGATAATTTATGTTCCAAATTCATCTCATTTTTTGAGATCAAAATTATTTCAGTTGGGGGAGAACCTCTCTTATGAACAGAAACCTATTCAGATTATTGATCATAGAGAGAAGAAATTTTGGAATAAGTTAATCCAAAAATTTAGGGTTTTCTAGAGATAACAAATGGTTAAATAAGAAACATGGGAATATTAAAATTATTTGAGGTAAAGATAACCACATTTTTATACTATGTAAATAAATATTTTGAGGAAACAATTTCTAGAAAGTGGGTATAGTGTAACAACCCATGTACTTATAAAATAATTTCATTTAATTTGGGAATTATGTAGTCAAATTAAATAAAATTTTATAATGAAAGAAGTGGTATTTATATAAATTGTAGAATTTATATAAATGGAATCCTAACATGACCATAGGAATAGTAACATGACCCTTATGAATAGAAATCTAGAAAATAATTTAGTAACCTCACCTAATATATTATAAATAAAATTTTGCAATCCTACAGGTTAAAAAATTATATAATTATAATAATTAACATGTAAATAATATTTTTTGAAAATTATAAAATAAGTGTTGTATTTTTTATAATTAAAAAATATTTAATTACAAAATTATAATTAGTATAATGATTTAATAGAAAATATATATTCATAAAATAGTTTCATAAATTATTATTTTTGTTGTATTATGATCAGAAGACAAATTTTTTATACATTAATTAACTTTTCAAAGTGTTGTAAAATTAGTTTAAATTTTAAAACTAAATTTTTTTAATAAATTATTATATTAATTAAAATTTTAATTTCTCATATTTAGAAAAAAAATTAAATGTGGGGTTCATTTTTATTCCATATGATGATAAATGGTTAGGGTATGTTTTTGGGATATTTCAAAAATAGTTGAATTTTTTAGAAAAGTGAAAAATGATAATTTGTGAAATATTCTAAATACATTAACTATTGGATTGTAACACCCCAGGATTTCAGAGTGTGTTATTTCTTCAAAATAATTCAATAACTTGCACTACACGCAACACCGAGTTAAATCACACCATGACTTACAAAAAAAAATCCATTCAAAAGAGGTTATGAATAGTATTATCTAAATTTTAAACTTTATATAATCCTTATAATTTTAGAATCCATATTATGAGTTTCTTAGATATAATGCAAGAACAAATTCATTTTCAGTATTGCACTTTTATCAACTTTTAATAGTGAACCCTTTTTAAATACAATATTTTAAACTTTTTGACTAAATGGGGACATCAAAAATTTAAAATGAAACATCCCAAGCTTCCACGGTACACTTTCTTTGAATAATACAGTAGCGTGTGTTGTACGCAACCTTGAGTTTTAACACACACCACAACCAATCAAACTAGCCGTTATGAATAGTAATACCTACTTTTTGAAATTATATATATATTATATTTGAAAATGGACTTCATTTTTGGATTCGGAATATCAAATTTAGCCTAAGGTGAAATTTTGGTACTTTTCGGATAACTTTAATATTTTGATGAATAGTGAAAATTACTAAATTTTAATTAAAAACAACTTTTTTAATCAAAATAATTAATAGTGATAAATTATTAATTTTAGTGGTTTTAAAGTATATTTAGAATATATTTTTACCACTTAATATAATGTTGGTCATTGGACATAATTTTACAATTAAACCGAACATAAACAACTGTCAATCTTTTGATAGTTATTATCTCTTAAAAACACGCTTTTTGTTTTGACAGCGGGAATTAATTTTAAATTAATTTCTGCCACTTCTGTGTTTTGAATTTAGAAAAATGGATTCCATATTTGGAATCAGGATGTTCAAATTGTGTAAATAGGTAACTTTTATTTTTAGACATTTTGAAAAATTACTGCGGTAAATATTTTATTTACCATGGTTAAGGGTAAATCCGGTAAATAAGGGTTAAAAAATAATATTATAATAATACTAAATTACCCTAAAACGTGTCTTAACCCTATTGGTTGATACATGGTCGACCATGGGCATCTTTGTGTCAATTTTGGGACCCCATGGATCCACTTGTAAGTGATAATGACACATTATATTAATAAAGCTAAAATAAAAATAAAAATGGCATAAGCTTACATCTTTTAGAAGAACAATTTTTACATAGGGTTATACATGTTGGATTTTCGATTATAAATATTAATTAGAAAGATAAAAAGATTTCCTACAGAATGATAGTTTATTTATAATTTTTAGACATTAAATAAGTTATTTTATTTATGACACAATGATGATGTAGTAATTACTATAATAGTGAAAAATTAAAATAATCGATATTATAAATACCCAAATAAATATAATATGAAACTTTTAATGAATTAAACTAATTTTATAGGATAATATGATATATTAGTATTGATTTAATTGACTTTGTTCGAAGTAATCAATCTGTTATGAGTTTCACAAAAATCAACTATTGAATAGTGTCAAAATTGACATAAAAGAGTTCTTAAAACAAATATTATATTATTAATTGATATTAAATTCCTAAAAATCTAAGGTTCGGCCAAGAGACTTATATTATGATAGTTTAATCATTAATGGACCACTTGGGGGTCTCTTGGATGTATATAGTAAGTTTATTAACCATATTATATAAAAATACAAAGAGACATTGTAAAAGTGAAACTAATTAACTTAGAGTTAATACTTAAAGATAAGGTTAATATAAGTACCCAAACCTGTCTAAATTCTATTGGATGAGTTGTTTTAGACCTATACCCACCTCAACATTTGAATAGTCAACTTTGGAGCCATTGGAAACCGAATATGAATTTATTATAAATTAATATTTCTAGCTTTTCCAAAGGTGCCCCTCACCCCTCTTATAAAAGGGCACTCCTCCTTCTCATTTCCTCACACCTCTCAAGCCACTTGGCTCGTCCAAACTCTTCCCAACTAATCTCCCCACATCCCTCTCCTCCTCCTTGAAGCTTCCCCTTAGGCAGAAAGCATTTCAAGAAGTCCTTTGGTTCCAACCAAAGTGAGTTACCTAAATTAAAGGTAACGATTTCTCTTAAATTATTTTCATTTATTTTGCTTCTTCAACCCCCAAAATCTTTTTATTTACTTTCTTTTGTAACAACACCAGTATCCTCAATATACTAAGATGTTGTTATAATAAGGATTCAAACTACACATACACACAACTCCATCTAATGGATGATGAACATAATGTTTCTGTGGATGGAAAACTAACGCCTCACGAAACGATGATTGTTCAAAAACATCTTACCGCCTCTCATGGTGGCCATTATGATGGCATTGTAATTAAATATGATATTAATGATATATATTTTATATATAAGCTTCTGTAATTCCATTTTATTTCATTCCATTATTTGTTTCATGTTGTATATACATACGATAGTTTCATTTGAGGAAGTGCGGACTACCGCCCCCTTAAAATGATATGACTCGTTCATACAACACATGGAACGTATAAAGGATGGTGTTAATGAACATAAGTAACATATATAAAATATTATATTATACTGGAATAGTAATATACCTATGTATCATTTGGATTTGATTCTTTTAAAATAAAAAATTAAATGGAAGTAGCGTTCGTGCGTACGTACGGACTACCGTCTCCACGAACGCGATAAGATTCGTTCTCCATCATATCCATTCAAGTATTATTCTCATTTTAGGGTTAAAAATAATGTTAATATCATTCTTATTATGAATAAGATATAATCTATCCATTACAAACATGTCTTACGTAACCAAACATTTAAGAAGAACGAATCGATTATCACCCGAAACGACGATAATACTAAGATATTATTAATAAAGCAATGTTAAAAGATCATATATGATATCATATTAATGTATATGATTCTTGTACAATTTAATAACAATTATTTCACCATTATACAGGAGGTTAACCTACCCCAACCAAGGAAAAGTTCAAGGTAAGGGTTATTTCACGATCTCTTCATTATCCGAGGTTGTTTATATGTAATAATCTACTGGGATCTCTTTATCATCCACATCCATGTTTCTTAAAAATGTATTTCAAAACATTTTTACTATTTACTAGAATATGAGTTAATGTCATTTATACCCTTTTTGACTTGTATAAGTGGTTTATAAAGGAATCTTACCGTCGTTTTCAAAACAAGGTCCCTTTTTAACCTTTTCGACAGAATTAAGATAAGAATGTTTTTTTTAACTTATACGGCGGGTGCGGTTATTTTCCGCCGTTATAAAATCGTCAAAGCTTTCCTTACAAGCTTAAAAGAATATTTTCAAGAAAATGTTTTATTTTATATGGCTCTTAAATGATTTCAAAAATAGAAAGATATATTTCTCTAAAAAGTGTTTTGATTTCATCTATGTCAACATCCTTTAATGGATTTTACGCTTATTTGAAGTTGATTTATTATAATACAAAACTTCTATATTGTATTGAAGGTTTTGTGATATGTTTGACTGTGGATGTGCTATTTTATACCATTCATAGTTTATGGTGAAACTATTGACATTTCGTATGCTAGTTTTAATCCGAATGTTTATGTTATATTTCAAACTTTTCTTCAGATGAATGTGCTAAACAAGTATGTTCCGGGTTGGGGACCGGTAAAATTAAGCCCTCCAGGTTGGGGACTGGTTAAAGTAAGCCCTCCAGGTTAGGGACTGGTAAAAGTATTCCCTCCGGGTTGGTGTCCGGTTATTAGAGGCACTCCGGGTTGGTGTCCGGTTATTAGAGGCACTCCGGGTTGGTGTCCGGTTATTAGAGGCACTCCGGGTTGGTGTCCGGTTATTAGAGGCACTCCGGGTTGGGTTCCGGTTAGAAGTAACCCCTAGGTCTTGGGATGAGGCCTAGACAAAGAAATTAACGTTTAGCATTATGCATTCCATAATTATGAAAGTAGTTATTGATATTGCATGTGATTATTCGATTAGTAGAATATCCATGTGAACAAGTAAATGGCATTATTTCATTTTACTTTTGCCATACTATGTTGAAGTTAAATTTTAAAAGGCTTTTGTTTTACTAATTCATTTCCTTAAATGTTTATGCTTATTTTGAATGTTCCGCTATATTGTTATCCTTACTGGGCATTTGAGCTCACCCCTTTTCTATGTTTTATTTTTCCCAGGTAGTGAAGAAGTAAATTATGAATGACTTGCAGGGATATTATGAGGGGTTAATAGTGTGGATATGAAGACTTTGTTGTTGTAGTGGTTTTTCACTTTGAAATGTAATGTAAAACTTTATGATTATATCTAGTGTTTCCAAGGCTACTAAACCAATCGGTCTTTCGAGATTTGATCTTTCTTGTGATCATGCCAATGTTACGAAGTAATGCACCGACTCTGGGCAGCTGGGGTCGGGGCGTTACAGTTGGTATCAGAGGAGGTTTAGTACAAACCTTGGAAGCTAGATTTAGATAAACTCTGATTAGAGCACGTAGACCTAAGATGAACTTTGAGGATTAGTGTAGAAGAACTTCCTAGAATTTTGGTATTGTAGAGATTTTGTGAGTTTTCCGAGCAATACATCCCTGTCTGGATACGAGCAGGTAGAGGCGGCTCTGGCACAGATGTACCTAGGGGTAAAACCCGAAAACACCGCTTTGAGCTAGACTCGAACGGGAACTGGTGCACGACAACGGGCCTTGCTGCACTCTTGGTTACGACACTCCCGGGGGATATGCTTAGGATAACTCTCATTTTCTTTACAAATCATTGTGAAGGGTTTATGAGTATATACTTCCTCAAAGAAAACATTTTTATGATTATGGATTTTATCCATAAATAGTTCAATTTATGTTAAGTGTTTTATAAGTATGGGATTATGTATTTTGATTCATAAACTGATATAGTTTATGCCATTGTTTAGAAATGGCGCCCAGTAGAAGGAATGAGAACTCCAGAAATGCACATGATCCAAAGAGATGGAAGGATCATATCTTTCATGGTCTTAAGCTAGAATTGATAAGAGAAATAGTCTCCCATGTATTATCATCATATGAAGAAATAATATCATGTGTTGATAAGATAAGTAAAGAGTTTACTGAGTCCTATGGCTTTGAAGGGAAGCAAGAGAAGAAAAGGATGGAAGAGAGAAAAATGGATAAAGGGAAGAGGGAAAAGAAGAATTTTCCCATATGTGGTAACTGTGGAAAGAAACACCCTGGAAATTGCCTGAAAGGAATGGGAGTTTGTTATAAGTGTGGAGGAAAAGGGCACAAAGTACATGACTGCAAGGGTAAGAAAATGGTTTCAAATGTAGAATGCTTCATTTGCAAGGAGTTTGGACACTACGCGAACCTATGTCCCAGTCATCAGACTATGCCGCAAATGATGATATAGGATAATAATCAAGTTATGATACTACCACAGATGAAGAAGAATGATTAGAGTTCTTATGTTGATTATGTCAATTGAGTGTTGTATCAACAATGTACTTGTTATAATAATTATGGAGTATATAAGGATTGTACTGCAGTACTATTTCATTAAGGACTTGAGATTGTGTGGAAAAAAGAAAAGTGACTCAATAGCAGGATAATTTTTTTGAAAATATATGGTTGAGAGAATGATAAATCATAATATAGTTCTGATACTGAGATAGTGACTTTGGAATAATATGTGATTGTTTTGGATAAATTATATTGGATATTCTTGACTAACCTGGAACTGATTAATGATTTGTATATTCCATAATTGTTGGGGTTTAAAACATTTTTGGATTAATGATGTATATCCATCTTTCTATATGGAATAAGGGAGCATGAATGTAATCAATAAGGAATATGGTAATTCAGGATGTTTCGGTGTATTAAAAGAATACATGATGAAGGTATTCATATGCTATTACAAGGTAAAAAGGTTCTACATTATGTTTACCTTACTTATAAATGTTGTACTGTGAGTTTGGATAGAAGTATTTTGGATAGTTCTAGTTTGGATTATTTTGGATTGCCATAAAAGGACAACCCAGAGGTCGGGCGGCAACCCGTCGCGTCCGGCAAGGCTACGAGACTTGAACCCGCAACCGAAGGGCGACAAGGGTGTATCACCTACCACTAACCCACGAGATGTCCTGGATTAAATAATGTAGTTTTTATTAAAAGATTTTATAGATGAATTATAAATTCGTTTATTTTGGAACCCTATACGAATAGTGTAAATAGAATTCTTTTACATTCTATTATCTTTTAGAGTGAAAGATGAGTTTGTGGTAGAAATTTATTAATGGATAAAACTCTAATTATAAAGTAAGTATATCTCCTTATGATCTTAGCCAATCTCATAAATAAATTCCTCAATATTAAGAAAAGCAACTTAGAACAAAAATGTTTTCCTAGATGGTACCTTAAATCATCACTAATTTATGGCTTTGGGATTGTTGTCCTTTTCATAGCCATGTTCTCTACCACTCTCCATCAGATAATTGATGGTTAGATTTTTCTTCCATATCCATATTTTCCTACATGGAACCCTACTATGTGTTATTTTCGGTAATCTTCATACTTTCGACTCTTTATTTTAAATAGAGGCCGCATTAATTCATTTTTCGATGTGGGATTTCAACTAAGATATTTTGAAACGTCAAAAATGTGTTATCCTAATACCCTATGTTTTGTTGAACCGATGGTATTTCAAATCATCATAGATTGATGAATTTAAGGACCTTAATTTTACACTTTTTTGTGATTGATGACCTCAATCACTACCTATAAATATTTACGTTTTTCCTCCAATTATATTTCTCTAATTGCCACCAATGTTCTCCTAATCGAGATCATAATTTGGTGGTGACCCTTTGATTTCTCTTTTCCTCATATTAAGACTAAATTTTAGTAACCCAATTTTCGATGTGGGTTTTCCCACAAATATATTATCTATTTTCAACCTTTTATTTTCGAAGAACAATTTCAAATTGCGAGGACGCAATTTATTGAAGGAGGGGAGAATGTAACACCCCAGGATTTCAGAGTGTGTTATTTCTTCAAAATAATTCAATAACTTGCACTACACGCAACACCGAGTTAAATCACACCATGACTTACAAAAAAAATCCATTCAAAAGAGGTTATGAATAGTATTATCTAAATTTTAAACTTTATATAATCCTTATAATTTTAGAATCCATATTATGAGTTTCTTAGATATAATGCAAGAACAAATTCATTTTCAGTATTGCACTTTTATCAACTTTTAATAGTGAACCCTTTTTAAATACAATATTTTAAACTTTTTGACTAAATGGGGACATCAAAAATTTAAAATGAAACATCCCAAGCTTCCACGGTACACTTTCTTTGAATAATACAGTAGCGTGTGTTGTACGCAACCTTGAGTTTTAACACACACCACAACCAATCAAACTAGCCGTTATGAATAGTAATACCTACTTTTTGAAATTATATATATTTTATATTTGAAAATGGACTTCATTTTTGGATTCGGAATATCAAATTTAGCCTAAGGTGAAATTTTGGTACTTTTCGGATAACTTTAATATTTTGATGAATAGTGAAAATTACTAAATTTTAATTAAAAACAACTTTTTTAATCAAAATAATTAATAGTGATAAATTATTAATTTTAGTGGTTTTAAAGTATATTTAGAATATATTTTTACCACTTAATATAATGTTGGTCATTGGACATAATTTTACAATTAAACCGAACATAAACAAGTGTCAATCTTTTGATAGTTATTATCTCTTAAAAACACGCTTTTTGTTTTGACAGCGGGAATTAATTTTAAATTAATTTCTGCCACTTCTGTGTTTTGAATTTAGAAAAATGGATTCCATATTTGGAATCAGGATGTTCAAATTGTGTAAATAGGTAACTTTTATTTTTAGACATTTTGAAAAATTACTGCGGTAAATATTTTATTTACCATGGTTAAGGGTAAATCCGGTAAATAAGGGTTAAAAAATAATATTATAATAATAATAAATTACCCTAAAACGTGTCTTAACCCTATTGGTTGATACATGGTCGACCATGGGCATCTTTGTGTCAATTTTGGGACCCCATGGATCCACTTGTAAGTGATAATGACACATTATATTAATAAAGCTAAAATAAAAATAAAAATGGCATAAGCTTACATCTTTTAGAAGAACAATTTTTACATAGGGTTATACATGTTGGATTTTCGATTATAAATATTAATTAGAAAGATAAAAAGATTTCCTACATAATGATAGTTTATTTATAATTTTTAGACATTAAATAAGTTATTTTATTTATGACACAATGATGATGTAGTAATTACTATAATAGTGAAAAATTAAAATAATCGATATTATAAATACCCAAATAAATATAATATGAAACTTTTAATGAATTAAACTAATTTTATAGGATAATATGATATATTAGTATTGATTTAATTGACATTGTTCGAAGTAATCTATCTGTTATGAGTTTCACAAAAATCAACTATTGAATAGTGTCAAAATTGACATAAAAGAGTTCTTAAAACAAATATTATATTATTAATTGATATTAAATTCCTAAAAATCTAAGGTTCGGCCAAGAGACTTATATTATGATAGTTTAATCATTAATGGACCACTTGGGGGTCTCTTGGATGTATATAGTAAGTTTATTAACCATATTATATAAAAATACAAAGAGACATTGTAAAAGTGAAACTAATTAACTTAGAGTTAATACTTAAAGATAAGGTTAATATAAGTACCCAAACCTGTCTAAATTCTATTGGATGAGTTTTTTTAGACCTATCCCCACCTCAACCTTTGAATAGTCAACTTTGGAGCCATTGGAAACCGAATATGAATTTATTATAAATTAATATTTCTAGCTTTTCCAAAGGTGCCCCTCACCCCTCTTATAAAAGGGCACTCCTCCTTCTCATTTCCTCACACCTCTCAAGCCACTTGGCTCGTCCAAACTCTGCCCAACTAATCTCCCCACATCCCTCTCCTCCTCCTTGAAGCTTCCCCTTAGGCAGAAAGCATTTCAAGAAGTCCTTTGGTTCCAACCAAAGTGAGTTACCTAAATTAAAGGTAACGATTTCTCTTAAATTATTTTCATTTATTTTGCTTCTTCAACCCCCAAAATCTTTTTATTTCCTTTCTTTTGTAACAACACCAGTATCCTCAATATACTAAGATTTTGTTATAATAAGGATTCAAACTACACATACACACAACTCCATCTAATGGATGATGAACATAATGTTTCTGTGGATGGAAAACTAACGCCTCACGAAACGATGATTGTTCAAAAACATCTTACCGCCTCTCATGGTGGCCATTATGATGGCATTGTAATTAAATATGATATTAATGATATATATTTTATATATAAGCTTCTGTAATTCCATTTTATTTCATTCCATTATTTGTTTCATGTTGTATATACATACGATAGTTTCATTTGAGGAAGTGCGGACTACCGCCCCCTTAAAATGATATGACTCATTCATACAACACATGGAACGTATAAAGGATGGTGTTAATGAACATAAGTAACATATATAAAATATTATATTATACTGGAATAGTAATATACCTATGTATCATTTGGATTTGATTCTTTTAAAATAAAAAATTAAATGGAAGTAGCGTTCGTGCGTACGTACGGACTACCGTCTCCACGAACGCGATAAGATTCGTTCTCCATCATATCCATTCAAGTATTATTCTCATTTTAGGGTTAAAAATAATGTTAATATCATTCTGATTATGAATAAGATATAATCTATCCATTACAAACATGTCTTACGTAACCAAACATTTAAGAAGAACGAATCGATTATCACCCGAAACGACGATAATACTAAGATATTATTAATAAAGCAATGTTAAAAGATCATATATGATATCATATAAATGTATATGATTCTTGTACAATTTAATAACAATTATTTCACCATTATACAGGAGGTTAACCTACCCCAACCAAGGAAAAGTTCAAGGTAAGGGTTATTTCACGATCTCTTCATTATCCGAGGTTGTTTATATGTAATAATCTACTGGGATCTCTTTATCATCCACATCCATGTTTCTTAAAAATGTATTTCAAAACATTTTTACTATTTACTAGAATATGAGTTAATGTCATTTATACCCTTTTTTACTTGTATAAGTGGTTTATAAAGGAATCTTACCGTCGTTTTCAAAACAAGGTCCCTTTTTAACCTTTTTGATAGAATTAAGATAAGAATGTTTTTTTTAACTTATACGGCGGGTGCGGTTATTTTCCGCCGTTATAAAATCGTCAAAGCTTTCCTTACAAGCTTACAAGAATTTTTTCAAGAAAATGTTTTATTTTATATGGCTCTTAAATGATTTCAAAAATAGAAAGATATATTTCTCTAAAAAGTGTTTTGATTTCATCTATGTCAACATCCTTTAATGGATTTTACGCTTATTTGAAGTTGATTTATTATAATACAAAACTTCTATATTGTATTGAAGGTTTTGTGATATGTTTGACTGTGGATGTGCTATTTTATACCATTCATAGTTTATGGTGAAACTATTGACATTTCGTATGCTAGTTTTAATCTGAATGTTTATGTTATATTTCAAACTTTTCTTCAGATGAATGTGCTAAACAAGTATGTTCCGGGTTGGGGACCGGTAAAATTAAGCCCTCCAGGTTGGGGACTGGTTAAAGTAAGCCCTCCAGGTTAGGGACTGGTAAAAGTATGCCCTCCGGGTTGGTGTCCGGTTATTAGAGGCACTCCGGGTTGGTGTCCGGTTATTAGAGGCACTCCGGGTTGGTGTCCGGTTATTAGAGGCACTCCGGGTTGGTGTCCGGTTATTAGAGGCACTCCGGGTTGGGTTCCGGTTAGAAGTAACCCCTAGGTCTTGGGATGAGGCCTAGACAAAGAAATTAACGTTTAGCATTATGCATTCCATAATTATGAAAGTAGTTATTGATATTGCATGTGATTATTCGATTAGTAGAAAATCCATGTGAACAAGTAAATGGCATTATTTCATTTAACTTTTGCCATACTATGTTGAAGTTCAATTTTAAAAGGCTTTTGTTTTAGTAATTCATTGCCTTAAATGTTTATGCTTATTTTGAATGTTCCGCTATATTGTTATCCTTACTGGGCATTTGAGCTCACCCCTTTTCTATGTTTTATTTTTCCCAGGTAGTGAAGAAGTAAATTATGAATGACTTGCAGGGATATTATGAGGGGTTAATAGTGTGGATATGAAGACTTTTTTGTTGTAGTGGTTTTTCACTTTGAAATGTAATGTAAAACTTTATGATTATATCTAGTGTTTCCAAGGCTACTAAACCAATCGGTCTTTCGAGATTTGATCTTTCTTGTGATCATGCCAATGTTACGAAGTAATGCACCGACTCTGGGAAGCTGGGGTCGGGGCGTTACATGGATCCTGGATTATAATATACTGAGGTAAGAACCTTAGGACCCCACTCACTTTCAATAATTATATTATTTATTCAAAATAAACAGAAATATTTCTTGTCATGAAAAAGTAATTAAATAATGATTAAAACATTAAAAAAGCCCCCTCTCCTTGATTATAAATATCATGAGTCCCCACTCTTCTCCTCACACCTCTCAAGATTTGAGATGTTACCAATTTATGTCCAATCCTCTCAGATATCCTCTTACCCATGTTAGTGACCTTATATTATCCCCAAATGGCATAAACCAATGCCTTTATAAAGGTTCTCAAGTAGGAGAATTCAAGAGATAAAAATCCTCTTTCATTTTTGTTTATTTTCTTTTCAATTATTTTTCTTTTATATGAACTATTCACCTCCCCATATTCAAGGGGAATGAAAATAAAATTAACTTAGATATACTTGAATTTTATCTTGTTTAGGAAACAATTCATCACCGTTCATCTTCTTTTCTTCCTCTTATTCAAAAAATTAAGACGTCGTCTATGATGTGTCGATTTACCGACATCATGGACGATGTGTTTTCAATTTCCATTTCCTAGTTCATGGATAGTTATAAAGCCATTTTACTGGTAAAATTTGATAATATATTTTTATTATAAAATCTCTTTTCTGTTCTCAAATTAAAATATATTAATAATATGAAATTATATAACAAAACCATTTTCTGAATATCAAAGAGGTTCCAAAATTATTTTACCAAATATCATTAATGTTATATCTAAAGATTCCTCATAATAATCAAAAAATAAGGATTTATGGTTTCATTAGATAATTTTTAAAAAATATTTATACCATTTAATTATACTGTTGGAGTTTTTCATTCATTTGGAAGGAAAATACATTATGAACTGACCATGGAAACCATGTGAATAGCTCACTGGAAATAATTGAAATAAGAAAACCTTATTAATAAATGGGTGGAATTATGTTATAAAATGATCATATAAGTAGTTATAAAAATATATATGTCTCTATACAATATTCATAACACTTATTTAACGATTATATAGGTGATTTGAAACACTTTTTATGGAATATGAACCAGAGGTAAGGGAATTCGTACAAGATTTTATTCATTACCCTAAATATATATGTCTCTATAAAATATTCATATATGGGTTTATTCATTCCCCTAAATTAGAACACACCGCCAAATTGTTTCTAATGTTGATTACTATGAAAAACGTTATTCATGTGTGACTAAATGCAAATGGGGATCCATTATAAGAGCCAATTTAAACTTCAATAGTAGCTTTATAGGAGTTCACCTAAGTCATGTGGTGGGAATTTTACTAACCAAACATATTCCTCAAAATCAATTTCGGATTTACATTGTCATATTGAATCTTGTAAAATATTAGGAAATATAAATGTGGATGGATATAGGTTATTTCCACAATAGTAGGTTCATATCCCTATAATATTTTAGGATTTTTAATTTCTATGACTATTGTAGTGGTTTTGGAAAAATATATCTAATTGAGTTGGTTCCATATGATAGTTGGGAATGATTCTTGACGGTAAAAGGTATGAACATATTGTAATTTACTCCATCATTTTAGTTGACATTTAAATGGCACACTTATTTGGTTTTCCATATTGTTTAGTGATTCGAGTATGACGTCGGAGTACATTGTGGGAATGTTTACCATTAAGAGACCATTAGTTAAGTTATTAAAGGTAGTCAATAGATTTATATGATGTATTCTTATATGTTGTTTGTATGGTAATTTATATGATTTTATTATGTTATATGTTTATACCTTTGACGGGTTCCTTATAATAGATTAATAAAAAAATATAATGCATCAATTTATATGAATGTTCGTTTTCATCCACTACTCTAGATAGTCATTACAAAACCATTTTTAGTAATGTGACTATTAAAAAGGATAAAATATCTTTATCACTGATTTTTAGACATGATCATATCTCAATTTGTTAGAAAGGTAATGGGGGATTAGTTAGAGACATGGTAGGTTCCATATTTTCACATTGTCAATCTATATCAGGTGGAAGTTCATAATGACCTCTCAATAATTTCAACATAGATAAGAGTTTTATTTATGATCAATCATGTGTCAAGTATGGATCCTATATCAACACCATCATATACGATAACAATATAAGATTTTATATAATTTATGTTCTAAATTGGAGTCTTTTTGTTAATGGTTTTATTCACAAGAGAAATTTACAATGTGATACACCCGTTCTATTTTTCCAAAAGGATGTAGGTAGTGTAAATATGTGTAAATATTACCATATATTTAACTCTGTTATCATCAAAAATATAATATACTTTCTCAAATTAATATCTTATTTGTTTACTTCCAAGGATCTTGAGGGTTTTCTATTATTTATCGAGGTTTTTTTATCATTATCATTGTGTAGACGACATGATATTCAATTGATATCATCCATGTACTATTAGGGACTATATAGTCATAGCATGATGTTATTTGTGTTTTATATACAAGATATCCATGTTTAGGGATCAAAATAATATGATCATCAATTGATATCGTAATGAACTCATATCTTCATTTTTAAAATATAATATTGTGTACACCTAAATATATGATTACCATGGTTGACACCTAGAAAGAATATTGAGTATTGTGATAGTTTATTAACTTTATAACAGTATATCAAAGTGAGAATCATGAACAAATGAATGGAAATTATTTAGTCATATAAAAATTATTTTGAAAAAAATGTACCATTAGGGGGATTGTGAAACTGTCTCATGTGAGTGGGAAAATATTTTATTTAAGGGCCAAATATTTCTTTGTCAGAATACTGTTATTGGTGATTTGTTCTGAATTTTACACAATTTTAATAATCAATAATTGTCTTGAATTGTAAGGGGTGAGGATTATATTGACTAATATAAACATGAGGGATTTTTATAATCCAAAATGAAAATTGATATATTTTATGATCTTCTAATTACCTAAAAATATTAAAGGCTAGGAAATTTTTTTAGATGCATTACGAGTTTGTATCAAAATAGTTTTTAAACAAGATATTTAGGTTGTTTTTTTATGGTTCATTATATTTGAGTCCACAAGAGTTGAACTATTTGACTTATGATCTATATAATGTTTTATTATTAAAAAAATTGAAATCAAAGATCCATTTTATTTTTATTATGTAGTGTTTATTCAATGACAACCATAAGTCCCATTGATACATATTCACTCTATGAGACCAAACTCTCTGTTTGAGGATACGGGGTGTGTATTGGTTGTATTTCTCTTTTATTATGGGGTAAACCCATGTAAATGGGATTGAAATGGCCTATTATCTTAATTAAAAGATGATTTCTAAAGGCATACATGAGAATTATGATGAATTAGTGTTGATGACCATCCAAGTTATGAAATATTTGGATTTTGAATATAATATGGAAAATACTATGCTGACTTATTTTAGCATCACTTAATCCCTATTAGTGATTATTAAATGGATTTATCTGACCAAAAATGATAACATTACGTTTAGGGAGAGAATATGTTTTAGAAGACCAAATCTATACTGAAAAATTGTAATGGGAAAATATTTTATGTCAATGGTATATTTTTTATCATCATATGAGTATGGGTGGAGTGGATATGAGATTTTCACTATAAAAACATGGTGTACACCATAGGATGACTATGTTGTATACTAATTTTTTAATATTTTAGTCACATAAGATAAATAGGGATATCAAATATATTTTCTCTGGGTTCCTCAAATACTAGAAGGCACTAAGGTCATATTATACATTTATCACATCCATATACCCCATTTTAGAAATTAGATGACATCACAATGGTCAATGTGACTAGGCGAACATTGTAGCACAAATATAGTTATATAATATGGGTTATTATTGGTCTATTCTTCACAGGTGTACAATTCCATCATGAAGGTATTGAAGGAAATTTGACGGGGTATAAAACAATTTCATGTATGATATTGTATGTATAAGGACCCGCCTTAAAACATTACATAATCCTGAATTAAATGAATAATTCACATTGAGCATATTTTCAGGTTTAGAGTTTTAGAGAATTAGGACATAACTATTACATCTCTAATGATTAAAAAGTATACATTTCTACTCAGTTTCCATTTTTTTATGAAATAATAACTCTTAACATGAAACATGTCAAGTTCCATGTTTTAGATAGCATGTCTTTCCATGATCCCATCCTTGACCATATTCATCTTTTAGTCCTATGGAAAACATTTCCAAAACATGGGATGAGCATAAAAATCACAACATGGGTTATAAAACAACGAAATAAAACATTATATCATCAATATATACGTAGCATAAACTTTTTATCATAACTCATGAAATCATAAGATCTGTGAAATCCACATAGAAATCACAAATAATAAAGGTAACTTAAGGTATACATAAAATTCTTACATTGTAGATAACACAGCTACATAGGGAGTCACATTTGGAATACCCATCACAGTATATTACCTAATTCTCTTAGAAGAAACATTAACGTTTACCTCCATCACATTACCCAATGCATTGGAGAGCTATGGCGGGCTCACCCACCCTTGGTTTATCACGGAACCATATGTATACGTAAGAATGCCCAATAACCATAACATATTCATAACACATAAAACAATCATAAAGGAAAGATAACATTTCCACATTGCAATCACAATATATCATTTAAATATATTTACATAATCAATGCTTTATCAAACCATTTTAAAAACAATTTAAAACATTTAAAAAAAAGATTATTGAATAAAAGTGTCCCATACCAATTTGAAAATTTTAAAATAATTAATATTTTAAAAAATTAATGTCCATATAAATAAATTTTTAAAAACAATTTGAAATGAGGATATTTATAATAATTATTTAGAAGATTAAATCTTTAAGACGATATTTTAGTTAAGGAGTTATTAACCAAATAGGAGATGATTCATTACAAAAAATTGATGGATTGAATTTAATAAAAACTTTATAATATCATGAGAATAAATGTATTCATGATATAATATTCCAATGGACAGTGTATAAACAATATTAAAGTGAATTGGCGAATATCAACAATAAAGTCTTAATGGAATGTATATTGAGAAGAAATCCCTTATAAAGACGGTAACATTTGATTAAGGATTAATCAATTACATAATTATGTGTCAAAAATAATAATACACCCAATGTAATTGGATATTAAGTGTGAAACAATCAGAGGTCATTCACACATATTCATAGGATTACATATTCAAGGAGTACAATTTTAACCCAACGAATTGAAATTGGGTAAAGAAGTTCCCTTACAGAAATTTGACAGCCTAACAATGTCACATTAAAATTCACAAAATGAGTTTATGAGATATAAAAAGGTTATCTCATCACATGGACATTCAATTTATAGAAATAAGGATACATATGAACATATCCAATCATAAGAAGATGTAAATTAAAAGACATGACAAAAAAGAAGTCTTTTTTAAAAAGAGTAGGGTGAAAGGTTCCCTTACCGATATAGGTAAATTTCGAAGTGTACAACACATTAAAAAAAATCTCATACAATGAAGATTTAATTACCCATAAATTAAATTATATTACACATTTAATAAAATCATGGGCATTACATAAACCATGAAAAAGTAAATAGTGGAAAATGTAGCATGAATCTCACGGGAATAAAAGTGAGACGAAAACCCCTTACCTCATTGTAATCAATCGAGTCGTATGACCAAAAGATAATAAAACCCAAATGAATCATAGAATACCATGAATATAAATAGAATAATTATAATATATATCAAATGGCAGTACAATATACACCACGTGCAATCAATAAGTTTCGAATAATGGAAATCTCATGGAATTAAATGTGAGATAAGAAATCCCTTTCCTCAAGTCTGACATGTCTTGTTCGTTTCTTTATATTCCAGAATTATAAACATTGGTCAATTTATAATTGATCAGGTACATCATTTAAATATTATTATTCAATTCATATCACATATTATCATGTTATAATAATTAGTTGATTATGTGAGTTCATATCATACATTTTGTTGATGTTCGGTACATGAGTAAACAATGAACTTTTTTGAAGATAATTTTCCATGTACTTATAAGTACATCATCTCTGGAATGGTGTTAATGATTTAAATATCATATATATCCAGTATATATGTATTTAATAATATTCCATAATTTTTTTTGAAAATAAATGAAATGTACCTTTCATGGAGATGGTAGGTCGTACGTACGCATGAACACTACTTTCATTTTTTGTCATCTAAATTGACTTTAAAACTAAATTAGACATAGATATATTATAATTTCATTATAATATTTATTTTATATAGGTAAAATAAGTTAATTAATTACATTCATTATAAATTCCTTGTTTGGAATGAACGAGTCACATCACTTGAGGGGGCAGTTGTCCACACTTCCTCATAAGAAATTATCACATTTTCACAACATACAAAGCATAATGGTATGTTTTAAATATAAAATACAGAATCCTTGAGAAGAAAAAATTATAATATATATCATATATAAATATTGTTCCATCATAATGGCCACCATGAGAGGTGTTAAAAGATGATTGAACAATCATCGTTTCGTGAGGCAATAATTCACCACCCACAGAAACAGTGTGTTCTTTAACCATTAGACGGAGGTGTGTGTAAGTGTTGGTAGAATAATTATCATAACAATATCCCAGTATATTTAGGATACTGGTTTTAATATGTGATCAAATAAGAAGAATATAGTGGTGGAAGAATAATGAAAAAAAGAAACTCGAGAGAAGACATTACCTCTAAATCGGGTAACCGTTTTTTATTTGAGCCAAAGGCTTCCTTGGAAAGACTTCTACAAACTGTGAGGCTTCTAGAAGAAATATTCTCATGTGTAGATATAATATTATCAATGTTCATATGATCCAATGGATTTAGAGGTTTGGTTAATTGGGTATTGGTGGAGGCCTTTTATAAGAGGGAGGAGGGTCACTTATGGAATGTCTTGAAATGTTACTTTATTATAAAATGATATTTGGATTTTAAAGGTACCATAATGATATAATTTTAGTATAAGGTGATACATGTTAGAAATATACCCATAAAATAGGTTTTAGACGAGTTTTATTCCTTGATTTTTCCTTATCTTTTCACATTATTTAAATCGTTCATTAATGATGTAATCACTACATCATCATAGTTTTATAAATAAATTTATTTATTTAATGACTAAAATTTAAAATAAAAATTAACCTGATGTAGTAAATATTTTTATATTTCCAATTAATATTTATATATTAAGAGATAATTTATGTAAACAAAATTAAAATTGTTTTTCTTACGATATACAATCCTTTGTTACATTTCTCTTCTTTTTAAAAATAATGTCATAAATCTCGCTATCCCACCCATGTTACTCCATGGATCCACAAGTTTAGTAAAATTCTTCACATGGTCGGCCATGACTCAAAAAATATTATTTGGACACATGTTGGGGTCATTTTATATTATTATGTTATTATTTTTTTACCCCTAACTACTCGATTACTAATTAATCACGATAATTAATGATAATTACAGTTGTTACTATTCATAATGTCGAAAAACAAAAGTCTTAATTACATAATTTGGACCTTCTGATTCTAAATATGGAATCCATTTTACCAAATTCTAAACAACAAAATTGTAGTAATTAATTTAAAAATAATTCCCGTTGTCACAAACAAAGACGCGTTTTTAAGAAGAAAAATTAATCAAAATATTGACTTGTTTTTACATCAAATTGAAATGTGAAATTACTTACAATGACCAACATTGTATTAACTGATAAAAAATCATTCAATTACACTCTAAAACCCATTAAAAGGACAATATAACTTTATAATTATCATTTGATAGAAAAATACCAAAAATTTATCAAAAGTAAATTTAATATTCCAAATTCAAAAATTATGCCCATTTTACCAAATTCAATACATAAAAGTTGCATTAATTAATTTTATAATTAATTCCAACTTTCAAAACAAATAGCGTGTTTTTAAGAAACAATATGTATCAAAATATTTACACTTGTTTATGTCCAATTTTAAAGCGAAACTAATACCAATGACCACAATTTTAATAAATGGAAAAAAATATATTAACAACACTTTAAACCCAATTAAAAAGATAATATAAACATATAAATAAATTTGAAAAATGTAGGTTTTGAATGAAAATATAGCATTTTCATTATTCATTAAAAATTTAACTTTATCAGAAAAATAAATTTTTTTTACAAAAAGTAAATTTTGATGTCCCGATTCTATAAAAGAATATATTTTTTAAATATAACATATAAAATTGACAGAAAGTATTTTTAAAAAAATGTTTCACCATAAAAAGGCAGTTAATCGGAAATTTAAACATTATTGGAATATTTATGCTTAAAATTGGATTCATTCGCATTTTAAGCCTCTATCATTTATTGGGTAATTGTTAAAATATTTAACAAACTTATATAATCATATTTTAGTTAGTTATTTTCATTCCTTCCATTACAACATCTAGGTGTTAACTACCATTTAAAATAATATTATTATATTATTAGTGTTCAACAGAAGATTTCAAAGAAACTTATTGTTGAGTATTGGGTACGCCATCAAACATAGTATTCCCTTTAAAGTAAAATTAATATTTTATTCACAAATATTAATAAATAGGAAAATTTTATATTCTTTATTTACTTGGGATGTTACATTCTTCCCCCTTCTGGTAATTATGTCCTTGAAATTTTAAAATCGGGCTCAGAAACAATATTGAAAGCCCTATATCGGAAAAGGAGTAAATTAAACTATCACTTTAAATGAAGGAATGAAAAGTAAAAAGGTCGCCCAAGAAACAGATACTAGGATTCCCTAAAAACATGGATATGGAGGAGAAAACAAACCATCATTTTCTAATGGAGAGTTATAGAAAATAGGTCTTGGAGAATGTTATCCACTAGAAAATCACAAACTTGTGATGGGTTAAACAATATTTGATTCCCTAGTAGGAAAAGTTAATAGAATATTTTTCTGTTGTAACTTACTTTTCATTGAGGAATTTATTTATGAGCTTAACTAAATCATAAAAAAACATACTTACTTGTCACATAGACTTTCATCTCTAAATGGATTTCTTACACAAAATCATATTTTCTCCAAAAGATGAGTATTTAGGATGACTTGTTCACATTAAGAGCGTTATAATCAACTTCTTGAGAATCGCTTAATTCACAAAAGATGAACTATATATTTCCCATGTCTTTAGACCTTAACCATAACTAAAATTGTTAGTATAAGATCAGATAATCCCCAAGAGGATAGTTCTTTATAAAAAGAAATACTACTCTTTATCTCAAAAATTCAACAAAAAGGAACCATGGTTCAAGAAAGACCATCAAATAAACAGATATCCATAAAATTATTCAATGTAATCAAAACTGATATTGAAACCCGAATATCGGAATAATTTAATCACATAGTATTCCAAGGTAAATCATAACATTTATCTCCAAATAACATTAGTTACTCTTAAAGTCTCATACAGAAACGTAATTAACCTAATCAAATATCCTCCATGATAGGTTAATAATTTCACAAAATCATAATATTCATGATTCATAAGATCATCTAACTAAAAATAACTAGTCATCCTAATCAGGCACTTCATGTAGTCCAATGCTTGGTTGTGGGTTCTATTCCCGAATCTTCGTCCGATGCGATGGGTTGTCACACAATTTTTTTTTGTCCCTTTTCAAAAAAAATTAATTTTATAACATTCCCATGAAGATATAAATTCATAAAAAATAACTATAACATATTTTAACCAAAAAGGTTATCAAATAAAGATTGTTTTTCATCCCAAAATTTATTAACTAATAATTACGTCAAATTTATGGATCATATAAACACAAATGGTTCTTTATATCTATATCCACAAAATAAAATATAATTATTCCTTGAATAAAATTTTTATATATCAACATCAGGGTTGGACATTCTATAAAATGTCTTCTATTGTAATCTCATCGTCAAAAGAGCATTAATACTTTTAATAATTTTATTATCCTAGAATCTACCATAACTCTTGAATCCCATATATGTTGACTTCAAACTCATTCAACATATTTCATGATCCATTAACCATTCCTTTAAAACATATTCTGAAATAATTATTTCCTAGAAACAAAATCATGAATCATATCTATAGATTTAAATAATAAGAAAACATATGTTAAGAAATAATACATACCTTTCATTGGTCATTGTCAGTTTCTTCATCCTCAATTGGAATGGCATTAGGTATTGTTAAACGAATATTTGTACGATCCTGGTGATCCCATTTTCGAAACTTCTTCGTAGGACATGTGTTTTCCTAATGACAATGCACACTAGAATTAAAACATTTAATTAAGGAATCATAAAGAAATTATATTCCTTTCATAGAGTCAACTAGATGCTTCCTTTTTCAATGGTAGTTTTTTTCATTATGACATTCATTTCCACATCTATAGGATCTTTAAGACCCTTTGGAAAATTTTCCAATGTGTTTCTTTCCACATATTTGACACATAGGTTTTTGAACATTATTACCTTTATGATTATTACCTGAACTTATGTAGGGATTTGTTTCTCTCATATATAATGCCATATAAAAATTACTAAGTTTCATGTGGTCAATCATGACTCCAGATAGTTGGTTGAGAATAACCACAAGAGTTCTTATTGCAGCTCCCATATCATTCAGTTGCTCATCCAGAAAACTTTCACAGTCCCCTTCACATCCACTATAACTATGGGGCCTACAAGATCTAGACATTTACTCTAACCAAAAATGTCAGTGTGAGTATATCAATAAAATCAACATATAATATCTTATGAGGAGGGTAAATACTATTATTTATCAATTAATGTTATCATAAACTCACTCACATTATAAAAAAACTAAGACGCTTTCTGAAATCCTAACCATTATAGTCATATCATGTGTGCTTAAACAATACCTTAATATCTAAAGTTATCTAAACTGACCTCTGATACCAACTATAAGGAACCAGCCTAAAAAATTACATAATCATGAGTTAAATGAATAATTCACATTGAGGATCTTTTCAGGTTTAGAGTTTTAAAGAATTAGGACATAACTATTACATCTCTAAAGATTACAAAGTAGACATTTCTTCTGGGTTTCCATTTTTTATCAAATAATAACTCTTAACAAGATACATGTCTAGTTCCATGTTTTAGACAGCATGTCTTTCCATGATCTCATTCATGACCTTATCCATCTTTAAGTCCTCTAGAAAACATTTCAAAAACATGGGATGAGCATAGAAATCTCACTAAGGGTTATAAAACAAGGAAAGAATACATTAGATCATCAATATATACATAACATAATCTTTTTAACATACCTCAGGAAATCATAAGATTTACGGAATACACATAAAAATCATAAATAATAAAGGAAACATAAGGCATAAAAACCATTCATACATTATAGATATCACACCTACATATGGAGTCACATTTGGAATACCCATCACAGTATATTCCTTAAATATCTTAGAAGAAACATTAACGTTTACCTCTGTCACATTACCCAATTCATTTGAGAGCTATCTCGGGCTCACCCGCCCTTTGTTTATCATGGAACCACTTATATTTGAATCAATTAACAATAACCATAACATATTCATATCACATAAGACAATCATAAAGGAAAGATAACATTTCCATATTACAATATTAATATATCATTTCAATATATTGACATAATCAATGCTTTATCAAACCATTTTCAAAACCATTTAAAACATTTAATAAAGAGATTTTTTAATCAAAGTGACCCATACAACATTGAAGATTTAAAAGGAATTAATATTTTAAAACATTAATGTCCATATAATTAAATCCTTAAATCCTTTTTGAAACATGGACATTAATAAGAAATATTTAGATGATTAAATCATTAAGAAGATATTTTACTTAAGGAGTTCTTAACAAAATAGGAGAAGCTTCAATAAAAAAATTGAGGGATTGAATTTAATTAAAATATTATAATATCATGGGAATAAATGTATTCATGATATAATATGCCAAAGGATAATATATACAAAATATCAACGTGAATTGGTGCATATCAACAATGAAGTTTCAATGGAATGTAAATTCAGACGAAATCCCTTATAATGACAGTATCCATTGAGTAAGGATAAATTAATTACATAACTATGTTTGAAAAATAATAATACACCCAATATAATTGGATATTACATGTGAAACAATCATATTTCATTCACACATATTCATAAGATGACATATTCAAAAGTACAAGTTTATCCCAAAGAATTGAAATTTGCTAATGAAGTTCCCTTATAAAAATTTGACAGCCTAAAGACATCACATTAAATTTCACAAAATTAGTTGATGAAGATAAAAAGGTTATCTCATAACATGGTCATAAAATTTACCGCAATAAGGATATAAAAGAACATATTCCAATATAAGAAGATGTAAAATAAAAGCCATAACAAAAAAAGTCTTTTATAAAAGAAGAGGGTGAATGGTTCCCTTACCGATTTGGGTATCTTTCGAAGCGCACATCCCTTGAAAAAAGGATCATACAATGAAGATGTAAATACCCATAAATTAAATTGTTTTAGAAAATGAATAAAATCATGCAAATTACATACACCACTCAAAAGGAAATAGTTTCAAATGTAGCATGAATCTAATGGGAATAAAAGTTAGATGAAAACCCACTACCTCATTGTAATAAATCGAGTCGTATGACCAAGAGATAATAAAAACCAAATGATTCACAAAATAATGTGAATATAAATAGAATCATGATAATATATATAAAATGGATGTACACTATACACCACATTCAATAAATGTGTGACAAACAAAGGAAATCTCATGGAATTAAATGTGAGTTAAGAAATCCCTTACCTCAAGTCTGACTTGTCTTGTTCGTTTCGTTATATTCCCAAATAATAAAATTTGGTCAATTAAAAATTTCATATATAATTTGTTTAAATTTTATTATTCATTCATATCACATATTTTCATGTAATAATAATTATTAATTATGTGAGTTCATATCATACGTTTTGTCGATGTTCGGTACATGAGTCAACTATGAAATTGTTTGTAGATAATTTTCCTTCTACTTATAAGAACATATTATCTGGAATGGATTTCAGGATTTAAATATCATATATATCCATTATATATGTATTTAATAATATTCCATAATTTTTGGAGAAAAGAAAATAAATTTACCGTTCACGGAGACGTTAGGCCGTACGTACGCATGAACGCTACTTTGATTTGTTTTTCATATTAATGGAATTTAAAACTAAATTATCCATAGATATATTATAATTAAAGTATAATATATATGTTATATAGGTAACATAATTTCATTAATTACATTCTTTATGAATTCCATGTTTGACATGAATGAGTCACATCACATGAGGGGGAGGATGTCCACACTTCCCCATATGAAATTATCGCATTTTCACAACATGAAAAGCATAAAGGTATGTTTTAAATATAAAATAAATAAGAATTGAGAAGAAATAAATATTCTATATATCAAATATAAATATAGTTCCATAATAATTCCCACCATGAGAGGTGTTAATAGAAGATTGAACAATCATCATTTCGTGAGGCAGTAATTCGCCACCCACAGAAACAATATGTTCTTTAACCATTAGACGGAGGTGTGTAATTGTAGGTATAATCATTATCATAACAAAATCCTAGTATATTGAGAATAATGGTGTTATTTTGGGATCAAATATTAATAAAATAGTGTTGAGTGAAAAAAGAAATGCAAGATACTTGAGAGAAGACATTACCTCTAAATCGAGTAACTCTTTTTAATTTGAGCGAAAGGCTTCCTTGGAAAGACTTCTGCCCAAAGTGAGGCTTCTAGCAGTAAGATAGGGATGTGGAGAGATAATATGAGTAGAGGTTAGGCGATCCAAGGGCATGAGATTTTTCGGTAGGGGGTAATACATGGGGGCCTTCTATAAGAGGGGGGAGGGTCACTTTTGGAAAGACTTGAAATGTTACTTTATTATAAAATGATTTTCGGATTTTAAAGGACCCACAATGACATATTTTTAGGATAAGGTTATAAGGGTTCTAAATCCACCCATTCAATAAGTTTTATAATAGTGTAATTAATATGTGTTACCTTATCGTTTCACTTTATTTAAATCGTTCATTAATGAGGTAATCACTGCATTATCATGGTGTCATAAATAAATTTATTTATTTGAAGTCTAAAAATTAGAAAAAAATACCATGATGTAGGAAATAATTTTAAATTTTCAATGAAATTTTAATGTCTAAGAGATAATTTATGTAAACAAAATTAAAATTGTTTTACTCAGGATATACACACCTTTGTTATATTTCTTTTTAATTTTAAAATAATGTCATAATTGTCACTATCACAACAATGTGACTCCATGGGTCCTCAAGTTTGGTAAAAATATTTCCATGGGCGTACATGGCTCAAAAAGGGGATTTGGAAACATGTTGGGGTCAGTTTATATTATTATGATATTATCTGATTACCCTTAACTACCCAATTACTAATTAATCGGGATAATTAGTGATAATTATCATCATTACTATTCATAATGACAAAAAACAATAGATTCAAAATTACATAATTTGGACCATCTGATTCCAAATATAGAATCCTTTTTACCAAATTCCAAACACATAAATTTCATTAATTAATTTAAAAATAATTCCCTTTTTCACATCCAAAGACGGGTTTTTAATTATTAAATTTTATCAAAATATTGACATGGTTTTACATCCAATTGAAAAGTGAAATTACATCCAATGTACAAACTTTTATTAATTGATAAATAAATAATTCAATTACACATTAAAAACAATTAATAGGACAATATAACTATATAATTAAATTATATTAAAATGCAGTTTTGAAGTAAAATGCATTATTTTTCACTAATCATTAAAAATGAACTTTTGTCAGAAAAATAACAAAAATTTATCCAAAATAAATTTTATATTAAAAATTAAACAATGATGTAAATTTTACCAAATTAAAAACATTGAATTGGAATTAATTATTTTTATAATTAATTCATGCTATCAAAACAAATAGTGTGTTTTTAAGAAACAATATCTATAAACAGATTGATACTTGTTTATGTCAAATTTCAAAGTGAAGTTAATTACAATGACCACCATTTGACTAAATGGTAAAAATATATTTTAACTACACTTTAAAACCAATTAAAAATATAATCTATTAATATAAATAAATTAGATTAAAATGATGTTTTGAATTAAAATACAGCATTTTAACTTTTCACTAAAAATGAACATTATCAGAAAAATAAAAAAAATTTACCCAAAGTAAATTTTATGTCCCGATTATAAAGTAGGATTTTATTTTGTCAAATATCAAATATAAAATTGACACAATGTAGTTTTAAAAAAATGGTTTCTCCATCAAAAGGTGGTTAATCGACCTTTTAAATAATATTAGATTATTTATGATTATAATTGGATTCATTCGCATTCTAAGCCTCTATAATTTATTGGGTAACTGTCAAAATATTTAGCAAACATATATAATAATTTTGTAGTTTGTTTGATTCATTCCCTCTATTACAATAGTTATGCATTAACTACCATTTAAAATAATATTATTATATTATTAGTGTGAAACATATGATTTCAAAAAAACGCGTTGTTTTGTATTGGGTATGCCATCAAACATAGCATTCCCATTAAAGTAATATTAAAAATTTATTCACAAATGTTAATAAATATGAAAATATAATTTTCTTTATTTACCTGGGATGTTATAGTATGACTTCAGAGAGTATCGATGAGTACTTTTTTATACTAGAATTTATGTTTGTAAAAATAACTAGACCCACATGAAAAATATAATACCACATACCCAACATAAAATGATAGATAACTGGTCTACACACATTGGTTTATAAGGGACAATGATTAAGAATTTTTCTTGTATTTCAATAAATCTTTATAGAATCACATTTTTCAATTACATTTTTCATATTATATTAGTAATCAATAGTTAATTCATATGGAACCATTTGTGTCCTCATATAGAAAATTGGGGATATCAACCCTAAGATAGATTGAAGTTAGAGAATCATTCCTAATTGGGATGAGTCTCTTACAACATAGCATAGATAATATTAGTGTAATTAATATGTTTTTTTGAGTTTACATAGTGATTTTACAAATCATATATAGACAAACTATGAACAAATTTGGATTTGAGGTTTTTGAAAATGTTTTATTGGGTATTTATTTATACAATAGTAAATAATTTTTTTGGACATAGAAATATTTAGCAGTATTTTCCTAATTTTATTTAGACATCATTGACTTGACCAATATAGCGGTTTGCTAATTACATATTCCTCAATTATATCACACTATGAATTAAATATTACATGTATATAGTATTAAATGAAAAAATTTATCCCCTTCCATATGATATGTGTCAATGTTTTAGAGTTTTATGTTGAGGAGTTATTTGAATTGTGATAGGAATTCATTAGGGATTAGAGATATAAGAATCTTAATTGGAAGAGGGTAACCATAATATCGATATAGTGGTGACATGTATGTACACGAGATGAGACATAAGAGTGGGATGATGATTTCTGTGATAAATGGATAGGGGTTATTTTGGAATCTACCTCTAAATTCATCTCAATGATAATATATGATATATTGTTGATTCTTGTAAAGCCTTTAAATTTCAATGTATGAATTAAGTTTATTTCTCATTTTTCAAGGATTATTTCAATATAGATTTGATTTGTGAGTTAATTATATTGTATAGGAACCAAACATTATAAAAATAGTGTCAATGGTAAAAACATTTATTATAATATATATATATACACACACATGTACTCATTAGTTTGGTATGAGGTACCAGAATGCATGGATGAATGAAAAAATAAGCTCAAGTATATGACTGAAATACTAATTCCCCATGAACATGCATTAATTTGGATACTCATTACCTAATATGGGTGAATCGAGAACTTGTTACCAGTTATCCAAGTATTTAATAATGTAAATAAATAAAATATTTCTTAATGTATGTTATAAACATAGCATTCACCTTTAAGAATATCTTTATAAATCATATATATTTATATCCACATTTTCCTCCTTAAATTTGTTATAGATCCCCTACTCAAGAAAACATCATAATTTTTTTATATTTCAACAATTCACTAATTAAATTTTTCATGATATCATAACTTATATTGGAGATTCATCTCAAGACTCATATATTTTTATCAAAATTCCTAAATTTATCATTTTATATTATGATTTCTGATTTTTATTTATTAAGGTCAAATCAGTCATTGACTTTATATTGGAAAGATATTATTATAATGGAATAGGTGTTACCTCAATTCTCCCTGTGTTTCATATGATTTTTTTCATCATATGGTGTTTTCCTATCAGTGAGATGGTGAGAATGATTTATTATGGAACTGAATTTGATCCCGTTGTATTTTGAGGGGCATGTAATGTCTATTTAACACATATTATATCCTCAAAATCATTTCACTAGATTTCAATACCACTAGTCATCATGTTATCCTTAAAATGTAAAGAGACACCAATAAATTATAACAAAAAATTATGTCATTTCTTATTACTTTAGTTAATATACCTAGAGTAGCTCCTTTGCATATTTCTCAATAAAGGTAAATCTTATCAATATGAAATTAATTGGGAAAGTTATCCTTTTATGTAATTTTGGGTTATAATATCATTTATATGTCTTATTCATTATGAGATATGTGGTCATTATACATTTTGAGGTGGTCCATTGGTGGGAGGTCTTAGGTGATTCCAATATATATAATGATATAAGGGTGATATTGATTATCTCTAATGATATGGTGATTTATAATAATTATTATATGAATGTAGTATATATTCCTACTTAGAACATTATGTGATAATTTTTTGTAGGTGGGAGGTAGGCCTATGTTTCCATTTATATGTTCTGTGTGGTGACTATCTTGAAAAATGTTTTTCCTAGAACCTTATGTTGGATAGGTATGTTTGGTTTGGCCATAGGAAAAACTAGTCCTTATAATATGATTAATATATTTAGTTGTATTAAGGGGGATTCACCTCTATTAAAATGTATTTAGAAGATGGAATATTTAAAATAATCTTCCAATAGTAACAAAATCTTCTATAATTACTCATACGAACGTATTTTTAGAACTCAATGATTTTATGAGTGTTAGTATGATTTTTGATTAAATTCCATATCATATTTTTTAACTTGTTGCATATTCTATATTTATAAAAGATCATCATTGGTTATCTCCAAAATGGTTATTTCTCCAAACATATGTGTTCCACATTATATACATAAATAATACAAGATCAATGATGCATTGAAGGTTATGAATTCGGTGGCTATGGTATGAGAAGGAAATGGGTGGGATATAGTTGATTATTAGACGAATGAAGGTAGCCCCATTTTATTTATGACTCGATTCTTTTTTATATTTTTGAAAATTTATTATCTATATTTTTTCCATTAAAAAATTAAATATCTAATGTATGTATTGTGAAAAGAATTAATGAGTTCTTATTTTGTTATATAATTTATAGGATTCTATGGGTGGATATTATTCTCTAAAAGGTATTTTTATTTTTATAAAATGACTCATTTTAATATTGGGGGAAGACTAAAAAGGAATAATTTACAAATATCCATAATTACATATCTATTCAATATCCTAAACACTAAGAGGAATTTAATCATTGGTAATGGTAGTGATCAGTGATCTTAATAATTTTTCATCACTTCATTGATTTCTCTATGAACTAGAATAATATAAATAGAAAATTCATTTATACTAGAATGTATAATTAAAACGGGTGAATGAAAGAAAATTAGATGTTTCTTATAAAACTATTGACTAATGAATACAAAATTAGTTGATTTATTTAAAGAGTACATGAAATGAATTTTTATAGATAACATACAAATCAATCATATGAGCGCATACCTAATCAGAACAATGTGAGTTTTATGAATATAATAAAAATTATTTCAATGACTAGGATAATTGGAATATTTATCCATTAAAAATATAAATGGATGATGTTCAAAAAGATAAAAATTCAATCACATATAACTCACATGGAATAGTAGAAATCATGGTTGGGAAATAAGCCATTATCTCTTACTCGTCCTCTAATGATAATGATAATAGAAGGAAATACATGAGTAAAATAGATGAACTACAATACATTACCACATTTCATTAAACCATCGAACAAAAATTATGATCTTGGTAGATGAGGATTAGGTCACTAATTTGGAATTAATAAGGGTGGTGATTCTGGTAATGGAAGTGAAATGTTGTGAAGGTTGATGATGGAGCCATGAATATAAAGTTTAAGTGCATTAAATTCTATACAGTATTATCATAATCTAATAGGGGTTCAATAAGACCACATTCATGACGTAACAAATCAATATTATAGAAGCAATACTTCTAGTAAGTCATATATAAAACATTGAGGAATACATGACCCAAAAAGATCCAAAATATTATCTGATGTCTGTAAAATCTATTTGGTGTGTTTTTCACAAACCTTAATAATTCATAAGGAAAAATCATGTAATGGAAATCATTATAAAATGAAATTATTTACTAACCCCTTAATTCTTGATATGTATAATTTAGTGGAATTAAACTATACTAGACTAATGTAATTATCCTCATAACTGACACACAAATGGTGATGATTCAATCATAGTATATTAAACAACTCCAAATAATTGTGGTTAATTAGAGAGTGAATTCATTCTAAATTAAAAAATATAATGGATCTTATTCTCATATTTGATGTATTTTTTGGAATGAGTAACTTGATAGGGGGTTGAATTAATTACCTAATGAAATTTTTATTTAAAATTTTCAAATAAAATCCCCAAATAAAAAAAATATTCTTGGTTAATAAAAACGGTATTATGATAAATATTTGTTCTTAGGAATGATTTCACAATGCTTGATTAGTTTTTAATTAAAATGATATTGGAAATTACATTAAAATTGGAAGAAAATAATCTCAAAAAAATAATAATATATGAAGAATTTAGGAAAAACTATCAATGTAACAATTTTATTTATTATTTAAAACCAAATATTTTATAATTATTTGAAATGTAAAAAAAGAAATACAATCCTTAAATGGAATAAAATAAGGGATTTATTCTCAAGGTGAGACCTAATTCATATCACTAAGAAATTATCTACTAATAAAAAGATTATAGAACTATAATAAAATCCAAAACATGGATCATGTATTAAAATAAACCATACTAGCAATCCAAACACAAATACCTCTTTCAAATTTATTGGTGGGATGAAAAAAACACAGTCCGTACACGGTCTTCTTCCATAAAAACTATGGGTATGAAAATTAAAATTTTAATAAGATAACTTCGTGTATTCTATAGTTCTAGTGAATAAGTCCGTTTATGTTGATAAACATTAAAAAACACAATAATTGAATATAAATATAAAAAAAATAAGGACTAAGAAATATGATATTGAAAAGTTAAAGCATCTCTTTCTATATATCATCATATGCTTGTGTGTCTTTAGCTGTGGATTGGAGAGGAGATCTAGTTGTTTCTCTAAAATTGGCAGTAAAACACATTGTCTCAAAGGTTCTCTTTTTCATCTATTTTAATTAATCTTAATCATCAATGAGTTCCACACATTTATTGATAAAATTCAGTTGGAATACAATATATATGATATCATGATTATCCTTGTAGTGCACCACAATTTTTGAGCCACATGATCACTAGTTCGTTGCTTCATCACTCTCTCAAACATGAGTGACTCTTAAGATAAATATGGAGAACTACATGAGGAATTTTCCATTATATGAATAATCATCAATATCATCTAGATCCTATTACTAATCTCTGACACATTATTGCATGTGTATGTGAAATTTCTTAATTAACAATCAATATATAATACCTTTATAGTAATTACAACAACATAGCAGTTAGAATCATTTAATTCAAAATACTTAGTATTTAAATTATGACCCTTATGGGGCGTGGGATTATCTGGAAGAAAGAACTTTCTTCCAGAAATACATCTCTAGAAGTGAATTGTTTTAGTGGTAAATTATTTGACGTACTGGTCATTAAGGACTAGTAATGATTCTGTATGGTGGTGAGTCAATCTATTACTGACTCATTTGACTAATTGGTTAATCAAGTCTATAGATGAATCAATATGACAGGGACTTAGTATGGAGGAGAATCAATTGAACTAATAGTGATATAGATTTAGTGGTGTTTCAAGAAATGAATGACTCACTTGTTCTAATAGTGAATAATGTGTGTGGTGAGTCATATCAATCTATGATTCATTCGAACTAATGGTGTGACATTCTAACACATTGTGGGATTTTAATCAAAAAGACTTATAATGTAAAATGTTATTTTGAAATAGTATACTCTTTAGAAACATATTGAAAATTATTTTTGAGTGTTAAAATAAAGATGTTTTAATAATATCCACCATTTAGATGATCACGGATCATTGATGCATTTTAAACCATGAAAAAATGAATAGTGAGGAAATGTGTATGCTTAACATTTCAAAAGTAAAATGTGAGATATACATGGTGGTATAAAATATAATGATAAGTTACATCAAATATAATTCAAGGATAAAAGTAATTTTGGTTATAAAAGTTAAAGTAAATGTCTTCTCAAAAATGAATATATCCTAAGGAAAATAATGATGGCATCAAAGACTGATTTTGAATAGAAATAAATTATTTAAGAAATAAGATTGGTAAAGGAATAAAAATATGTAAGGTATCAAAGAAAAAATATATATCATAGGAAAAAGAAATTGAAAACAAAAACCAAGAAAAATTCCTAACTTTTCTCCCACTTTTGGGATTATAAAAAGGTTCAAATAATAAATGGATTCCAAATAAATGGGTAATAATAGAGGTATTTCATTAAGTACCAAGATTTATAACACTGCATCCCAAAAATATACATGTAACATACAACGAAAATATTCACCGACTACTAATGGATAATTAGTAACCATCTTGGAAAAGGTGGATGAATCAGAAGTGAATTTTCCCTTATCAAAAAAAGACGTATATATTCAGAGGATGAGGATGTTGTGGAAATGGATGGATGCACTAAAAGAGGTTGAGTAAGATCACTCATGATGTCCAACCTGAGATGTCATACGGCTTACATGGGAGACATGATGAAGTGATGATACTATAGATGTTAAGGGTTAGAAGAAGGGGAATCTATGATGGTTTTCATATAAGTTTACTCTATAGAAGCCACTAAAGTTAATGATACATATAGGAATGACATTATAAAATAGAAAAAAATCATAATAATATTCATTGATCACTCTATATAACAAAAAACATATTTCATTTACTATAAATAAAAGTAATTCCAATACATTAATCTAGTCAAATGACTTTATTAATTGCTTGGTGATAGGTGTAATCCTTATATTCTCGGCCAAAAACAAGAAATGATAATTAAATTCATGTTTGGAATGAACCCTATATAGGTAATGTTCAATGTTATTTATGATAATTTATGTATCAATTTAGTAGTCATTGAAAAATTATATTACTAGTTTTTATTATTTTACCACCATGGTGATGAATCTATCTCAAATACTCTATATGATAAGCATCAATATCTCTCATAGAATCTTAATGTCCATCTCAAAAAATTGACAAGACAAACTCTAAATCATTTAAAATTTAGGGATTTGGAGATGAAGATGTAGATTACACTAAACATAAATACTCAAATATATCCATTAATGAAGCATGAATGGAAAAAAATGAGGTTCTCATTTACACCATAACTGATCTCAAATTCTCCATCTCAGTTTCCAACAAACTTTTTTCAATATCCACTTATGGAATTTGATGATTCAGCTTTAACTTAATGTGACAAACCATAATCTCAAAGTGGATTCCTACTTCAACCTCAATCAATAGATTATGTGGAGGTTCATATGGCCTAAAAAGTCTAGAAATTCATCATAGTGTTTCCCTCTAAAAGTATCTAGGTATTCCCTAGGAACAACAACTAATGGTTCTGGGGCAGAAATAGGTGAATCTTGAGGCAAGGACTAAATTTCTACCAAATAACCCATAGTATATACCTCTTCTCCATTAGAGACGGGACATCCGCCATCATTTAGTGGACCACCCTAACCATTATCGAAATCTTCCTATGATAGAACAAACATGTTTTTACCAAGGTAAAGACAACACATAGAGGATACCTTACCCACTACATGTACATATATATTCCCTTCAACCACTTCCTCATAAAAAATATGGTCCCAAAATAATCCAAACCAATCTAAATATTGCAAAGGAATTTATATGATTTCGAATGAGCAGCATCGTCTCTGGTAGAACTACGTGATTTCTCTTGTTAGATGTTACCCGTGTCTCTCATCTAGAAGAAGAAGCCTCATCAAATGGGTGCTATGGAAATAATCTATCCAATGGCCTTGGTCTAGCCAAACCAAGTGTCTCAACATCTATAGTAATATGTTACACAATTTTCAACATCAGACAAACAAATGTAGTATAACTTGCAGGGTATGGATGCAATGTATGAATCTTAACAATATTAGCATCTTGATCCTGATAGGTTCCTCCATCATCTCAACATCCATCCTTTTTATTATTTAATTTTCCACCATTATTTTCATCTTCTCCATTTTCACCATTAGAATATTCCAAAACCAATTTAGATTATTTAGAAGAAGAAATTATAATTTCCTAAATACCTAATGCTCCTATCTTATCATTATCAATATCCATTTTACATAAAAAACACTCTCTAAATGAGAGAAGAGGAGGACTTACCAGTACATAGGTCCAAGATGGGCTTTTTTTAATGTCAATGTGCCTTTTCTCCTCCACTGTGGTAGCCACCTCATCATTAATAGTTTCATAACACTCTTGTGCATCCTCTTCATTATAATTGTATGCGTTCTCATATATATCCAAGCTATGTTTTAATAGTTTCTTAGGCCATGTAGGATGACCTATAGAATTGAATTCCTTATAGATCTTCTCATTATCTCAAAACCATTTTCTCATCCATGGGTTCTAGATCATGCTCATTTTTCTATAAATTTCCTTTGTAAAATATAAACCACCAGGTTAATCTCAACTTATTTTTATCCATCCATCATAAACATAGTTTACTATAATGAATAAATAAACTTTCTATAAATTATAGAGTTTTACTTGGATTATGACTCAAATTTCTTCATCATGTGTACCATAAGGTATCATCAAATCTTGATCATATCTCCAATTTTCATGTGTAATAAGAGGTACACATACATGTATCTAAATGAATTGATGTACCATTTTTAGGGATATAATAGGCGAGGAACAAACATGAAGATATTCTTACATTCCACATCAAACTTGGTAAAGGTAGTCCTTCTAAGGGTTATTTCATCAGTCAGATCAAGCAAAGAATCCTCATATGATAAAAATTCACATTCACTATGTATTAGATTCTAATAATAATAATTGAATCTTAAAGGGATAATATTCAAAAAAAATTACCCATTACACTGATGAAAACGTGAACTCTACCATCATTTAAACATTGAATTAGATATTTCTTCTCCCCAAAACATAACTCATCATACTGATGTAATTGATTAACCAACATACGATAGAAAGTTAAATCATTCCATGAAAGGTACCTATCTGTGCTTAGTCTTGGCCAACCCTTAACAACAATGAATTACTAGAATGTAACAACTTGTAACCCACATCAATTTTAGAGACCACTATAAAATTTTCAATTTTGATGTTCCTCGGTAAAAGAGAATCTCAGTCTAGTTTTACCTTCGATCTCATAAATGGTGATAATTCTATGGGAGAAGACATATAAGGGTGATTTATGTCAATATTAAAGTAAAAAAAAGGATATTAAATTACACAAGGATGATGAAGGTGGGTAACGAAATAGGTAATGCTTAATGAATCAAAGGAAGAAGTCATGAGTGGGTGTGACTCGATTTCAATCACAAAACCCGATATTTCATTTAGAAATTTATAATGATAAATCATAAAAAAGGGAAGCATAAAGATTGAATAAAAATTACTATCATGAAAAATTAAAAGTAGAAGGACATGAAAATGATAATGATGACTTGCCCCATAGTGACTCAGTAATGAGGACTCACTAGTAGAAGCTAATACAACAGTTACTCTCCAATGGTAAATGGTCCACTTGTGAATCACCAATGAAATCTCATCTAATAGTGAATCTCATTACACATCAATACTATCTCAAATTGACAATACCAAATTATTTCCTTGATGTAGTAAAATCATTTCCAATTTAATGGTAATGTGACAATATATACAAGCTGATGTTTAGTTCCTTTGAATTAAATAGTTATATTTTTTTAAATGTTCCCTCAAAAAGTGATGACTTAGATCAATATGATTTTTATTCGAATGTGACATAGGAATCTTAGAAATACTTATCTAATGTGTGTTGTGAAAATTTATATGTACTTTTCTGAATTGAAATCCATAATCTTGTAGGGTGTGTATCATCTATTATATTAGGGCACAATAATTCCATGTGGCTATGTATTCAGATTCAGTAATAGACAGTGGAATAGAATTTTGGTTTCCTAATATACCAAGATATTGTATACTTTTCAAAAGGGTGACATGTTCCAGATGTTCGTTTTATGTCTAACTTACTACCAGCAACTTCAATATCTAAAGAACTCACTCTGTCAAATGTATATCCTCTATGATAGAATAGTACTAAGTAGTTTGTATATTTTATGTATTTGAAAATGATGTTTAATACAAATAAATGTTATTATTTACAGTTATCGCTAAAACAACCATTAATACACTCAATAAACATAATATCAGTTAAGATAGATGTAGAATATAAAATACATCAAATCAATCATCTATAAATAGTTTGATCCACATACTATCAAGCTTCATCAATATTCAACTTATATGTGGTTCTCATGGGTGTGTGGATAATTTTAGTTAAATATAATCCAAAAAACATTTATAAGGTATTTAGTTATCTTACTTTAATTCAATATAAGTTCATATTTATTATAAAAAAATTGAAAACTAAGAAATAATTTATGTTCACCCCTTAAGCTCAACTCAAATTCATTTATCATCTTATTTATAAAATTAGTACCCGAATAATTTTTAGAGGATCCAATAATAATATCATCAAAAAAATATTAATAACTAAAAAACATTAGAAATCATATTTATTAAATGATTAGGATCAGTTATACCATTCGAAAACATTTATAAATAATACAAGTGATGAGCCTATTAAAACAATATCTAATATGATATTATAATCCATATAAAGATATTGTTAATTTGAAAACATGATTTTTTATGTGAGAATTTTTTATACCCCATCCTTAAACATTACATAATCTTGAATTAAGTTAATAATTCACGTTGATGATATTTTCATTTTAGAGTATTAGAAAACTGGGTCATATCCTATACATAAAAATTTGAATATTATAGGTAGACACTTCTACTCATCATACATTTTAATCATAAAATAAAAACTCTTAATGGAATGAATCATGTTTGGGTCCATTTTTTAATCATCGTGAATTTTCCATGATCCTATACTTTACCCGATTCCACTTTATAACTTATGAAAAACATTTCAAAACATGGGATGAGAATAAAAATATCAACAGGGGTTACACAAATATGGAAAACAATTGGTTTTTTAGAAAAACAAGTAAACAATGAATACTTTATCATAAATAATACTTTTCAACTTTTCGAGGAAGTAAATACTCTTCACTGAATAAAATCTCATTGCTTACCATTTTTTATCCAAAATATTACCCTAAAACACACAGAAATCAAACATAAACTATAAAGGATACATGGTACATAAATATAATTTAAAAAAATAACCCTTTGGTCACCTTCTACCAATATCACTAAATGGATTATCCATACAGCTGACTTCCATACCCAAAGAATTAGAGGTTATAACATAACCAACCATCTTAAATTTATCATGGAACCACCCGTTATTTGTTTTATCACGTAACAACACATCAAATGCCCATGTACTAATACATAATAATAACAAATAAAATATCGAAAATATCATCATTTTAGTAATAAAATTTAAATTGAAATCACAATAAATCATTTCAAGACATCTAAATACTCAATCTCATTTAGAAAATATTTTCAATACCAAAACAACCAAAAATGGAATAATGGGTTTCTTTTTCATTTTTAAAACATTATGGCCTATAGAGGAATCCAAATAACGATTACAGTGGCAAAGAGGTCATTTTCGCTGCATACTTTAAAAAACATTCCTTTTGTCGTTTAGTAAAATTCTTCGTAGAGAAATATTTTATTTGAATGAAAATAAAAGTCAATGGGTTTTATTATACACTATATAAACTATGTAGTTTTATATTATCAAAACATTCCTCAATGATTGGATATTGAGAGAAAGTCATTTACCGCATGTCCGGAATGACTCGTTCGTTCTTTAATTTCCTGAAAAACAATCTTATGTTAATTACTAATTATATTCATAACCTTTTTCAAGTTTATTATTCCTTTTTACCACTTATTATATTTCTATAATAATTAGTTAACTATTTTTGTTCATATTGGACATTTTCTCAGTGTTCAGAACTTGTGTAAAAAAAAGGAACATGTTATAATTACAAATTGTCCATGTGGTTAAAATTAAATTTTATCCAGAATTATATTAATGATTTAGATATCATATGTACAATATATAACTAGTATATATGTATTTAGAATAGTCCATAACATTTGGATATATGAAATGAAATTCACCGTCCTTAGAGATAGTAATTCGTACGTACGCATGAACGCTACTTTCAATTATTTTTTATATTTAATTGAATGAACAATAAATGATTCATAAGTATATTATAATTACATTACAATATTTATGTCATATATGTTACATAAGTTCATTAATTCGATCCTCTATATGTTCCATGTTTAGCATGAACGAGTCACATCACTTTGAGGGGGCGATAGTCTGCACTTCCTCAAATGAAAATATTGTATATATACAACATGAAAAGCATAAATGTATATTATAAAAGAAAATTAAATAAGTATAGACATAAAATAAAAATCATATATATCATAAATAAGTATAGTTTTATCATAATGGCTACCATGAGAGGTTGTAAGAGACGATTGAACAGTCATCGTTCCGTGAGGCAGTAGTTCATCGTCCACAGAAACAGTGTGTTCTTTAACCATTAGAAGGATGTGTGTGTAAGTTTCATTCAAATACGTATCATAAAAACAAACAAGTATATTGAGGATATTGTTGTTATTATGTAAAAAATAATAAGATTGTCATAGAGAGTGAGGAATTAAATTAAAAGAAAAGAACTTGAAGGAAGACGTTGCCTTTAAATCGTGTAACTCCATTTGGATTGAACCAAAAGGCTTTTTTGAAGTGGCTTCAGCCAAAGTTAAGGGTTCTAATAGGAATATAGGTATTTTAGGAGCTTATTGGGATAGTTTTTAGAAGATAAAAGGGGATTTATATTTGTAATTCATGGGTTACATATGGTGTCCTTTTATAATAGGGATGATGGGTTTTTAGGAATGTTCGAAAGTATTATTTTATTATAAAATAATTTCCAGTTTCAAAAGGTCAAAAAACTTCATTAGATTCGAATATAAGATGAATATAACTCTAAATAATTTAATCAAAAAAAAAATTGGACAGGTTTTGGATACTTTTTGTCCTTATCTTTTTTATTTATCCCTTTGTTAACTTATTTAACTTTAACCATGTATTCTTGTATAACAATAATATATGGTTAATATATTTACTATAAAATTCCAAGAGAACATAACTTTATCCTTAAGGAAAATTTTATCATCATACATGTCATCTGGTTGAATAATATATTTTTAAAACTATTATATCATTTAATAAAATACTAATTGAGTTAAGAACTCATTTATGTCAATTTTAAACTATTCATATCATGACTTTTTAAAAATCTATAACAACTAGATCAATTATAAATAATTCTTTAATTCAAATATAACAAGTCATAATCATCTAAAAAATTTGTGGATGGCCTAAAATATTTTTGAATAAATTTATTTTAATATTTATAATTATTTTTATTTAAAACATTCATTAATGAGGTAATCATTACATTATCATTGTTTCATAAATAAATTTACCTATATGATGTCTTAAAATTATAAATTAAATACCATGATGTTGGAAACCATTTTAGATTTATAATCAGTAATTATATTTAAAAAATCAATTATAAAATACCACTTAAAATTGTTTTAGTATAAAGATTCAGGTTTGTGATATTTTTATTTTTACTTTAAATAAAAAGATATCAATTAAATTATCTTACCCAAGTTGATTTCAAAGGTGAATAGTTCCACACAAGTATTTTCTTGGTCATCCAAGACTCATCCAATAAGGTTTGGACAAGTTTTAAGGTAATTTTATATTATTATAATAATAGTTTCACCCCCTATTTACCTTTAACTACTATATATAAAAATAAAAAGATGTTATTGGAAAAAAATTATTTTCATACTATTGAACCACTATAACACCCCAAGCTTTCATAGTACATTATCTCATTAAACTAATTAAATAGTGTGTGATACACGCAACACCGAGTTCGAGCACACCACAACTTACCAAACTAGCTGTTCAAAAATTGGTTATGAATATTATTAACATCATTTTAAATCTTATATACTATATATAATTTTAACATACATATTATTTGTTTCTTAGACATAATATATGAACAAATTCATTTTTTTCAGATAAAAGAAGTATTTTTTAAAAAAATGCAATTTTATCACCTTTTAGGGGAGAACCCTTTTTAAAACCAATATTTGAAACTTTTTTATATTCAATTTAATGAAATTAAATTCTTATTTAGAATAGGGGCATAAAAATTTAGTTTGAATAAATTTTTGGTACTTTTCTGATAACTTTCATATTTTGACGAATAGTGAAAAATACTATGTTTTAATTGAAAACATTTTTTTTAATCGAAACAATGAATAGTGTTTAATAATGCATTTAAATGGTTTTGGAGTATAATTATATTATATTTTAATCATTTAATATAGTATAGTTTATTATAAGTTATTTCACATTTAAATATGACATAAATGCATGTCAATCTTTTGATAGTTTATAATTTTTAAAACCCCGCTTATTGGTTTTGACAACGGGAATTGATTTTAAATTTATAAATGAAACTTATATGTTTCTAATTTGGTATAATAGAATTCAATTTTTATTTGGAATTTCAAAATTATATTTGGGTGATTTTATGATATTTTTCTGAAAACGTTCAATTTTGGATGGATAGTGAAAAATACTACATTATTATTTAAATCGTAATTTTTTTTATATATATGTTTAATTTATTTATATTTATTTTAAGTAAAAATAGATATATAATACCTATATATGTTCAATGTAATTAATTTGAGTCATTTTATAATAAAATTAGATGTATTAAATTTTATTGAACCTTTTAACCACTTTTACCCACCTTCTAGGAGAATTTGCAAATTTGCATAAAAAATAATTTTACCGCTTATATGAGTAGAATTTAAAAAATTCAAGAAACCTGGTTGATATCATTAAGTAAAATTTGGTTCAATATGATTAAAATAAATTTTGGTGAATAGTAACTGTTTTGACTTATTTACCACGGTTAAAAGTAAATAGGGTAATTAAAGGTAAAAATGCTTTTATATTTATCCAAAAACAAGTCATAATTCTATTGGATAAATTTATTTCTAAAAAAACAACCATAGTAATTAAATATGTTTCTTTAGGTCTTCTTGAATTAGAATAGCACATTTATTAGTATTTTATTTAAAGAAGAGTTAAAAGTGTTAAATTCAAAGTTTAATAACTAAACCATTTTTATATAGGGTTACACACAATATAAATTCTACTATAAATATTCATTATAAATCTTAAAATATTTCCTATATAATGGTATATTATTTTTTCATTTTAGACATTAAATAATTTAATTCATTTATGACACAATAATAATGCAGTAATTACCTTATTAATGAAAGACTCAAATAAATGGTATTATAAATATTAAAATAAATATAATTTCAATGTTTTTATGACATAAAAGAATTTTCCAGGTGTATATGACATTTTATCCTTGATTGAATGTATATTTTTTGAATTAATCATGTTTTGATTACATTTACAAAAACCAAATACCAAATAATGTCAAAATTGACATAAATTAATTTTTACAACAAAAACTATATTATTGGTTGATATAATATTCTAAAAAATCAACAGTTATGCAAAAGGGCTTAAATAATATTTTATATGTCATTAATGAACCAATTGAGGTTCTCCTAGAAGATTAGAGTATGATTATTAACCATATAGTGTAAGAATACAAGAAGACATGGTAAAAGATAAAATATTTAACTAAGAGTTAAAAATAAATGATGATTTTAAAATTGTAACCAAATCTTCCCTAAAACCTATTTGTAGAGATTATTTATACCCATATCCACATATGTCCCGAAATAAATTCATTTTGAGCTATTATAAAACATATATGATTGTATAAGAAATTAATATTTTAATGTTTTCCTAAAGTGACCCTCACCCCTCTTATAAAAAGGGCACATTCCCTTCTCTAAAAATCACAACACCAAATCCATTTGGATCAGACAAACCCTGCCTAAATATTCCCCCAACTTCCCTCACATAAACCTAGAGTCCTTACTTTGAGCAGAAAGACACCCTAGTGAGACCTTTTGATCAACTCAAAGGGAAACACCCAAAAAAGAGGTAATAATTTCACCACACTCTTTCATGTTCTTTTCATCTTCAAATACCTCTTTTTTGTCATTTACATATCAAAATAATAGCTAAAGTACCTCTTACATACCATGTTGTTAATATAAATATAGTACATCCATATTATTTATTCCATCGGTCCACTATATGAAAAAGTCACCATACATGCGTAGGTACGGCTTACCATCTCCACGTCGTGGTGTAGATTGTTATTCAAACACTTTATTTTTTGAATGGGTATAATAATGAGTATAAATAATGTAAATAATAAATAAAACATGTTAATGATTTTTTATATTTTATACACCATTCAATTAAATATTTTTTCACAATCAATATGATGATATTTTCGCTCGTGCGTACGTATAGATTACCGTCTCCATGATTTGATGTGATTCATTTCCACGTTCACCATTCAACGATGATTATAAAAATATATATTATTAATTAGTATGTAATATATTACATAATAATTCTAGTATACATATATATGTGTATATACTTAAATAAATCTTATTCACTTACTTCTGTTCAATATGATATGAAAACGGAAACGGCATTTATGCGTACGTACGACCTACCATCTCCATAAACAGTGCCTAACATTTCATATATTTATCTATAATAAATATTAATATTATAAATATATATTATATATAAATATTATATTATATTATTGAAGTATTTAAATCATTATCTAGATGATATGATCAATAATAACATGTTAAAACACTAATGATAATGAAAGTGATTATTACATGAAATGTTAATTATACATGGAAATCAATATTAAATGGGTAGTATAAAGGAATAAATGAATAATTAATGATACAATAAATATGAATATGGTTCTAGAATAATTTTATAATAATATAATAATTATACAAGAGGTTAAACGTACCCTCATCAAAGGGAAAGTGCAAGTTAAGGGTTAAATCTACAATCTCTTCATTATCTGATGATGTTTTTACGTGAGTATCTACTGAGACTTATTTATCATCAACATCCGTGTTTCATAATTTTTTTTCAAAAGAAATATTTTAAGGTTTAATAGAAGGGTTATTTAACTAAATCATCATTTTAAATGGTTTAAATATTTATTCTTCTAAATCATTCTCATTAATGTCCATGTTCTCCAAATGGTTTTGAAGAATTTATTTTAATGGTTAACAATTTTTTAAAATGCTTATTCCTTTAAAAAGTTTCAAATTAGTATGCAAAAAATTTATTCAAATATGAATTTAAATGAATTCCTTTCTAAATTGTGTTAATTAGAAACGTTTTTATTAAAAATAGATATTTCTCTCAAAGTGTTTTGAAAATCATTTTCATCTATGTCAACATCCTTTGACGGATTTTAAACTTGTTTGAAATTGATTTATTATGATAAAAATATTCTATATTGTATTGATGGTTTTGTGATATGTTTGACATTGGATGTGTTATTTTTATAACATTCATGGTTTATAGATAATGTATTCAAATTTCGTATGCTAGTTTTAAAATGAATGTTTATGTTATGTATAAGCCATTCCATATGAGGAATGAATTTGACTTAGTAAGTGATGGTTGGAGCCCCCTATAGATCCTAAATGCATCTTTCAGTCTCAGGAGGTAAACTAGTGTCTTGGCACAAGGCCTTGACAAAATATTATATGTATTCTAGGAAAAATGCCTCGACTATGTGCTTTTGAAGTCTGGCATTATGCATTCCAACATTATGAAATTGGATATTGATATTACGTTTGATTATTCGACTAGTAGAATATCCTTGTGAATAAGTAAATGGCATTATTTGATTTATATTTTCCAAATTATGCTTAACTTTATGTTTAAAAGGATTTTGTTTTATTCTTATACATTTCCATAAATGTTTATGTTTATTTATAAAAGTTTCCTCTATATTGTTATCCTTACTGAGAATCTGATCTTACCCCTTTCTATGTTTTATTTTTCCCAGCATATGAAGAAGTATATTATGACTGACCTACAAGGATAGTTGAAAGGATATGAATTTTGTAAATGGATACAATGTTGTTTTTTGTCATTTTATAATGTAATGTAATGTTCATGTATTTAATATATTTTCCAAGAGTGCTAAATTTATCGGTCCTTTGGGACTTGATTCATTGTAATCAAGCTAATTTATTAAAAAAATGCATGGACTCTAGTAATCTATGGTCGGGGAATTACAATTGGTATTAGAAGAAGTTTAGAAACAACCTTGGAAAAATATTTAGATAATCTATGATTAGATAACATTACCCAAAGATAGAATCTGAGGATTATAATTGAAGAACATCCAAGAATTTTTGTAATGTAGAGATCTTTTTAATTTTCAAAGAATACATCCATTTCTGTATACATGTAGGGAGAGGCGGATCAAGCACAACTGTACCCAGGAGTGAAAACTCTAACAAAGAGTTTTGGACATGACCTGGTGTATCCTGGTACACGACAATGGTACATGTTGTATACTTGGTTATGACACTCTCAGGGGATATGCTTAGGATAATTCACATTTTATTTACAATCCTTTATAAAAGATTTATCAGTAAATACTTCCTCAAAGAAATCATTTTTTAGGATTATAGATTATATGCATATTCTTTTCAATTTATGTTAGGTATTTTACATGTTTAGAATTATTCATTTCGATTCATTAATCTGACCCAGTGTATACCAGAGTTTCGAATTAGTGCCTAGTAGATGGAATGAGAACTCTAGGAAAAAAATGATCCAATGAGTAAGAATGATCATATCTTTCATGTTATGATTCCAACATTAATAAAGGAAATAGTTTCCCCCTTATTTTTATCATATGAAAAAATAGTATCATGTGTTAATAATATAAGTAAATAATTTTATGAATAATGTGGATTTGAATGGATGCTATAGAAGAAAAGGGTGCTAGATATAATGATGGATAATGTGAATAAAGGAATGAAGGATTTTCTCATATGTGATAAATGTGGAAATAATAACGTTGGTAAATTATTGAAGGTAATGGGAGTTTTTTATTAGTGTGGAGAAAACGGAAACTTAGTACATGATTTCAAGGGAAAGAAAATGGTTTCTAATGTAAAATTATTCAACTTCAAGGAGTTGGGACATTATGTGAATCAATGTCCAAATCATCAGAGTATACCACAAATGTTGCTTTTGGATAATAATCAAGTTATGATATTACCATAGATGATGAGTTTTGACTAGTGTTATTATGTTGATATTAAATAATTATGTCATTTGAGTATTGTATAAAAAATGTAATGGTTTTAATAATTACATATTATATTAGGACTATACGGCATTACTACTTCAATAAGTACTTGAGATTTTGTGGAACCAAGAAAAGTGACTCAATAGTAGGTTAATTTTTTTGGAAAATATATGTTTGAGAGAAAGATAACCCATAATATGGTTTTGATACTGAGGTAGTGATTTTGGAATAATATATGATTGATTTGGATAAATTATATTGGATATTCTTGTGTAACTTGAAACTGATTAATGATTTTTAAATTTTATCATTGTTGGATTTTACAAAATTTTTGGATATGAGTATATCTAGTATTCTATAAGTAATAAGGGAGCATGAATGTAATTAATAAGGTTTTATGGTAATTCAAGTTGTGATAGTGTTTTAAAATAATACATGATGAAGGAATTCATATGTTATTAAGTGGAAAAAAGATCCTCATTATGTTAACCTTTCTTATAAATTTTGGACTGTGAGTTTGGACAGATGTATTTTTAGATAATACTAAAGGTTACAATGGATTATGTTTTTCATTGGACCTTATTGACAAGGTTAAAGAATTTCATATTATTATTTTTGGATTGTTATGAAGAGGACAACACGGAGGTCGGGTGATAACCCGTCGCGTCCGGCAACATTGCGAGACATGAACCCACAGCTGAAGTGAGACAAGGGTAATCAATTACCACTACCTTACATGATGTAGTAGTTTTTATAATGTTTTTTTAAATAAACTGATTAATAAATAATAAATTAATTATTTTTGGAACCCTATATGATTAAGATAAATAGAATATTTTTTAATTCTATTATTTTTTGGAGTGAAAGATGAGTATGTGGTTGAAATTAGTTGAACGATGAAACACTACTTGTCAGGTATATATTTTTACTCTTATTCAATGAATAAATTATTTCTTAAACTTTAGGGAGGGGATATTGAAAAAGAAAATGTGTTATCCTAAAACCTTATGTTTTTTTTGAAATAGCAATATTTTAAATCATCATTGATTGGGGGTTTGAGGCCATAAATTTTACACTAGACTGTGATTGATGACCTCAATAACTCGTAATAAATATTTATTTTTCCCTAAAATTACATGTCTTTAATTTCTACTAATGTTTTTTGATCATGATCATAATTTGGTGGCGACTTTTTCATTCAATTTCTCTCTTATTAAGACTAAATTTTATTAACTCAATTTCCGATGAGGGTTTCCCACAAAGGTAGTTTTCTATTTTTAACATTTCATTTTCGAATAACATTTTCAAATTTCTAGGACAAAATTTTTTAAAGGATGGGAGAATGTAACACCCCACAATTTCATAGTATGATATCTCATTAAAGTAATTAAATAGCTTGCACTACACGCAAACACCAAGTTCGAGCGCACCTCAACTTACCAAACTAGCCATTCAAAAAGTGGTTATCAATATTATTAACTGAATTTTGAATCTTATATACTCTATATAATATTAAAATCCATATTATGTGTTTCTTAGACATAATATAAGAGACAATTTATTTTTTCATATGAAAGAAGTATTTTTTAGAAAATGCAATTTTACCGCCTTTTAATGGAGAAAGATTTTTAAAATAAATATTTTACACACTTATATATTCAATTTAATGAAATTAAATTCTTTATTAGTAGATGTACATAAAATTTCGTTTCGATAACATTTTTGTACGTTTTCTCATAACTTTCATATTTTGACGAAGAGTGAAAAATACTATATTTTAATTGAAAATCCCTTTTAATTGAAGTATTTTATAGTTTTAAATTATGAAATTGATTGGTTTTGAAGTATAATTACATTATATTTCTATAATTTAATAAAATTTAGGTCATTATATGTAATTTTATATTTAAAATTGAGATAAAAACAAATATATCTTTTGATAGTTTTTACTTTTTAAAAACCCACTTTTTGGTTTTGACAATGGAAATTAATTTTAAATTAATATACGAAACTTAAATGTTTTTAATTTGATAAAATTGACTTCAATTTTTAATTAGAAATATCAAAATTAGATTTGGGAGATTTTTTTTTGTTATTTTTCCGAAAACATTCAATTTTTTATAAATAGTGAAAACACTATGTTATTATTAAAAACCGTTATTTATTTATATATTTATTTATTTTATCAAAATTTATTTTATGTAAAAATAGATATATAATACCTATATAAGTTCAATTTAATTCATTGGATTAAATTTAGTATAAAATTATATGTATAAAATATTATTGAACTTTGTAAATTCTTTTACCCACCTTCTAGGAGCATTTGCAAATTGGCATAAAACATAATTTTACCGCTTATGTGAGTATAATTTAAAAAAACTGAGAGAAATATTTGATATAATTAAGTAAAATGTGGTTTAATAAGAATAAAATATTTTTTTGTGAATAGTTACTTTTGACTTATTTTCCACGGTTAAAAATAAATAGGGTAACTAAAGGTAAAAATGATATTATAATTAGCCTATCACATATCCTAGTTCTATTGTATAAGTGTATTTCTACCAAAAAAATCTAAGGAATAAAATATGATCCTCAAGGTCGATTTTCATCAGATTAGGAAATTTATTATTATTTTATTTAAAGAAGTGTTAAAAGTGTTCAATTCAATGATTAATAACTAAACCATTTATAATATATGGTTACACAAAATATAAATTCCACTATAAATATTAATTGGAAAGATGAAACGATTTCCTAGATAATGGTATTTTATTTATATTTATTAGACATTATATAATTTAGTTTATTTATGACACAATGATGATGCAGTAATTACCTTATTAATGAATAAATCAAATAAATGGTATTATAAATATTAAAATAAATATAATTTCAATGTTTTTATGATATCCAAGAATTGTCTAGATGAATATGAAATTTTAGGGTTGATTCAATGTATATTTTTCTAATAATCAAGTTGTGATGAATTTCACCAAAACCAAATACCAAATAATGAATAAATTGACATAAATTAATTTTTAAAACAAATACTATATTATTGGTTGATATAATATTCTTAGAAGTATTTTGTTTATAAAAAGGGCGTGAATTATATTATATATGTTATTAATTAACTAATTTAGGTTCTCTTATAAGTATAGAGTATGTTTATTAACCATATAGTGTAAGAACAAAAGAATACGTGGTAAAAGTTAAAATATTTAAATTATAGTTAAATCTAAAAGATAAGGTTAAAATTGAAACCCAAACTTGTCTAAATCATATTGGATGAGAGTATTTATATGTATAGAAACCAATGGATCTAAATAAATTTATTTGGATCCATTATAATCCAAATATTATTTTATAATAAATTAATTTTTTAATCATTTCCTAAAGATACCCTCACCCCTCTTATAAAAAGGGCACATACCCTTCTCTCAAAACCACACCTCCAATGACATTTGGATGGGCCAAAACCTGTCCAATTATCCTAAAAAAATTCCCTTGCATCATCCTAAGCTCCTTAATTTGATCATAAAGCCACCCTAAAGAGCCATTTTGATCAACTCAAAAGAAAACACCTGAAGAAGAGGTAATAATTTAATCACCCTCTTTCAAGTTCTTTTCATCTTCCACTTCCTCTTTCATTGTTTTTTCTATACCAAAATAATAACTGATTTACCTACTAAATAAAGTGATGTTATTATAAATATGGTACAACCATATACATTATTATATCCATCCTAGAAAAGGCAAATTCACCGTACGTGCATGCATACGGCTTACCGTCTCCACGTCGTGGTGTAGTTTTTTATTCAATCAATTCATTATTGGGATGGGTATAATAATGAGTATAACTAATTTAAATAAAAAATATAACATTTTAATGATTTTTTATATATTATATACCATCCAATTACATACTATTTCACCATCAATATAATGATATTGTAACTCGTGCGTATGTACGTATTACCGTCTCCACGATGCAATGAGATAAATTTCCACGTTCACCATTCAATACTGATTATAAAAATATATATTATTAATAAGTGTGTAATATTTGAAATAATAATGCTACTGTAGATATATATATTTATATACTTACATAAATCTTATTCACTTACTTCCGTTCAATACGATATGTAATCAGTAACAACTTTTATGTGTACGTACGGCCTACCGTCTCCAAAAACGGTGCCTCCCATTTCATATATCTAACTATTATAAATATTACTATTCTAAATATATATGATATATAAATCATAGTTTATATTATGGAATTATATAAATAATTATCTAAATGATACAATCAATAATAACAAGTTAAAACACGTATGATAAAGAAAGATATTATTGCCTGAAATGATAATTTAACATGGAACTCAATATTAAATGGGTAGTATAAAGGCATAAATGAATCATGTATGATATAATAAATATGTATATGGTTATGGTATAATTTAATAATATACTATGGTCTATATAAATGAGGTTAAATGTACCCTCAATCATGAAAAAGTTCAAGGTATGGGTAAATTCTACAATCTCTTCATTATACAAGGTTGTTTTTACGTGAGTATCTACAGGGACATATTTATCATTGACATCCATGTTTCATAAAAATATATTCAAAAGGAATATTTTATGGTTTTATGGTAGTTACTCTTTACCTATGTCATCATTTTAAATGGTTTAAATATTTATTCTTCTAAATCATTATCATTAATATCCATGTTTTCAAAATGGTTTTCAAGGATTTATTTATATGAAAATGAATGTTGTTTAAAATGTTAATTCCTTTAAAAAACATTCAATGTGTTATGGGACAATTTGATTAAAAAATATCTTTAAATGTATTCCTTTTTGAAATGTATGTCTTTTACAAGTTTTTATGAAAAAGGGTTATTTCTCTCATATATTTTTATAAATAATTTTTATCAATGTGAACATACATTAATGGATTTTAAATTTGTATGATGTTGTTTTTTTACTATAAAAATTTTCCACATTGTATTGAAGGTTTTGTGATATTTTTTACTATATATGTTTTATTTTTATACCATCAATTATTTATGGATAAATTATTGGCATTTAGTTTTATATTTTTAATATGAATATTTATGTTATGTTTAAACCTTTAAATATGTGGAATGCATTGGACTTAGATAGTGACTGGTGGAGCCTACTATAGCTTGTCAATGCATTGGTAGGTTTCATGAAACAATCTGGTGTATATTAACAAGGCCTTAAAAATCATATTTTTAGTCTGGGCACATGGCATTGACTATGTGGTTATGAATTATGGAATTATGCATTCAAACATTATGAAATTTGATATTGATATTACCTGTGATTATTCGACTAGTAAAATAACCAAGTAAAAATGTAAATGGAATTATTTGATTTATCATTGACATATTATGCTGATGTTTAATTTTAAAATACATTTGTTTTAGTCTTATACATTACCTTAAATGTTTATGTTTATTTATGAACAATTCCTCTATATTGTTATCCTAACTGATCATCTAAGCTCACCCCTTTCTATGTTTTATTTTTCCTAGGATGCGAAGAAGTATATTATGACTGACCTGCGGGGATATTTTAAGAACATGAATGTGGTCAATGGATACAATGTTGTTGTTATTTTTTATTTTATAATGTAATGTAATGTTCAGGAATGTAATCTATTTTCCAAGGCTGTTAAACGGATCGGTCCTTCGGGATTGGATTCCTTGTAATCATTCCAATGTATCAAAATAATGCACTGACTCTGTGTAACTAGGGTAGGGTCATTACAACAAAATTTAACTTAGTGATGAAATAAATGATATTCCTATTTTTTGAATTCAATTCATAGAAGTGGTAAATTTTTGTTTAAATGAAAATGTAGATTTTTAACTACTATGTAGTGTTTTTTCACTATTCATAAAAATTGTATGTTTTCAGAAAAAATATAAAAAATTAACCCTAAGTTAAATTTGATAATCTGAATTCAAAAATTATGTCTAATTTAACAAATTCTAAATATAGATGTTCCAATAATCAATTTGAAATTAATTCTGATTTGCAAAACCCGAATGCATTTTTTTATGAAGTAAAAATAATCAAAAGATTGACATGTGTTTATATCCAATATATGAGTGAAATAACATCCAATGACCAATATTTGATTAAATGAAAAAATATAATCTAATTACAATTTAAAATCAATTAAAAGAACAATATAATGATATAAATAAATTAGAAGAAAAGGTAGTTCTAAATTAAAATGCGGTATTTTTTACTATTCATTAAAAAATGAATTTTATCAAAAAATACAAAAAATTTACAACAAATAAATATTTCTATCCTTATTATAATCAAGAATTTTTTTTTTGTTAAATAGAACATATAAAAGGGAAAAAAGTATTTAAAAAATTTTCACCATCAAAAGGTGGTAAAATTACCTTTTATAGAATATTAGATTATTTCCTGCTTAAAATTTGATTCATTCTAATTTTAATCCCATAAAATTTACTGGAAAAATGTAATGACATTTAAGAAACATGTATAATAATATTGAACATAGTTTTGTTCATTCCCACTAATACAATGACTAGGTATTAACTACCATTTAAAAAATAAATATAACTATATTATTTTTCGGTATAATTCAACATTGTGGGAAAAATAATATTTTACAGAAATCTGTTCATACATGTTGATTACGCTATCAGACATAACATCCCATTTGATGTATAATTAATATTTAATTTACAAATACTAACAAATATAAAATTTGATATTCCTAATCTTCCTGGGATGTTACATCATTACCCCATTGGGAATTGCATCCCCACAATTCTATTCACTTATCAAATAAATGGTGGTATTTATCCCTCAAAGTATTTTCAGAATCATAGGATTCATCTTCAACCATATGGGTTTTCCAAAAAACCATTACCTAATGAATTTCATTTTTCTACAACACTTTATCTCTTCTGTCAAGAATCTAGGCTATTAGTTCCTCATAAGAAAGATTATCTTCTAATTAACTACCTCATTACTCAATACATGAGATGGATCTGGAATATATTTTCGCAACATTGAAACATGAAAAATATTGTATACCTAGCATAAACATGCATGTAAATACACTATGTAGGAAAATAATCCAACATATTGATGATTTCATAGGGTCCAATGAACCTTATACACAAATTTCATATCTTACCAAAACAAATCACACATTTCCATAGAGAAGCTTTGAGAAAGACGTAATCACCTACCCCAAAAGAATGATCCTTCCTCTGGTTATACACATAACTTTTTTACCAACTCTAAACTGTTCTCATGTGATTCTGAATCAACTGAACAGTTTCTGCCATCTCTTTTACCAATTCTGTTCCCATCAACTTTCTTTCACATATGTCATCCCAAAAAGCTAGAGTTTGAAACAACATTACATATAATGTCTCAAATGAATCCATTTGTATACTGAAATGAAATCTTTTATTATAAGAATACTAAACCAAAGAAAACTTTTGGTCCCAACCTCCATGGTAATTCATTGAAAATCAGAGAACATATCCCCCATGGTCTGAATTTTTCGTTATGACATCCCATACGATTGAAGATGAAAAGATGGACAAAAATTTTATAAAGTACCCAACGACTTATGAATTCCTTTCCAAAAGTTAGAAGTAATCATGGGATCATGATCAGATCTAATGGTGATTAGAACTCTATTAAACCTGACTATCACTTTGTCATAAAACTTAGAAAGATGAATTAGAGACCTAGTATCTCAAATAGGAAGGAAATAAAGAGATTTAGTCAATCAATCAACAATAACCCAGATTTCATTTTTTACTAGATATGTCTCTTGTATTCCCACATGAACTCCATGGAAACATTTTCCCCATTCCAATCTTGAAATGACTAAGGCTAAAGAATCCCTTTTAGTGACTTCCACTCTGCTTTAATACATTGACATGTTAAACACTTCACAGAAATGTTAGAAATATCTTTTTTCAAACCAACCCACCAGTAACACTCTCGAAGATCTCTGTAAATCTTAGTACTGCTTGGGTGACTGAAAAAGAAGAACTATAAGCTTCATATAACAACTCTTTCTTAAGCAATGATTCATAAGGAACACATAATCTCTTTCCCAAACTCAAAATTAAATCATTATCAATGTTTTAAATTCAGGGAACTTACCCTTCAGATCCAACTCTAACATTTTCTGAAACTCACTATCTTCCTTCTATGCTAGCTTAATTCTGTCTGAGAGAGTTTATTTCACTGACACATGAAACAAAAGAGTGGAATTTTCTACACCAACAACATATATCCCAATGTTCCTCAAATCCTTAATCAATGGATCTTGTTCCAAATGTAACATTTTTTAATGTACCATTACTTTTTTGACACAAAGAATATGCCACTTCATTTTCCATTATAGGTTAGTAATGAATTGTGAAACTATAATACTTGATTAATTCTATCCATCTCCTCTACCTCATGTTCAATTTTTTATTAGTGAATATATACTTAGAAATTTTTTGGTAAGTATATATTTTTAATTTTACTTTTTACGGATGACGTCTCCAAATTTTTAAACCAAATACAAAAGTATCTAATTCCAAGTCTTGTATAGGGTAATTTAACTCGTTAATTTTAAACAGACGTGAAGTATAAGAAATAACCAAATCATTTTTCATTAGGACACAAATAGGTCCTTTCAACGAAGTATCCCTGTAGATAACAAACTCAAAAATTTTAGACGGTAATTACAATACTGAAGGATTTACTAATATTATTTTCAATTCATGATAAAAAACATCACATTTTTTTTCCAAACAAACTTAATAACTTTTTGAGTTAACTTAATTAGTGGAATATATAACAGTGGAATTGTATTTACCAATCCGTAGTAATATCATGGTAAACCAATAAACCAATGGATCTCCGTTATATTTTTGGGTCTTGGCCATTTGTAAACAAATATTTTTTATTAGGATAAATAGTTTTTAATTGTTTTTAAACAATGTGACCAATGAATGAAATTTTTTGTAACCACAAAACACACTTTCTGAATTTCCCATACAATTCCTTATCATTTAATGTTTTTAAGACCACCCTTAAATAACTTTCATGTTCCTCTATACTTTTGGAATATACGAAAATATCATTATTAAAAACAAAGAAAAACTTATCCATGAACTCATAGAGAATTCTATTCATAAGATCCATGAATAAAATCAGTGCATTGGATAACCAAAAAGTAATAACTAAAATATCCTGAAGGACATCTCTAGTATAAAATAGGGTCTTCGGTAGATTTTCATCCTTTATTTTCAAATGATGGTAGCCCGACTATATGTCAATATTCAAAAAATACTCATCTCCATGGAGCTGATAAAAAAATCATTGATACGTGGCAACAAATACTTATTCTTAATAGTGATTTTATTCAGAGATTTATAATCAATTAAAAGTCTCATTGAACCGTATTTACTTATAACAAACAAGACTAGATCACCCCATGGTGATGTGATAGGTCGAATGAAACATTTATCTTGCAACTCCTTAAATTGATTAATTATCTCTAAAATCTGAATTTGATCCATTAGATAAGGTGTTGTTGAAATTGGATTAGCATTTGGAAATAAGTCTGTAGTAAATTCACCTTCCTAATTTGGGATAATAACAAGAAACTCATTAGCAAAATCATCAAGAAACTCATTTAGTACTGGATCATCATTAATATGAACCGTTCCTTTGTTTTCAACAATATGTTCAAGGTAACACTCATTTCCATCCTTTAATAGTCTCTCAGATTACAGATATGTTATCAATGATGAGGGTTCATTCTTGAACACAAACTAAAAGTGGTTCTAAAAATAAACCTCTTTAGATCTACAATCAATCATAGCGTGGTAAACAGAAATCCAATCTATTCCCAAAATAACATGAAACCATACTAGAGGAAAAGAAAAATAAGGTTTTTGGATAAATTCAATCCCCAAAAAAACATAATAAGATTCATATAATTTATTTTTGCCTCAACATTTACCCTAGGTTTATTTACAAAAACATCATGATTCATATCTGGAGATGGAATTCAAAATTAACAAGAAAAATTCTCATAAATAAAATAATCATTAGACTGTGATTCATATAAAAAATTGGTATAATCTTAAAAAAACAATGTACCTAATACCACTTCATTTGACGGTCCCACATCAACTGTAGTAGTAGAAAAATATTTTTCCCCACACTTCTACATTGAATATTTCTAGTTTCCACCTAAGGTAATTAACAATGGACACACATTGGCATAATGCATAATGTCATTGAAACTAAACCATATTACTACTAGCTTTTCATTTCTTGAGTTATCATATTCTATACAATTACATAGAATTGGACCAGTCGTACCACATGAGAAGCACTTCCCAGATATTTATAAAAATTATCCAGGATACATTTTACCGCACTTCAAACAAGACTGTAATTTAATTTTTATTACCTCCCTGATTCATTGTTCAATTCATTCCTTTTTCATGGAAACTAGACCTCTTCTTTTACTTGATCTCATTGAACACTTGATCCTTAGAAAACCCCATTTCTATTTTCTCCGCACATCTAACTAGTTTCTCATAGATTTTGAATTGAGAAGAGGAAAAATTTATATGATATCACATGTTCGGTCTGGAGTAAAATTTATTTAACTTATTATCAAGATCTCAGATGAAATTTGGAGCATACCGTTCCACTCGATTGTATTTTATTTCGTAAGAAGCCACGGATTCATCTTCTTACCACAATTCCATGAATTCTTTTTCCATCCTAAGTTGAACTGCCTAAGGAAAATATGTCTAATGAAACATACCTACAAATTCATTCCAATCAATATCATCAATTTACTCACTATCCATGATATTTTTCACCATCAACCACCACTGATTAGCGTTAAATTCAAAACGGTGAATAGAAATACAATCCTTTTGAGGTTCTGAACTCCCCATGACATAAAAAATCTTCTCTTGTTCTTTAATCAACCCTTAATATAGCACAGTGTATTATGATCCTCGAAATGTTGGGTTATGTTGCCTCATGAAATGTTGACCTATAGACATGTTCCTCTAGGGTTGATCTGGTTTATCTCATTCATGTATAACACCACCATTTACATCCTGAGTCAATTATGTCATCTCAAAAATAAATATCCAGTTCTAATTACGACCATCTAAGGATGTTTATTTGCTGTTTGATTTCCTCCTAATGTCATCCCATCATTGCTGCGTTGTTTCTTATTAGTAAACCCATTATAAACATAGAAATATCTTAGGCAAAGACACATGGTAATTTGTAAATTCATTATCTTTTCAATCATAACATAGATTAATTTATGGATATTAATTTAACAGTACCATAACTCCTAATGTTGTCTAAACTGACCTCTAATACCATCTATAAGGCCCTAACCATGAAAATTACATAATGTTGAATTAATATAATAATTCACATTGAGGATCTTTTCAGGTTTAGATCATTATAAAATTAGGTAATAATATATAAATAAAAATTTGAATATAACGCGTAGACACTTCTACTGAGAATCTATTTTTTCATAAAATAAAAAATCTTCAAAGAAATGAAACATGTAATGTTATATGTTTTAATCACCTTGACATTTCATGATCTCATCTGTGACTCCATTCCATTTTATGTCCTGTGAATAACATTTCAAAAACATTGGATGAGCATAAAAAGTTTAGTAAGGTGTACACAAAGAAGAAAAAATGTTAGTTTATTAAAACAAAAATAAAATGATGAATACTTTATCATAATTAATAGTTTTCACCATTATGAATTAGTAAATACTCTTCTCTAAAAAACTCATTTCATACCCTTTTTTAATGGAATTATTTCCATAAAACCCATAGAATGAACAGAAAATATATAAAGGTAACTTGGGACATATACATACTTAAATTGAATAACCACACAGTCGATATCCACACATATCACTAAATAGAATAGCCATATGACTATCATCCATACCCAATTCATTGGAGTTTATAACATAACCACCCTTCCTTGGTTTATCAAAAAACATCCAGTCATTTGGTTTTTCACAAGAGCACCCGTCAAATGTCCAAATACCCTTACATAATCACTACACATAAAATATTTGACATTTAATCATTTCAGTAATTAAATTTAATTAGAAACCACAAGATATTATATCAAGACATTGAAATATTGAATCTATTTCAAAAGTAAAAAATTTACAATTCTAAAACAACCAAAAATGAAATAAGGTGTTTCTTTTTTATTTTAAAAACATTTTGTCTTATAGAGGATACCAAATAAATATTACGGTGGTGGAGAGGTCATTGTCGCCGCATATGTTAAAAAACATTCCTTATTTATTTATTTAATGCACTTCAGAGAAAAATATTCATATTGAATTAAAATAATTGTCAATTGGTTTATTATACACCGTATAAAATAAGGAGTTCTGTATTATCAAAACATTCCACAATGAAAGGATATTGAGACAATGTCTCTTACCTTGTGTCCGGCTTGAATCATTCGTTCTTTAATATCCTGAATAATAAACATACATTAATTTCTAATGGATTTAGAACTTTTTTAATGTTTATTATTCCTATTTTATCACTTATTACCTTTCAATAACAATTAGATAATTAGTTGAGTTCATATCATAAATTTTGTCGATGTTTGGAACTTGAGTAAAAAAATGAAGTTGTTATAATTTAAAATTGTCCATGTGGTCTAAATTACATTATCTCCAGAATGATATTGATGATTTTAATATCATATATATCATATATATCCATTATATATGTATATATAATATTCCATAACATTTGGATATATGAAATGAAATGAACTGTTCATAGAGACGATAAGTCGTATATAAGCATAAACGTTACATTCAATTATTTTTTGTATTTAATGGAATGAAAACAAACTGATAAAAAGGTATATTATAATTATGGTATAATATATATGTTGTTTATGTTACATAAGTGGACTAATTCCATCCTTTATACGTTCCGTGTATAACTTGAACGAGGCATATCACTTTAAGGGGCGGTAGTCCACACATCATCAAATCAAATTATCATGTATATACAACATAGAAATCATAATGGAATGTTCTACAAGAAATTTAAATAAGAATAGATATAAAATAAATATCACAAATATCATATATAATTACAGTGTCATCATAATTTCCACCATTAGAGGTGGTAGGAGATGATTGAACAATAATCGTTTCATGAGGTAGTAGTTCGTCTTCCACAAAAACAGTATGTTCTATACTAATTAGACGGAGGTGTGTGTAAGTGTAGTTCGAATAATTCTCATAAAAAATCAAGTATATTGAGGATACTATGGTTTTTATATAAATAGATAATAAGAAGATCATTGGGGGTGAAGAGGTAAAATAAATGAAGAGAACTTGAGGGAAGATGTTACCTTTAAATCCTGTAACTCCATTTGGTTTGAACCAAAAGAATTTCTTTAATTTCCTTATTCTTAAGGTAAAGCATCCAAGATGATGCTATGGATTTTGGGAGCTTATTTGGTCTTCGTTTGGATTATTCATGGGTCTTTAAAGGTGTGAGTAATGTGTTAGAGTGTCTTCCCTTCTATAAGATGGAGGAGGGGATCTTTGGGAATGTTTGAAATTATTATTTTATTATAAAAAAATTTCGATTCCAAAAGATACAAAATTAATTAAATTATAATATAAGATGAATATTAGAATAAATAAAATACTTCATTAATAATTGTATAGGTTTTGGCAATTATTTACTCCTTATCATTTTTATTTGACCCTTTGTTAACTTATTTAACTTCTACCATGTCTTCTTGTATATTCGTACTATATAGATAATATATTTACTATAACATTCTAAGAGACCAAAAATGTATCATTAATTAAATTTTTAAAACTATATATATTACTTTGAGGAATATTATATATTTAAGACTATTTTGTCATTTAATAAAATATTAATTGATTTAATAACTCATTTATATCAATTTCTAAACTATTCATATCATAAATTTTTTAAAAATACATAAAAACTTGATAAATTCTATGATATTTATTTAATTAATATATAAAAATACATACGAATCCATAAAATTTGTGGATGGCATAAAAATTTTCAAAATAAATTTATTTTAATATTTATAATCTCATTTATTTAAAACATTTATTAATGAGGAAATCATTAAATGATTATTGTGTCAAAAATAAATTTATTTATTTTATGTATAAAATTTATAAAAAAAATACCATGATATATAAAGTATTTTATATCTTTATAGTGACTATTTATAGTAAAAAATGTCATTTATGAAACCCCACTTAAAATTGTTTTAGTAAAAATATTCATGTTTATGATATTTTTATCTTTACTTTAAATAAACGTTTTTTGGTGACATTATCATACCAAAGTTTCTTTAAAATTCCAATAGTTCCACCCAAGGATTTTTTTTTTGTTCGGAAAAGACTAATCCAATAAGTTTAGAACTAGTTTTAAGGTAGTTTTATGTTATTATAAAATTATATTTACTATGAACTACCCTATCTACCTTTAACCATGGTAAATAAATATTAGTAGTTATTATTAATCAAAAATTATTTTCATCCTATAGAAAAATATATTACTTATTTATGACAACCATTTATGTTGGATTTTTGGATTTCAATTCAAAAAAATTTTTAAATTTTTTTTAAATGAAAAAGTCGGTTTTTTATCTACTATGCATCATTTTGTAACTGTTCATAGAAAATTTAATGTTTTTAGAAAAATAAAAAATAAATTACCCTATGATAATTGTGATACTCAAAATTAAAAAATTATTTTTATTCGACCAAATTCATATCATATATGATTCATTAATCAATTTAAAATTAATCCTCATTGTCAAAACCAGAAGACAAGTTTTAAGAAGTAAAAAATCATCAAATGATTGTCATATGTTTATGTCATATTTATGAGTGAAATTACTTATAATTCCCCTAATAGGATTAAATGTTAAAAAATTAATCAACTTACAAAAAAAAATTAAAATAACTATCTAAAGGTATAAATAAATTAGTGGAAATGGCAGTTTTGAATTAAAATGTTGTATTTTTCACTATTCAATATAAATAAATTTTTTTGAAAAATATGAAAAGTATAACAAAAGTTAAATATTATATCACAATTATAAATAATAATTTTATTTTGTCACATAGAACGTATACATGTGAAACAAAATCTAGATTTGAAAATAGTTTTCCTTTTAAAGGCTCTAAATTGACCTTTTAAATAATACTAGAGTATTTGATGCTCAAAATTGGATTTATTCCCATTTTATGCCACAAAAATTTAATAGATATATTTAAATACATTTTAGAAACATGTATAAACATATTTCAGATTTGTTTTATTAATTCCATCTAATAAAATATCTAAGTATTAACTACCATTTAAAATAATAATATTACTATATTATTTTTCGGTAGAACTCTACATTGTGAGCAACGTAAGATTTCAGAGAAATAAGATGTTACGTATTAAGGAAGCTATCAAACATAGCATCCCCTTTTAATTATAATTAATATTTAATTAACTAATATTAATAAAGATGAAAATTCCATATTCTTTATTTACCTTGGTTGTTACAATTTTGTACAGACAAATGTCATCTCATGAAATCAAGATGTTCAGTTTTCCTTTAATACAACTCATGGTTTGGAATTAATATTGAAACTATATTTTTATATGATATATATGATATATATAATATATTTATTTTTATTAAATTATTCTATAACACATAACTTCATGATTTATATTTTTAAAAATAAATATTTTTCATTTGGGGTTCTGTGAACTTCTACCTTCTCAAAGCGATGTGATTCGTTCACACTAAACAAGGAACGTATTAAGGTTGGTTTTAGTGAAATTATATGATATATATAACATAATTATTATACTATAATTATATTATATATGTTTGTGTCATTTAATTTATTTTATCCATTATGGCAATAAAAAACAAATATTGTTAATGTGTATGGATGAGTTATCGTCTCCATGAACAATGTATTCCATTTCATATTTTTTATAATATATAGATTATTATAAATAAATAAATAATGAATATATATGGTATTTATATCATTTATAAAATTATTTAAATAATACAGTAATGATATAAGTAATATTATTAAGAATAAAAATCCAAAACATATATGAAAAATGATGTATATATTACGCAAAACGTAACATCAACATGGAGTTGTTAATAAATGTGTAATATAAAGTCATAAAAAATATGAAAATTGACCTAAAAATATGGTTCTATTGTAATTTTATAATAAACTTATATTTATTACATTTTATTTTTGAATGTGTATAACTAATTTCAAGGATTAATTTAAATGAATTTTATCCCACTATTTATTTCTTTGCGATACATGCCATATTTACCACTCGCTACTATTATGTGGGTTACATACAAACATATGACATGTTTTATCATTAATATCATTTGTTTAATGATATTATCCATTTAAATTGATGTTATTCTTTAATGGGGATCATAATTCAAAAGTCACTCATGTTGTAATATTTTTCTCATCTAGCATTTATTTTCCATGAGACACAAGCCATGTTCACCTCCTTTTTCCTATATATGGTGTGTATACTTAACATGAATGTATTATATGATTCTTATAAATAATTCTTTTTTAATCAAAATTCTATTTTATGAAATTTCGTTTATGTCTTTTAGGTTTCAATTGTTACGTAATCGGTAATGTAATTTTGTCTCAGTATTCCTTAAATGAGAAACATGCCATATTATGAACCTATATATTTTAATTAGGTGTATATACTTACATTAATATGATATATCATGAATATAAATATTTTTATTATTTTTTAAACATCATTTATTTTAATTCTTTCCATTGGGTTATGATTCAATCTCTCAAAAGAGGTAACATTTTATTACCACAATCTCATCCTTTATCACGATTGGTTATAAATATGCATCCATTAAGGAAATACTATGATCAATAAGTCCAGAACCCTCAAGAATTTTTCAAAAACTCTAGTTAATAATGTTATATCAATGTAGTGGTACCATTTCTCCCATCTTTAGTACTTATGATAAAAAATTGATTTTATGAATATCCGACATTATATTTCCTTTTTCACTTATATCTATTTTATCTCAAATAAATGTTTTCTAAAATATTTTCATTTTTATAAAAATTATACTATGATGTTTAATGAAAATTTTAACCCATTTCTATCTTTATACAATATTATTTAAAAATTAATATTCTTTTTTTTCTCTAGAAAAGGATCTTTTCTATGATTTTATAGTGAAAAAACAATGTTGATCATGTATGGACATTGCCTCCATCAAGACTGTAATTTAATTGATGCAACATTTTTCTGGTATAAGGATATTTTTTAAAAATTTAAATGACTTCCTAATTTTATTTGAATTTATTAATTTAAAATAATAATTTAGATAAAATGGTTTTCAACAATTATTTTTTATTCAAATTTTTTTTAAATGATTATCAAATATTTCTTTATATGTTTTCAAATGGTATTTTTAGTGAAATTAGTTTTAGTGATATAAAAACATATTTTATACGCATTAAAAGTATTCATAAAGAATCCCATATTCATAAATTATTTCAATATTCTTTTATAGGTTTTCAATGGAAAACGTTTTCAAATTGTAATGAATGTTTTAGTGTTCTCAAGGATATTTTCAAAGAAAATGCACATCAAAATGATTGATGATTTAAAAATAGTTTGAAAAAAGTATAATTTCCACATGAAATGATTTATAATATCTTCATGATTACATTATCAATTTTTAATGTGGTTTCACGGAAATGGATTTTGAATATGTTATATATTTTAAAAAGATATTTTCAAAGAAAATTTACGTTCCAATTAATACTTCAAAATCCTTCACCATCTAATATTATATCCTTGGTTATAGTTTATACTTTATAATGTATATAATCAAAAGATTCCATTCATATTATTTCATTATATTGTATATGTTTTTATTTCTTGATTTTTATGAAAACTCTTTATATTCAATGGGTTATAAAATGACAAATTCCAATGAAATTAGCATCATTTCACATGTTATTCTAATATGAGATAATTATGAAACATATTTATTTACCATAGGTTATGATTTGATTAAATGTTTTTATACCCATTTAATTTCATGGGTTATGATATGACTATTTATGCTCATCTAGATCATGTAATTATGGTTTAATTATGAGATGGGTGGGACCTATATATCCCACCAATGAATTGGGTAATGATTTATATCTCATGAGCTAATAATTGGAAATCAGACAATGGGATTGATCCAAAATGGGAAACATGTGTATCCTAATTCAAAATAGGAAACATGTGTTTTTATGATCCACTATGGGAAGATATGGAAACTTGATCCACTATGGGAAGTTTGGGAAACCCAATCAAATATGGGAAGAAATGGAAACCTGATCCATCATAATTAAAGGATTGTGACTATGGATGGTGGTGTGTCGTGGACAATAGATGTAGTCCCCAAGAATTGCCTACATATATTATTGAAAGGAACCGTAACATATAGGGAATGATGTTACATATTTTTGTAACATCTACAGACTATATGTCTTAACCCATTGATATTCTTACATGGTACATCTTATTGATTATCATATGAATCATGAATTTTAAACTGCCAATATTTATGTCATTTATCATTATTATGATCTTTTTTTAAAGGTTATATCCATATAATGTTATTATCATGTTTATATACCATTATTCAAATGTTATGTTTGAGTATTTCCTTTATTTACCCTTACTGGGAATTCGAGCTCACCCCTTTATTAGCTTTTCTTTCCCAAGGTTATGAAGAAAGGATTCATTTATGAGAACTAAAGTGTAATATCATTAAGGGATATGTTGATGTTATATCCCCAAACTAGAATAATGTGTTTTCTATTTTAAAATACACTAATCTATTATGGTCTATGGGTCTATAATTTTGTAATGTGCTAAATATTCATCTAAAATGATGTAATATCTATATACAGTAATCCTAAGCCACTATATTTGGTATATAATGTATTGTTTAATCAACCTATGGAAAATAAGATTAAAAAATTCTATGAGATCCCTAGAAATATGTACAAGGATATGTCTCAGGATTTATCAATAGATAATTATAAGGATATAATAACTTTTAGGAGTATGTTCTAGAATTTTTTAAAGTATTGAATTAGTGATTTCTAAGAAATACATCCATGTTTGGATTCTACATGTTGATGTGGATCTGGAACAGAAATACATAGAGGTAAAAACATTTAAACCAAATGTGAGATAGACTGGATCAGGAACTGGTACACGATAATGTGCCTAGCTACACACTAGGTTGACACTCTCGGTGGATATAGTTTGGAAATTAAAAATCTTTTTATGAACCATCATGAATGATTTCAATTGGAGGTGAATATAAATAACCCAGTATCAGCCTATGGTTTTATATAATTAAATGATACGGTTTCAGGATATATACATCTTATAAGTAATTTTTCATGATTATGTGGTTTTTTGTTGTGATAAGTATTTACCACACTATGATTTTGGGTGTTAGTTAGTAGTAGGAACAAGAAGGATCTAGGTTAAAATTTAATGTTTTAGATTTGGAAGGTATTAAAATTATACAATACAATTTCATAAGATACCATGAAGATAACCAGATAGATGGTACGAGTATGGGTTATACTTATGAAGATAAAGATACCATAAACAACATGTGAAAGGTACGTGATGTTCTAATGTTATTTTTTACATTATTAAAAATAAGAAGCATTAGATTGAGTTTTATGAACCTTATGAAATGATTCATATTACATATTCTAGGATAATTGGTACTATGGAATAAGATGTTGAAGCCCTAGTAATAGATTAAGAATAATGTTAGATTATTTAAGTGTATATGTTTCATAATTCAATGATTATTTTATATGAATTATATATTATATAATTATTTTCTTTATAAGTTTACCATAAATTATTGGAACATATATTTTGAATGGTGATTTAATAGAAAAGTGATATTTTGAAAAAAGGTAATGTAACCCTTAATGAGTTCATGGTTTTGAGACAATTATGTTATCTTTTGTAAATTAGTTTTTGATTTAGATAAATTTAATTGGCTTGTATTGATTTACCAGTAAATGAATATTGATTTTTTGAAAAAACTGTCTGTATTAACTTAATTTATGTTTATAACTACATTGATTAATGGAATTTTCTATTAATATTTGGAATAAGGAATATTTAATGTTTTCAAAAATGAATTATGTTAATTCTTATAATTTATATGTTTTAAGATAATATATTTGAGGGTAGTCATATGTATGGAAATTAAAAACCAAGATATACTTTGTGATATTTGGGGATCAATGATAATATGATTCCATGAACCTCTTTATAATGTTTTAGATATTAATTTTTAAAAAAATTTATAAGGTTAACCATTTTTGGATTTTTTTTGTTAAAATTTTGATGATGTTTTTTAGATTATAGTAATATCTCACCACATAAGTATTAATGAATATCTGATAAATTGTTCTAAAAAAATAATTTTGATCGTAAATGATGATAGATAGGATTAATTATCATAGATCATATTATTTTATTATTATTCAAGAATGAAAAACTTAGCTTTCAATTTTGGGGATAGAGGCGAAGTAGAAATTAGTCAAGACATTAAAAATGGGTGATATTTTACTAATGAAGGGGAATGAAATCATGTAAGTATATCTACCAATTAAAATAAATTAATAATAATTTGTTAAAGGGTCTTGTAATAAATTTTTATCCTCTTAACAATATTCCTTATGTTGTCAATGACCTCTTAGATGATTCATCACTTTATGATTTTTTGATTTTTCACTTTCTATGGATAATCATATTTCTTATGATCAGTGATCTTTATCAATTTAGAGGATTTATTATTCTTTTCATATACATCCATCCTTCCATTCATAAATATGTTCTCCTATGTAGGATCTTAGTTACTCAAAAGGCCCATGAGCGAGTCAAACTTGATCCTAAAAAATTTTATTAAAAAGTAAATACAAGGACAGAACATCAAAATGGAGGTTTAAAAAGCCAAGTAAAAGACTTGAAACATGAATCAGCCTCAATAAAAGACACAAAACTATCAAAATCCATAAAGGACCATTCTGAACTAGACTCGACAATATCCTTCTTTGATAAAGAATCAACAACCTTAATTGCCTACCTATTGGCATGCGTCACATCAAAAATAACACCATCAAGAATACATAGACACTCAATCAAGGAGGATAACATCTTCCATGGGACATTCATAGACCATATCTGAAGGATATAAACAGCCACCATTTAGTCTGACTCAATCCATATAAAATTCCAACCTCAAAGAACTGCATATCAGATAGATTTAATCATAGCCCATAGCTCAGCCTCAATGGCAGAGCCCTACCTGGTATAATGATAAAAGAAGCCCATAACGAAGCCCCAATAGGTACGGAATACACCACCACAGCCAGCATGTCTGGGTGCACCTGAAGCCGCCACATCAAGATTGACCTCCACCCAATAGGGAATTAGAGGAATCTATTTAATTGACTTCATCACCAACAGTTTTCTTGTCCTGCCAGTGACACCAAAATTCCTCAAAATAACAAGATTATTAAACTCATTATTCATAGAACCAACCTGCATTATGGAGGTTGTACAAACTTCCCTGTGAATTTCACTAACTCCTAATCATAAATTGGGATTTAGGTGGGATCCTAGTTATGTTATTATTTGGGTAAATATTATTTTTTAAATATTTTCTTTTATAAGAGGTTTTTGTATTCATTTTTATGATGTCTTTTTCGTGGAAGGGAACCTTTTAATATCAATTTTTTTTAACCAGGATTGTTTTTTGGGAGAAATTAATTTTAGGTCTGTAGAATGTAACTCCCAAAAATTTTGTGAATTAATATTTTTTGAATTAATTTACTCTTGATATTTTTCCTTAGACACCACACACAATTAAACTATTTTTACAAGAAATAACATAGTGTGTGTTGCATTATATACACAACTATGTCAATATTGTGCTACAAGAAACACTTATATTAACTTGTGGTAAATTAAAAACTATGTTTTGATTTCCCTGTGATTACTTATGTAAAATAAATGGCAGAGTGTTGTAGAACCACAATATACAATTAAAGTTATTATTAAAATATTATTATAGTTACCACAGAACAATAGGAATGGAAGTTATGAATATGATTAACTAAATTATAAAGATATTATTTCGACATGTATATATAATTAACCCTTTGGTTATAAATTACTAGAAATGAATGCACGAACTATTTGAAAATAATGAAATTACATTTCTAATAAAACTATTTTACTATTTACTGACACTATGATATCTCAATAAATTAAAAAAACCAAATTGAAATAATATTTTCAAAAAAAATTATAAATTATATATTAAATATATTTATTTGATACACATCCATTATATTTTATAAGTATATGAAAATAAGAAATATAATTTTATGTATAAAAAGATGTATTCTTCTAAACGGTAGTTTTAATGCCTTTAAAGGGGAAACAATTTTAAATATGATTTATTATAATTTTATAATTTTTATTAGACACAATAAACAATATTTTTGAAATTGGAACATAAAAAATATATTTTGGTGAATTTTTGGTATTTTTCTATGATGTTTCAGTTTTTTTAATGAATAGTAAAATATATTAATTTTTAATTAAAATCTTATTTTTCTCTAATTTATTTACAATTTAAATTTATGTTTTAGAATGGGTTTAAAGATTATTTAGATCAATAATAAATCATGATATCAAATTTAGGTCCTTGGAATAAATTTTTCATTGAAATTGGTTATAACCCCAAACTAAATATATGAACATGTTATCTTTAAAAACTTGCATTATCGACATGTCAGTAGGATTAAATTTCCATTAATTTCAGAAACTTCTATAATTTATTTATTCAAAATGGTTTACGTATTTTTAAAAAATATATACATAACTTTTTATTATTTCAACATTTTTAATGCCCCGACCCTAGTTACCTAGAGTCGGAGAATTATTAAATAACATTGGCATGATCACAAGAAGGATCAAATCTCGAAAGACCAATTGGTTTAGTAGCCTTGGAAACACTAGATATATTCATAAGTCTTACATTACATCATAAAAATGAAAACTACAACAACATATTTTCTTCATTTTCCACACTCATATCCCCACATACTATCCCTGCAGGTCATTCATAATTTACTTCTTCATACCTTGGGAAAAATAAAACATAGAAAAGGGGTGAGCTCAAATGCCCAGTAAGGATAACAATATAGCAGAAACATTCATAAATAAGAATAAACCTTTAAGGCAATGTATAACTAAAAAAAGACTTTTAAACATGAACTTAAACATAGTATGGTAAAAACAAAATGAAATAATTCCATTTACTTATTCACATGGATATTCTACTAATCGAATAATCACATGCAATATCAATAACAAATTTCATAATGATGGAATGTATAATGCCAGACTATCATAACCACATATCCAAGGCCTCGTGCCAAGACTACAAAAAAGATTTTGCCAAGGCCTTGTGCCAAGACACTAGTTTGTCTCATGAGACATACTGATGCATCGAGGTGCTATAGGGGGCTCCACCCGTCACATATTAAGTCCAATGCATTCCCATATGAAATGATTTAAACATAACATAAACATCCGTATTAAAACTAGCATACGAAATGTCAATACATTCACCATAAACTATGAACGGTATAAAAATAGCACATCCACCGTCAAACATATCACAAAACCTTAAATACAACATATAAGTTTTGTATCACAATAAATCAACTTCAAATAAGCATAAAATCCATCAAAGGATGTTGACATAGATGAAATCAGAACACATTTTAGAGAAATATCTCATTCTATTTTGAAATCATTTAAGAGTATTATATTTAGGAAATAAAACATTTTCTTTGAAAATATTCTTATAAGCTTGTAAGGGAAGCTTCGACGATTTTATAATGGCGGAAAATAGCCGCACCCGCCGTATAAGTCAAAAAAACATTCTTACCTTAATTTTGTCGAAAAGGTTAAAAAGCACCTTGTTTGGAAAACGACAGAAAGACTCCTTTATAAACCTATTATAAAAAGTAAAAAAGGGTATAAATGACATTAACCCATATTATAGTAAATAGTAAAAATGTTTTGAAATTCATTTTTATGAAACATGGATGTGGATGATAAAGAGATCCCAGTAGATTATTACGTATAAACAACCTCGGATAATGAAGAGATTGTGAAATAACCCTTACCTTGTACTTTTCCTTGGTTGGGGTAGGTTAAACTCCTGTATAATAGAGAAATAATTTTATTTAAATTATAAAACAATCATATACATTCATATGATATCATATATGATCTTTTAACATTGCTTTGTTAATAATATATTAGTATTATCGTCATTTCGGGTGTTAACTTGCTCATTTTCTTTTATATGTTTTTATACATAAGCCATGTTTGTCATGGATAGGTTGTATATTATTCATATACAAATTATATCAAGTCCTTAAACATTATTTTTAAATCATCAAATGATAATTATACTTGAATGGATACGATGGAGAATGAATCTCATCGCGTTCGTGGAGACGGTAGTCCATACGTACGCACGAGCGACAATATCATTTTTTGATATTAAAATAATATATAAATGGATGGTATATAAAATATTCATAATCATTAACATGTTATATTTATTATTTACATGAGTTACAAATCATTATTATACCCATCCAAAAATTAATATATTGAATTTTAATTACACCACGACGTGGAGACGGTAAGTCGTACGTACTCACGTATGGTGACATGTTATTCAAAGGGCGGATAGAATAATGAATATAATTGTACCATATTTATAATAAAATCACAGTATATATATGATACTGGAGTGATTATTTTATAATGGTAATAACAAAGGAAGAAGAAGTGGAAGAAGAAAGGAACATGGAAAAGGGTGGTGAAATCATTACCTCTTCTTCGGGTTCTTTCTTTTGATTTGATCAAATGGGATCCATAGGTTGGCTTTATAATCAAAATAAGGCCTCTATGTTGTATTGAGGGAAGTTGGGAGAGTATTTGGGAAGTGTTTGGCCAAACTGAAAGGCTTTGAAGGTGTGAAGAAATGAGAAGGAGGAGTGCCCTTTTATAAGAGGTGTGAGGGGCACCTTTGAAAAAGCTAGAAATATTCATTTATAATAAATTCATATTCGGTTTATAATGTCTTCAAAGTTATTTATTTAAATGTTAAGGTGGTGATAGGTATAAACCCATTCAACCAATAGAATTTAGACAGGTTTGGGTTACTATATTAACCTTATCCTTAAGTATTAACTCTTAGTTAATTAGTTTGACATTTACCATGTCATTTTTTATTTTTATATTATACAGTTAATAAACATACTATATACATCCAAGAGACCTCCCAAGTGGGCCATTAATGATATAACTATCATGATATAGGTCTCATGTCTAAACATTAGATTTTTAGGAATTTAATGTCAATTAATAATATAATATTTGTTTTAAAAACTCTTTTATGTCAATTTTGACACTATTCAATAGTTGATTTTTTTGAAACTTATAACAGAATGATTACTTCAAAAAAAGTTAATTAAATCAATAGAAATATGTCATGTGATCCTATAAAATTATTTTAATTCATTAAAAGTCTCAAATTATATTTATTTGCGTATTTATAATATCAATTATTTTAAATTTTCACTATTATGGTAATTACTGCATCATCATTGTGTCGTTCATAAATTAAATTATTTAATGTCTAAAAATTATAAATAAAATATAATTATGTAGGAAATATTTTTATCTTTCTAATGAATATTTATAGTCGAACATCCAACATATATAACCATATTTAAAAATTATTTTACTAAAATATATATGCTTATGTCATTTTTGTACTTATTTTAACTTAATTAAAATATAGTGTCCCTATCACCTACAAGTGGCTCTATGGGGTCCCAAAATCGACCCAAAGATTCCCATGTTCGGACCTGTATCCACCAATAAGGTTAGGAAACGTTTTAGGGTAATTTAGTATTATTATAATATTATTTTCTAAACCTTATTTACCGAATTTACCCTTACCATGGTAAATAAAATATTTACCGCAGTAATTATTCAAAATTACTAAAAATAAAAGTCACCTATTTACACAATTTGAACATCCTGATTCCAAATATAGAATCCATTTTTTCAAATTCAAAACACGGAAGTGGTAGATATTTATTTAAAATTAATTCCCGTTGTTAAAACAAAACGCGTGTTTTTAAGAGATAATAACTATCAAAAGATTGACACTTGTTTATGTCCGACTTAATTGTAAAATTATGTCCAATGACCAACATTATATTAAATGGTAAAAATATATTATAAATATACTTTAAAACCACTCAAATGTATAATTTATCACTATTAATTATTTTGATTAAAAAAGTTTTTTTAATTAAAATTTAGTAATTTTCACTATTCATCAAAATATTAAAGTTATCCGAAAAGTACCAAAATTTCACCCTAGGCTAAATTCGATATTTGGAATCCAAAAATTAAGTCCATTTTGAAATATAAAATATATATAATTTCAAAAATTAGGTTTTACTATTCATAACTGCTAGTTTTATTGGTTATGGTGTGTTAGAACTCGGTGTTGCGTACAATACATGCTATCACATTATTCAAAGAGAAGCGTACCGTAGAAGCTTGGGGTGTTACATTCTCCCCTCCTTAATATAATTTTTTCCTCTAAGTTTCTATAATACTTATCACATGAAAAGACTCGGGTGGTTCTTCATCATAAGTTTCTTGGGTTCCCACGTTGCCACTTCCATCTTATGGTTTCTCCACAAAACTTTTACCAGACGCGTCGTCCGGTTTCTCAGTACTTGTTCTCTCGTATCGAGAATCCTGAAAGACTCTTCACAATAAGACAGATTGGGTTCCAGTTCTAATTCTTCATACGTGAGTACATTCGTTGGGTCAGGCATGTATTTCCTCAATAGAGATACGTGGAACACATCATGAACTATGGAGAGACTTGGCGGCATTGCCAATCGGTAAGCTACATCCCAATTCGTTCTAGAATTTTGAAAGGTCCGATGTACCTGGGACTCAATTTACCTTTCTTACCAAAACATATGACTCCCTTCCATGGAGATACCTTCAGAAAAACATGATCACCAACTTGAAATTCCAAATCCTTCCTTCGATTATCGGCATAGCCCTTCTACCTACTTTGAGCTACTTTGATGTGACTTTGGATTACCTTCACCTTTTCCACCGTTTCCTCCACCGGTTCTGGACCTACAAGTTTTATTTCACCGATGTGTAACAGCCCGAGATTTTATGAAAAATATTGTTTTTAATTTCATTAATGTCTTGTGTTGTACGCTACACCAAAAAGAGCTTGCACAACACGCATCATTGACTTGCCTTGCATTACATGCAATCGCAACCTTCCTCGATAGCATGTGTAGTACGCAATACTTATTTTCACGAAACAACGATATGCTATTAAAATATTATTAAAACTAGCCGTTATAAATAGAAATAACCACTTTTTAAATTTGATAAATTTTAGCTCTCAAAATGGACTTCATTTTTGGATTCAGAGTATCGAATTTAGCCTAAGGTGAAATTTCGGTACTTTTCTGATAACTTTCATATTCTGATGAATAGTGAAAATTACTAAATTATAATTAAAAACAACTTTTTTAATCGAAATAATTAATAGTCATATATTATTAATTTGAGTGGTTTTAAAGTATATTTAGAATATATTTTTACAATTTAATACAATGTTGGTCATTGGTTGTAATTTCACATTTAAACCAGACATAATCAAGTGTCAATCTTTTGATAGATATTGTTTCTTAAAAACACGCTATTTGTTTTAACAACGGGATTTAATTATAAAATTAATTAATGAAACTTTTATGTTATGAATTTGGTAAAATAGACTTCATTTTTGAATTCGGAATATGAAATATAGCTTAGGATGAAATTTTGGCATTTTTCTGAAAACCATTAATTTTTTATGAATAGTGAAACTACTAAGTGGTAGTTAAAAAAACTGAATTTTTCATAAAACTTAATTTTACCGCTTCTGTGAATGGAATTTCAAAAATCCGAGAGACACGGTTGATGTCAGTAAGTAAAATGTGGTTCAATGAGATGAAAATAATTTTTGGTGAATAGTAATTTTTTACTTTTATTTACCATGGTTAAAAGTAAATAGGGCAATTAAGTGTAAGAATGATATTAATATTACCCTAACACATGTCCTAATTCAATTGGACAAGTGTTTCTCGACCAAAAACAACCTTTAGTGTAAAATATTATCATTTAGGACCACTTGGATTAGATTAGGACATTTATTATTATTTAATTCAAAGAAGAGTTAAAAGAGTTAAAATCAAAGTTTATTTACTAAAACATTTTTAATATAGGGTTTTACATAAGATAAATTCGATTGTAAATATTCATTAGAAAGATAAAAAGATTTACTACATAATGGTATTTTATTTGTAATTTTTAGACATCAAATAATCTAATTTATTTATGCCACAAAGATGATGCATTAATTATCTTATTAATGAAATATTGACATAATTGATATTATAAATACCAAAATAAATGTAATGTAAGACTTTTAATGAATTAAAATAATTTTCTAGGTAACTATGATATATTAGTGTTTATTTAATAAACTTTTTTCGAACATATAATTCTGTTATGACTTTCAAAAAAATCATATATCAAATAGTATCAAAATTGACAAAAAATAGTTTTTAAATCTAATATTATATTATTAATTGTTATTTTATTCCTAAAAATCTAAGGTTCGGACAAATGACTTAGATAAGGATATATATATATTAATAATAAACAATTTGGGGTTCGTTTGAAATGTTATAGTAAGTGTATTAACCATATAGTGTAAGAGAACAAAAAGACACGGTAAAAGTTAAATTATTTAACTTAGAGTTAAATCTAATTGATAAGGTTAAAATAAAACCCTAAACATGTCTAAATACTATTGGTTGATAGGATTTCGACCCATCCCCACTTTAGCTTCGAAATAAGACCCTTTGGAACCATTATAAACCGATTTTGACTTTAATATAAAATAATATTTTGAGATATTCCTAAGGTGCCCCTCTCCTCCCTTATAAAAGGGAACCTCCTCCCCCTCCTCCTCACACCAAATTGAGCACTCAAGCTCGGCCAACCCCTGAAAAAATCCCTTCTCCACTTCCCTAGAATAAACGTAGAGGTCCTGGTCTTCTTCAAAGACCAATCGTAGTTCCCTAAGTGGAGGATTCAAAGAGGCGTTCCAAAGAAGAGGTAATATCCATTACCGATCTTTTCAATTTCTTTCTTCTTCAACTTATTCTTCTATAGTTGTTTCATGATAAAGTAATAACATCAGTATTACTTACATACTGATATGTTATTATAAATATGGAACAACTCTAATTAACCTTCTATCCATCCTACGGAAAAAGGAAATCGTCGCGCGAGCGTACGTACGGAATACCATCTCCACGCCGTGGTGTAATCTATTTTCCACCACCACATTAATTGGATGGGCATAATGGTGTAATGAGTAACTATTTATGATTATTATAATGTAATATTGATACTGAAATAATATATATATACTCAAATACAATTCCATGACTATAGGAATGATATCATCGCTCGTGCGTACGTACGGACTACCGTCTCAACGACGCGATGAGATTCATTCTCAATGAATAAACATTCATGAATGATTATAAAGTATATATAATATGTACTAATGAAATATATGACATAATAATGATACTGGATTTATTTATATATTTATATGTATGTCATCTACTTAATTCCATTCAATTCAATAAGGAAACGGAAACAGCGTTCATGCGTACGTACGGACTACCGTCTCCATGAACGGTGTATTTCTTTCCATTTAATGATTTATTATATATATGTATATCCTGAATATATATAAATAAATCATGTTTTATGTTCTGGAATTACGTAATCATGATATAAGTAATCATATGAATAATTACAATTCAAAACACGGATGACAAATGAAACAATTTTACCCAAAACGCTCTTTAACATGGAATTTACAAAAGAACGGGTAATATAAAGTCATAAGTGAACCATATATGATATCATAACAATGAATATGATTCTTTAATAAGTAAATGAAATTATTTAAATCATTATACAGGAGGTTCGGTCACTTACGAAGCAAATCGGATCTAAGGTAAGGGAAATATCACAATCTCATTTTTATCCGAGATTGTTTATTCGTAAGTATTTACTGGGGTGTATTATATCATCCACATCCATGTTCCCTCAATATGTAATATTGTTTCCATCCACTTACAATATTTAAAATCCAATTTTACCCTTCGGTGAGTTTTTAGTAAAGAATATGAAAGGAATCTTTTGTCGTTTTTTCGTACGAGGTACTTTTTGACTTTTCTAACAAAGGTACGAAGAATGTTTTTTTAACTTATACGGCATGAATGGATTTTAAAAACATCATTTCCAAGAAGCTTCCTTTACAAGTTTTCATGTTTATTTTTAATCAAATTATTTTAGTTTAATGTTTTATGACATGTTAAGAAAGGAAAAATGTTTTTAAAGAAGAAAGGATATTTTCCTCAAGAATTCATTTCAAGTGTTTTTTTCAAAACTATTTTCCATCTAAGATGACGTTATTTGATATGTATGTTTCAAGTAAAATGTCTCTATGATTTAAATGGTTTCAATTTTCATATGATGAAATGATATCAATTGTTTATGGATTATGATGGCATGATGTTTAAGAATCCCATTTTTATTATATGGGTTATGTAATGATGTATGATTTATGATTTTGTGGCACACATAAGAATGGTATCATTATGAGATGGGTGGGACCTATATCTCCCTCCAATGCATTGGGTAAAGATTTTATATCTCATGAGATAGACATGGCTGAAATGGTAGGTTATACCGGTTCAGTGAAACAGGACTGAAACGAGGGTTACTCGATTCAGAAGGGGACTTTGTCCACTAAGATAGTCTTGGCAATGAGTCTTGACTAACAAGAAATTATTTTCCATGATTATGTGTGCATTCCACAAAGTGTCAAGTTTCATGTTATGATTATGGGGATCTCATTTTCACTTCTATGATTTGTTCCATGTTAAGATATTATGATCTCTTTTGCAGGTTATGATTTTCAAAAAGATATGATATGATTTTTATTTCTTTTGTATACCCTTACGGAGCATTTGAGCTCACCCTTTCATGTTTTATTTTCCCCAGGATATAAATAAAGGTTTTAGGTAAAAAAAAGGTAAGATCTTTATGGGAGATATTGAAGATCATTCACCATGATTAGAAGATTACGTTCCGAGTTTCCAAAGACACTAAACTATTACGATCCTTGTGTGTGTGTTTTTGTAATGTACTAAGTATTCCGCCAAAGTAATGTAATGTTCATGTACGTCAGGCTTCGGGTCTCTACACATGTCATCCCAACAGTTTGGTGTGCGACATCTCTTCCCATATAACGCTTCATATGGTTCCATATGAATACTCGAATGGAAGCTATTGTTATAGGAAAATTCTACCAAAGGTAAATATTGATCCCACATAACCTGAAAGTCAAGTGAGCAGGATATCAACATGTCTTCTAAGGTTTGAATAGTCCGTTCTGATTGTCCGTCTGTCTGAGGGTGGTAGGCAGTGCTCAAATGAAGTTCAGTATCCAGGGATTTCTGAAGACTCTTTCAGAATCTTGAAGTAAAACGGGGATCACGATCAAAAACAATCGATAGGGGTACTCCATGAAGTCTCACAACTTCATTAATATATAGTCTTGGTAGACGTTCCAGTGGTAGATCTTCTCTTATAGCATGAAAATGTGTTGAATTGGTATGACGATCAACAATAACCCATATTTCATCATTCCTTCTAGGAGTCTTTGGTAGCCCCATGAAAAAGTCCATCGTAATATTGTTCCATTTCCACTCCGGTATGGGAAGAGGTTGCATGACACCTCCAGGGTGTTGCCTTCCTGCTTTCACTTGTTGAAAAACCATACATCTTGACACAAAATCATCAATCTCTCTCTTCATATTGTCCCACTAAAAATATTCCTTCAAATATCTATACATTTTGGTGCTCCCAGGGTGTATAGAGAAATTGGAACTATGAGAATCATCCAGCAATTCCCTTTTTAGATCAGGTATATCTGGAACACAAAGCCTCTTCCGGAATTTCAAAATTCCATTTTCATAAACAAAATCTCTCAATCTCCAATCATTTACAGCTTTAATCTTCTTTTGAAATTCTCCCTCATTAGTCTGAGAACTCTTAATGTAACACCCCAGGTAAATAAAAAATATTAAATCTTTATATGTATCTATATTTGTGAATAAAATATTAATACTACTTTAATGGGTATTCTATGCTCAATGGAGTTCCCAATACGCAACAACGAGTTTCTTGGAAATCTTACGTTGCACTCTAATAATAAAATAATATTATTTTAAATGGTAGTTAACGCCTAGCCGTTGTAATGGCAGGAATGAACAGAACTAACTACAAAATGATTATATATGTTTGTCAAATATTTTTACTCTTTATAATAAATGTTGGAGGATTAAAAATGCAAACGAATCCAGTTTTTAAGCGTAAACATTCTAATATTCTTTAAAAGGTCGATGTACCGCCTTTTGATAGCGAACCTCTTTTAAATCCACTTTTTGACAATTTTATAAGCTCTATTTTTTAAAATAATCATATTATTTATGATTGGGACATTTAAATTTTCCTTGGGTTAATTTTTGGTATTTTTCTGACAATGTTCATTTTTCAATGAATAGTGAAAAATACTGCATTTTACATCAAAACTACTTTTTCATATAATTTAATTATATGGTTATATTATCTTTTTAATTTGATTTAAAGTTTAATTAGAATATATTTTTACCATGTAATTCAATGATGGTCATTGGGATTAATTTCACTTTGGAATTAGGCATAAACAAGTACCAAACTTTTCAAAAAAATTGTTTCAAAAAAACCCGCTATTTGTTTTGACAATGGGAAGTTTTATTAAATTAATTATTGAAATTTATGTGTTTGTAATTTGGTAAAATTAATTACATATTTAGAATCCGAAGGTACAAATTATGTAATTAAGACTCTTTTGTTTTTGGACATTATGAATAGTAACGACGGAAATTATCTTTAATTATCTTGATTAATGAGTAATCGTGTAGTTAAAGAATATAAGATAATATCATAATAATAAAAAATTACCACAAAATGTGTCCTAAGGCTACTGGTTATCTTATCGCCGACCATGGAATTCCATGTGACAATCTTTGTGGCCCCATGGAATCACTTTTGTGAGAAGGTGACTTTTTATCTTTTTATTTTTAAAGAATGTTAAATGTAACAAAGAATGTATCACCTAAGTAAAATATTTTTAATTTTTTCTACATAAATGATCTTTTGGACTATAAATAGTAATTGGTAAGATAAAAGGATTTCCTACATAATCGTATTTTTTTATAATTTTGATACATTAAATAAATTAAATTATATATGACATCATAATGATGCAGCGATGACATCATTATTTAATGATTTAAATAAAATGGAAATATAATGTATCATCTATGAAATACACATGTAAAAAACCTATTGGATGGGTGGATTTTGATCCCTTATCACCTTATTCTCGAAACACATCAATGTGGGACCATTAAAATCCGAAACTCAATTGAAAATAAAGTTACATTTGTACCTTTCCCAGAGTGCCCCTCCTCTCCTCTTATAAAAGGCCCCCACCTCTACTGCCTTACCCACACTTCCAAAGCCTTTGGCTCGGCCAAACCCTGCCCATTTTGTCTCTACACATCCATATATAACTCCTTGAAGCCTCACTTTGGGCAGAAGTCTTTCCAAGGAAGCCATTGAGCTCAAACTAAAGGGAGTTACCTGATTTTAAGGTAATGTCTTCACTTGTGTTCTTTTGTTTTATTTTCCTTCTCCAACCCCCTAAACTCTTTTTATTAATTTGTTTTTTAACAACTAAAGTATCTTAAATATACTATGATGTATTTATAAGAATCATTCGAGCTACACTTACACACACCTACATCAAATGGTTAAAGAACTTACTGTTTCTGTGGATGGAGAATTTCTGCCTCACGAAACGATGATTGTTCAACACTCATATGACACCTTAAAAGGTGGACATTTAGATATCACTATATTTATATATGAAATATAATATGTTTCTGTTTCTGTATTTTTCTTTTGTGGCATTACTTTATGGTATCCATTTTGGGTAGACACGATAATTTCATTTTAGGAAGTGCGGACTACCGCCCCCTCAAAGTGATTTGATTCGTTAATGCCATATGTGGGATGTGTAAAAGTTGGATTTAAAGTTTTTATACATGATGTATGTTACATATAAATTATGAATATAATTCTGGAATTAAAATATACATACCTCTAATTTGGTTTTAATTCAATTAATATTACATAGAAATGAAAGTAGCATTCATGCGTACGTACGGCTTATCGTCTCCATGAACGGTGCATTTCATTTCTTACCTCTAAATGATTATGTAATATTATAAATAAATTTATATTCGGTATATATATGATATATATGATATTTAAATCATGAATATAATTCTGTATATAATGAACATTTGACCACACGAACAACATTTAATTGTAAGAAGTCCACTTTCGACTTAAGAACCAAATATCGACAACACAAACATTATTTACATAAATGATTACATAATGTTAATAACATGGAAATAAGTGATATAAATGGAATAATGAACTAGAAAAAGGTTCTTAATAAAGTGGAAATTAACTCAATTTTATTATTCAGGATGTTAAAGAACGATCAAGTCATGTCGGTCCCGAGGTAAGGGATCCTACTCCTCCCATTCTTTTTAAGTACACTCTTTTATGTCATTCCTTCAAAGCTCATATTTCTTGTTATTGGGATGTTCTTTTATATTAATCGTACTGTAATTTTTATGTTAATATGATGAGAGAACCTATTCTCTCTCATAAATCCATTTTGAAGTTTTGAGTGGCGTCGTTAGGCTGTCGAATTTTCGAAAGAGATCTAACCTCTCTCTTTCTCTTTAAGTACTCTCCTTTATGTCACTTCTTTTAAGCTCCTATTTGTTATGATGGGGGATGTTATTTTATATTCCTCTTTCTATAAATTTTATTGTAATGTGATGAGATACCCTATTTGATCTCATCAATCCATTTTTTGGATGTTTTAAGTGGCACCGTTAGGCTGCCGAGTTTTCGTAAGGGATTTTTCATCTCACTTTTATTCCCGTGAGATTTATGCTACATTTTCCACAATTTCCTTTTATTGGTGTATGTACTTACCATTATTTTACTCATTTTGTAATATTCTTTCATTTATGAGTATTAACATAAATGTTTTATTGTCATTCTTTCACGGGGCGTATGTTTCGAAAGATACCCATGTCGGTAAGGGAACATTTCACCCTCCTCTTTTTAAAAGAATTATTTTGTTATGTCTTTTAATTCACATAATAATATTTTTCGATATGTTCTTCTATATCCTTATTGATGTAAATTTTATGTCCAAGTGATGAGATACCCTTTTTATCTCTCATCAACTCTTTTCGTGAATTTTGAAGTGACGCCGTTAGGCTGTCGAATTTTTGCAAGGGAACTTCTCAACCCAATTTCGATTCTTTGGGATAAACATGTACAACTTGAATATGTCATTCTATGATTATGTGTGAATGTACTCTGATTTTTTTACACTTAATACCCACTTATATTTCATGTATTCATTTGTCACACATATTTATATAATTGATTTATCCTTAATCCAAGTATACCGTCTTTGTATGGGACTTCATCTCAATCTCTTTCATTGAGGCATATTTTGTTTTTTACACAACTTTCTTTTATACGGTGTATAAAACCCTTTGACTTTTATGTTTATCCAAAAGGAATCTTTTTATACGAAGCGTTTTACTAAACGACAAAAGGGAATGTTTTTGTCGTATGTATGCGGCGACACCGACTTCTCTGCCGCCGTGACCATTATTTGAGTTTCGGCTTCCTCTACAAGCCATACTTTCTTTTTAAAAGAAAAATAAATGCCATGTTTTACTTTTATTTTATTTTGGTATTGAAAATGGTTTTCATAATGTATTTATATCAATATTTTGTACTGATATCTTGTTATTGAAAGGTGGAAATGTTATGTTTCCTTTATGCATGTTTTATGTGATAAGATTATGTTATGGTTCTTGGGCATTGTTATGAAGACGGGTGGTTCCGTGATAAACTAAGGGTGGGTGAGCCCGATATATCTCTCCAATGCATTGGGTAACATGAAGGAGTGAAACGTTAAGGTTTCTCCAAAGAGAATTAGGGAATACATTGTGCTGGGTATTCAAAACGTAACCAAGAGGGTTACTCCCTACGTAAGAATGTTATGAATGCCTCAAGTTACCATTATGTCTTATTATTTCTATGATTTATTCATGATTTTATGAGGTATGTTAAAGTGCTTATGTCTTATGGGTAAATTATGATATCATTCTTATGTATACATGTACTCTTGTTTCCTTTCCATATTTTTATATCCCTTACTGAGCTTTTTATATTCATCCCATGTTTTTGAAATGCTTTTCACAGGTCAAAGGAAGGGTACATGATATTATGATAGTGTCAAGGATGTGTCAAGAAAGAATCCATTTTTTATTTTAAATATGTTTCCATTGATGGGAAAAATGAATACTATCTTTTATGTAACCACTTTGTTTAAATGTGGAATGTAATGCATGTTTTATGATCTAATTCTCTAAAACTCTAAACCTGAAAGGATCCTCAATGTTTAATCTTGTAGTAACTCAAGATTAAGTAAGGTTTAAGGCTGGGGCCTTATAGTTGGTATCAGAGGTCGGTTTAGATAACTATAGAGGTTATGGTATTCTTTAAGCATAAGTGACATTACCATAATTGATAAGATTTCAGAAAGAGTCCTATTTTTAGATAAAGTGAATGAGTAAGTTTATCGTAGTGTTTATCTTCCTCATTAGTACATTATGGTTTTGTTGATATACTCACACCGACCTTTTTGGTTTTAGTAAATGGCTGGATCTAGCAGGCACCAATGTAACAGTGGATGTGAAGGAAATTGTGACAGTTTTTTGAGCAAGCAACTAAATGAAATGGGAGCCTCAATGAGAACTCTTGTGATTATCCTCAACCAACTATCTAGAGTCATGATTGACCACCTAAATCTTGGTGATTTCTATAAGGCATCATATATGAGAGAATCAAATCCCTACGGAACTACAGGTAATAATCATACAGGTAAGTGTGTTCAAAAACCTATGTGTCAAACCTGTGGAAATAAACACGTAGGAAAATGTTTCAATGGGACAGAAATATGCTATAGATGTGGAAATGAAGTTCAAAAAGCAAGAACCTGCCATGGAAAAAAGGAATCATCCAGTTGACTCGAGGAAAGGGAAAGAAGTTCTTTCCGAGGGATCAATTGAATGTTTTAAATGTGGCGTGCATTGTCATTATGCAAACACATGTCATGTGAAGATGTTTCGTGAATGGGATCACCAAGATCGTACAAATGTTCGTTTACCAATACCTAATGCCATTCCGATTGAGTATGAAGAAACTGAAAATGACCAATCAAAGGTATGGTTTATTTCATAACTATTGTTTTCCTATTTTGGAATCTCAGGATATGATTCATGATTTTGTTTGTAGGAAAGAAGTATTTCAGAATAAGTTGGAAAGGAATCGTTAATGGGTCATGAAGAATGTTGAATGAGTAAGATGTCAACATATAAGGGCTTCAAGAGTTATGGTGAAATTCTTAAGAGTATTAAGTCTCTTTTGATGATGGGGTTATATTAGAATATTTTTTATAGTATGTGTAACCCTGATGTTTAATATATGAAAATTTTATTCAAGGAATAGTTATCTGTTCTTTTGTGGACATAGTTATAAAGAACAATTTGGGTTTATATGATCCTTACTATTGAGGTAATTATGGGTTACTATATGTTATGATGGAAGTGAAAGGATTGAGATAAAATTGAGGTTAAATTATGTTATGGTTATTTTTTATCATTTTATCTTTCTTTGGAAAATGATTTGAGAATTATATAGTTTTGGAAAAAGTACAACACACAGACCATGTGACAACCCGTTGTGTCAGACAAATCTGCAGGAATCGAACCCACAACCAAAGTGCAACTGGTATTTATCCCCTATCACTGGACTACGTGAAGTCCCTGGTTAGTTTGACTGATTCTTTTTAGTTAAATGATTTTATGAATTAAGAGTAAGTTGATTTTGGGTTATCTATGGATATTTATTAACCTATCATGGAGGATATGTGATTAGGTTAATTACTTTTCAATACGAGACATTAAGAGCAACTGATGTTGTTTTGAGATAAATGTTACGATTTAACATGAAAGACTATGTGACTAAATACAACAAATATTTGGTTTTCAATCTTAGTTTGGTTTACTTTGAAGAATTTTATGGACAAATTGATTATAGAATGGTCCTCGTTGAACTTTGGGTTTTGTTGGACAAATTTTGGAGATTAAGAATAGATTTTCTTTTTATAAAGGGTTATCCTTTTCTAGATAATCTGATCTTCTACTAACCTTTTTGGTTTTGGTTTTGGTGAAATTCTAAAGACATGGGCAGTATATAGTTCTCTTTTGTGGATTAGGTGATTCTCTAGAAGATGATTATAGTACTCTTAATGTGAACAATTCTTCTTAAATACTTGTCTTTTGGAGAAAATATGAGTTTGTGTAAGGAATCTAATAAAAGTTGAAAGTAAAAATGATAAGTGATTATGTTTCCTTATGATTAAATTCCTCAATAAAAAGTAACTTAAAACAAAAATGTTGTCTATTAACTTTTCCTATTGGGGAATCGAATACCGTTTAACCCATCACATGTTTGTGATTTTATTGTGGTATAATTTCTCCTAAACATGTTTTCTATCACTCTCCATCAGAACATTACCCTTTGTTTTTTTTCCTCCATGTACATATTTTCATACTTGGAATCCTAGTATGGGTTAACTTGGGTGACCATTGTACTTATCTTTCTTTATTTTAAAGTGATTGTTTTACCGACTCTTGTTCCTATGTGGGACTTTCAAGGATGTTTCCATTCCCAATTTTAAAATTGTGGGGACGCAATTCTCAAAAGGGGGGAAGGATGTAAAACCCCAGGTAAATAAATAATGTGACATATTTATATTTATCCATATTTATGAATAAAATATTAATACTACTTTAAAGGGGATGCTATGCTCGATGGCGTACCCAATACGCAATAACGAGTTTTGGGGAATCTTACGTTGCACTCTAATAATAAAATAATATTATTTTAAATGGTAGTTATCCCCTAGTCATATTAATGGCAGGAATGAGCAGAACTAACTAAAAAATGATTATATATGTTTTTAAAATATTTTTACTCTTTAAAATAAATGGTAGAGGATTAAAAATGCAAATGAATCCAGTTTTTAAGCGTAAACATTCTAATATTCTTTAAAAGGTCGATTAACCGCCTTTTGATGGAGAACCCCTTTTAAATCCACTTTTTGACAATTTTATAACCTATATTTTTCAAAATAAACATATTATTTATGATTGGGACATTGAAATTTACCTTGGGTTAATTTTTGGTATTTTTCTGACAATGTTAATTTTTCAATGAATAGTGAAAAATACTGCATTTTACATCAAAACTGCTTTTCATATAATTTGATTATATGGTTATATTATATTTTTAATTTGTTTTAAAGTGTAATTAGAATATATTTTTACCATGTAATTCAATTATGGTCATTGGGATTAATTTCACTTTGGAATTAGGCATAAACAAGTACCAAACTATTCATACATATTGTTTCAAAAAAACCCGCTATTTGTTTTGACAACGGGAAGTTTTTTTAAATTAATTATGGAAATTTATGTGTTTGTAATTTGGTAAAATTAATTACATATTTTGAATCATAAGGTCCAAATTATGTAATAAGACTCTTTTTTTGGACATTATGAATAGTAATGACGGTAATTATCTTTAATTATCTTGATTAATGAGTAATCGGGTAGTTAAAGAAAAATAAGATAATATCATAATAATAGAAAATGACCACAAAATGTGTCTTAAGGATACTGTTTGTCTCATGGCCTACAACGGTATTCCTTGTGCCAAACTTGGAGGCCCCATGGAATCACTTTTGTGAGAAAGTGACTTTTTATCTTTTTATTTTTAAAGAATGTTAAATGTAACAAAGAATGTATCACCTAAGTACAATATTTTTAATTTTGTCTAGATAAATGATATTTTTGACTATAAATATTCACTAGAAATATAACAAGATTTCCTACATCATAGTATTTGTTTTATAATTTGTAGACATTATATAAATTAAATTATTTATGACATCATGATGATGCGGCGATGACCTCATTATTTAATGATTTAAATAAAATGGAAAGATAATGTAAAATCTAAGACCTAAATATGTCCAAAACCCATTGGATGGCTGGATTTCGAACCCTTATCACCTTACCCTCTAAACACATCAATGGGGGACCATTAAAATCCGAAACTCATTTGAAAATAAAGTTACATTTTATACCTTTCCAAGAGTTCCCCTCCTCTCCTCTTATAAAAGGCCCCCACCTCTACCTCCTTACCCACACATACAAAGCCTTTGGCTCGGCCAAACCCTTCCCAGTTTGTCTCTCCACATCCCTCTATAACTCCTTGATGCCTCGCATTGGGCAGAAGTCTTCCCAAGGAAGCCTTTGATCTCAAACCAAAGGGAGTTACCCGATTTTAAGGTAATCTCTTCACTTGTGTTCTTTTGTATTATTTTGCTTCTCCAACCACCTAAACTCTTTTTATTCATTTATTTTGTAACAACTACAGTATCTTCAATATACTAGGATGTTGTTATAAGAATAATTCGAGCTAAAATTACACACACCTACATTAAATTGTTAAAGAACATTCTGTTTCTGTGGATGGCGAATTTCTGCCTCACGAAACGATGATTGTTCAAAACTCATATAACACCTTAAAAGGTGGCCATTAAGATATCACTATATTTATATATGAAATATAATATGTTTATGTTTCTGTATTTTTCTTTTGTGGAATAACTTTATGGTTTCCATTGTGGGTAACACGATAATTTCATTTTAGGAAGTGCGGACTACCGCCCCCTCAAAGTGTTTTGATTCGTTAATGCCATATGTTGGATGTATAAAGGATGGATTTAAAGTTATTATAAATGATGTATGTTACATATAACTGATAAATATAATTCTAGAATTGAAATATACATACCTCTCATTTGGTTTTAATTCCATTAATATGACATAGAAATGAAAGTAGTGTTCATGTGTACGTACGGCTTACCGTCTCCATGAATGGTGCATTTCATTTCTTACCTCTAAATGATTATGTAATATTATAAATACAAGTAAATTCTGTATATATATGATATATATGATATCCAAATAATGAATATAATACTGGATATAATGAAAATTTGACCACACGAACAATATGAAATTGTAGGAAGTCCACTTTTGACTTAAGAACCAAATATCTGCAGAAGAGACATTACTAACTTAAATGATTATATAATGTTTATAACATGGAAATAAGTTATATGAAAGGAATATTGAACTAGAAAAATATTATTAATAAAGTTTAAGTTAACTGAAGTTTATTATTCAGGACGTTAAAGAACGATCGAGTCAATTCGGACCCGAGGTAAGGGATCCTACTCCTCTCTTTTTTTTAAGTACACTATTTTATGTCATTCCTTCTAAGCACAACTTTCTTGTTATTGGTATGTTCTTTTATATTACTCTTACTGTAATTTTTATTTTCATATGATGATAGAACCTATTCTCTCTCATCAATCCATTTTGGAAGTTTTGAGTGGCGTCGTTAGGCTTCCGAATTTTCATAAGAGATCTAACCTCTCTCTTTCTCTTTAAGTACTGTCCTTTATGTCACTTCTTTTAAGCTCATATTTGTTATGATGGGGGATGTTATTTTATATTACTCTTTCTTTACATTTTATTGTAATTTTATGAGATACCCTATTTGATCTCATCAATCCATATTTGGAAGTTTTAAGTGGCGCTGTTAGGCTGCCGAGTTTTTGTAAGGGATTTTTCATCTCACTTTTATTCCCGTGAGATTTATGCTACATTTTCCACAATTTCCTTTGAGTGGGGGTATTTACTGACCATTATTTTTCTCAATGTTTAATATTCTTTCATTTATGAGTATTTACATCATTTTTGTATTATCCTTCATTCACGAAGCGTATGTTTCAAAAGATACCCATGTCGGTAAGGGAACCGTTCACCCTCCTCTTTTTAAAAGACTAATTTTGTTATGTCTTTTAATTTACATAATATTATTTTGGGATATGTTCTTCTATATCCTTATTGATGTAAATTTTATTTCCAAGTGATGAGATACCCTTTTTATCTTTCATCAACTCCTTTCCTGAATTTTGAAGTGACGCCGTTAGGCTGTCGATTTTTTGAAAGAGAACTTCTTAACCCAATTTTGATTATTTGGGATAAACTTGTACACCTTGAATATGTCGTTCTATGATTATGTGGGAATGTCCTCTGATTGTTTTACACTTAATACCCACTTATATTTCATGTATTCGTTTGTCACACATAGTTATGTAACTGATTTATCCTTAATCCAAGGATACCGTCTTTGTATGGGACTTCATCTCAATCTCCTTTCATTGATTCATATTTTGTTTTATACAAAACTTTATTTTATACGGTGTATAAACCCCTTTGAATTTTACATTTATCCAAAAGTAATATTGTTATACTAAGCATTTTACTAAACGATAAAGGGAATGTTTTTGTCGTACGTAAGCGGCGACAACGACTTCTCCGCCGCCGTGACCATTATTTGAGTTTCGGCTTCCTCTACAAGCCATACCATCTTTTTAAAAGAAAAATAAATACCTTGTTTTACTTTTCTTTTATTTTTGGTATTGAAAATGGTTTTAATAATGTATTTATATCAATGTGCTGTATTGATATCTTGTTATTGAAAGTTGTAAATGTTATGTTTCGTTTATGCATGTTTTATGTGATAAGATAATGTTATGGTTCTTGGGCATTGTTATGAAGATGGGTGGTTCCGTGATAAAATAAGGGTGGGTGAGCATGATATAGCTCTCCAATGCATTGGGTAACACGAAGGAGTGAAACCTTAAGGTTTCTCTGAAGAGATTTAGGGAATATACTGTGGTGGGTATTCCAAACATAACCAAGAGGGTTACTCCCTACATAAGAATGTTATGAATCCCTAAAGTTACCTTTATGTCTTATGATTTCTAAGATTTATTCATGATTTTATGAGGTATGTTAAAGTGCTTATGTCTTATGGGTAAAGTATTATTTCATTCTTATGTATACATGTACTCATGTTTCCTTTCCATATTTTTATATCCCTTACTTAGCTTTTTATGCTCATCCAAAGTTTTTGAAATGCTTTTCAAAGGTCAAGGGAAGGGTACATGATATGATGATAGTGTCAAGGAAGTGTCAAGAAAGAATCCATGTTTTATTTTAAATATGTTTCCATTTATGGGAAAAATTAATACTATCGTTTTGTAACCTCTTTGTTTAAATGTGGAATGTAATGCATGTTTTATGATATAATTCTCTAAGACTCTAAACCTAAAAAGATCCCTAATGTGTAATCCTTTAGTAACTCAATATTAATTAAGGTTTAAGGCTAGGGCCTTATACTTAATCCTTTCTAGTAAATATGGTTTGGAAACCATTTGAAAAATCATTGATGTTTTACCTTCTCTGGTTATTCCCATGTCCATCTTCAGTAGATCCAACAAAATTGGATCTCTTTCGATTCTCATCACGTTCAAAACTCCATGGTATTTTCTGTTCAAAGAATCCGCCACCTTGTTTGCTTTTCCTGGGTGGTAGTGTATCGTACAATTATAATCCTTGATTAATTCAAGCCATCTTCTTTGCCTCGTGTTGAGTTCTTTTTGTGAGAAAATATACAACAAACTGTTGTGATTAGTATAAATCTCACATTTTTCACCATAGAGGTAGTGCCTCTATATATTCAAATCAATGATCATAGCTGCTAACTCGAGATCATGGGTAGGATAGTTTTGTTCATCAATTTTCAACTGTCGTGATGCATAGGCAATAACTCTATCATTCAGCATAAGGACACAATTGAGTCCTTTCTTCGATGCATCACTATAAATAACAAACCCATCATTCCCCAATGGTAGAGTCAATATAGGAGCATTGACAAATCTTCTATTCAGTTCTTCGAAACATTCTTCACACTGTTTTGTCCAAACAAATTTAACCTCTTTACGTGTGATCTTCGTTAATGGGTTAGCCAATCGGGGAAAATTATGGACGAAACGTCGATAATAACCTACTAAACCAATAAAACTACATACCTCGGTTATACTCGTTGGTGCTGGCTATTCTTGGATTGCCTTGGTCTTAGAAGGATCAACAGAGATTCCATCTTTAGAGACAATATGGCAAAGGAAAAAAATATCCTGAATCCAGAATTCACACTTGCTAAACTTCCCATATAATTCATGTCTTCTCAGACTCTTCAAGATAATGCGCAAGTGATTTTCATGATCTTCATAGATTTTTGAGTATACCAAGATATCATATATAAATACCACCACAAATTCATCGAGATATTCCTTGAAAATTCTATTCATCAGATCCATAAATACAGAGTGTGCATTAGTCAATCCAAAAGGCATTACAGTAAACTCGTAATGCCCGTACCTGGTTCGAAATGCATTCTTCGGAATGTCTTCCTTCTTCACACACAACTGATGATATCCGGATCGAAGGTCAATATTTGAAAAGTATTTAGCTCCATGTAGTTTGTCAAATAAATCATCAATGTGAGGTAGCAAATACTTGTTCTTTATCATTATAGCATTGATCTCCATGTAGTCGATACATAACCTCATAGATCCATCTTTCTTTTTAACAAAAATAACAGGGGATCCCCATGGAGAAACACTAGGGTGAATAAATCCTTTATTACTCAATTCCTCTAGTTGTTTCTTCAGTTTGACTAATTCTACAATGGCCATTCTATAAGTGGTCTTCGATATAGGCCTTGATCCAAGAATTAAATCAATGGAAAAATCAACTTCTCGTTCTGGAGGATGTCCTGGTAAATCTTCTGGAAATACATCTACAAATTCATTCACAACAGGATCATCCTTTATTTGAACATTCCTTTCCTCACCCATAGTCATTTCATTCTCTTCCTCCCTAATAATTGTATTTAGTCGAGCTACTGGGGGTCGATCTATATAAGAATTAGGTGGTGATGATTCTACTCTAAAGATAAAGTGTTCCTTATAATCATCATCAAGAACCATAACCTCTTTCTTCTTACAATAAATCTTCGCATCATGATCCAAAATCCAGTCCATACCAAGGATTATATCAAACTCAATCATAGGTATGATGACGAGATCAGAAGATAAAGAACATTTACGTTCTCTAATGGGGACTGATTCACAAAACTTTGTTGCAATGATACTTCCCTTAGGAGTTTTAACTGACAAATCCCTTGTTAAATCAAATTGGAAATATCTAATTTTCTTAGAAAACTGGGAAGATATGAAACAATGCAATGATCCAGAATCAAATAATAAATTTTCCAAACTTGAGGAAACCATTAAATTACCTGCCACCACGTCTTTCGGGGCTTCTACCTCGGTAGTAGTGATATCATAAGCTTGTCCTTGATCCCTTGGCCGTTTATGAGGTATGTTCTCCTGATTCTTAGGACATTCATTTGCATAATTCCCCATCTCCCTACAATTATAGCACTGAACATTGCTAGCTTCCTTCTTCCCCTTGAATTCACGAGCTTGGTGGCCTTTTTCACCACACTTGTAACAGACTCATGTTCCCTTCAAGCAAGTACCAGGGTGTTTCTTACCACATTTACCACAGGATGGATATTGAACCTTTCCCTTATTCCCCTTATTTCCATTCCCAGATTTATCAATAGGTCTCTTCTTCTCTTGCTTTTCTTTAAAGTCATAAAACATAGAGAATTCCTTTTCAGTCTTGATAGCACATGAGACAATGTCTTCGTATGACGAGAATGATTGTGAGAATAATGCTCGACGGAGAAATGGTTTTAACTCATCAAAGAAACGATCAATCTTACTTCTTGGGTTACGTATATAATATCCAGCATACCTTGCTAACCTTGTATAGTTAGCCTCATACTTTGCGACATTCTTATCCTCCTTTTGTCCCAGACTCAGAAATTTTCTTTTCCATATCTTTTCGATGGTCGTGAGGAAGGTATTTTTCTAAAAACAGATCTTTGAACTCCCTCTATTCCATATTTGATACTTCATAATCTTCCTTAATGTTTTGAATCAATGACCACCATTGATCAGCATCTCCAGTGAGTCGGTAAACTACCATGATAACTTTTTCCCTTTCACTACTCCCCAAAGCCTGAAATATTTTTTCTAGGGAAAATATCCATTGCTTAGCTACTAAGGGATTTTTACTCCCATTGAACATTGGTGGATGTTGCCTCATGAATCGATCTAACATTGATCCTCCATGCTGCGGATCAGGGTGATCCATATGGTAAGGTTATTATTCATAACCTGAGTGAGTGGTCCCAGTATGGTGATTAGCTGATCGGCACCAGTTTCATCACCAGCTCCACTATAATTATCTTGAGTAGGAGGGAAATCCCTACATGGAGTGAGTGAATTGATATGGTTTCCATTTCTTCCACTAGGTGCCATTTCTAAACAATAGAATAAACTAGATCAGATTATTAATCAAAATACATAATCCCATACTTATAAAATAGTTAACATAAATTGAACTATTTATGGATATAATCCATAATCATAAAAATGTTTTCATTGAGGAATTATATACTCATAAACCCTTCATAATGATTTGTAAATAAAATTAGAGTTATCCTAAGCATATCCCCTGGGAGTGTCGTAACCAAGAGTGCAGCAAGTCCCGTTGTCATGCACCAGTTCTCATTCGAGTCCAGCTCAAAGAGGTGCTTTCGGGTTTTACCCGTAGGTACATCAGTGTCAGAGCCTCCTCTACCTGCTCGTATCCATACATGGATGTATTGCTCGGAAAACTCACAAAATCTATACAATACCAAAATCCTAGGATGTTCTTCTATACTAATCCTCAAATTCCATCTTAAATCTATGTTCTCTAATCAGAGTTTATTGAAATCTAGCTTCCAAGTTTTGTACTAAACTTCATCTAATACCAACTGTAACGCCCCAACCCCAGTTACCCAGAGTCGGTGCATTATTACATGATATTGGCATGATCACAAGAAGGGTAAAATCTCAAAATACCGATTGGTTTAGTAGCCTTGGAATCACTAGATATATTCATAAGTCTTACATTACATCATAAACATGAAAACTAAAACAACATCTTTTCTTCATATTCCACACTCATTCCCCACATACTATCCCTGTAGGTCATTCATAATTTACTTCTTCATACCCTGGGAAAATTAAAACATAGAAAAGGGGTGAGCTCAAATTCCCAATAAGGATAATAATATAGCAGAAACATTCATAAATAAGAATAAACATTTAAGGAAATGTATAACTAAAAAAAGCCTTTTAAACTTGAACTTCAACATAGAATGGAAAAAATAAAATGAAATAATTCCATTTACTTATTCACATGGATATTATACTAATCGAATAATCACATGCAATATCAATAACCACTTTAATAATGATGGAATGCATGATGCCAGACTATCATAACCACGTAGCCAAGGCCTCATGCCAATACTACAAATAAGATTCTTCCAAGGCCTTGTGCCAAGACACTAGTTTGTCTCATGAGACCTACCGATGCATCGAGGATCTATAGCGGGCTCCACCCGTCACATATTAAGTCCAATGCATTCCCATATGAAAAGGTTTAAACATAACATAAACATTCGTATTAAAACTAGCATACGAAAAGTCAATAATTTCACCATAAATTATGAACGGTATAAAAATATCACATCCACAGTCAAACATATCACAAAACCTTCAATACAATATAGATGTTTTATATCATAATAAATCAACTTCAAATAAGCGTAAAATCCATCAAAGGATGTTGGCATATATGAAATTAAAACTCTTTTTAGATAATTATCTCTTTCTATTATGAAATCCTTTAAGAGTCTTATATTTATGAAATAAAACATTTTCATTTATAATATTCTTATAAGCTTGTAAGGGAAGCTTCAACGATTTTATGACGGTGGAAAATAGCCACACCCACCGTATAAGTTAAAAAAACATTCTTACCTTAATTTTTTCTAAAAGTATAAAAAGCACCTTGTTTGGAAAATGACGGAAATATTCCTTTATAAAACTCTTATAAAAAGTCAAACAAGGGTATAAATGACTTTAACCCATATTCAATAAATAGTAAAAATGTTTTGAAATTCATATTTCAGAAACATGGATGTAGATAATAAAGAGATCCCAATAGATTATTACGTATAAACATCCACATATAATGAAGAGATTGTGAAATAACCCTTACCTTGTACTTTTCCATGGTTGGGGTAGGTTAACCTCCTATATAATAGTGAAATAATTGTTATTAAATTATACAAGAATCATATACATTCATATGATATCATATATGATCTTTTAACATTTCTTTGTTAATAATATCTTAGTATTATAGTCATTTCGGGTGTTAACTTACTCGTTTTCTTTTATATGTTTTTATATATAAGCCATGTTTGTCATGGATAGGTTGTATATTATTCAAATACAGAATGATATCAAGTCCTCAAACAATATTTTTAAATCATCAAATGAAAATTATACTTGAATGGATATGATGGAGAATGAATCTCATCGCGTTCGTGGAGACGGTAGTCCGTACGTACGCACGAGCGACAATATAATTCTTTTGATATTAAAATAATATATAAATGGATGGTATATCATATATACAGAATAATTAACATGTTATATTTATTATTTACATGAGTTACACATCATTATTATACACATCCAAATAATAATATATCGAATAACAATTACACCATGATGTGGAGACGGTAAGCCGTACGTACGCACGTATAGTGACATGTTATTCAAAGGGTGGATAGAATACTGAATATGATTTTACCATATTTATAATAAAATAAAAGTATATATATGATAATGGTGTTATTATTTTAGAATGGTAATAACAAAGGAAAAAGAAGTGGAAGAAGAAAGGAACTTGGAAAAGGGTGGTGAAATCATTACCTCTTCTTTGGGATCTTCCTTTAGATTTGATCAAAAGGGCTCCTTAGGTTGGCTTTCTGATCAGAATAAGGCCTATAGGTGGTATTGAGGGATGTTGGGAGAGTATTTGGGCAGAGTTTGGCTGATCCAAAATCCTTTGAAGGTGTGAATAAATGAGAAGGAGGAGTTCCTTTTTATAAGAGGGGTGAGGGGAACCTTGGGAAAAGCTAGAAATATTAATTTATAATAAATTCATATTCGGTTTCTAATGGCTCCAAAGTTTATTATTTAAATGTTAATGGTGGGGATAGGTTGAAAACCATTATACCAATATAATTTAGACAGGTTTGGGTCACTATATTAACCTTATCTTTAAGTATTAACTCTTAGTTAATTAGTTTGACATTTACCATGTAACTTTGTGTTTTTATATTATATAGTTAATAAACTTACTATATACATCCACGTGACCCCCAAGTGGGCCATTAATGATACAACTATCATGATATAAGTCTCTGGGCTGATCCTTAGATTTTTAGGAATTTAATATCAATTCATAATATAATACTTGTTTTAAAAACTCTTTTATGTCAAATTTGACACTATTCAATAGTTGATTTTTGTGAAACTTATAACAGAATGATTACTTCTAAAAAAGTTATTTAATTAAATCCTAATATGTCATATTATCCTAGAAAATTATTTTAATTCATTATTAGTCTCAAATTATATTTAATTGGATATTTATAATATCAATTACTTTAAATTTTCACTATTATAGTAATTACTTCATCATCATTGTGTCATACATAAATTTAATTATTTAATTTCTAACAATTATAAATAAAATATCATTATCTATGAAATATTTTTATATTTCTAATGAATATTTATAGTTGAACATCTAATATATATAACCTTATGTAAAAACTGATTTCTAACAGATATATGCTTATGTCATTTTGTACTTATTTTAACTTAATTAAAATAAAGTGTCCCTATCACCTACAAGTGGCTCTATGGGGTCCCAAAATCGACCCAAATATGGCCATGGTCGGAAATGTATCCACCAATAAGAATAGCACAGATTTTAGGATAATTTAGTATTATTATAATATTATTTTTTAACCCTTATTTACCAAATTTACCCTTAACCATGGTAAATAAAATATTTAACGCAGAAATTATTCAAAATGTCTAAAAATAAAAGTCACCTGTTTACACAATATGAACATCCTGATTCCAAATATTGAATCCATTTTTCCAAATTCAAAACACAGAAGTGGCAGAAATTAATTTAAAATTAATTCCCGTTGTTAAAACAAAAAGCGTGTTTTTAAGAGATAATAACTATCAAAAAATTGACACTTGTTTATGTCCGGTTTAATTGTAAAATTTTGTCCAATGACCAAAATTATATTAAATGGTAAAAATATATTATAAATATACTTTAAAACAACTCAAATTCATAATTTAACACTATTATTTATTTTGATTAAAAAAGTATTTTTTAATTAAAATTTAGTAATTTTCACTATTCATCAAAATATTAAAGTTATCCAAAAAGTACCAAAATTTCACATTAGGCTAAATTCGATATTTCGAATCCAAAAATGAAGTCCATTTTAAAATATAAAATTTATATAATTTCAAAAAGTAGGTATTACTATTCATAACAGCTAGTTTGATTGGTTATGGTGTGTTAGAACTCGGTGTTGCGTACAACACATGCTATCACATTATTCAAAGAGAAGTGTGTCGTAGAAGCATTGGGTGTTACAACATTTATTTTTAAAAATATGTATTAATGAACGTAATTAAAAATAATTACAATGTTTAAGAAAAATATTATCATAACATAAAACTAAATGTAACATCACAAGTAAATAAATAATAAGACATATTTTATATTTATTAATATTTGTGAATTAAAAATTAATTTTACATTAAAGGAGTTTCTATGATTGATAGCGTACCTAATACGCATCAATGGGTTTCTTGGAAATCATACATTGCACACTAATAATATAATATTATCATTTTAAATGGTAGTTATCTCCTAGCCGTTGTATAGGCAGGAATGAATAAAACAAACTACATTATGATTATACATGTTTGTAAAATGTATTTACATTTATCCAATAAAAGTTAGAGGATTAAAATTTGAATGAATCTAATTCTAATCATAATTTACATTAAAAGGTCGAATTACCCCCTATTAATGGAGAACCATATTTAAATATAGTTTTGGTCACTTTAATACATTGAATTTGTCAAAATAAAATCCTTATCTATAATGGGGACATCAAAATTTACTTTGTTATAATTTTTTGAATTTTTTCTGATAAAGATCAATTTTAATCAATAGTGAAAATACTGCATTTTAATTCAATACATCCTTTTAATACAATTTATTTATATTTATATAATATCTTTTTAATTGGTTTTAAATTTTAATTATAATATATTTTAACCAGTTAATCCAATTTTGGTCAATGGAATTAATTTAACTTTTAAATTGGACATAAACAACTGTCAATCATTTGATAGTTATTGTTTCTTTAAAACATGCTATTTGTTTTAACAAGGGGAATTAATTTTTAAATTAATTAATCCAACATATATGTTTTGAATTTGTAAACATAGAAATTTTTTTAATTTGGTATATAAAATATATCTTATGCTGAATGTTGTGTCGTTTTTTGAAAATCATCAATTTTTCATTAATAGTAAAACCACTTAGTAGTAGTTAAAAATGACATTTTCATTTAAATGAAATTTTACCACTTTTGTGAATTGAATTTAGAAAATTCGACATACATGGTTTTTATTAGTAACTAAAATGTGGTTCAATAAGATTTAAATAATTTTTATGAATAGTAACATTTGACTTTTATTTACCACAGTTGAAGGTAAATACGATAATTCAAGGTAAATAGAATATTATAATAATTCAAAATTACCTTAACACTTTTCTAACCTTATTTAATGTGTAATGGATGACCATGTAAATATTTGGGGCTATTTTGGGACCCCATGGAGCCGCTTATTAATGATAATGACAATTTATTTTAATTAACTTAATGTAATGAGAAAAATGACATAAACAAATACCTCTTTGTAAATTAATTATTACATGGTGTTATATAAGTTATCATTTCAACTATAAATATGCATTGGAAAGATAAACATATTTCCTACATCATGGTATGTTTTCGATAATTTTTATGCATCGAATAAATTAAATTATTTATGACACAATATTGATGTAGTGTTTACCTCATTAATAAATGATTTAAATAAATAAGATTATAAATATTAAAATAACATCCAAATCATGTCCAATTTTTATTGGATGAATTTATTTCTACAATGAGACATCTTATCTTTTACCTTTTGAAGTTTTGGTCCTTTAAAAACCGAATATTATTATATAATAAAATAATATTATCACACTTTCCTAAAGAGCCCATCCTCCCCCTTATAAAAATCTCCCACTTCTAACCAATTCCTAACACCTCTCAATCATTTTGGATCATCCAAAATCTCCCCAATTAAGCTCCCTACATCCCACTCCTTCTCCTAGAATCCTTACCTTAGGCAGAAGGCACTTCATGAAACCCTTTTGGTTCATGCCAAAGGGAGTTATCCAAATTAAAGGTAACAGTTTCTCTTAACTTCTTTTATTTTATTTTACTAATCCAACACCTAAGATCTTTTTATTACATTATTTTATAATAACAACATAATACTAAATATACTAGGAAGTTGTTATGAGAAGTATTTTGACGACACTTACACACACCTTTATCTAATGGTAGAAGAACATACTGTTTCTATGGATGGAAAACTAATGCCTCACAAGACGATGACAGTTTGATTATCTCCAACCTCCTATCATGGTGGCCCTTAAGACGACAATATATTTATATATTTTATATATTATGTTTATTTTTTCTTTATTATTCATTATTTTTCTGTTATAGCATTCCTTTATGGTTTCCATTATTGGTAAACGTGATAATTTCATTTGACGAAGTGCGGACTACCGCCCCTTCAAAGTGATATGACTCATTACTATCATATGCGGGACATATAAAGGATGTATATAATGAAATTATATATATTATATTATACTAGAATTATAATATACCTATTTATTATTATGTTTTAATTCCATTATAATTTGAAATAGAAATGATAGTAGCGTTCATGCATACGTACGACTTATCGTCTCTATGAACGGTGCATTTCATTTCTTACCTAAAAATTGCATGTATTGTTATAAATATATATATATATATATATGTACTGGATATATATGATATAGAAATAATTGATATTATTCTAGAGATAATGGACTATTGACCACATGGAAAACATGTAAATATATGGTGTTCATTTTTTACTCAAGTACAAAATATCGACCAAACGAAGGTTATTAACATAAATGATTAAACAATGTTTATAACATGGTAATAAGTTATATAAATGGAACAATAAACATGAAAATGTTTTTTATGAATTTATAAATTAACTTTAGTTTATTATTCAAGAGATTAAAAAACGAATGTGTCAAGTTAGACACGAGATAAGGGACTTCATCTCAATCTCTTATCATTGAGGCATATTTTGTTCTAATACATGAAATTCATTTATATCCTATATAAACACCTTTAAACTTTCATTTTATTCAAAGGGAATCATTTTATAAGAATGGATTTAATAAATGACATAAAGGAATATTTTTTTAACATTAGCGGTAACAACGAATGTTTTCTACCGTCGTGAGTATTATTTGATCTTTGGCTTCCTTAACAAGCCATAGTGTTTTTTAAGGAAAATAAATACCATATAATTTTTAGATATTTTGGTATTTAAAAGGGTTTTGATAATGTATTTTTTTATATCAATATATTTAAATGATATATTGTTATTGAAATGTGGAAACTTCATCTTTCTTTTTTGTTTGTTTTATGTGTTATGAATATTTTATGGTTATTGGGAATTATTTACATATACGGGTGATACCGTAATAAACCTGGGGAGGATGAGCCCTAGATATCCCTCTAATGCATTGGGTAACGTGATAGAGTTAGACGTGATTTATTCTCTTGGTAGATTTTGGGAATATACTAAGATGGATATTCCAACATAACTTTCTATGTAGTTGTGATGGCTATAATGTAAGTATGATCTGAATGCCATTAGTATTTTTGTGATTTTTAATTACTATTTTGTATTCATAAATGTTATGTTTTCATGAGGTAAGTAAAAGAGTTTATGTTTTGTATGAATTTATTAACTAATGTTTTCTTTATTTGTTTTATAACCCTTATTGAGCTTCTTATGCTCATCCCATGTTTTGAAATGTTTTCAGTGGACTTAAAAATGAATCGGGATAAGGATGGGATCAAGGAAAATGCATGATGTCTAAAACAGGGAACTAGACATGACACTTTTTTTAAAAGTTTTTATTCTATGAGAAAAATGGAAACTGAGTAAAAGTGTCTACTTTGTAATCATTGGATATGTAATAGTTATGACCTAATTCTATAAAACTCTAAACATGAAAATATTCTCCATGTGAATTATTCATTTAATTCAATATTATGAATTTATTCATGCAGAGTCATTATAGTTGGTATCAGAGGATTGTTTAGATAACTTTAGGAGTTAGGGAATTGTTAAATTAATATCCATAATGTAATTTATGTTGATATTGAAATCATATAGCATTAACAGATTTCCATGATGTTTCTCCTAATATATTTATTCTATTTAGAATGGTTTTCCACATAAGAAACATGTCAGCTATGTTGGGATGACATCCGGAGGAATACAACCTTCCAAATCAGCCACCTGAGATTTTCAGAATCGGAAATGAAAAATTTGTTACAGTTATGGTACAGTTGACTCAAGCTATAAATGGTGGTGGTATCCATGTACGAGATCACGCAGATAAACCATAGAGGAACATGTCCATAGTGGAGCATTTCATGAGGCCACATCCCGCATAATTCAGAGGATCATTTGACCCATTTCTAGTAGAAGGATGGATTAAAGCACTAGAAAAGACTTTCGATGTCATGGGTTGTTCAGAAAATCAAAAGGTTAGTCTCGCTATTTTCTGTTTTGATGGTGAATCGATTTAGTGGTGGTCGATGGTGAAAAATATCATGGATAGTGAGTATATTGATGCTCTCAGTTTTGATAAATTAATAGGTATGTTTGTCGAGAAATATTTTCCTATGTTGGTTTTTCTTATAATGGGAAAACAATTCCTAGAATTGAGGCAAGAGGATGACTCAATATCTACTTATGTAGAAAAATTCACTCTACAAGAAAAGTATTCTTCAAATATCATATGAGATATTGATTGTAAAATCAATCGTCTTTACTTATGATTAATGACAATGTATCCAAAGGAAGTAGTTTCTCGGGTGTTCCAAAGTTATGAAACACTTGTTCGTTGTGCGGAGAAGGTGGAGATGGAGTTTTCCAATGATATGGTGTTCTTTAAAAAACAACAGAATAAGAGGTCTAGGTGGCAGAAGAAAGGGAAGAACTCTTCAAAAAATTCATATTGTAAGAAACTTAAGTTTTTAGTTTTTGAAAATTATGGTAAAAAGCAAGTTTGGGAATGTCATTTGAATTTTGGTAAGTGCTAACGATGTTGAAAAAATGGGATATAAGGCTCATAATTGCACTGGAAAACATCAGTATAATGGTAAGACAAAATATGATTTAAAGTCAGTAAAATGTTTTAAGTGAAATGATAAGGGTCATTATGCAAATGAGTGTCCAACAAAGAACTCAGATGAGTGAAAGAAGCTAGAATACAAGCAGAGAGGGTTGGTGAAATCCATTGCAACTACTTCAGAACATGTTGGGCCATTAAATGAAGTAGTATTAGGTAAACTATTTTTTTTGTTCATATTATGCCCATGTGTGGTTTTTTTCAGGGTCTACACAGTCTATCATTTCTGATAAGTTTTCAAGTAAATTAGGAATTCCATATCAATATATGAATTCATAACTTATGGTAAAAATTCCTGGAGGAAATTTTGAGACGAAAAGAAAACATAAGAACATTCACATCTTTGTCTGTGGAATGAATCTACCTAATTACCTTATTGTTTTGCCTCTAGTAGAGTTTGATGTTATTTTGGGCGTGGATTAGATTTCTATTTATCATGATATGATTGAATGAATAGCTAAAGAGATTTATTTTTAGAATGATTTTTAGTGTGTATACCAGAATTAACCCTTGATTTTGATAACATATCAGAAGATGAGAAACTATTAAATTATGGAAATGAATGTTACCTTGCACATATTGTTGCAAAAAAGGAACTGTTCAGATTAATTATATACCGGTGGTAAATGAGTACCTTGATGTTTTTCATGATGTGTTTCCTGGTATTATACCTGATCAAAAAGTTGAATTTACAGTTTACTTATTTCCTGATGCTAAGACAATTTCACAACACCCTTATCGAAAGGCACAAATTGAACATTTAGAGTTAAAGAAGAAATAGCATGAGTTATTAGATAAAGGTTTCATTCGACCTATCACATCACCATGGGGTTCTTATTTTTTATTTGTTAAAAGTAAAGACGGTTCAACGAGACTTTTCATTGATTATAGAGCATTTAATAACATCACTATTAAGAACAAGTATCCTTTGCCTCATATCAATGATTTGTTTGATCAGTTTCATAGAGAAAAGTATTTTTCGAATATTGACTTGAGATCGGGGTACCATCAGTTGAAATTAATGGAAGCTGAATTTCCTAAGACTGTGTTACGTACTAGATATGGCCATTATGGATTTGTAGTTATGCCATTTGGTTTAACCAATGAACCCGATGTATTCATGAATATTATTAATAGAGTTTTCCATGAGTTCTTAGATATGTTTTTGGTTCGATTCATTGATGATATTATGGTTTATTCCAAAAGTAATAAAGAACATGAAAGTCATTTAAGGGATGTCATGCAACCCTTATAATAAAAGAAACTATATTGGAAATTTAGCAAGTGTGTGTTTTTTTACAACCAATTTTTTTACTTGGTAACATTGTTTCAAAAAATGTCTTAACTGTTGATCCTTCTAAAACAAAATTTATTGATGAATGGCCAAGACCCACAAATATAACTGAGATTCGTAGTTTTCATTGTTTGGAATGTTATTACTAGAGGTTTTTTGAAAAATTTGCTTGGTTATCGAGTCCAATGTCTATGTTACCTCAAAAAGGTGTTAAGTTCATCTGGACAAAAGAATGTGATTATTCTTTTCAGGAATTGAAAAGAAGATTGGTGATTGATCCAGTTTTGGCACTGCCATCACGAAATGGTGAGTTTGTTATCTATAGTGATGCTCCATTGAATAGAATTGGTTGTGTCCTAATGTAGAAAGATCAGGTAATCGCTTATGCATAATGTCAATTGAAACCACATGAGTCAAATTACCCTACACATTATTTGGAATTAGCTGCTGTTGTTTTTTGATTTATAAATTTGGAGGCATCATTTGTATTAGAGTAAAATGTGAAATATATACTGACCAAAAAAGTATAAAGTATATATTCATTCAAAAATAATTGAACATGAGACAGAGGAGATGGCCAAAATTAATCAAGGATTATGATTGCATGATCCATTTCCATCTGGGAAAATCAAATAAAGTGGCTGATTATTTGATTCAAAAAAGTAATGTTTCATTAACCTTGTTACGTTTGGAACAAGATCCTTTGGGTTTTGATTTGACAAACTTTGGCATAGAAGTTGTTGTTGTAGAAAATTCAATTTTTTATATCAGGTTTCAGTGATATCATCTCTATCAGACAGAATTAAGGAAGCACAGAAGGAAGACAATGAGTTACAGAAAAAGGTAGAGTTGGTTCATAAGGGTAATTTGCCTGAGTTTAACATGCATAATTGATGACTTTACCTATTTTGATAATCCCAATTTTGCTTTCACATAATTTGATAATCCCAATTAATGTTTATCTATATTCAAATTCACACATTCTGTGATATACTATTATCAAGATGTTAATAATATTAAAATATTCCTTGAGATATGCTAATCAATGATTATCCATGTGTGTATGAGTTTTGAAATAATTCTAACCCAATCGGATATGTTTTACATAAATAGATGTGTTAGGTCACAGATCTAAGTATAGCTACTGATACAGAGCTACCAGTACTTAGTCTACCGATAGACTTAGTCTACCAATAGACAGAGTCACTGATAAGCCAAGGTCACCGATATGTATAGTGCTACCGATATGTATAGATCTATTGATATGTACAAGTCCAATGGTAAGCATAGAACAAGGTCACTGATGTAGATAGATATCAATAGAACAAGTCTTCCGATAGTGCAGAATAGAGCTACCGATGTGCATAAGTCTACTGATACACATAATGACTGAAACAATGCAAGCTACCAATATAGATAGTTACTGACATAATTGAGCTACCGATAGAACGTCTACCGAGCTACCGATAGAGTAAGTCTACCGATAGAGGGAGTTACCGATAGAGTAAGTCTACTGATAGAAGGATTCACTGATAGAATAAGTCTACTGATAGAAGGAGTTACTGATACTAAGAGCTACTGATGCAAAGATCCACCAATACAAGTTTAAAGAGATGCTGATATAAGGTCACTGCTATACAAAGTCCACCATACACATCTATTAATAGATGTATACTAATGATTGACCGCCTAGAAAAAATATATACTCTCAATAATATTTATTTATTAAGCTAAAAGTTACATTTGATGTTATTAATGTAGTTAATGTTATTTAATTATATCTGTTGGTATGTCAGGGAACCATACCTAGTACCCATGCAAAAAGTAATCATTCCTTTTTGATGGAGTTGAAAGCTATAATGGGAAGGAAAAAGGTCGTGCAGAAATGATGGAATGAAAGAGAGAGAATCAAGGAACTAGGTAGGTACACGAAGGTGAAAAAGAAAAATTATCAACAAAATTCAAACGTGGGAATTCACACAAGGCTACATCTATACTCAAATAACACTAGACATACACGAAGCCACTCATTCTAGAAGAAAACCACAAGGTGCATCTTGAGTGAAGAACAAAAACAAACACTTTATGCACTCAGGATGATAAGCTGAACCTGGAACCAATGAAGAAAATGATACTCTATTTTTCAAACAAAAACCAGAGAAGGACTCAGAAGCTTTTCTGACCAATAAAACGAGTCTAGAGCTGCACTACCAATCACTAAAGCTTTTTTAAACTCATTCACACCTACATTAGTTATTCTTTCATTTAAATTTCACGCAATATGTGTACCTTATTTATTTTACACAGAAACTGTCTCCTGATATATGCTGGAGGATTATAAAATCCTTATTCAAACACTATAACTTCCTTTTATCCCACTGTGGATAGTTATAGAGGTTGGGTAAGACCCGGACAGGTGTGAGCTGTTGTTTGTTTCCCACATAAAACTGTGGTAGAGGTCTTTGGACCTGGACAGTATTGTACTGTAGTTTACCCTGATCCAGGGTGTTGATCAATTTATATAAATTTTTTGAAGAGGACTAAGTCTCTGCTTGAGACTGAACCTCTTGGTTACAACTGCTGTGATTTTTAGTTTAAGTCATAAGTTTACTATATATATTTCATATTCAGCTTCTAACTACATTTAAATATAATATGTTTTATAGTTAATTTGATAGTTAAATTATCATGTTTTTATACTTATTGTAAACTGGTTAGTTAACTTCAAATGTTAATTTAATCATCCGATTAAATTAACTAAGACCTAATCAATATTTTAGAAAAAAATTTATCATTTAAAATTTGTGTAAATTCACTACAGTTTTAATTTGTTTTTAAATATAGGGATTTTGAGAGAAATATTTTTAACAGAAATTTTTAATTTGAACTTAATTCACCCCCCTCTTGAGTGTCCACTCAGACCAACATTTGGTATCATAGGTTGTTTTTATTAATAAAAGTTTTCAAAACATTCTGTTTTCCAACTGTGATTTTAGTTGCATCATTAATGATCAGAAATTTTTTTTTGGTTCTAAATTTAATATCTTTAATATATTTTCTAAATTCTTGTTATGGATAATAGACTACAAGGTGATGATACTAACATTCCACCTTTCATAAATGGTACCAATTATGACCAGTGGAAACATAAGATGAAAATTCATTTGGGAAGTTTGGGTTTTGATATCTGGACTGCTATACAGTCTCAATATAAAATTCCAGAAAATGAAAGAACTACTTGGGATGAACCTAAAAAGACTGCATACAATAGTAATTTTAAAGCTATGAGTTCCCTATGTTGTGCTTTAGGATGTGATGATTTTAATAGAAAATCTTCTTGTAAAACTTCTTATGAAATATGGGATACTTTGAGTTTTTTTCATGAAGTAATAAATAATGTTAAAGGAATGAGGATGAATACCTATACTATTGAACAAGATAAGTTTAAAATGAAGACTGATGAACCTATTTCTAACATGTTTCTCAGGTTCAATGAGATTGTCAATACTATGAGATCACTTGGAAAGGCTATTCCAGCAAAGGAACAAATCATGAGAATCTTGAGATATCTACCAGACCGATGGAGGGGAACTTCTGTTTCAATCATAGAATCATGTGACATTGGAGATCTGGTTGTAAGAGAACTTATTGCTAAGCTTATGATGTATGAGGAAGAACTTAAAGTGAACAAAGAAGAAGATGATGAACCAAACAGGAATTATGTGGAATTTAAATATACTTATTCAAAGAGAAAAGACCAGGAGAAAATTCGTGTAACTACTAAAAGGTCAACCAGTGAATATTCAGATTCAGACAGTGCTGAGGAAATGGCTCAAATAGCTAGGAGATTCAAGAAGTTCTATAGGAGAAGAAATTATTCAGAAAATATAACTACAAAGGAAAGTATGACAACAAGGGTTAGTTGAAGAAGGATTGGATGAAATATGATAAAGAAGATGATAGACTCTTCTATGAATGCAAGAGGAAATGACACATCAATTCTCACTGTCCAAAATAATGTTCAAAAAAATTTGATTATAAGGACAAGTAGTACAAGAAAGACATGAATGTTACTTGGAGTGCTTCAGAAGACAACACAAGTGAATCGGAAATTTCTTAATTCTGAACAGAATCATGCCAACATGTGTTTCATGACTAACACATCTGAGGTAACCTTAGATACTCCTTTTTTAAATTCTTATTATTCTGGAAATAATGCAGAATCTGATTCTGATTCAGAAGACATGACTAAAGCTGAATTATCTGAATATTGTAACATGATAGAAGAAACATGTAATGAACTTAAGAACAAATATAGGTCATTAAAAAATGCATGCTCTCACTACCAATGTTAAATCTCCCTTTGATATAGAAAAAAAAATGAATACTCAACAATTAAAGGGAAATACTGAAATAAAAATGTCTAATGAGAAACGTAGAAAGGACATATAAAAATTCACAAATGCAAAGGATACTCTAAATCAAATGTTTGGAAAGAAAGTGGAACCAAAGTATGCTAATAGAATAGGATATCAACCTGGAAAAAGACAGTTTTCTAAAACTAAATTTTTTCCTAAATCTGGATGAAATTCTGCTTGTTTTAGTTCTGTAAATTCGTATGCTTCAAATAGTTATCCATATGGTTATAGATCAAATAAAGATTATATTTCAAAATCTAATGGTGTTGTAAATTATATGAGACTGAAATGACAAATATGGGTACCTAATGCTTTGATTGATAACCTTTATGGACCCATGAAGATATGGGTACCAAAATCATTTTCTGTTTAAACCTATTTTGTAGGAGACCTGCTTAAAGAGTTCTCACAAGAAGGTATGGTACTTGGATAGTGGATGATCAAGGAAATTGTATGGAGATTAATCTGGATTTAAAATCTTAATAAAAGTTTATGGAGGCTATGTCACCTTTGGTGATAACTCTAAAAGAAAAATCATCGGCCTAGGGAAGATTGGTAACACTAATTCAGTTTTAATTTCTAATGATTTATTTTTTGATGGACTTAAATACAATAGTTTAGGTATTTATAAAAAATATGATGATGGAATTAATGTTAAATTTGAAAACTATCCTTGTAATGTTTTTATTTCAAAGAATGTTTTAGTATTTTCTACTTTAAGAAATAAAAATTGTTATGTTGTTGATCTGAATTCTTTATCTAAGAAAAATGTTACTTGTTTAAATTCTTTTCATAAAGAGTCTTGGATATTGTAAAGGAAATTAAGACACTGCCATATCCATTCACATAGAAAATCGACTAGGAAGAACGTGGTTAGAGACCTACCCAAACTAGAATTCCCAAATGACAATGTTTGTAATCCCTGTCAAAAGGGAATGAAACATAAAGTTTATTTTAAATCAAAGAAAGAATTTTCAACTTCTCAACCTCTCGAGTTGGTTCACATGGATTTTTTTGGAATATATAGAGTTTCTTGTTTAAATGGGAAGCACTATGTTTATGTCTTTGTAGATTAATTTTTTAGATATTCTTGGGTATACTTCTTAGCTCACAAAAGTGATGTTTTTTCTTAATATTTTAAATACTCCAAGTCTGTAGAAAATCTTAGTAGACTTAAGATTAAGACCCTGAGAAGTGATCATGGGTGTGAGTTTGAAAATCAAGAGTTTGAATCTTATTTCTCACACAATTGATATAGTCACAACTTTTCTACTCCTAGGACATCTCTGCATAATGGTGTGGTAGAACGAAGTAATAGAACCCTTCAAGAAATTGCAAGAACCATGCTTAATGTGTATGACCTGCCTATTAATTTTTGGGCGGACATTGTGAATACAGCTTGTTATATTATTAATAGAGTCTTAATTAGACCTGTTCTTAAAAATACCCCTTATAAATTATGGAATAATATAAAACCCAAAGTTAGTTACATCAGAGTCTTTGGCTAAAATGTTTTTATTCTCAATACAAAGGATATTGTGGAATGTTTTCTTCTAAAAGTGATGAAGGAATTTTTCATGGTTATTATTTATCTAGAAAATCCTATAGAGTCTTTAATAAAAGGACCAAATGTGTGGAGGAATATGTTCACATCATGTTTGATGAAACTGATCCACATGTGCCTAAAACCTCCCTCGAAGATCTTGAAGAATATTTGACTGTTCTGGACCTTAATGATAAAACTAAAGAACCTGCTGTAAAAACCTTCAGTTCTGGACATATTCCAGAATCTGCTACAATAGAACCTGAACATAGAGATAAACCATAAATTTATAGCCCTACCTTTACTAGATCAACTAGGATTCTAAAGAATCATCCTATGGATGCTGTTGTTTGTAATCTTGATAGAGGGACATAGACTAGAGCTTCTCTAAGAATCAGGTTGAACATCAAGCCTTTATATCACATCTAGAGCCTAAAAATGTCAATGATGCAATCAATGATGAATTTTGGTCAATGTTTATGCAAGAAGAGTTAATTCAATTTGAAAGAAACTAAGTCTGGGAATTAGTTGACAGACTCAAGGACACTTTAAAAAATAGGTACTACGTGGGATTTTTGAAACAAAGTTGATGAGTCGGGAAACATAGTTAAAAACAAAGCCTAGTTAGTTGCACAAGGATATAGTCAAGAGGAATGAAAAGACTATGAGGTAACCTTTTCCCCAGTAGCAATATTAGAAGCTATTAGGATCTTACATGCCTATGATACTCATATCAATTTCAAGTTATATCAAATGGATGTCAAAAGTGATTTTCTAAATGGTTTTATTATTGAAGATGTTTTTGTTGAACAACCATCTGGATTTACTAATCCTCATTTTCCAAATTAACTTTTCAAACATTCTAATGCTTTATATGGTTTAAAACAAGCTCCATGATCTTGGTATGATAGACTTAGTAATTTTCTTATTTCAAAATGTTTTACTAAAGGGATTTATGATCCAACTCTTTTTACTAAAACAATTTCTAAATATGTTTTAATATTTCAAATCTATGTTGATGATATTATTTTTTGATCTTCTAAACATTGTTTATGTACTGATTTTTCAAAGAGTATTCAAAATGAATTTGAAATGAGTTTAATGGGATAACTCAAATATTTTCTTGGATATAATGTTTTTCAAAATGAAAATTGTGTTATCTTGAATCAGAGTAAATATTCAAAAGATATTTTAAAGTGTTTTGGTTTGGATAGTATTAATGAAAGTGATACTCTTATGAGTATAGTCTCTAAATTGGATTCAGATGAAATTGGGAAACCAGGAGATCAATCCAATTACAGAGGGATGATTGGAAGCTTACTTTACCTTACTGATAGTCGACCAGATATTATGTTTAGTGTGTGTATATATGCAATATTTCAGGATAATCCAAAATAATCTCATTTAATTGCTGTTAAAATAATTTTTAAGTATCTTAAACACACTTCAAACTTAGGTTTGTTTTACCCAAAATGACATCCCTTTGAGTTAATGAGTTATTCAAATGCTGACTTTGCTGGTGGCAAGTTGGATAGAAAAATAACTTCTAGAAAATGTCATTTACTGGTAAAATATTTAGTATCTAGGTGTAGTAAGTAGTAGAATTATGTAGCTTTGTCCACTACCGAAGCAGAGTATATAGCTACTGTTAGTTGCTGTGCACAAATTCTGTGGATGAAACACACTCTTTTGGACTATTGATATGATTTTAAGCATGTTTCAATCAACTATGTTAACACCAGTTCAATAAACATTTCGAAGAACCCTGTGTCTCACTCTATAAACAAACACATTGATGTAAGTCACCATTTCTCGATAGATAATTACCAAAAGGGTGACATTACACTTTAATTTATAGGTACTGAACATCAATTGGATGAAATTTTCACCAAACCATTGAGTTCGGATAGGTTAAGTTTCATTAGACATGAGTTGGGAATTATTAACCTTGATTGGAAGCTACCTCATCGATGTAACCTCACCGATATAACCTCACTGACATACCTCACTGATAAAAATTCTCACTGATAAACCCTACCGATGACTGCGCTGTTTTGAACTTCTATCTGCCGCCAGAATCTGAATCATTTTTACAATATTTCATTATATTTATATATATTATGATTTGGAAATGTTAAAAACAAATTCCTAGCTACTTCTCAATCAACTGAGCCTCAAACCCTTTACCCTCAAACCTTAGCTCCTGAATCTCTCAAAAATCCTGGATCCCTCGAATCAAAGATGGAAAAAACCAAACTTCCTACCATCAGAGATGACACTGATGAGCTGAAAGAAAAGAAGAAGAAGTATAATCCAGAATTAAGTGGTAGTGTTGGTATAACTAGGTCGGGTAGTCGACTAGTGAACCCTCATTTTCATAATAGAGTTATTGTGATAGAAAAAGAGCTGTGCGTGGAATGGTCGTTGCCTAGAAAATCGTTAGTGCTCAATGTGATGGAAGATCAAAAGTGGGTAGATTGATTTTTGAAAAACAATGGCCCCTGCTATCTGAATATAGTGAAACAATTTTATGGGTTTGTAAGCATTGAGAAATCTGAAGATGAAAACCGGGTAATTTCTTTTGTGAATGGAAAGGAGATATCCTTTTCATCTATTGAGTGGGATGAAAGCTTGAAGGTCCCACATGAAGGTGTATCTGGATATGTCTCGAAAGACATACCACCTATAAGTGATATATTCGATTATGAGACTGCCTTGGAGGAGCTCACTGGTGATGGAAATCAAAGACAAGTAGTGGCTACTGAAATAGATGGAGAGAACAGATTTCTATTCAAATTTGTTCAACATGTCTTAATACCAAGGATATGGGACTTTGTGAATTTAAGATATCAGGATATCTATCTTCTGAATCTCTTGAGACTTTGTGTAAAATTGAATCTACGCAGATTGTTGATGATTCAAATGGAAGACATGAAAAGGCCATAATCAAAGAATAATGACTTATTCATTGCCAAGTTGTTCTTATTAATGATCAAAGTGAAAGGGTTAGCTGATTAACAAGATGAGACAGTGGTAGTAAAGAATAATTTTTGTATCACAGCAACAGTTTTCAAATACATAAAGATTAATTGGAACCCATGAATAGGAGAGTGGGTTAATGATGACTAGAAGTTATATGATATTTTCAAGAATGTGGATCATCCTTTAAGACCTAATGATGTGAGGGATCTAGGTCTAGGACTTGATAAAGAAGAACCTGACTACAGTGATGAGACTGAAGAAGAAGAAGAGACTTCTATGGATGATGGAAGAGATCCGGACTTACCTCCAAGCCTTGCTGCAGAAATTGTATCTTCTAGAAAGGAAGCCTTAGTAGAAGAAGTAACACCTGCTAATGAAGAAAAGTAGCCAGCCCCTGAGCATAAAGAAGAAAAGGAGAATGAATCTCAAGCCTCTAATTCTATCTGCTTAAGTCTGATTCCATTAATTGGAAGCTCAGTTGTGCCTGTTAAGGATGTGGAGGGAGAAATAGAAGGATTTGTACCTAATCTAGAGGACCCTCCTGCTGTTGCATAGATGGAATTGATAGTAGAAGATTATCCTTAGGAATAAAGACCAACTGAAAATGTTGTTTCTATACATGGGAATTCTCCCATTGAAGGGGAGCATCAAAACATTTTTGGAAGTGTTTAGTGGATGTTGATATTAAGGAATGGGCAGAAGACCCAAGTTTTGTGGTTTGTGGATTAGACTATCCTGATTCTGATAATGTGGCATCCCTCGATAGACCAAAGATTATTTATGATATTGAGACTATGTTTTTACCTGAAGATGTGGTCAGAATGCATGACCTGGATAATTTGAAGAAAAATCTTAAGGTCAGTTTTGTGGAAGGGAAAAATAAGATGGAAGCTTCACTTTTGTCATCAATTCAATCGATTATGACTAAATCAGTAGCCATTATAGCCTCCAAAATAGCACCTGTTGTAATTGATCCTACTGATATGATCACCTGGGCTGACCTTGAATCCTTAATGGATATGCTGAAAGAGTCCTTTAGTGCTTCTGTTGCTGAGATAAAGCAATGCTTTTTTTAAGATAATAGTAACTTGGAAAAATCTTTTCAAATCTCTCTAGGTTGTAATTTGTCATCCTTTTTGGTAGAAATAGTGGAAGAAGTTATAGATTTTTATACTCAAGTTTATAGACTGAAAGCAGATGTTGAAGCTCTAAAGAAATCTGTTATCACTTTAGACTCATACATGAGTTCAAAATCTCAGGCAGACAAGGACATAGCCTATGTAAGAAGTGTTGTAAGCTAGATAGTTTCAATGTTTGAAGGTTTTAAAACCGCTATAAAAGAGCATGATAAATCCCAAGACTCCAAATCCCAAAATTTTATTAGTATGTTGAACAAATACATCAAGGAAATAATATCATTCTCTATTAGCTCTCTTGCTTCTATACCATCAGTGGATGTGGATCAGATTCGAGCTGCGATGAAGGAGGAGCTTGGTTCAGCTTCAACCAGTGGCTCTATGAACTCATCCGACCAGAGAAAAGATGTGATTTCGACTAGAGATTCAGCTAGAGATATAATGAAGATAGTCCAAGACTATATGAAATAATATTCTGCCTATTAGAAATATGTGAAAGACAAGGTAGACTCCTATTTCCAAAATATTTACACGAAGCATCAACTCCACAATCACTTCAAACTTCTACAGGAAAACCTAAAGTTACCCCCTGTCAATCAATCCTTCAGAGAGAAAGTCAGGAAACTGAGGAAATTGACTCCAACCTAGGAAAAATTCATGGAGAACAAGGATGATTTCATATCTGCTATGGAGAGAGGAGGAGGAATAATTATGGTTTTCAGAAATATATTGATGCCTTTCTTACATGTCGATGATAGGACATTGATTGTACCTCCAGCCTTACCTGGCTCCGCCTCTACTGATTCTCCTGTTCAGATGACTCCATCCCAAGCCATTAGAAGCCTTACACCTATGATCACTCAAAGAACTCCTCAGTACAGTCCAGACACAATTTCAGTGGCTCAACATCCTGTTATCATTTTTGGAATTCCTAAGCCTTCACCAGCATCCACACAGTCTAAATCCTCTTCTGATCCAAAGGTCAAATATTACATTGAGGATGTGGATTAAGCAAGTGGATATGATGTTTGGTAGGAATCCCTTGTATTTTTTTCTTTCTATGTACTTTTTTGCAACATATAATACAATTGGCTTTCAATTATTTCTCATTCTGTTCCATTTTCTATTTCTTGTTTCCCACTTTTTGATTTTAACAAAGGGGAGAAATATTCTCAAAAGAGGATAAATATTATCTAAGGAAGATCTACCATGCTTTTCCCCTCTGATATCATTGCATTTAATTTTACCTCTGATACATTATATTTAATAATATATTATTTTCTCTGACACAATTGAATCTAAGGATATATCCTCTGATACAATTAATCATTCTTTTTTAAAAACTATAGTATCATAAGTTGTGATTAGTAAAAAGGGGGAGATTTTTGACCTCACATGTTTTGATAATCCCAATTAGGCTTTCACATGCTTTGATAATCCAAATTAATGTTTATCTATATTCAAATTCACTAAATCTATGATATACTATTACCAAGATGATAATAATATAAAAATAGTCTGTGAGATATGCTATTCAATATTTATCCATGTGTGTATGAGTTCTAAAGTAATTATAACCCAATCAGATATGTTTTACATAAAATAGATGTGTTAAGTCACTTATCTATGTATAGTTGCTCATACAGATCTACGGGCACATAGTCTACCGATAGACTTAGTCTACCGATAAACAGAGTCCTTGATAAGCTAAGGTCACCGATATGTACAGAGCTACCAATATGTACAGAGCTACTAATATGTACAAGTCCACCGGTAAGCATAGAACAAGGTCACCGATGCAGATAGCTATCAATAGAACAAGTCTTATGATAGTACGGAATAGAGCTACCAATGTGCATAAGTCTAACAATACACATAATCTCTGAAACTATGAAAGCTACCGATAAAGACTGTTACCGACAAAATTGAGCTACCGATAGAACATCTACCGAGATACCGATAGGGTAAGTCTACCGATTGAAGGAGTTACCGATAGAGTAAGTCTACAGATAGAAAGAGTTACTGATAGAGTAAGTCTACTGATAGAAGTAGTTACTGATACCAAGAGCTACTGATGCAAAGAGATACCGATACAAGTTTAAGGAGATGCTGATAGAAGGTCAATGCTATGCAAAGTCCACCGTACACATATACCAATTGAAGGCTACTAATGATTGACCAACCAGTCAAAATCTATACTCTGAATACTATTTATTTATTAATCTAATGGTTACATTTGATGTTTTTAATTCGGTTAATGTTATTTAATGATATATGTTGGCATGTTAAGGAACCGTACCTAGTACCCATGAAAAAAAGTAATCATTTATATTTTACGGAGCTGAAAGCTATAAAGGGAAGGAAAAAGACCCTGCAGAAATAATGGAATAAAAGAGAGAGAATCATGGAACTAATTAGGTATATGATGGTGAAAAAAAAAGGCTCAACAATATTCAAAAATGGTGCGTTCACATAAGTAAAAAAACTCTATAACTTCTTTGAGTGAAGAACTACAACAAAAACTTCATTCACTCAGGCTGATAAGATAAACTTGGAACCAAGGAAGAAAACGATACTATGTTTTTTAGACAAAAACCATAGAAGGACACATAATCTTTTCTGACCAATCAAACGATTCCAGAGATGCACTGCCAATCACTAAATCTTTTCTAAACTCATTCACACCTACATTAGCGATCCTTTCTTTTACATTTCGAGCAGTGTGTGTACCCTATTTTTTTTACACACACAATGTCCCATAAGCTAAGCTGGAAGATTCTAAAATTCTCATTCAAACTCTATAACCTCCTTATATTCCATTATGGATAGTGGTAGAGGTCGAGTAAGACATGGACAACAGTAAGCTGTTGTTTGTTTTCCCACGTAGAACTGTGGTATAGGTCTTTGGACCTAGACAGTATTGTACTATTTTTTACCTCGATCGAGGTTGTGGATCAATTTATATAGATTATTTTAAGAGGACTAAGTCTCAGATTGAGACTGAACCTCTTGGTTACATCATCTATGCTTTTTAGTTTAAGTCATAAGTATACTATATATATTTCATAATTATCTTCTAACTACTTTGAAATATAATTTGTTTTAAAGTTACATTGATAGTAAAATTAGAAAGTGTTTATAATTAATGTAAAAAAGTAAGTTAGCTTCAAAATTTAATTTAATGTTAAGATTAAATTGACTGAGACCTAATAAATTTTTGTGAAACTAATTGAACATTTACAATATGTGTAAATTCACTATAGTTTAACTTTGTTTTTAAATTTGGGGATTTTAAGAGAAATATTTTTAACAGAAATTTTTAATTGGAACTCAATTCACCCCCCCTCTTGAGTGTCCATTCTGACCAACAATAATGATCATGTTTCGAGAATTGGAAAAAGATTATGTGTGGCTTGTGACTAAAAATTGAAGAATGAGTTGTTGTGTGAAGCTCATATTTCCCCATTTTCAGTTCATCCTATTAGTACTATGATGTATAGTGAACATCAGGAATATAACTGGTGGGATGGAATGAAAATGAATATTGCTGATTTTACTATGAAGTGTTTGACTAGTCAGTAGGTTAATGCTGAGTGGTAGTTACCAAAAGGGATGCTTCAGTCATTACCAGTTCCAGATTTGAAATAGGAAAATATATCCATGGACTTTGTTGTGGGATTACCAAATACATATCGAGGTAATAATGTAGTCTAGATTACTGTTGATAAGTTGACTAAATCTACTCATTTCCTTCCTATTAGAGATACATTATCTCTAGATCAACTTTCTCGGCTGTTTGTTAAAGAGATTGTAAGGTTACATGGATTTCCCCTCTCTATTGAATCTGATCATGATCCTAGGTTTACTTATAACTTTTGAAAAGTCTTTCAGAAGTCTTTGGCTACTAAATTAAATTTTAGTATGGATTTTCATCTTCAATCAGATGGCCTATCAGAATGAACAATTCAGACCTTGGAGGATATGATACCTGCCTGTTTACTAGATTACTAAGGATGTTGGGACCAACATATTTAATTGGATTGATTTTCTTATGATAACAATTTTCATTCTAGTATATAGATTGCTCCATTTGAGTCATTATATGGAAAGTGTTGTCGATCTATAGATTTTGGGGATTAAAAAGGTGAAAGGAAGCTAATGGGATCAGAATTGGTATATGATATGACATTGAAAGTTATGTTGATTCAGAAGCACATGAGAACAACTCAGAGAAGACAGAAAAGTTATGCAGAAAACAGAAGGAATGATCTTTTTTTGAGGTAGGTGATCATGCCTTTCTAAAATTTTCACTATGGAAATGTGTGATGTGTTTTGGTAAGAAGGTAAAGTTGAGTCTGAGGTTCATTATAAATTATGAAATCCTAGAGAATGTTGGATCAGTTGTGTACAGAGTGGATTTACCTCCATGTTTATCCCAGGTACACAACATTTTTCATGTTTCGATGTTGAGAAAGTATATGCCAGATCCATCTCATGTTTTGAGTCCAGAGGTAGTTCAGTTGGAAGAGAATCTCCTTTATGAAGAAAACAAGTCTAGATTCTTGACCATAGAGAGAATGTGTTTCGGAATAAGGTAATTCACCAGGTAAAGGTTTTGTGAAAAAACCATATGGTTGAAGAGGCAACGTGGGAATCTGAAAATGCTATGAGAGATAAATACCCACACTTTTTTGATATGTGAATAAAAATTGTGATGATGCAATTTCTAAAAAGGAAGGATGTAACATCTCTGGTAAATAAATAATAAGACATATTTCAAATTTATTAAAAATTTTGAATTAAATATTAATTTTACTTTAAGGGGTTTCTATGTTCGATAGCATACCCAATATGAAAAAATGGGATTCCTTGAAATCAGACATTGCACACTAATAATATAATGTTTTTATTTTAAACAGTAGTTAAGTCAAAGCCATTGTATTGGTGGGAATGAAAAAAACTAACAAAAATATAATTATACGTTTTTGTTAAATGTATTTACATTTATCCAATAAAATCTAGAGGTCTAAAATGTGAATTAATCTAATTTTAAGCATAATTTAGATTAAAAGGTTGATTTACCACCTTTTAATGGAGAAACCTCTTTAAATATAGTTTTGGCCACTTTAATACATTCTATTTTACGAAATAAAATCCCTCTTTTGAATGGGGACATCAAAATTTAAGTTGTGTAAATTTTTGGACTTTTTTCTGATAAAGTTAATTTTTTAATGAATTAATTTCACTTTGAAATTGGACATAAATAGTTGTCAATATTTTGATAGTTATTGTTTCTTAAAAACACGATATATGTTATAATAATAGGAATTAAGTTTTTAAATTAATTATTGGAAATTCTATGTTTTTATTTTGAAAAAATATATATTATTTTTGAATTTGGAATATCAAATATAGCATAGGATGAATTTTTGGTAGTTTTCTGAAAAACATGAATTTTTTATGAATAGTGAAACCACTTAGTAGTAGTTAAAAATGATTTTTTCATTGAAATGTAATTATACCACTTCTGTTAAATAAATATTGAAAATCTGACATACATGGTTTTTATTAGTACATAAAATCTGGTTCAATAAGATGAAAATGATTTTTTATGAATAGTAACGTTTGACTTTTATTTACTGCAGTTAAAGGTAAATAGCGTAATTCAATGTACAAATAATATTATAATAATTCAAAATTACCATAACACTTGTACTAATCTTATTGGATGAGTAATGGCCGACTAAGGGCATCCTTGGGTTGATTTGGGGACACCATGAAGCCACTTATGAATAATAATAACACTTTATTTTAATTGACTTAATGTAAAGGAAAAAATGACATAAACTGTAATGCCCCGACCCTAGTTACCTAGAGTCGGTGCATTATTACATAACATTGGCATGATCACAAGAAAGATCAAATCTCGAAAGAACGATTGGTTTAGTAGCCTTGGAAACACTAGATATATTCATAAGTCTTACATTACATCATAAAATGAAAAACTACTACAGCAACAAATTGTCTCCATAAACCACACTCATATCCCCACATAATATCCTTGTAGGTCATTCATAATTTACTTATTCACTTCCTGGGAAAAATAAAACATAGAAAAGGGGTGAGCTCAAATGCCCAGTAAGGATAACAATATACCGGAAACTTTCATAAATAAGAATAAACATTTAAGGCTATGTATAACTAAAACAAAAGCCTTTTAAACTTGAACTTCAACATAGTATAGAAAAAGTAAAATGAAATAATGCCATTTACTTGTTCACATGGATATTCTACTAATCGAATAATAACATGCAATATCAATAACCACTTTCATAATGTTGGAATGCATAAAGCCAGACTATCATAACCACATAGCCAAGGCCTCGTGCCAAGACTACAAATAAGATTTTGCCAAGGCCTTGTGCCAAGACACTAGTTTGTCTCATGAGACCTACCGATGCATCGAGGAGCTATAGCGGGCTCCACCCGTCACATATTAAGTCCAATGCATTCCCATATGAAAAGGTTTAAACATAACATAAACATTATTATTAAAAATAGCATACGAAATGTCAATAATTTCACCATAAACTATGAATGTTATAAAAATAGCACATCCACAGTCAAACATATCACAAAACTTTCAATAAAATATAGATGTTTTGTATCATAATATATCAACTTCAAATAAGCGTAAAATCCATCAAAGGATGTTGACATAGATGAAATCAAAACACTTTTTGGAGAAATATCTCTTTCTATTTTTGAAATCATTTAAGAGCCATATAAAATAAAACATTTTCTTGAAAATATTATTATAATCTTGTAAGGAAAACTTTGAAGATTTTATAACCGCAGAAAATAACCGCACTCGCCGTATAAGTTAAAAAAACATTCTTAACTTAATTCTGTCGAAAAGGTTAAAAAGGACATTGTTTTGAAAACGACGGAAAGATTCCTCTTATAAAAAGTCAAACAAGGGTATAAATGACTTTAACCCATATTCATATAAATAATAAAAATGTTTTGAAATACATTTTGAAGAAACATGGATGTGGATGATAAAGAGATCCCAGTAGATTATTACATATAAACAACCTCGGATAATGAAGAGATTGTGAAATAACCCTTACCTTGTACTTTTCCTTGGTTGGGGTAGGTTAACCTCCTGTATAATGGTGAAATAATTGTTATTAAATTATACAAGAATCATATACATTAATATGATATCATATATGATCTTTTAATATTGATTTGATAATAATATCTTAGTATTATCATTGTTTCGGGTGTTAACTTACTTGTTTTCTTATATATGTTTTGTTACGTAAGACATGTTTGTAAAGGATAGGTTGTATATTATTCATATCCAGAATGATATGAAGTCCTTAAACATCATTTTTTAAATCATCAAATGATAATTATACTTGAATGGATACGATGGAGAATGAATCTCATCGCGTTCGTGGAGACGGTAGTCCGTACGTACGCACGAGCGACAATATCATTCTTTTGATATTAAAATAATATATAAATGGATGGTATATCATATATACTGAATCATTAACATGTTATATTTATTATTTAAATGACTTACACATCATTATTATACCCATCCAAATAATATTATATTGAATAACAATTTACACCACGACGTGGAGACGGTAAGCCGTACGTACGCACGTATGGTGACATGTTATTCAAAGGGTGGATAGAATACTGAATATGGTTGTACCATTTTTATAATAACATCACAGTATATATATGATACTGGATTTATTAGTTTAGAATGGTAACAACAAAGGAAGAAGAAGTGGAAGAAGTAATGAACTTGGAAAAAGGGTGGTGAAATCATTACCTCTTCTTCGTGTTCTTCCTTTTGATTTGATCAAAAGGGCTGCTTAGGTTGGCTTTCCGATCAATCTAAGGCCTCTAGGTTGTAGTGAGGGAAGTTGGGAGAGTATTTGGGCAGAGTTTGGCCGAACTAAAAGGCTTTGAAGGTGTGAAGAAATGAGAAGGAGGATTCCCTTTTATAAGAGGGGTGAGGGGCACCTTTGGAAAAGCTAGAGATATTAGTTTATAATAAATTCATATTCGGTTTCCAATGGCTCCAAATTTGACTATTCAAAGTTTAAGGTGGGGATGGGTCGAAAACAACTCAACCAATAGGATTTAGACAGCTTTGGGTACTTATATTGACCTTATCTTTAAGTATTAACTCTAAGATAATTAGTTTCACTTTTACAATGTCTCTTTGTATTTTTATATAATATGGTTAATAAACATACTATATACATCCAAGCGACCCCAAAGTGGTCCATTAATGATGAAAATATCATGATATAAGTCTCATGGCCGAACATTAGATTCTTAGGAATTTCATATCAATTAATAATATAATATTTGTTTTAAGAACTCTTTTATGTCAATTTTGACACTATTCAATAGTTGATTTTTTTGAAACTCATAACAGATTGATTACTTCGAAAAAAGTAAATTAAATCAATCCTAATATATCATATTATCCTATAAAATTATTTTAATTCATTAAAAGTTTCATATTATATTTATTTGGGTATTTATAATATCAATAAAATTAATTTTTTACTATTTTAGTAATTACTGCATCATCATTGTGTCATAAATAAAATAAATTATTTAATGTCTAAAAATTATAAATAAAATATCATTATGTAGGAAATCGGTTTATCTTTCTAATGAATATTTATAATTTAAAATCAAACATATATAACCCTATGTAATAATTGTTTTTCTAAAAGATATATGCTTGTGTCATTTTTGTATTCATTTTAACTTAATTAAAATAAAGTGTCCCTATCACCTACAAGTGGCACCATGGGGTCCCCAAATCGACCCAAAGATGCCTATGGTCGAACATGTATCAACCAATAAGGCTAGGACATGTTTTAGGGTAATTTAGTATTATTATAATATTATTGTTTAACCCTTATTTACAAGATTTACCCCTAACCATGGTAAATAATATATTTACCACAGTAATTATTCAAAATGTCTAAAAATAAAAGTTACCTATTTACACAATTTAGACATCCTGATTCCAAATAAGGAATCCATTTTTCTAAATTCAAAACACAGAAGTGGCAGAAATTAATTTAAAATTAATTCCCGCTATCAATACAAAAAGCGTGTTTTTAAGAGATAATAACTATCAAAAGATTGACACTTGTTTATGTTCGGTTTAATTGTAAAATTATATCCAATGAACAAAATTATATTAAATGGTAAAAATATATTCTAAATATTCTTTAAAACCACTAAAATTCATAATTTATAACTATTAATTATTTTGATTAAAAAAGTTGTTTTTAATTAAAATTTAGTAATTTTCACTATTCATCAAAATATGAAAGTTATCCGAAAAGTACCAAAATTTCACCTTAGGATAAATTCGATATTCCGAATCCAGAAATGAAGTCCATTTTAAAATATAAAATATATATAATTTCGAAAAGTAGGTATTAATATTCATAACGGCTAGTTTGATTGGTTATGGTGTGTTAGAACTCGGTGTTGCGTACAACACACGATATCACATTATTCAAAGAGAAGCGTACCGTAGAAGCTTGGGGTGTTACATTCTCCCCTCCTTCAAATAATTTCGTCCTAAAAATTTCTAGAATACTACCACATGAAAAGACTCGGGTGGTTCTTCATCATAAGTTCCTCGGGTTCCCACGTTGCCTCTTCCATCTTATGGTTTCTCCACAAAACTTTTACCAGACGCGTCGTCCGGTTTCTCAGTACTTTTTCTCTTGTATCAAGAATCCTGACAGGCTCTTCACAATAAGACAGATCGGGTTCCAGTTCTAATTCTTCATAGGTGAGTACATGCGTTGGGTCAGGCATGTATTTCCTCAACCGAGATACGTGGAACACATCGTGAACTTTGGAGAGACTTGGCGGTATTGCCAATTGGTAAGGTACAACCCCAATTCGTTCTAGAACTTCGAAGGGTCCGATGTACCTGGGACTCAATTTACCTTTCTTACCAAAACATATGACTCCCTTCCATGGAGATACCTTCAAGAAAACATGATCACCAACTTGAAATTACAAATCCATCCTTCGATTATCGGCATAGCTCTTCTGCCTACTTGGAGCTGCTTTGATGTGATTTTGGATTACCTTTACCTTTTCCACCGTTTCCTCCACCAGTTATGGGCCTACAAGTTTTCTTTCACCAACGTCATCCCAACAGGTTGGTGTACGACATCTCTTTCCGTATAACGCTTCATATGGTGCCATCTGAATACTCGAATGGAAGCTATTGTTATAGGCAAATTCTACCAGTGGTAAATATTGATCCCACATACCTTGAAAGTCAAGTGATCAAGATCTCAACATGTCTTCTAGGGTCTGAATAGTCCGTTCTGATTTTCCATCTGTCTGAGGGTGGTAAGCAGTGCTCAAATGAAGTTCAGTATCCATGGATTTCTAAAGACTTTTCCAAAATCTTGAAGTAAAACGGGGATCACGATCAGAAATAATCGATAGGGGTACTCCATGAAGTCTCACAACTTCATTAATATATATTCTTACTAGACGTTCCAGGGGTAGATATTCTCTTATATCAAGAAAATGTGATGACATGGCAAGACGATCAACAATAACCCATATTGCATCATTCCTTCTAGGAGTCTTTGGTAGCCCCATGAAAAAGTCCATCGTAATATTGTCCCATTTCCACTCCGGTATGGGAAGAGGTTGCATGACTCCTCCAGGCTGTTGCCTTCCAGCTTTCACTTGTTGACAAACCAAACATCTTGACACAAAATCAGCAATCTCCCTCTTCATGTTGTCCCACCAAAAATGTTCCTTCAAATCTCTATACATTTTCGTGCTCCCAGGGTGTATAGAAAAAATTTGAACTATGAGCATCATCCAACAATTCTTTTTTTAGATCAGGTAAATCGGGAACACAAAGTCTCTTCCCGAATTTCAAAATTCCATCTTCATACACAAAGTCTCTCAATCTACCATCATTCACAACTTTAATCTTCCTTTGAAATTCTTCATCATCAGTCTGAGAACTCTTAATCCTTTCTAGTAAAGATGGTTTGGCAACCATTTGAAAAAGTATTGATGTTTCACCTTCCCTGGTTATTCCATGTCCATCTTCACTAGATCCATGAAAATTGGATCCCTTTCAATTCTCATATTATTCAAAACTCCATGGTCTTTTCTACTCAAAGCATCTTCCACCTTGTTTTCTTTCCCCGGGTGGTGGTTTATCGTGCAATCATAATCCTTGAGTAATTCAAGCCATCTCCTTTGCCTCATGTTGAGTTATTTTTGTGAGAAAATATACTTCAAACTCTTGTGATCAGTATAAATATCACATTTTTTACCATAGAGGTAGTGCCTCCATATCTTCAAAGCAAAGATCACAGCCGCTAACTCGAGATCATGAGTAGGATAGTTTTGTTCATGAATTTTCAACTATCGTGATGCATAGGCAATAACTCTATCATTCTGCATAAGGACACAACCAAGTCCTTTCTTTGATGCATCACTATAAATAACGAACCCATCATTCCCCGATGGTAGAGTCAATATAGGAGCATTGACTAATCTTCTCTTCAGTTCATCAAAACATTCTTCACACTCTTTTTTCCAAACAAATTTAACCCCTTTACGTGTGAGCTTCATTAATGGGTTAGCCAATCGGGCAAAATTCTGGACGAAACGTCGATAATAACCTGCCAAACCAATAAAACTACACACCTCAGTTATACTCGTAGGTGTTGGCCATTCTTGGATTGCCTTGGTCTTAGAAGGATCAACAGAGATTCCATCTTTAGAGACAATATGGCCAAGAAAAGAAATCTCCTGAAGCCAGAATTCACACTTGCTAAACTTCCCATATAATTCATGCCTCCTCAGAGTCTTCAAGATAATGTGCAAGTGATTTTCATGATCTTTGTAGGTTTTTGAGTATACCAAGATATCATCAATAAATACCACCACAAATTCATCGAGATACTCCTTGAAAACTCTATTCATCATATCCATGAATACAGAGGGTGCATTAGTCAATCCAAATGGCATTATGGTAAACTCGTAATGCCGGTACCTGGTTCGAAATGCTGTCTTCGGAATGTCTTCCTTCTTCACACACAACTGATGGTATCCAGATCGAAGGTCAGTCTTTGAAAAGTATTGAGCTCCATGTAGTTGGTCAAATAAATCATCAATACGAGGTATGGGATACTTGTTCTTTATCGTTATAGCATTGATCTCCCTGTATTCGATACATAACCTCATAGATCCATCTTTCTTTTTAACAAAAAGAACAGGGGCTCCCCATGGAGAAACACTAGGGCGAATAAATCCCTTATTACTCAATTCCTCTATTTGTTTCTTTAGTTCAACTAATTCTACAGTGGCCATTCTATAAGGGGTCCTCGATATAGGCCTTGATCGAGGAATTAAATCAATGGAAAACTCAACTTCTCGTTCTGGAGGATGTCCAGGTAAATCTTCCGGAAATACATCTACAAATTCTTTCACAACAGGTACATCCTCTATTTGAACATTCCTTTCCTCACCGACAGTTATTTCATTCTCTTCCTCCCCAATAATTGAATTAAGTTGAGCTACTGGGGGTGGATATAAATAAGAATTAGGTGGTGACGATTCTGCTCTAAAGATAAGGTGTTCCTTATCATTATCATCAAGAATCGTAACCTCTTTCTTATTACAATAAATCTTCGCATCATAGTCCGAAAGACAGTCCATACCGAGGATTATATCAAACTCAATCATAAGTATGACGACGAGATCAGCAGATAAAGAACATTTATGTGATCTAATGGGGACTGATTCACAAAACTTTGTTGCAATGATACTTCCCTTAGGAGTTTTAACTGGCAATTCCCTTATTAAATCAAATTGGAAATATCTAATTTTTTTAGCAAACTGGGAAGATATTAAACAATGCGATGATCCAGAGTTAAATAATGCATTTTCTAAACTTGAAGAAACCATTAAATTACCTGCCACCACGTCTTTCGGAGCTTCTACCTCAGCCGTAGTGATAGCATAAGCCTGGCCTTGATCCCTTGGCCTTTTCTGAGGTAAGTTCTCCTGAGGCTTCGGACATGCATTTGCATAATGCCCCATCTCCCTACAATTGTAGCACTGAATGTTGGTAGCTTCCTTCTTCCCCTTGCAATCACGATCTTGGTGGCCTTTTTCGCCACACTTGTAACAGACTCGCATTCCCTTCAAGCAAGTACCAGGATGTTTCTTCCCGCATTTACCACAAGATGGATATTCAACCTTTCCCTTCTTCCCCTTATTTACATTCCCAGATTGATCAGCAGGTCTCTTCTTCTCTTGCTTTGCTTTAAAGTCATAAGACTTAGAGAATTCCTTTTCGGTCTTGATAGCACATGAGACAATGTCTTCGTACGATGAAAAGGATTGTGAGACTAATGCTCGACGGAGAAATGGTTTTAACCCATCATAGAAATGATCAATATTACTTCTTGGGTTACGTATATAATCACCAGCATACCTTTCTATCCTTGTAATGTTAGCCTCAAACTTTGTGACATTCTCATCCTCCTTCTATCTCAGACATAGAAATTGTCTTTCCATATCTGCTCGATGGTCGCGAGGAAAGTATTTTTCTAAAAACAAATCTTTGAACTCCCTCCATTCCATATTTGATACTTCATCATCTTCCTTCATATTTTTAATTAATGACCACCATTGACCATCATCTCCAGTGAGGCGGTAAACTGCCATGATAACTTTTTCCCTTTCACTGCTCCCCAAAGCCTGAAATATTTTCTCTAGGGAATTTATCCATTGCTCAGCAACTAAGGGATTTTTACTCCCATTGAACGTTGGTGGTTGTTGCCTCATGAATCGATCTAACATTCATCCTCCACACTGTGGATCAGGGTGCTCCATACGGGTAAGGTTATTATTCATAACCTGAGTAAGTTGTCCCAGTATGGTGATTAGCTGATCGGCACCAGTTGCATCACCAGCTCCACTATAATTATCTTGAGCAGGAGGGAAATCCCTACATGGAGTGTGTGCATTGATACGGTTTCCATTTCTTCCACTAGGCGCCATTTCTAAACAATGGCATAAACTAGATCAGTTTATGAATCAAAATACATAATCCCATACTTATAAAACACTTAACATAAATTGAACTATTTATGGATATAATCCATAATCATAAAAATGATTTCTTTGCGGAATTATATACTCATAAACCCTTCATAATTATTTGTAAAGAAAATGAGAGTTATCCTAAGCATATCCCCAGGGAGTGTCGTAACCAAGAGTGCAGCAAGGCCCATTGTCGTGCACCAGTTCCCGTTCGAGTCTAGCTCAAAGCGGTGTTTTCAGGTTTTACCCCTAGGTACATCTGTTCCAGAGCCACCACTACCTCCTCGTATCCTGATAGGGATGTATTTCTCGGAAAACTCACAAAATCTCTACAATACCAAAATTCTAGGAAGTTCTTTTATACTAATTCTCAAAGTTCATCTTAGGTCTACGTGCTCTAATCAGAGTTTATCTAAATCTAGCTTCCAAGGTTTGTACTAAACTTCCTCTAATACCAACTGTAACGCCCCGACCCTAGTTACCCAGAGTCGGTGCATTATTACATAACATTGGCATGATCACAAGAAAGATCAAATCTCGAAAGACCGATTGGTTTAGTATCCTTGGAAACACTAGATATGTTCATAAGTCTTACATTACATCATAAAATGAAAAACTACTACAATAACATATTGTCTCCATAAACCACACTCATATCCCCACATAATATCCCTGCAGGTCATTCATAATTTACTTCTTCACTTCCTAGTAAAAATAAAACATAGAAAAGGGGTGAGCTCAAATTCCCAGTAAGGATAACAATATACCGGAAACATTCATAAATAAGAATAAACATTTAAGGCTATGTATAACTAAAACAAAAGCCTTTTAAACTTGAACATCAACATAGTATGGAAAAAGTAAAATTAAATAATTCCATTTACTTGTTCACATGGATATTCTACTAATCGAATAATCACATGCAATATCAATAACCACTTTCATAATGTTGGAATGCATAATGCCAGACTATCATAACCACATAGCCAAGGCCTCGTGCCAAGACTACAAATAAGATTTTGCCAAGGCCTTGTGCCAAGACACTAGTTTGTCTCATGAGACCGAATGATGCATCGAGGAGCTATAGCGGTCTCCACCCGTCACATATTAAGTCCAATGAATTCCCATATGAAAAGGTATAAACATAACATAAACATTCGTATTAAAAATAGCATACGAAATGTAAATAATTTCACCATAAACTATGAATGGTATAAAAATATCACATCCACAGTCAAACATATCACAAAACCTTCAATACAATATAGAAGTTTTGTATCATAATAAATCAACTTCAAATAAGCGTAAAATCCATCAAAGGATGTTGACATAGATGAAATCAAAACACTTTTTGGAGAAATATCTCTTTTTATTTTTGAAATCATTTAAGAGTGATATAAAATAAAACATTTTCCTGAAAATATTCTTATAATCTTGTAATGAAAACTTTGAAGATTTTATAATGGCTGAAAATAACCGCACTCGCCGTATAAGTTAAAAAAACATTCTTACCTTAATTCTGTCGAAAAGGTTAAAAAGGACCTTTTTTTGAAAACGACGGAAATATTCCTCTTATAAAGACAAACAAGGGTATAAATTACTTTAAACCATATTCTTTTAAATTATAAAAATGTTTTGAAATACATTTTGAAGAAACATGGATGTGGATGGTAAAGATATCCCAGTAGATTATTACATATAAACAACCTCGGATAATGAAGAGATTGTGAAATAACTCTTACCTTGTACTTTTCCTTGGTTGGGGTAGGTTAACCTCCTGTATAATTGTGAAATAATTGTTATTAAATTATACAAGAATCATATACATTAATATGATATCATATATGATCTTTTAATATTGATTTGATAATAATATCTTAGTATTATCATTGTTTCGGGTGTTAACTTACTTGTTTTCTTTTATATGTTTTGTTACGTAAGAAATGTTTGTAAAGGATAGGTTGTATATTATTCATATCCAGAATGATATGAAGTCCTTAAACATCATTTTTTAAATCATCAAATGATAATTATACTTGAATGGATACGATGGAGAATGAATCTCATCGCGTTCGTGGAGACGGTAGTCCGTACGTACGCACGAGCAACAATATTATTCTTTTGATATTAAAATAATATATAAATGGATGGTATATCATATATACTGAATCATTAACATGTTATATTTATTATTTACATGAGTTACACATCATTATTATACCCATCCAAATAATATTATATTGAATAACAATTACACCACGACGTGGAGACGGTAAGCCGTACGTACGCACGTATGGTGACATGTTATTCAAAGGGTGGATAGAATACTGAATATGGTTGTACCATATTTACATTAACATCTCATTATATATATGATACTGGAGTTATTATTTTAGAATGGTAACAGCAAAGGAAGAAGATGTGGAAGAAGTAATGAACTTGGAAAAAGGGTGTGAAAATCATTACCTCTTCTTTGGGTTCTTCCTTTTGATATGATCAAAAGGGCTGCATAGGTTGTCTTTATGATCAAACTAAGGCCTCTAAGTTTTAGTAAGGGAAGTTGGGAGAGTATTTGGGCAGAGTTTGGCCAATCCAAAAGGCTTTGAAGGTGTGAAGAAATGAGAAGGAGGAGTGCTCTTTTATAAGAGGGGTGAGGGGCACCTTTGGAAAAGCTAGAGATATTAGTTCATAATAAATTCATATTCGGTTTCCAATGGCTCCAAAGTTTACTATTCAAAGTTTAAGGTGGGGATGGGTCGAAAAAAACTCAACCAATAGAATTTAGACAGGTTTGGGTACTTATATTAACCTTATCTTTAAGTATTAACTCTATGTTAATTAGTTTCACTTTTACAATGTCTCTTTGTATTTTTATATAATATGGTTAATAAAGATACTATATACAACCAAGAGACCCCCAAGTGGTCCATTAATGATTAAACTATAATTATATAAGTCTATTTGCCGAAAATTAGATTTTTAGGAATTTAATATCAATTAATAATATAATATTTGTTTTAAGAACTCTTTTATGTCAATTTTGACACTATTCAATAGTTGATTTTTTTGAAACTCATAACAGATTGATTACTTCGAAAAAAGTAAATTAAATCAATCCTAATATATCATATTATCCTAGAAAATTAGTTTAATTCATTAAAAGTTTCATATTATATTTATTTGGGTATTTATAATATCAATTAATTTAATTTTTCACTATTTTGGTAATTATTGCATCATCATTGTGTCATAAATAAAATATATTATTTAATGTCTAAAAATTATAAATAAAATATCATTATGTAGGAAATCTTTTTATCTTTCTAATTAATATTTATAATCTAAAATACAACATATATAACCCTATGTAATAATTTTTTTTCTAAAAGATATATGCTTGTGTCATTTTTGTATTCATTTTAACTTAATTAAAATAAAGTGTCCCTATCACCTACAAGTGGCACCATGGGGACCCCAAATCGACCCAAAGATGCCTATGGTCGAACATGTATCAACCAATAATGCTAGGACACGTTTTAGGGTAATTTAGTATTATTATAATATTATTTTTTAACCCTTATTTACCAGATTTACCCTTAACCATGGTAAATAAAATATTTACCACAGTAATTATTCAAAATGTCTAAAAATAAAGGTTACCTATTTACACAATTTGGACATCCTGATTCCAAATATGGAATCAATTTTTCTAAATTCAAAACACAGAAGTTTCAGAAATTAATTTAAAATTAATTCCCGCTGTCAAAACAAAAAACGTGTTTTTAAGAGATAATAACTATCAAAAGATTGACACTTGTTTATGTTCGGTTTAATTGTAAAATTATGTCCAATGACCAAAATTATATTAAATGGTAAAAATATATTATAAATATACTTTAAAACCACTCAAATTCATAATTTATCACTAATAATTATTTTGATTAAAAAAATAGTTTTTAATTAAAATTTAGTAATTTTCACTATTCATCAAAATATGAAAGTTATCCAAAAAGTACCAAAATTTCACCTTAGGGTAAATTAAATATTACGAATCCAGAAATGAAGTCCATTTTAAAATATAAAATATATATAATTTCGAAAAATAGGTATTACTATTCATAACGGCTAGTTTGATTGGTTATGGTGTGTTAGAACTCGGTGTTGCGTACAACACACGCTATCACATTATTCAAAGATAATCGTACCGTAGAAGCTTGGGGTGTTACATAAACAAATATATCTTTGTAAATTAATTTTTACATGGTGTTATATAATTTATCTTTTCAAATATAAATATTTACCGTAAAGCTAAAAATATTTCTTACATCATGGTAGTTTTGCAATAATTTTTAGACATAGAATAAATTAAATTATTTATGACACAATAATGATGCAGTGTTAACCGCATTAAAAAATGATTAAAATAAATAAGATTATAATTATTAAAATAACATAAAAAACATGTCCAATTCTTATTCGATGAGTTTATTTCGACCATGAGTCATCGTATATTCTACCTTCATGAGTTTTGGACCTTTAAAAACCGAATATCGTAATATAATAAAATAATATTATCACACATTCATAAAGAACCCCTCATACACCTTAAAACCCCCTCACTTCTAACCAATTCATCACACATCTCATGCCTTTTGGATCATCAAAACCCTACCCTATGAATCTCCCTACATCCATATCCTCCTCCTACATGACTTAACATAGGCAGAAAGAACTTCAAGAAACCCTTTTGGTTCATACCAACGAGAGTTACCCAAATTAAAGGTAACAATTTCTCTTAACTTATTTTCTTTTATTTTACTAATCCATCCCCTAAAATATATTTTATATTGTTTTATAACAAAACCAGTATCCTAAATGTACTAGGATGTTTTTATGAGAAGGATTCAAACTACACTTACACACACCTCCATCTAATGGGTGAAGAACATACTGTTTCTGTGGATGGAAAACTAACGCCTCACACGATGATGATTGTTCGATTATCTCCTACCGCCTATCATGGTGGCCATTAAGATGACACTATATTTATATATGATATATATTATGTCTATTTTTTCTATATGATTCGGTATTTTTCTTTTATAGCATACCTTTATTGTTTCCATTATAAGAAAATGTGATAATTTCATTTGAGGAAGTGCGGACTACCGACCCCTCAAAGTGATATGACTCGTTAATGCCATATGTGGGACATATAAAGGATGGAGTTAATGATATTATATATGATATTATGCTGGAATTATAATATACCTATGTATCATTGTGTTTTTATTCCATTAAAATAAGACATATAAAATAACGTAGTGTTTACGCGTACGTACGACTTACCATCTCCATGAATAGTGTGTTTACTTTGTTACCTTCAAATGAAATGTATGATTATAAATATATATATAAATGATATATATTATATATATTATATCTAAATAATGAATATCATTATGGATATAATGTACTATTTACCACATTGATAACTTTTAAATATAAGGTGTTCATTTTTTCTTCAAGTACCAAATATCGACAAAATGAACGTTATTAACTTAAATAATTATATAATGGTTATAACATTTTAATAAGTGATATAAAAGGAATATTAAACGTGAAAATTTTATTAATAAAGTAGAAATTAGCTTTAGTTTTTTACTCAGGAGATTAAAGAACGAACAGGTCAAGTTTGACACGAGGTAAGGGACTTCGTCTGAATAACCTTTCATTGAGGCTTATTTTGTTCTAATACACGACTTTCATTTATACACAGTATAAACACCTTTGAATTTTCATTTCATTCAAAGGGAATCTTTTTATTCGAAGCATTTTACTAAACTTCAAAAAAAAATGTCTTTTTAACATAAGGAGTGACAATGACTTCATTCCGCTACCGTGAGTATTATTTGATCATTGGCTTCTTTAACAAGACGTAATGTTTTTAACGAAAATAAATATGATATTATTTTTACATATTTTGGAATAGAAAATGGTTTTTATAATTTGATTTTTTTATATAAATATATTTCAATGATATATTGTGATTGAAATGTGGAAATTTCATCTTTCATTTATGTTTGTTATATGTGTTATGAAAATTTTATGGTTCTTGGGAATCTTTTATGTATAATGGTGGTTCCGTGATAACCCTAGTGTGTCTGATCCGAAATAACTCTCTAATGCATGATTAATGTGATAGAGGTAAACGTGAATGTTTATTCTAAGAGATTTAGAGAATATACTGAGATGCGTATTCCAACGTAACTCCCTATATAGTTGTGATAGCTACAATGTAAGTATGATATGAATGCCATAAGTATTTTTATGATTTGTGATTACTATGTGTTATTCATAAATCTTATGGTTTCATGTGGTAAGTAAAAGAGTTTTTGTTTTGTACGTATTTATGGACTAATGTTTTATTTCTCTGTTTTATAACACTTAGTGAGGTTTTTATGTTCAACTCTATTTTTGAAATGTTTTCACAGGACTTAAAGATGAATAGGGTAAAGGATGGGATCATGGAAAAGTCATGTTGTCTAAAACATGGAAGTAGACATGAATCTTTTTTTTCAAGAGTTTTAAATTTATTAGAAAAATGGAAACTGAGTAGAAGTGTCTAATTTGAAATGTAATGAGATGTAATAGTCATGTCCTAGTTCTCTAAAACTCTAAACCTTAAAAGATAATCAATTTGAATTATTCATTTAATTCAATATTATGAAATGTTTAAGGCCGGGACCTTATACTAAACCATACCCTTTATGGCCCAAATGTCCTATAAACATGTACAAAATCCATTTAATGGAAATATATAAAAAATATAATCAATTATATATAATTAATCAACATTGAAAGATATTTTAAACAGGAAATTTTGGTAGGGATTCCCTTTTAAATAATTTAAAAGTATTTCAATCTTCATCCTCTATAAAGAAGGCACTAAACCCTCCCACTTTTTAAAACATATAAAGACATTTGTCTTTACAAAATACTTCTCAAGTAATATATTGAAATACATTAATTAATCATATAATCCTACCTTTTGGAAGAATTAAATCTAGGGAATCCCATTGGATAAATCTAAAATCTGTTTCTCAAAGTAAAGGTAACAACCTTCCTCATGATATTTTGTTTTATTTTTATTCTCCATGCCTAAATTATTCATATTCCTTTCTTATATAATAACTTAAGAATCAAAAATATACTTATATGTGTTTATTATAATGTTGGGACCTGAACTTACACACACATCCATCTAATGAGTCACTAACATACCATTTATGTGTATATCATATTACTACCTCACGAAATAAGTTTTGTTTCCTTTACCACATCTTAGGTTTGGGAATTATGATGTACACTATGCTATTATCTGATATTCAGGATATTTATGATAATATTATTCTTATTTAATTATTATATAACACATACATTAATTATTTCTATTTTCTTGAAAATAAAATAATTTTCATTGGGAAAGTGTGGACTATAGCCTTCTCAAAGTGATATGATTTGTTCACATTCTACATGGAGTGTATTGAAATAGTTTTTAGAGAAATTGAATTATATATATGGAATAATAATTCAAATTTAATTATATTATATTATATTTATTTATATATTTCTTATACTTTGATTATTTCAAAATGACAATAAAACATAAACAACATTCATGCAAATGTACAACCTACTATCTCCATGAATTGTGTATTCCATTTCATATTTCAATATTATATATATTATTACATATAAATATATTTTAAATATATTATATTTAATAAATTAACTATTTTCTTAATATAAGTAAATCATGACCTATTAGAGACAATAAAGAAAAAAATCCAAAAAATATACAACAAAACAAAGAAGATATTACTAAAACATTTTATTTAAATTGAGATGTCAAGAAACGAGCAATATAAAATCATTACCAATTCATATATGAAATCATATATAATTATATGGTTATTTAAATAAATTTATAAAAAAAATATTATTTATTACACATGAGTTTTTATTTCTTATGAATAATTTCACGTCATAAGGTATGATAATTTCATCTATCTTTTTATTTCAATGAGATACATGACATATTAACCATTTTCATCTATTTTTTAGTGTATAAACGTCCCTATGACCTATTATATAGTTAATTTAAACTACATTATTATATTTTAAGTATAATTTTATGTTATTATTTCCTGGGGATCATGATATAAATGTCACTCTAATATTAAGGTTTTCTCGTCTCTCATTAATTTTAATTGAGACATAATCCCATTTTATCTCTTATTTCCCATATATGGTTTGAATAATGATTATGGTTGTATTATAAAAATATTATACAAATATTTATATGAATTTAATTTATCATTTTATGTACTCTCTTTAAAGGGGTTTTGTTTTCAAATGTTACCAAATCGATATGTAATTTTGTCTCAGTTTTTCTTCATTGGGACACCTTACATGTTACACAACTATATTCTTCTATAATGTGAATATAATGATGTTGAAATTTTATATCATTAATATCATTATTTTAATGATATTTTATAATCCATTTTATTTTATTATTTTTATTTTATTATTAATTATTTTAACAATGTTGTAACAGTTTATTTCTATACTCTAATTTTTTATCGATATTGTTTATGATTATGCTCTAATTGATAAAATATTATAATACATATCTCATGTAATCCAGTGAATTTTATTATCTGATGGATATTCATGTTATATACATTATATGGTACCATTTTCCACTATTTTCTACTTATGACAATTTCTAAAATGTTTTTATGAAAATATTATTTTATTTTTCCTTTTAGCCAAATATATGTGTTCATTAAAAACCATGTTTTATAAAAATGTTTTCAAAAATGTTTTTCAATTATACGATGATGTTTCCGGATATTGTTACCACATATTACATTTTTATAAAATATTTTTAAATTTAATCTTCTTTTAATTTACGAATTAAGGTACATTTCTAAACAGTCATGGGAAAAAAGAAATCTCCTGAATATGAAAACTTACCCACAGTCATGAACATAATTTCCTAGATTCTTCAATTGTATGCCAAAAAGGATAAATTTTTAATGAAAAATACTACCTAATATTCTGGAAATTTTTTGATTATAATTTTCTTAATCAAAAAGGGATTTCAATATTTTTTATGATTAAATGGTTTTTAAAATTATTTTCAATTATTCCATTATATAATTTAAAAAGTTTCTTTTCAATATAGAGGATTTAAATTATATAAATGATTATTTTAGAATTTATTAATGTATTTCCAAAAAATGGTTTTCAATATTTTTCCATGATTTTTTTTATATTTTTATAGGAAAAGGTTTTTAAAAATGTTCTCTATATTATTTTTATCTTTTCAAGATTATTTTCACGGAAATGTTCTCCAAAATTTTTTTTGTTTTGAAATAAATTTTTGAAATAAAAAATCATATTTTCTTCATGAAATTCTTTAAATGATTTCCATAATTCCATAATTTTTTTCACTATGGTTTCAAGAAAATTGATTTTGAATAGTTAATATCTTTTAAAAAGTGACTTTGAACTAAAATTTATGTACCAACTGCAAATTCAAAATCTGTCTCTTTCTAAGATGATATCATTGGTATTATTTTATGTTTTATAAGGGTTATGATCCAATTATACCATTCATATTATTTATATGATGGGAATATATTTTGATGGATTTAATTTTAGGAATCTTTTTTCTCTTCAATGGTTTATACCATGAAAAATCCATATTAAAACCACTTTAATTCATTGGTTATGCTAGGATAAAATGATTATGAATCCACTATATTTTATATATGTTAATAAATTATTCAATTTTTATGAGACAAACTTCATTTCATGGGTTCTAATATTACTCTTTATGATATTATGGAACATGTATGTATGATTTCATTATGATATTGGTGGGAACTATTTATCCTTCCAATACATTGGAGAAATATTTATTTCAAATAATATTATGTTTGAAAAAATTTGAAGATCATGTTACAAAAGTGGAAATAGATGCATACTGATCCAAAATGGTAAACATGTGTATCCAGATCCACTATGGGAAGACGGGGAATCCTAATAAACAATAAGGAGATGTTGAAACCCAATATACTATTGGAAGATGGGGAAATATATTCTATTATAAAGAATGGAATGTTAGTTTGGATGGTGGTGTGTCCCAAAAATTAGGTGTAGTCGCAATAAAGTTCCCTGAAAATATTTTCCCAACAATCCTTGAATTTTATGGAACGATGTAACATGGGTATGTATTTACCAGAAATTCTATTTCATATTCCATTGGTATGACATGTGGATAATATTATTATTATTTTTTGATTCATGTCTTATGAACTACCAATAGTTTTTCCATGCCTCTAGATTATGGTCTTTTAATTAAGGGTATGATCTTAAAATGTTATTCTAATGTTATCCATCCCCTATGATCATGTTCTAATTATGTATTTCCAGAATTTACTATTAATGAGAATTCGAGCAAACACCATTCTAATGATTCCATTCTATGTGTTATTAATAAATGTTTTAAGTAGTATTACTTAAGTGTAATATCATGAAGTATTTTTTTAAAGAACATTCAACAAACTAGAAAATTGGGATCCATGTTTCAAAAGACACTACACTATTACTGTTCTCATGAATGTATTTTTGTAATGTTTTTTAATCATAATCTAACATGATTAAATGTCCAAGTATGATAAACATGGGTCACTATAGGATGGTTATATCATGGTGTTTAATAGTTTTTAGTTTGGTTTGTGGATGTTTCATATAACTGGATAATTTTTCACCTTGCTTCAGAGATGTGTTAGAAGATATAACATTCCTATTAAGAGTCAAAAACGTCATCCACAAGGATTTATATTGGGTTATTAGGCACATATTAATCTATATAATCAAAAATTACATTAACATACTGTTACATTCTATTTTTTCATTTTATAAACACTCTATATTATTTATATGAATTTGAATATACAAAGAAAATTTCATCGTCACTCTTTGTATAAATTTTGAAAAGATTTACTTAGTTTTAAGAATAAGGATTATACATCTAGATGTGATAATCTGACTACCCTTTGGATTTCTAATATTTCGTAGTTCATTTGGACATTTCTTTATGAGATTTCTAATTAAAACTATATTGATTATGAAATAAGTTGTATTCATGGCCACTTCCCAAAAATAAACCTAAAGGAGTTCTTAATTAATCATTTTCTAGGAAACTTCATGGAGTTTCCTATTTTATATTTCTATAACACCATTATAATATGGGTCATTAGATTAGAAAATCAATAATTAAATCCATTTTAGAAGAAAAAGGATTCAATGTCCTGATTTTCAAATACAAATCCATGATCCATTATGAATGTCTTAATCCTAAGTCCCATAATATTTTCAACAGATTTATGATATTTGGTAATGTAATAGAAGGATTTAATTTAATTATCCCAGAAGAATAGTTAGGTATACCTAGAAAATTAATCTACAAGAAGAAAAAAAATATTTATACCAATTTTGAATATATTCTATATATTTTTCAAACAATCACATGTGAAACAACCCCATGTGTTGAGAATTTGATGCTTCCTTCTTCGATTTGAAAGATATCCAGTGTAATTATTCTATTTTCTTGGGGCTACATACTTTATCATTTGTTATGTATAGTTTATTTAGATATATGACTTATCCTTTCTTAGTGAAATTTCTTAATGAGTAATTGTTTTAATGGCCAATTATCCCATGGAAATGTCAATATAATGTATAGAATGCACTTAGATATGAAATATTTTGATAACATAATGAATCTAAATTAATATCATAACATTATCATTTCTAAATTAAGTTTATACTAAAAAAATTAGACTAAAAAACATTAAAATAATTGTATTCAAAATTCACATAAAAACTATCATCACATATATATGAAATTCCTTGTATATTTTACATTAAAAAATTATTAAATAAACATTGATAAATTAAAACTTAGCTATAATTAATAATTTATCAATGGAAAATTTGATCACTTTAGAAAAGTCTCTAAATATTTCATGTTCACCATCAACCTGAATCAAATTTATAAACGTTGAATATTCTAAAATGACATTTCTGTAACATCCAATATCCTACTACCATATGTTCTTACAGGATCAGATCAAGTAGGATCCGTAGAAAACTAGTTTTTAGAAAAAATTATGTTTGTTCCCAAATCATATTGGGTCTCGAAATGACTGTAATTAAGGATTTAGGAACCCAAAATTTAGTAATAGGTTTCCTATAATAGGTTTGTAATATTTTGAAAATAATGTAATTTTAATGTCCAATTGATTAAAAATATGAATAAGATTATTTGAAACTATATTTTACAATAAATTAATTCATGACAATTCAATTATATCTTGGTTGAAAACAAAAACCAGTAATTCAATTGGGTGTTATCTATTTTCCATGATTTTTTTTTACTATTTATAAAATTTTTACACATGTCACGGTTTTTCTTCATGTTGTCGTAAGACCATTTTAATTCATTGTTTTACATTAATGGCCAATAATTTTTCTCTTTTTCAAAAATATGTATATATTTAGAACTAGGGGAAAAGTATTAGTTTTCATTAGAAAATTTTACTTATCCCTAAACTCATTAAGGTTATCTTATATAATTGTATATTACATAGTAATTTTATGAACCATCAGGTTCTAATCACAATATTTATCTTGAGAATGATTTGAAATACCTGTACTATAATAAGGGTAATCATTATATACCTCATATTTGTTTTTCATGAATCACATGTCAGCTATGTAGAGTTTTTACTATTGAGTAGTTTTCGAATATCTTGAGCTAGTTTTATAAGTATATAATATTTATTTCATTTCATTCTTGTATTTCATATCCTTCTCATTATATATTAATTTATTTTATCATTGGATAATAATTTTTTCCATGACCTTTCCTTTTACATTTATATAACACTATTTAATTTGAAGTGTGGTTTCTCTTCCAATAATTAATCTAGTTTCCTCAATTTTCATATTTACCACTATATCTCCATTTCATGAAAACTATTTGTTCTGGTAAAAATTATTAAATATTATAGAAAAATGGGATATCTCCTGATCGCTATCAACTAGTGAGTATTTATTAGGTTAATACGTAACATTTACTTTGTCTTTATATTTTGTGGAAGTCAATTTGATGGCCAAATAATTCCTTATGGGTTTATCCTCCTCTAATTAGTTAACTTTATCATATTCATTGTACATTTTTAAATTTTCAATAATCTTCTTCATTGTTAAATTATTAATGACATTGAATTACCTTATTAATAATCAGGTTGATCTATATCATTCAAGAAGACACCCCAATGCATGCCTGAGTTTGTCTTTATCAGAAATAGGATTATCCAAAGATAGCATTGTATTCAAAATCACAATGAACCTGAGATAAATTTCATAAATAATCTCATTTATTTTCATATCAAAAGTAACATATTTATTAGTATTGGTATTTAAAATCACTTCTTCAACATTATCTCTTACTCCCAATGAAATAGCTAAAGTGTACCATATTTAAAAAGATGAAATGCATGTAGATAGTATATTAAATTCATCACCACCCAAAGGAAAATTGATGGAATTCAAGGATTTATAGTTATTATTCTAAATTTTATAGTATTATCTTCCCATGTGTTTCTATCATTATGAGGTATTTAATACTTATCCAAAATATCAACCCACATTTCAAATCTCATGATTTCAATAAGTATTTTTACCTTTCTTCTTATGAAAACAATTTGTTCCATTAATTACATATCTTATGTTGGTAGTAAAACATTATTTTTTTAATATCTGTTAAGACCTAAATTTAGAACTAATATATATTTTAGTTCTTAAGAAAATAAAATCATATTTGAAATGATATTTGAAAACCTCTTATACCCAATTAGTCTGAGTGAGTAACTATAGAGGGGGTGTCAATTGAGTTCTCAGAAACTATTCTATTAAAAAAATTTGATGTACAACTCCCCAATCAAAATAAAAAATCCATTTCTATCACAAAACTATTCTGATAAAAAAATTTCTTTAAATATATTTCTCAAAGCCTTAAGAGTGCTCATTTAAAATAATATTTGAAATAACATTATATTTTGAAATCCATTAATTCAATCAAATTATAATATAAACAATGGATATTACTAACCGGAAGGATAGATATGAACTTATCAAGATAAAACACAAAAAAAAAAGAATCCAAACTAATAAGTAAATTCATCAAAACCATAGACTTATGTTTATTACAAATAAATTATGTCATCAAGGAGAATACATTGGAAATTTATTGATGTTCCAAAACATACAACAAACAATTTTTGATTACAAGTGTTTGGATTGATGAATTATGGATCCAAGGGTTACTACATCATTTTATCTTTCCACCCTATACATTGAGATATTTAATATAAGAAATGTTAACACAACATTCATTTACATTTACCTCTAAATAAAAAATAACACTAGAATAAAATGGTGTTTTACATATGCTTCTGTGTTCTCAATGAAATACAAAATATCAAAAAATATCTATATAGTTTAAGATTCTTCCACTTTCAAATTAAATATATATAATTTCTATTATTTATCTTTCTCTATTAATATTTTATTGTATTGAATTTTTCTATTATATTATCATTATTATTCAAGAAGAGTTAAAATATATATCCCTTCAATTTTTCAACAATTCATACACTGATTGGGAACCAAAAATGATTGGTTGGTTTCTATAATAAATTATAGGTATCTTTACAAACACACTATTTTTGAAATACATACGAATAATCAAATAAATCTAAATACTAACCAATCATTGTATAATACCCTCTGTTTCATCCTGATGATCTTTAATTTCTAACTCCTCAAAAAAATTTACATCTTTATAGATTGAACTACATTCATGAGGATTGAAATTAATTAATCGTCACTTACCATATCCAAATAAAATTTTCCCAACCATAATTTTTAAAAATTATCTCTTATTCCTCATCTTTTGATATCTCATATCTTTTCTATGGAATACATATTACATGATGGTTTAATATTATATGTGTTTCCCCAAACCCTCACTCTTGGATCTGAGGACAATAATCATACTCATTACATACCACATTTGAATCAAAATAAAGAGAACCAAACATAACCATCCATTATTTCATGATCAACAAAAAATATTAAATATGTTCTACACAAAATATATTTTGAATTTAGAGTTATATAGATTTACTAAAATATTTCACGGGAAAACCTCATGTATTTCCCATCATACGAAATTTTTCCAACTAAAATAAGATTAAATATTTTTAATAAGTCAAAAACATCTCCTAACAAATTATAAACTCATGATACCCATGTTGAAATATAATAATTAAATTTTTTCCTTATGAAACTAGGGAAAAGAAAACATACAAAGCATGATCACAAATATTCAGTAATGGGTATCATATAAAAAATATATCAGTGAATAAACAAAGAATAACAAAATAATAACAAATAACTTCATATAGTAGAAAAAATGAGCATGTAATATATCTAAGAATAAAAATATAAATTTAATAATCAAATGAATAAATATAAATAATTTCATTATTATGTAATTAATATTCTGAGACATCATAAACATATTGTGAAGGTCTTGTGGTAGGATACCATATTTAAAAGGGTAGGTTTTACACCGTAAACTCGAAATATTTTATCTCATGAGACATGTTGATACATAGGGGGACTATATAAGTACACCATTACAAACTCTAATTAATTATAATTAATTCATCGTATTAAAGGAATTAATTAAAAATAATTAATCAACATTCTTATTTCTTACTAATTATCATTATTAGAATAACCATTATACAGATAATAAATAATTCTATTGTCAATAAATCCATAAAAATATTTATATAAAACATTAAACTTGGATGGTTTTCACATCATAAATAATAATTAATATTTTTATAAGTCAATAATAGAAATTATATAGCATGTGTTCATGAGGTTAAATGATATATACATGAAGGGGAACAAGAATGTCAAGTGGGTGTTAAGAGTGATAGAGAACATAACCCTTGTGAATTATTTGGGGGTATATACTATAAATTGACAAGAGAATTTAATGGTTTAAATATTAAACAATGCCCAAATAGAGATATGTATTTTATGGTTTTTTTGTAAAATGGAATCAAAATCATAAAATAATATTTCATAAATCATTTTAACAGTATCATATAAATTGATGTTTTGAGACACATTAAAATTTTATTTTCAATAATTTGATATGAAGTAATTTTTATTCATTATTTAAAAATTAGTGACAATAATATAACCATTAATAGAGTTAATTTTTATGTTAAAAATATTTAATTAAATGTTACATATATGAATGTGAAAGGAACTTTCTTTTTGACATATTGAAATAACTTTTTTAAAATCCACATAGAAAATAGAAAAATAATGATTAGTTTTGAAAAGATATAAAAATTACCATGACGATCACATGAGCTAATAGGGACGTGGATATCAAAATAATAAAGGAAAATATTTTTTCAACAGAATAACTTCATAAGAGAGGAGAAGGAGAATATTAATGTGGATTTGAATATTTATTAACCACAACATTTAATAATCAATAAGTAAATACCTTAAAGAATGTGTTTTTAAATAAATGGAAAATTACTTATAAATAATTAGGCAATTTAAAATAAATTATATAAATTTATGTATTATAATATTAATTAATGAAATAAGTTCATGAATAAATATTAAATTTCAACAAAATAGGATTATGTTGACAAGAAGTCATAAAGCTTTATTCACATCTGAATCAAATTAATTTTAAAATAAATTAAATAATTACAGCATGAATTAATGTGAAAAAAAATTTATTTATGAGAAAATATGTTAAAGGGGTGGTATATAAATTATAAAAATGGAAATAACATCATAATATGAATCATAATTCATTTATGGGAATTAGAGATAAAAACCCTATATGAATCTGGTAATACTTGAGTTAAAACGAATATGAAGGATGGATTCCTCAAAAAGCTTTTTAATATTAGGAAATAAATTATATAAATATTAATATAAATAATTTTTCATCATTTAGGTCATATAAACTAATAATAAGTGTGGAATATTAAAAAAAATCTTTAATAAAGGGAAATGAATATGAAACCCTTACATTGGATACCTGAATGGAAGGATGCACTATGAAATACAACAAGATAAAAATATCCATTTTATTTAGGTTTATATAAACCTAATTTGAACCTATTATATTTAATAATCCTTATTTATAAATATTATTTATATATATAAAGTTATTTAAATTCATCCTTGGATGTTAGTGATTTTGGTTGTTTCGCAATAACATTGTAATGTCAATATTATTCATTATTCATTGACCAAAATTCAATAATTCGAAGATAAAATAAAGAATAAGAATATATTTTCTAAAATTATTTATAAATATCTAATATTATTCCATGATATATTTTATATGGTTGATAAAATAGGTAATGTTTTGAATGATTGTTTTCGATTGTTTTCACTTGAACGTGGTGAAGTTTATCACCATTTATAGGTGAAAATGAAGGGTGTTTCTTTGGAATATAATATTAAGGGAAGGGTAAATTTGGAATCACTTGGATTTCATCTAAGATAGAAAGATATTTTTTTTAAACAATATGTATCTACTTTCCTCGAAAAAAATGTAATATACTATTTCTATGTTTTAGGATTATAATATAAAATTAGATCGATGGTAGAATACATAAATTCTACCCATTAACAATGGTATAAAATTTACTATGGTAAATATGTTTATATTCAATATATTAGAACACACAGTTGACAAAAATTAATATTTAATATTCTTAATATTATCTCAATTTAATATAATCCAATTTATAAATATGATAATATATGTCGTTAAATTAATATATAAGGTATAAATAAAAAAATAGTATTTTTAAAAGCATCACTCTTAATTATTGAAAACTCATATTATGAATTCTAGTTAATTAAAAATTATATGAGTGTTAAAATATTTGTTTATGGGTTGAATTTTTGTTTTATATACATAATTTATAAGTGATAAATTAAATTTAATTAGATAAAAATTCCCATAATATATTGAAATACTATTCCTTGGAAAATAATAGTTTTTTCATGGTATCTAATATTTATCTTAGTAACTTATTTTTATAAAAATGGACTTATTAATAAAATTGGTTATACTGAATAAAAATATTAAGACCATTTTGTTCAAATTTTTTATAGGTGATAGAATAATTTCAATATTAAAATTCATAACACATAATAATATTTTTTAGGGATTTTTTTAACATAAAATTAATTTATTCGAATTAATTTTCTACTAAAAAATATTAGATAAAGATTTATTTACTTTATTTTGTATTTTCTATTTTCATATCATATAGAATTAGTCGTAATTACATTAAAATTAATAAAAGTTAAAGATAATCATTAATCTTCTAAAAAAATTGTAGAATATCACATTTAAAAAATCCTTGTCACAAAATAGTAAAATAAATTATTTATTTCCTAACCTTTTAATTTCATCAACACATTATTTTAAAATATTTATTTTAATTTTATAAATACATTATATTTTACATTAAGAATAATATTATGTCAGACAAAATAAAATTTACAAATATATCTTTTAATTAAATATTATTTTTTTGCTTAATAATTTCTCATTTATAAATTATTTTTATTAAAAGAGAAATCATAAATATCGAACTTTATATATTTTTTATTGTATATGTTTATCCATCAACCATATTTCCATAGAACATATTTCCAATAACCATATTTCCAAGGACCATATTTACCATTATAATAACTACATTACCACCCTTACTATCTATTAATTAATCCCTGGATTACCTATAACATAAAAATTCTCATACCTTTACTCCCATTTTAGATTCACAACATTAGTTTTGAATTTGTTCCTTCTCATTATAGGTTTATTTATACTAATGGTGATCCTCAATAGTAAAATGATCTGCTAGTGTAATTGTTTATGATATATTAATAATTTATATTTTTTTCAAATTTTAATTAATGAACACTCGATATATGTAATAATATTGGGTATAAAATATTTTATGGTATTTAATTAATTATCTCTTGTTACATTGTTTTAATTGTCAACTATGAATGAATATAGTGTTGTTAAATTGATTTGTATCCCGAATGACTTATTTCTTAATCAAAATTAATTCCTCTAAAAGAATAGAAAAAATACATTGGAATATTATAAATATAATTTCTGAAATGAAAATTTTTCCTAAATCATTGGATGTTATATTATGTTTCTGGTTTAATTAGTGTTACTTAAGAGGGGAAATCTTTGGAGAAATTTGAATTTTCTTTCTTTCAGATGCTTATTGTGGTAAAATGGTATTTTTTAGTAGATAAGATCTTAGATAATTATTTTTATAACTCTATTGATCTCATAATAGGGTGTTTTCCCTAGTAATGTTTTTTTGTGGAGTTATGAATCATTCAAATTTTCATAGAATAATTAATATTTAATATATAATTAATTAAATATTAATTTATTCACATATTTTTTTTCATATAAATCTTATGAAATGAGTGTTGGTTTTAGATTCAATATCTATTTCTGGTTTATAAAAAGTTATTTTCCCTTAGTGAGTTATAAACTCAGGTTGGGCATCTAGGCCGGCATGGGCCCCTTTTCATTTTCTTTTCTTTTCATCATTTTATTTCATTTAATTACGTTTCCTCACATGGTTTCTCTTGCACTCCCCCATGGAATTAATACTTTTTGTTACTGATATACAATATTTATAGGCAGTTATATAAATAGATATAGGGGGAAAAGAGGAACCATCATAGTGATCAGAATGAGCTAGATCGTCGTGCAACCAATGTTGACCATGAAAACTAGCAATGTTTTGGTGGATTCCACCAAAGGGTAGTATGTTTTTATGTTTTTATGTTTTTTCCATATATCCCTATATGTTTTCCATTTCATAATTTTATGGACCTTTTATGGATTATTTTATCCCCAATTGGGTCTATCTATATATATTTTAAAGAAACAAGGTTTTCAGGTGATTTGGTGTTTTCCCCTTTGGAGATGACGGTCAAATGGTTTGTAGTTAAGAGAACATGAACCATGTCGGATTCCCATTCCTAGAAGATGATATTTTGAAAATTATTCAATATTTATGTGGTATACATATTGTGTATCTGGACTTAGTCATGTGGCAGAGTACTTAGTCGGGCATCCCCTATAGGGGCACATGGTCTTGTAGATCACAGGATCAGAACCCATGTGGGTCAAAAACTATGAATAGGAAGGAAAATATGATTTATATAGGGCTAGTACAGGTTAGTTACAAATGAAGGAATCACATTAAGTGTTCATAAAATTTACATGGTATACATGTCATGTAATTCGGTTTTGACCAGCCAATTTCAGCTGAAGTTCAAGCCCCGGTGGAGCTTTTGGAGTACATGTTCTGTACTAGACATACACAATGTGTAATTCTCCCCAACTACCCATTTTGGGGGGTTTCATGGGTATATATTTCTGTAATCTTAATTTTATGTGTGAAATTTTCATTTTCATTAACTTTTCACATAGATCGTGATACTGAAACCCTTGAGGTGGTTTAATGTCTCCTTTAAGGCATTTCATGCTTCGTAAAAAATGGAGATATTCTTCCTCTAGTAATAAAATCATATTAACTCCTAAGGTAGAGAGAGACCTACATTGAGAATTTCCAGGATCTATATATCTTTACCGATTCTTTCATATCACTTCCTATTAGGATTTCTCTATTGCGGTATTTTAACATATGGCATTGATGGTTGTGAGATTAGTGGTTCCTTAAGATATATTGTATTATGCCCCTGCATATATTTCCACCTTGAGAAACCAATAATAATTCCTCTAATAATTATACTATTATTGAGTGTCCCATGTGTTATATCTTTAATTATTTGATGATCTAGGTAATCCCAAATTGGATCAAACTACTTTTTTACTCTTTCTGAGGATACCATGATGCATGAATCTTTCATAGTATATCATTTGAGGATCCATTGTCAGATTCCTCATTTATTTTCTCAGTCGGGAATCCAAATTATGATAACTTCACTAATGTTTGATGTTATAGGATAATAATATGGATGTATTCATTTATATTTGGTCTTATCGGATCCCTGTTAGGATTCCTCCCTTGTGTTTTGACTTCCAGGACCTAGTGGGTCCACCATTGATTGATCAACCCCAAACTAGTGAATTGGGGGTTTGGTTGGAGATGGTAGTGGTTGTCACCTTAGAGACGATACTGAACTTATAATCCCTAATATTGAGGCTGTAGTGGTGGGTTTATTTCTTCATCATCCCACATTCTTATGTTTATACATTCACTTTTTTATTGGTGTTTTGTTGATGATTACCTGAGGTGCTTCATTGTTTACGGTCATTGTGCCTCACATTGTGTGACTCACTTTATTGGAATGCCTATATCTATATCCATGGTTTTTGATTATGATCCTTTTATTTGAATATTTTTATGTATTTAGTATTACAAAGCATACATCATATGGTCTAGCTCTTGATTATTTTAATTTGATTGTTATAATATTTTAAATGTTAGTTGTACTTCATGGAATTCCACATTGATTGATACATGGAATCCCATTTTGAAATTCTGTTGACAATCTCATAGGGCTATTTATTAATGATTCACCTTGAATGATACATATATTTCCTTGTAGTAATTCATTGGATAGAATTTTAGGCATGATGAATTTATATAATAAATGAGTGATACTTGGATTCCCATATAGGAATTACATGGATTGAATCCTAGGTAGAGTTGTTTACATATGCATTGAGTGATACTTGGATCCCCATGTATGAATTCCTATGATGTAATAAAAGAGAATTATCATAATGATACACCTTGGGTCATACATTTATTCCAATATAAGAATTCCTTGGAGGTAATCATAGGCTGGATAATTTCTATATACATCGAGTTATACAGGGATTCCAATATAGTAATTCATTCTAAAAAAACTCATAGGGTGAGTTTTTTATATACGCCTTGGGAGATAAATGGATTTCCTTATTTTAATTCCATGAAAAAACTCTGAGGGCCATTTTAATATATACTCCATGAATGATACATGGATACACATGTCAAGATTCTATAGTTAGACTCATTGGAGAGTTTTATTTATATTAGTTTAGTTATACTAGGATTCCAATGTAGGAATTAATTGAATGGACTCATATAAAATTTGGAATTTCATTAATGATAATTTATCATTATAAATGGATTATTTTTTTATACCTTGTTTCCTAGTTTGATTATATAATGTAAATTGGAAATAATATATTTTCTATTGGTATATGAAATCATTGTTTATAGTTTATAGATAAAAGTATGGGTGAACCATGGTTTGTGAAGGTATCCCCCTATGGTGATGTTTCTTTCTTAGAGAAAGTTTTGGAACTAGACAATGATGGTATTTTCAGTGAAAATTATGGAAACTAGGATCATTGTAATTATATATGAATTCAGTCTTATGACAACCATCTCAATGTTTTTTTACATGATGTTCAGATGATTGGGATTACGAAACCAAGGATCAACTTATATTGTTTATTTTATGTTTCACCATACTTATGTGTATTTTTTTATGGGTATGTATATTAATTTCAATATTTATATATAATTATTTATGTATATATATATTTGTATTTATATATATACATGATGGAACATTTACTAATTGACCAGAATCACATATCTGTGGATCGACTTTGGTTTCATGTCATAAAATGTGTATGATTTAACATTTCAGTTGTGTCTATACTAAGAATAACATATTTCATGATTGTGTAATTTTGACATTAGATTTATTGTTTCACATTTGAGTTATTTTATTGATATTATTTATCATCTCTGTATATGCAGGTTAGTGTGTGTGTGTAGACCTTATCTCTACATTTCAAGATGATAAAAAATGCATGATGGATTTGGATGATGCCAATGGTTTCATATTCAAGTGGATATAATCATGTGGATTTCGAATGTTATGACTAGTGTAGATAGAAAATATCATAGAGATTGGGTATGCAGTCTGAATTAGAGTTATTAGTTGATCTATAATCATTTACTTCAGTTTCATTGTGTACAACAACGTGTATGGTTAACCAAGTGGATGACTAGTTTTACATTTATACAAGTCTATTTAATATTTTATAACGGTTTATTTATTATTATGATAGACTTTTATTTCTATGTATATACTAATTATGCACTAAAATTATTTACTTATTGGATGATATCTTGCTATTTCTACATTTTCTACTCTGATATGAGGATATATTATCCCTATATTACAACAATTAAACCCTCCCTGTTAATCAATAGCCTCTATCATATAATGTTATCCGCTAAGGCCTTGTGGGGAATCGGCTCAGGGAACCAGATTATGGCCATCTGGGTTTAGGTGTAAAAAAAGTATTATTAGAGGAAATTATTTCCATTTGATTTAATTTTTGGGATATGGTGGATAACAATATTGGTAATTTTTCATAACAAAAAATTGATATCATAATGGTGCTTCAAAAATAGTTTTTCCGATAAGAAGTCCAGGTTACAAGGGATATGGTAATTTTCAACTTATTATGTATTTTTATAGTTTTATATTATTTTCACATTGAGCGGCACACATGTTGTGTGTTTTTTGTGATTATTATTGATTTCATGATCATGGTCATTATTCAGAAGCCAATGACTAATTTAGCTCTTGGCTGGAAAATGTATAAGGCATATAATGTATCATATTTGGAATGTAGTGTTGTTATGGTAGATGCTTTCTAGTGTGTGATTTTAATAACTATGGGGGACAACTTTATAATGTAGAAAAACATAAATGGGGTTTCTCGTATATGTTTTTTGGAATAATGATAAATTAGGATTAATTGTATATATATATATCATTCTGATTCAAGGTGATTTGGATCTACATTGTGACATATTATAGTGAGGATGGTGACTTGGTCCTCAGGTAATGGAGGTACAATGATTCTTTTAGGATGATATGGAACATGATTCCAACATGGGTTGAACCCTTCATAGGGGTTTGTTTCATAGATTCATTTATATAACATGTGAGTAACAACCTATAGAATGTTTTCCTTCTTACCATCTAATGAAATTTTAATTCACAAGCCTCTATTTGTGGTTACATAGTCAGATACTTTTGTAAAATACTGATAGGTGTTGGTTGGATTAGTACACTCAAGGGGAGGGTAAATTGATTTCCCATAAAAAATTTCAATCTTAAACCATTTATTGAAAAATCCCCCTAATATAAAGTGAATAACTTCCCTATTTACCAAAGTACCAATTTTTTAATAGTTTTAATATTTTCAAGTATTTCACAATGATTTATTAGTACACAGTTAAAATAATATTGATTATTGTTTTATCTTTTTTAATAAATCTACTAATCTAAATTCTAATATAAAAACTATGTAGTATTAACTATGAAGTTGAAAGAAATAATTTCAATAAATAAATAAAATAGTGAAAACAGAACACTCGATGAAACATTTGTAACAAATCAAAAACTTTAGTCTCAAGATGATACTTAGTCCTCGCCACCAGGTGATTATCTACCACCAACCAATTTGTATAAATTAATTCTATCCACACCCTGGATCTGGGTAAACAATAGTATAAAAACATTCTAAGTCAGCAAACCTCTTCCCTAGGTCTCATGGGAGTGAAACTTATAACTGGCCACATAGGGAAATATTCCACTATTATCCGTTGGAGTTTAAGGTGTAAAAAGATAAGTTTGTAAATATATCAATGTATCTTGTAATTTTTCATAGGAGACAGAGTGTGTTTATAAAAAATTTACACACAAACACTATTCAAAATGTAAATAATGTACACGGGTAGAGAAACATGAAGAGAATAGGTTTTTGAATGCTCTATGTGACATGATTTCATCTTTAGAACTCCTCGGATATGGAAGAAGTGAAGCTAGAGACAACTTCAGTAAATAGGTAGAAAAATAGAGTGTTGTGTCATCTTTGGTCTTCTGTATCTAGTGAGGTGTATGAATTTTTGTATGAGATCATTTTTCTGTATTAAATATTTTCTTCCTTTTAGGATCTTCGCAGTACTACATAGTGTGCACAAAGATCAATTCATGAATTATTCTAGGGATCATGAGAAACTCGGTATGTTTTCTCAGATAACATCATTTTTCATATCAATCAAAATATTCCCTTTATAAAGTGTAACAGACAAAAACACATTTAATTGGTACCTAGTACCTTGTACTGGACTCTATCATACATTAAATGTTTTCTACAAATGATTGAAAATATCATTAATATAATAAGTAGTTCTATGTTTCAAAAATTTGAACATAAGAATAAATTTTGAATTTAAATGACAAAAGAATGAATGAAAGTGTATTAGGATTGGTACGTACGTCTTTCAGTATCTCAGACTATTAGTGTTTCAGTATATCTATGCCTCAAACTGTTGGTGTTTTATACTATTGGTGTCTCGGACATTTGGTAGGTTGGTCTGTTGGTATATCACGCTATCATAAGGTGATTATTTAGTTCGTTATGCTCTGGTAGGTCAGTATTTCATTCAGTCTTCAATAGCTTATACTTGGATAAAATTTAGCGTATCGCTCAGTCTCCCTATTGGTAGGTTACTCTGTCAGTAACACATGTCATCTGCAACTCAGACATCTATCGGTGACACTTCAATAGTGTTGTTTTTTAGAATCTATCAGTAGGTACTCTATTGATAGGTACTCTGTTGGGAGGTGACCACGTTATCATGACACGTCAAATTGATAGTTACTTAAAGAAAATTATTTAGTGTAGGGCCTACCCTAGGTCATCTCTCAAGGATCGTTGGTACCATATAATGCGTATTTTTAAAAAATATTACTAAAAGTGGGGGTGATTTTGAAAATAGTTTTAGGAAAATAATGTAACATAAAGGGTTTAATAGTTGATAGAATATGTTGGTGATTTAAAAATAATTATAGAAGGATATCACGTCAAGTTCTTGACACATCTTTGATAGTTCATTATTCCGAAAATTTCTCATGGTTTTGTTTAATTCTATGGTTGTGGGTTGTCATGATCTTGATTCCTTTCTTTCCACTAAAAAGGTTGCACAAAGTACCAACCCTTGACACAACATTTGTGTTTTCAAGGTTAGTAATTCATGAATAGATCAAATGATACCAAATAATAAAACTATATTTTGTATGTGTAAGAGAAAGATGATCCTTGTGTTTCCCATTATGAACAACCCAGGTTTCCCTCATGAAATTTCAACCCAATCAGTGTTGAAATGAAAAGTGTTTCACTTAATTATTCAGAAGAAATGAATTCAGATGAGAAACATGTTTAGATTAAACATAAGTGAAATAGTCCACACAAAAATTACAAAAAATCAGTACATTATAATGTTCCGGAACACCCTCCGAAGAATTTATATCTCCCTTGAAAAGATTGTCCACTATTTAGCTCACCATCGTGAGGAGGAGAAGGCTCGGATGGAAATTCACCTTCATCCATGACCCCCCTATAAGGGTAGGGTCCTCAAGAACCTCCAAGGAGATAAACTGGCCCATCTAGGAATTCAAAATGGCAACACTTCACTTTTGGATCAAACTACCAAATGGGGAGCCCCAGGTTCGCTTTTATATCCCAAATGAGATGTGGTTTTGGGAACCCTTATTTCAAGAAACCAGTTGTCCCATTGTTTTCGCCCATTAGATGGCCTTATCTTGATTTGGAGAAAACTGAAAAATTTTATCCCTACAACATTACAATATCCACAAAAAATTTTCACCATTTGGACAACTAAGGATCGAAATATTGATAAAATACAGAACACTGCATTTGATATTGTCCAAATTTTATTCCTTGGACTGATCTATTCATATGTTAATCGTAGAAGACAAATAAGGCTTCTGTTCCTTCATATGAAACGTATCCAAATAAAATTTCAACCAGAAAACAAAATTTCAGCCCATTTGGATGCACAGTTTAGTATAAATAAGTTGTTGAGTCCATTGGTGTTAATGTATCATTCACAGTTCGGCCCATTTTTCATAGACATCGTCATAGGCCCTCCAAATCACCTTCACCTTCAATTATATTCTCAAAACAAGTATCATTGACCTTTTTAAATGTAATAAATACCATATAATTAAATCAAACATGATGTGAATTTTTTTTTATAATTTTCAATACAAAACTAGTTTAACATAGTGGTGTAAGTGTGAATAAGAATCAATGAATTGTTGTGGGATCACACCCCAACATCTAAACATTTTTACTCTTAAGAAAAGTTCCATTTTCAGAAATTATTCATGTAGATATTCCCATCATAATAATGATTTTACTTTAAAAGAAAATTTTATTCTTGATAGAAATGTGATCAATGAAAAAAACATAGAGGAGTTATTGTCAATAATCATTGAAAAAGATGTATCAAAAATTGTATCCAAATGAAATTACAATAGATGCATGATACCAAAAGAAAATAATTTAAAAGTTAATCTTGTCACAAATTCTCCATGTGTGTGTGTGTGATAACCATTTCATTCTATTCTTTAAACATTCTATTGATTAAATATAAGTTATTTTAATAATTTTCTCCTTACAAGATCCTTTCCACCGAACATTCCCCACATCCTTTGAAATCAAAAATCAAAACCTGCTCACATAAGAATTCTTAAAAGTGAAGCTATAAGACCTCAACCTAGAGATCCCCATATGCTGTACATTTCATCACTCACCTCAGTTATTGTTATTTTCATCAAATGTTTCACTTGGAACAAAACTCACACTCTTGTCCCAACCCTTTTTTAATCTCCATAAGAAACTAATTGTAATATTTATAACAAGATCAAAAGTCAAACAATGGTGGTTTTTTACCTGCCCAATATACAACTTTTTTTTTGTTTTTTAGGGTGTACAAAAGTCAGATAACTGGACTAAATGAATATGTCAATCTAATATGGTAATGAAATATATCAGATAAGGAATTAATGTATGAAAACTTATTTTGTAAAGTAGATAAAAATAAACATAACATACATATAGCTACTTTTAATTAATAAATTTTCTCACATCATGGTTGGGTGAAAAAATATGTGAGAGATTTAGGGACACAATTTTCCATTTAAATCTTCTCAGAAAAGGTCACCATTATTATCAAAGGATTCAAAATGATATAACCATTTATATCATCACCAACTAACCAAATTTGGAATGAAAGTCACACTACAGTATGGAATTATTTTTGAAACACACATTTCATCAGATTTTTTTGATTGTTAAAACAACATGAAATACAGATATTCTACATGCATTTTTAATAACTTACATGAATAAACATTCATCATTTTATCTGATAATGTGGGCATAAAAAAGTATTTTTGGAACAAAGGTGAGGGGGAAGTAAGGGGTGAAAGTAACAATACAATTCAGAAAGCTAAAAAGAGAAAAAGATGAAATATGATGATAATTACTAACCGGCCCAGTAATATACCCACCCCCCACACATAGAGTGTGCAGTGTTATCACTATAACAAAATCAAGTGTGCTAATGAAGGATAAATCCTAGTGGGTTTCATTCGTAGACACCTTCAAGAACATGTTATTCCTTTATCAGGGACTTTGGAAGGGCTTCATGAAAGTGCTTCAGCCCCTACCCATTGATAGTGAAGGTTTGCTTTGTTTCTTCATTTTGAACCTAAACAACACCAAATAGAGAGCCATTAGTAACAGTGTATGGACCGAACAAGGGAAAATGAAGCTTATCATGATTTAATATTAGCCTTTCACTGTATAGGATGACCTTTAACCCAATGTATAATTAACTATGAAGGAGGAGATGATCATGGGAATCCTCAGTTCAATCCTTATAAATCGTAGAGTTATCATATACATCTCTACGCATTTCTTCGAACTCCGTAATGTGGAACTTTTTTTGAGAACTTGCACTAGAAAGAGTAGAATTGCATTGTTTGATGGGCCAGTTGGCCCGGTTCTCAATCTCAACATGAAGTTTACAACTATTTTCAAACACCAGCCGATAGGGAGACATTACAATGGGAATTTTGAAATCCCTATGGTAAGACCAATATGATCCATCTATTCGATGACTCCAATCTATTTTATTGGGTTGAAATGTTTTTACAAGAATCTATTTTACAAATATGTTTGAAATCTCCTCTTGAACATTGTTCTATGTGTGATATGCTATAGACACACTATGACTGACCCCATATCGATGAAAAATTGATTCCATTGTTTGGTTATAGAAATGAGAACCCTGGTCCCTGATGATGAACAAATATAATCCAAACCTATAAAATATTTGAGTTCTTCTTGAATTCTATAACTTCCTTAGAATCATATGTCCTTGTAGCTCGTTCCTTGACCCATATTGAAACATAATCCACTGCCAAAATAATGTACTAGTTACCAATGTAATTGGGGAATGGAAACATAAATTCAATATCCAAACATAAAAAAATGTCATGAAATAGCAATGGTTGTTGTATCATTTCATTTCCTTTCGATACATTAATGATTCATTGACTATGAGGAAAAGATTTACAAAAATCATGGGCATCCTAAAAAATTGTTTTCAAAAAGTGTCCAGAATCAAGGACATTGCGAGCAATCCATTAGAGACCAATGTGTCCCCCACAACAAAGAGTGTGGTTGAATCTATGGAAAGACCGATACTCGCTATCGGGAACACAATTCCTAAGTACATGATCACTACATGTAGGCCATAGATAGGGGTCATCCCAAATGTACCAACAAGTCTCAATTTTTAGATGACTATCTTGGTTTTTTTTATATTAGTGTGAATGAAAGATGATACCAAATTACTTACAATTTCATCTTACCAAAGATTTGCATCTATAACTCAGTACAATTTCTCATCGAGAAACATATCATTTATAGTAATACATGGGGATGAGTCATTGTCTGAGTATGCGTGAATCCTAATGATGTGGCCATCCACCACATTATCTACTTATTTTTTATCATCAACTTCTAAATTGAATAGTTGAATGAGAATCATCCAGGAAATGAGATGTGGTTTGGATCTCATTTTCTTAAGGTGATACCAAAGTGCTGCACTGTTTTAGAACATAATGAAATTAAACCCTAAAAGATATGACCTAAATTTAACCAATGCTAACATAATGGATAGAAATTATTTTTTAGTTGTGGTGCAGTTTTTTTGTCTAGGGTCCAACGTACGTGAGGTATAGGCAATGACATGTGGTGCTCGATCAACCCATGGTGACAAGACTACCTGATCGCACTGTGATTCATTGTTTTATTTTCACCCTTACACCTTTGTACTAAACTTGTATTATATTGAAATTTATAAAAATAATAACAAATTTAAATCCATGTTTAAATAATCTATATTGTTTTTATCACCGTTAAAAAGGTTAATATTACTTGTTTTGTGGATTCCATTGCAGGAAGAGGTGATTTAAAGGACCCGTGATAATGTCCAAGAAAAATGGACCAAACTGCGCAAGATCCATGAACACTAGCGAACTCATCCGCACACCGCTTCTCAAGTATGCTTCCAAATGGTCTTTCATTTTTTGGGATGGTCCAAATTTCATTGGGATACATTTCATTTGGAGTAACCCAAGACTAGTTCGTCCATATGGTGGCCCAACCGACCTAATCTATCCAAAACACCGAATCTGCATGATGTGAAAAGTGGTGTCTTGTGATCTTCCCATAGCTGGGGCTCTATTTGTCCAAATTGTGCCAAACCATCGGTGGATACATCCAAGAGGAGGGTCTAAAATATTATTTTTTCTCAAGTGAGATAAGTCTATATGATGGTCGAAACCCATGGGAAATGTAGTTTTATGAAATTTGTGTGCTCAATACCACCTTCCCAATTTCATATAAAATGGCACATTGGGAGCCCCATTTGTAAGTTCAATCCATAAGTGATGCTATACCATTTTGGGTCTCTATAGGAGTCTCCTCCTCATCCTATGTGTTCTAGAGGCCCCTATTCTCATAGTGGTTTAATAAAGAATAATGAGTTCCACTCGAACTTCTTCCTCCTCCCGATGACGAGCTAAACGGCGAGTGATCATTAAGAGGGAGATACACACTTGAATAGGGAGTTCCGACATCTTATATTATTTTGGGTTTATTTAATTTGTTAGATAATTATTTCACTTATGATTAATTTTTATATTATTATTCATTGAATTAATTTATTTGGTTTAATTAAGTGAAAATTTTATCATTTCAACACGGATTTGGTTGAGATTCAAGTGGGAATCTTGAGATGTTCTGATTGGAAAACACAATAACCCTAATTCTCTCACACGTACATGATATTTTAGTATTTTTGGGTAGAAATAACTCTATACTTGAGGACCAAACCTTGAAAACCTGATTTTTGTGTCAAGGGGTGGTTCTTTCTGCATTATTTTTAGAGGAAAGAGGGGAACCAAGATCTTGGTCATCCCTCAACGAAAGGATTAAGAAAAACCTAATAACCAATTGAGAAAAAGGAACTACTAAATTTCTATAGTAACATACCAACGATAACTTATTTATCTAATATTTGTTAAAATCTACTTTGTCTTTCAAATTTAAAAGTCTTTATGTTAAGTTACATTCTTTAAATTGTTTACAAATTCACCCCCTATTTTGTTATTCTTATTAAAAATAAACACTCAAAACCTATCAACGATCCTTGAGAGACAACATAGAGTATTCCCTAGAATTGAAATCAACATTAATAACATAATCAATTTTACATGTAATGACAACGTGGTCTGTCAACATTTGGCGATGTTGTCGGGGAGCGCTATGGATTTAGTGCATGTTTTTATATGCTTTTTGAAATTTTGGTGAATATTTATTTGTTTTATCTTCTACCATTTCATATAAATTTGTGTTCTGATTTATTTCTTCTATAGGTTCTATTTTAGATTTTTTCTACTCTAGGAGACTTAAAACCTTTTAAACCCAATCTTGAGAGGATCTTTCATCAGCGACCCCAAGATGCACTAGACAACCATTTGAAGGAGGACACATTAGAACTCAAGGCTTGTCTAAACCCATCTCCATCTAGAAAAAAATTTTAACCTGAAATTAATGTGTTTAAAATGGCTGAAAACAATAAAACACTAAAATAATTAACATCACATTATGTTGAAATCCAACCCACTTAAATTCCAATGTAAGGAGAGGCACCCAAATCTGAAAGTAAATCTGGTTTAATTCCTTTATTAACATGATTCCATGGACTTGATGGAGAAGATCCACACAAGAATACTAAATAAATTCATACTGTGTGTTCAACATTAAAATCTGAAAATGTGGATGAAGAATGAATAATTATCAGATAATTACCATTTTCATTGTAAGAGACTTCAAAAAACTAGATTTACTATGTTAATTCACCAATTAGATGTTAGGCGGACATAAAACGCCTTTTTCTTGAAAAATATTTCCCAACATCTTGATCTACAACTATAAGGAAATAAATATGTGGTATAGCATAATCTCATGGTGGAACATTACATAAATTTTGGGAATGCTTTAACATGATATATTCAAGCTATCCACACCACCAAATGAGTGATCAACTTTTAATTTAGTATTTTTATGAAGGTATAATTCTTATTAACCAAAATATTATTGATGCTATAGTATGTTGTGTGCAACTTGATAAAACCCCAATAATTGTAAGGAACTTAATTGACAACATGGCAAAAAATAGTCAAAAAATCATTTCAAGGTCCAATATACCCAGTCCAGGTCTCCATGAGGAGAATAGTTCCGAATTCGAGAGGAAGGTGGACACAAAGATCGAAGAGGTAGGTACCCTTGTTCGATAACATTCTCTTTCCTAGGGGAAATACAAATATATTACTCCTATATAATGTGGTATATGTTTTTATGAAACCCACTACTCTAATCAATTCAACCAACTAAAAGAATCTTTTGAGAGTTCTGAGGAAATATTTCCAAGCCACCGATATAACCAACCCTTTAGGAAAGAACCATACTTTCTATAAAATATTGGTTGGAAAGACAACCAAGCTTATAGTCAACGGGGTATTTAGACCATCCTCCACAACCATGCAACAAATTGGGTCTGAGTATTCACCCACCACCACCACCCAAATATCTTCAACTACCCCAAAATCCTTTCCAACCACCCCTCCCAAAACTAAGCCTAGCATATAAGATATGATGAAACAAATTGCTTCCTATAATCTGTAATTCCAACAAACTTCCCAAGATACCATACAAGACCTCAAAATCCCATTAGGACAACTAGATAATTCGGTGGGAGAAAGACAAAGTCATGATTCGAGTAAACTACCCTCTCAACCAATATTTAACCATAGGGATAATGGAAATTTTAGTTCCATCACCCTTAAGTTTGGAACTCAACTTAAAATCCAAATGACACCTCCAATAGAGTCTACAATCCCGAGGAATCCACCACCCTAACCACTGCTAATAATGGTCCTAGAGAAGAAAATACTTATCCTAAGAGAAGTCATTCCAATAGAACAAATGTGTTTGTAGATGAGTCTCATATTCCAACCATTCTTCTTCCACTTCCCCAAAGGTCCACCCATCCAAGAAAACAAAAGGAAAATAAACATGATAATGAAATATTAGAATCTTTAACAAAAGTGTATGTTAACATTCCAGTGATTGATGTCATGATGAAGATTCCAAGATATTTAATATTTTAACAGAGATGTGTACACATCAATGGATAATTCATTGTGATGAAAAGGTATTCTTTGGGAAGAATGTCTCGGGATTTATAGAACCAACATTGTCTAACAAATTCAATGTTCTTGGAACATTCTTGATTCCGAGCACCATATGGGAGTATTCATTTTCAAATTATATTCTTGATTTTGGTTCTTATATAAATTTAATGCCTCACTACATTTACTCTTCATTGTAGGTTGGAGAATTGAATCCAACTGGGATAGTCATTCAATAAGAAAATCGGAAAATATAGCACCATTATGGTGTGCTATAGGATATTCTTGTGTGGGTTAAAATTTAAATTTTTCCTGGTGATTTTTATGTGTTTAAAATGTGAGATGATAGGATGAATGGAAATCCCACAATTATATTAGGGAGACCATTCCTGAATACCGCCAAAACCATAATTATGGTCTATAATGGTACATTATCTAGGGAGATTTTTGATGACATAGTCCATTTAAACATCTTTGAATCCCTGAAGCATCCCATAGAAGAACATTCCTCCCTCTCTCTATTTATACAATTTATGTAATCCCTTTCCATGGAAAAAGTCTTTTATTCCACCTAATCCCCTTTATGATTTTTCAACATTGATTGAAATTCGATTTAATGAATCATGAATTGATAGTTTTAGTGGTGTAGAAAACTATCATGAATGTTTATAAATAGACCATTTCATGAACACCGAGGATCCGAAGACCATCAGTGATACTGATAAGAATTTAGAAGCTCATTCCTTATTTGATGACGATACCATTGAGTAGTTAGATGAGATCAATAACCACTCACATTTCCATAAACTCTCACCAATCCAAAATACAACTGAATTGGAACTGAAAAAACTACCCCACGATTTAAAATATTCACATCGTGATAATGGAATCATGTTTCTCATCATCATTTCAAGTTCACATCCTCATAATCAAGAATTGGCACTGCTTGAAATTTTGAGGGAGTATAAACAAGCTTTGGGATGGACACTAGTTGAAATTCCTAGTATTAGCCCATCAATTTGAACACATCATATTTTATTAAATGATGAGTCTATACCATTGAGGTAGGAAAAACGTCTAATGGACCCAAACCTCCATGAATTTGTGAAAAATGAGGTAACAAAATTATTGGGTTCTGGAATCATTTACCACAACTCTGAAAGCCAATGGGTCAGTCCCATTCTCGTAGTTCCTAACCAAACTGGCCTTATAGTAATCAAAAATGAAAACAATGAATTTGTTCTAACTCATGTGAAGAATAGTTAGTGTGTCTTCAGAGACTATCGTAGACTAAACCAACTCACTAGGAAGTAACATTTATACTAATTTATTCTAACTCGTGTGAAGAATAGTTGGTGTGTATTTAGAGACTATCTTAGACTAAACAAACTCACTAGGAAGTAACATTTCCCTTTCCCATTCATTGACCAAATACTGAGTAGAAGATGTTATTCCTTGGTTTTCGGAAATTATAAATTATTTGGTAGCATCTTTTATTCCTACTAATTTAAACAAAAACCAGGATTTCCGTCAAAAACATGAGTCTTGTTGGTACACTTGGGATGACTCTTACCTTCGCCACACATGTAGTGATCAATTCCATATGCGTTGTGTTCCTAATAGAGAGTTTAATTATACACTTGGGTCCTTCCACACTCTTTATTTTGGGGACCACATTCGTCCCCAACGGACTACTCGCAAGGTCCTTATTCTGGTATATTTTAGCCCACTTAGTTTAAGGATGCCCAAGACTTTTTTAGATCGTGTCATCACTATCAAAGAATGGGTAATGTCACTAAAATAAATGAGATGCCACAAAAACCCTTGCTCTTCCATTAAATTTTTTATGTTTTAGGCATTGGATTTATGAGACCATTCCCCAATTCATTTGGTATGTTTTACAATATTTTGGTAGTGGTTTATGTTTCAAAATGGGTAGTGGCATGATCTAGAAGGACTGCTGATTCTATGGAATTTGTGGAATTTTTGAGAACCCAAATTTTCAATAGGTTTGGATTTCCTAGGTTCGTCATTAGTTACCTGGGTTCTCATTTCTACTACTGAACAATGAAATCAAAGTTGTGTTAGTATGGGGTCAGGCATCGAGTGTCTACTGCATATCACCCACAAAACAATGGTCAAACCAAGGTGTCAAATTGTGAGGTAAAACTAATTCTTGAAAAAACGGTTCATCCCAAAAGAAAATATTGGATTATTAGACTAGAAGATTCATTATGGGCTTGTTATAATGCTTTTAAGACTCCCATTTTCTTGTCACCATATCGGTAGGTGTTTGGAAAGTGTTGTCACCTCCCTATTGAGATTGAATGCTTGGACTACTAGGCTATTAAACAATTCAATTCCAGTCATTCTGGTGCCGGTTCTCAATGGATGTTACAGATTCAGGAGCTAGATAAAATCGGCAGAGATACATATAAGAACTCAAGGATTTATAAAGAGCAAACCAAGGCTTCCCAATACCATCTCATCTTTCATTATCAATTTCACATTGGGAATAAGGTACTCCTTTACAATGCAAGGCTGAAGTTGTATCTAGGTAAGCATTGTTTTTGTTGTTTTGAACTATACACTATTACTAACATCTCCCCATTTGTTGTTGTCTAGGTTAAAAATGAAGAAACAAAGAAAACCTTCATAGTTAATGGGTAGCGACTAAAGCACTACCACGAAACCCTACTAGTGTCCCCGATGGAGGAACTCCAAGTTCAAGAAGGATTATACAAATGACACTCATTAGGATTTATCCTTTCTTCCTAAATTGTATTTTTATTGTGAGGAAACTGCATACTCTAGGTGTGGGGGATGGTTATATTACTATGTTAGATAGAAATTTTCATCATCTTTATTTTTTTCTCTTTTTAGCTTGATGAATAGTATTTTTACTTTCCCCCTTTTCCTCCCACCAACAATTATTCCAGAATATTATTAATTCTATTCCCACATTACCAAGGAAAATGATGTCCATGAAATTATTTATGTTATTTAAATTTCATGTAGAATGCCTGTATTTCATGATTTTTTAACAATCAATTTCAAATTCTTATGAAAATTATATTTTAGCATGAACTTAATACTAGGGTGTGACTTTTTTTGAAATCTAGTTCTTTGTCGATGTTATAAATGGTTTTATAATTTTGAAACCTTGGAGAAGAATGGTTCCCCTTTTTGTGAATAGTTTATAGAAAAATTTTGTCACTTAATCTCTACAGACATTTTTTCACCCAACCATGATGTGTGAAAAATTACTTACTTAATGGAAGATAAATATAAGTTAGTTTTATTTTTATCTAAACTCCAAAATCAATTTTTATTTGTTTTTTCTTTTCCAATCTATTTCATTACTATGATAGATTGTCCTAGGCATGTGTACCTATTATCGGACTATTGTACACTATAAAAAAGAAAAAAAATAAATGGTAGTATATTGGGAGGGTCAAAAACCACCCTTCCTAGACCTTTGAACTTGTTATAACTATTACAATTAGTGTTGTGAGGAGATCAAACTTGGGTTGGGAGAAGAGTGTGAGATTTGTTCTAAGTGAAACTTTTGAAAAGTTAATATAGGTGGGGATTGAATAAATGTACAACATATGGGGATATCTAGGTCACGATATTATGGTTTGACTTTTGGGAATGCTTAAGTTAGTGGGCCTTGAAATTTTATATCAAAGTATGTGTGGAAAGTTCAATGGATAGGATATTATAAGTAGACAATTGTTGATGTAACATATATTTACTGGATAAAAAGTGGAAAGATTAGCATGAAATGGTTGTCACACACAACAATTGAGAATTAGTTACATGATTAACTTTTGAAATGTTTTCTATGATTTGTATTTTGAATCTCTTGGAATTACATTTGGATACAATTTCTGAAATGTCTTTTTCAAGGATCATTGAGAAGAACTCCACGGTGTTATTTTTTCTTTGACCAAATTTCTATCAAGAATTAAATATTCATTGAATGTTAAATATTTATGATGTTGTAAATATCTACATGCATAATTTTTGGAATTCTGACTTTTCCCTAGAGTGAAAATATTTAGGTGTGTCGGTGTGATTAGACCACAATTAATTTTTTCATTTTCACCCTTACACCACAGTGTTAAAGTTGTATTATATTGAAAATTATAAAAATGATAAAAACATTTCATTCCATGTTTGAATCATTTATTTTTTTATCCCTTTTAAAAAGTTAATTGTTTTCTTATGATTCCATTGCAGGAGGAGGTGATTTTGAGGACCCAGGATGATGTCCAAGAAAAATGAGGCAAACTGCGCAAGATCCATGCACACAGTGGACTCATTTGTGAACTGCTCTAGAACCATGCTTCCAAATGGGATGAAATTTTTTAGGATGGTCCAAAATACATTTGGATACATTTCATTTGAAGGACCCAAGACACATCATGCCATATGATGGCCCAACCTACCAGATCTATCCAACATACCGAATCTGTACGAAGTCCAAATTTCTGTGTGGTGATCTGTCCATATCTCAGGCTCTACTTGTCCTAATTGGGCCATCATTTCGTTGTGGTCATCCAAGAGGTTGTTCTAATGCTTTCCTATTTTTTCCAAAATGATATACTATTGTTTGAAGGTCCAAACCCATGTGATATGTGGTTTTATGATATTTTTGGGCTCAAAACCACCTTCACATTTTCCCATAAACTGGAACATTGGGATCCAAATTTTTATGTTCAACACAGAAGTTAAAATCTATCATTTGAAATTTTTTGAGGAGTATCCTCCTCATACATGGTGTTATGGAGGGACCTATCCTCATAGGGGGTCAATAATGAAGAAGGAGTTCCACCAGAGCAGCCTCTTCCTCCTGATGTCAAGCTCAACAGTGGTTTATCATTGCGAGGGAGCTACACACTAGAAGAGGGAGTTATGACACTGTATATTTTACTGGTTTTATGTAATTTTTGTTTTCATTATTTCACAAATTTTTTTATTTATATGATTATTTTCTGAATTCATTCTCTTGGTTTAATTATGTGAAGTAATTCTCATTACAATACTGATTGGGTTATGATTCTAGTGGGATTCTCGAGTTGCTCCGATTGGACAACACAAGCATCCTCTTTCTCTCACACATACATGAGATTCCAGTAAGCTTTTGTAAGCCTAAATCAATTCTTGTGGTCCAACCCTTGAAAAATTTATTGTTGTGTCAAGGGGTGGTTCTTTGTGCATTATCTTAAGAATAAAAGGGGAACAAAAATCTTGTTCATTACCCAACCAATGAATTTCAACATAACCTAATAACAAATTGATAACAATGAACTATTTATGTGTTGTAGTAACATATAAATGACAACTTATTTATCTTATACAATTCAAAATCCACTTTTTCTATTAATTTTACAACTCATTACTTTATGTTAATTTCTTAAAATTGATTACAAAATCACCCCTTCTTTTGTTATTATTATTAAAAATACACACATAGAACCTATAAATGATCATTGAGAGATGGCCTAGGGTCGTCCCTATACTATAAATCATCCATAAAAATATAATCTATTTGACATGTCAGGAAAACATAGTCACTTACTCAACTATATAGTTAGAGGTGTCACAAAGGAGCTCGAATGGTAAATCCCACCGAGGTTATTGGATTATCGTTGATGACATGAGACTCCATTTTAACTTAATAGAAGATTCCTCAAATTCTTTATCAAACACAAATTATTATTTTTAGAGTAATCAGGAGAGGGGGAGTGATATTTTACTAATGTCGTGAATGAAATGATGGTAAAATATAGCATGACCTAGGAAATACCACACATCCCGTACATTTTTGGGGAATGGTAGTGATGATATGAAATCCTCTTTTGATTTATTTACTTGGATAACATCCCCAGAAATTAAATTTCCAAAAACTATACCTTGTCACACCATTAAATGGAATTTCTCATAATGTAATATGTGATTATTTTCAACACAACGACGTAGGACTAAAGAAATACTACTAAAACACTAATCAAAAGGGGAGACAAAAACAATGAAATCATCCATGAATACTTCCATGAAATTCTCCAGGTATTCAGAGAAATACTGACCATGTATCATTGGAATGTACCTTGAGGATTGCGCATACCAAACTCGTATAGTAATGAAATAGATCATATAAGGAATGAATGTATGGAAAATTTATTTTGGAAAGTAGAGAAAAATAAACCTAACTTATATTTAGCTTATATTTAGCAAGAAATTTCCACATATCATGGTCGGGTTCACAAATTTGTTGTGAGATTAAGTGAAACAATTTCCCCATAAAATATTACCAAAAGGGAAACCATTTTTCTGAAAGGTTTTTAAAATGATAAAACCATTTATATAATCCACAACATACCAAATTTCAAAAGAAAGTCACACCACTGTATTTAATTATTATTGAAACAAACATTTCATTAGATTTTTTTGAATGTTAATACAACATGATATATAGATATTCCACATGAATTTTCAATAACATTGATGATCAAATGGGTATCATTTTCCCTGATAAAGTGGGCATAAAATAGTAGTATTCTGGAAACAAGTTGAGGTGGGGGGGAAGGGGAATGTAACAATACAATTCAGCAAGCAGAAAAGAGAAAAAAAAGATAGAAGATCAAAATTCATTACTGACCTAGGAATATACCCATCCCCCACATATAGAGTGTGCTCTGTCCTCACTGTAATAAAATAGATTGTGTGAAAAACAAAACGTGGTGGGTTTCATTCATATACTACATCTTGAACTTTGATTTCATCCATTAGGGACTCCATAAGGGCTTTGGGGAAGTGCTTCATTTACAGCCCATTGACAGTGAAGGTTTTCATGGTTTATTTATTTTGAACAAGATCAACACATAATAGAGAGACCTTATTAACAATGTTTGGACTAAACCAGTGGGAACAAATCTTACCTAGATTTAACTTTATCCTTTCATGTAAAGGAGGAACTTCTACCCAACGTGGAACTGACGACGAATAATGAGATGGCCCTAGGAAGCCTTGGTTTTCTCCTTATAAATCTTGGAGTTCTCATATGCATATATGTTCATTTTCTCCAACTCCTGAATCTGCTACTTTACTTGAGAACCTTCACCAGAAAGATTGTAATTTCATTGTTTGATGACCCTGTAGGCCCAGTTCTCAATCTCAATAGTCATGTCACAACTCTTTCGAAACACAAGACGATAAGGAGACATTACAATGGGAGTTTGGAAAGTAGTACAGTAAGCCCATAAGGAATCACTGGTCACTGATTGTGGAATTTTATTTCTTTTATAGAAATTACTAATTCTTTGACAATGACTATATTATTTAAAAAAATCATGGGCATCCAGAATAGGTGATGGACAAAATAGTCTAGAATCATGGACATTGCGAGAAGTCTGTTTGGGACCAAAGTGGCTCCCACAAGAAAGAGTGTTGTAGAATCTAATGACAGACTAAAACTCACTATCGGGAACACAATGCCAAAAGAAATGATCACATCATGTGTGCCGTAGGTAGGGTTCATCCCAAATGTACCAATGGGTATCACATTTTAGGCGACTGGCTATGTTTTTTTTGAACGTAGAAGAAATGAAAGATGCAACTAAATAATTTTAAATTTCAGAATAATAAGTAATAGTATTTTGCACTATATAAAATTTCTAAACGAGAACCATATAATTTATGGGAATACAGAGGAATGAGTCAATGTCCGAGGATGGGTAAATCCTATTGACATGGATAGACACCACATTCTCTACTCCTATTTTATCTCTAATTTCTAAATTGAAATTATAATGGAGGAGAATCCATTGAGTGAGAAGTGCTTTGGCTTTTGGTTTTCTAAGGAGTTGTCGGAGGGATGCATGGTCTGAGGATAAAATGACATTAGTCCCTAAATGATATGACATATTTTTATCCTAGGTAAACACAATTGTCAACAAATTATTTTTAGTTGTGGTGTAGTTTACTTGGGCACGGTCCAATGTATGTGAGGCACATGAAATGAGATGTGGAGACTGATCTACTCTTTGAAATAAGACTTCCCAACTAAATATTTAGAGACGTCAGACATGATCACTAATGGTAAATCCCACCAATGTGGTTGGATTATTGGTGATTACGTGAGACTCCATTTTAAATTATTAAAATATTCCCCATATTCATTGTAAATTTTTTTTTTGAGTTATCATGAGAGGGGGAGTTAAATTTTACTAAAGTCATCAATGAAAAGACGGTAAAATCCTGCATGACCCAGGAATGACAACACATCGCAATTGTTTTTCGGGAATGGTAGGGAAGAAATGAAATCCACTTTTGATTTATCAACTTGTATACCATCCCCATAAACGACATGTCCCAAAACTATAACTTTTTGAACCATGAAATGCATTTCTCATAATTTAATATGAGATTATTTTCAATATAGTGATGTAGTACTATAGCATGTCTACACAAACTTTCATCTAAAGAGTATCCATAAATGTTGAAATCATCCAATAATACTTCCATGCAATTCTCCATGAGGTTCGAAAAAAATACTAACCATGCATCACTGGAAGGTATCTAGAGCATTGCACAGACCAAATGGCATCCGATAATATGAAAATGTGCTAAAGGGGCTAGTCGATGTCGTCTTTTCCAAATCCTTGGGGGAAATATGGATTTGAAAATATCCAGAATACCCATCATGAAAAAAGAAATGGGACTTCCCTTCTATCCTCTCAATCATTTTTTTCAATGAATGGAAAGGGGAAATTGTTTTTTCGAGTGTGTAGGTTTATTCGGCGATAGTCTATGTAGACACACCATCTATTATTCACATCAGTTGTAACCAATTCATTATTTTCATTTTTTATTACCACAAGGCCATTTTTTAGGAACTACTTGAACATAACTAACCCATTGGCTATCAGAGATTGGGTAAATGATTCAAGCAGCCAATAATTTTGTACACTCATTTTTCACAACTTCTAGGAGGTTTGGGTTTAGTTGACATTGTTCCAACTTTACTACTTAAGCCTCATCATTTTATAAAATATGATGTGTGAAAATTGATGGCATAATACCATCAATGTCTGCAAGTTTCCATCCTAATGCTTATTTATACTCCCTCAAATGCTCATGTAGTCGCAATTAAATCTTAGGAGGGAGTAAACTAGAAATAATAATGAGCAACTTGTTTCCATTCTCATGATATGAATATTTAAAATCTTGAGGTAGTTGTTTTAGTTCCAATTAAGGTGTATTTTCTATTGGGGTTTGTTTTTGTTAATGGGAGAGGTCACTAATCTCATATAACTTCTAAATTTTGTCATCATCAAATGAGGAATGATCTTTTACAAGCTTAATAGTATCATCTATGGACATTGGATCCTCAGTGTTCAAGAAATTATCAGTTAATAAACATGTATGACAGTTTTCTTGACCACTACAACAATCAATGCATGATTCATTACCAAGAATTTATATCAAGGATTAAAACATAGAAAGGGTATCGGGGAAATGATATTAAGTGTTTTCAGGGAAAGGGAGTAAATTTATTGAATTAACATAGGGAGAGAAATGTTCTTCTAAGGGGAGCTTCATGGTGTCAAGGATATTGAAGTGGAATTTTCCACCCACAAATTCCATAGATAATTTTCTATTATGTACATTAATTATGGTTTTATCGATTTTCAATAATGGTCTTCCCAATATAATTGGGGCGTTTCCATTCATCCTATCATCATCGATTTTTAGAATATAAAAATCAGCAGGAAAAATTAAAATTTTCACCCACACAAGGACATACTCTAACACTACAGAAGGGTGTGTAGTACTCTAGTTGGCCAGTTGAACACAAATTCTAGCGTGATTTAGTTACCCAACATACAATTTAGAGTAAATAGAGTAAGGAATCACATTTATAGAAGCACCTAAATCAAGCATTCCATTGGAAAATGAATACATCCCTATGGTACATGGAATCGAGAATATCCTAGGATCGTTACTCTTGGTTGGAAGTAATGCCTCTATCAAGTATGATACGTTCCTCCACAAGATCACCTTTTCATCTCCATGAAGTCAACTTTGGTGTGTACACTTCTCCTTTAGAAACATTGCATATCTTGGAATTACATTCATAGCATCATCCAAGGGGATGTTTACCTGCATGTTTTTGAATATTTCCAATATTTCATTATGTAGTACAATTCCCTTTTTTTCATAGGTTGCGGGGTCTTTTTGGGAATTGTGAGAGGAATGGGTTAGATCAGTGACTCATCGACATACACACTCTATCCTTTGGAAGGCATTCTATCAAGACTTGTTTTTTCATAATTTAGAACATTTTTAATTGTTGGGATGGAGGTTTCATTGGTAGGGGTTTACTCTTATAAAGGATTCATTTCACTTTATAGTTGTTTTTACACTCCTAGGTTTGATGGAACTAACATTTCATTTATCCCTATGATTGAATAATGGTTGATATGGTAGCTTAACTGACCCAGGACTTTGAATTTCCCCCATTGAGATAGCTAGTTGGCATAATTGGGATTTGAGGTCTTGTATGGATACCAGGGTGGTTTGCTGGAATTGGAGATTGTTTTCAGCCATTTGATTCATCATATATTCTATTCTAGATGCTGTTTTTAGATGGCGGTTTTGGAAATTCCTTTGGGATAGATGATATTTTTAGGTGGTGGTGGTGGATGACTTCTCTGAATTAATTGGTTCCATGTTTGTTGAGGTTGGTCTGAACACACCCTAACTGTAGGATAGGTTTTCTTACTACCCAATATTTGATGGATAGTATGGTTCTTGCCTAAATTGTTGGATATAGGGGCGGCGTGGAAATATGACCTCACAACTCTCATAAGATTATATCAATTGAGGGAATTGGTAAGAGAGGTGGGTGTCAGAAGAACGTACACAAAAAAGGATGGGAAGAGGAGATTTGTATTTCCCTTGGGGAAGAGAATGTTGTCTTAGCAGTGTACTTACCTCTTCAAACATTAGGTGCACCTTTTTCTCAAAATCAGTACTTTTCACCTCATGGACACATCGAATGGGAACACTAAAACTTGTACCAAATTGGTGACTATTATGTTCCATGTTATCAATCAAGGTTCATTCAGCAATTGGGGTCTTATCCACTAGTTCAACACTAGCAGCAGCATGAATCATATTTCAAAAAATAGGGATTAAACCATCATAAAAATAACGAATTAAAAGTTGTTCTCTTTTTTGGTGGTGTGGGATATTTTAACAAAGACATTTAATGCTTTCCCAATATTAATGTAGTGTTTCCACTTATGATTTTCTTATATCACATTTCTTTTTTCTTATAGTTGCAGTGCGAGAGGTTGGGAAATATTTTTCATGAAAAAGGTGTTTAATATCTGTAAAGCCTATTGTTGGGTAATTAACATAATAAACCCAGTCTATTGAAGTTTCTTGTAATAAAAATTAGAATTACCTTAACATTACATATTCTTTATCCTTATTTAATGGATTTAATGTAGAACACCCAATGTTAAATTCTTTTAGATGTTTGTGTGGATATTCTCTAAGCAGTCCGTTGAATCTTGGTAATAAATTAATTAAAGCATATTTTAGTTCGAAGTTGGGTGCCTCGCCTTGAATTTGAAAATATATGGGTTGTATATCAACATCAGGTGAGGATATTTTTTCATTGTTTGAATTTTTTTACTGTTTTTATTCCCATTAATTTCAGATTTAATGATGGTTCCCAAAGAATACTAAGAAGAAGGATCAAGATGAGTGTTGATGTTTTATGCATCCTCCTTCAAAGGTTATTCTGATGTTTTTCGAGGTTGCTGAAGTAGGATCCTCTTTGGTTTGAGTTCAAAAGGTAGTATGTCTCCTAGATATAACACATCATACATAGATCCTACATAAGAAATAAATTAATACACAAAAATAAATGTAAAGTTAGAATATAAAACAAATAATAATTCATAAAAGTTACAAGAAAATTATCCAAAATAAGCACTATAAACAAAGTGCACCCCGGAAATGGAACCAAAATTTCACTACATTTTCATAACATGTAAAATTAATAGGTGCAGAAAGAAGATTTTTTAGTCTACAAAAGTGACTAGGTTATCTCTCAAGGAGAGCTTGTAGCTTATAGTTTGTATTTTTAGTAAATATTACTAAAAGAGGAGGGTTATTTTGAAAAAAGGTTTAAGAAAATAACTTAACTTAAAGAGTTTAATAATTGATAGAATAAGGTGGTGATTTAAGAATTATGAGAGAATGAGATCACTTCATGTTCACTAAACCTCTTTGATAGTTCATTGTTCTAAGAATTTCACATTCTTTTTTTAATTCATTGGTTGAGCGTTGTGAAGATATGGATTCCCCTTTTGCCTCTAAGAACGTTGCACAATGTACCAACCCTTGACACGCAAATTTTTTTGACATGGTTTGGACTTCTAGAATATATTAATAGATTCCAAATCATACTAATATATTTTTTATGTGTGAGAGAAAAAGAATCCTTGTGTTTCCTAATCGGAAAAACCAAAGTTTCCCACTTGAAATTTCAACCCAATCGGTGTTGAAATGAAATGTGGTTAACTTAACTAAAACCATGAAATGATTTCAGAGGAGAAAAATGTTTAGAAAAAATACAAGTGATATATTCCACACACAAATTACACACAACCAGTAGAGTATCATGTTTCAGAACCCACTCCCAAGTATGTGTACCTCCCACGAAATGATCATTCACTATGTAGCTCGCCATTGAGAGGTGGAGAAGACTCTGGTGGAACTTTGCATTCATCCTTGATCCCCCTATGTGAGTAGGGGGCCCATATCCTCCAAGGTAATGAAATTAAACATATAGGGCTTAATATTAACAATACATCACTTCGGGTTCGGACTACCAAATGGGGATCCCAATGTGTTCCTTTATATCCAAAAATGGGAGGTTGTTTTGGGGACCCTTATTTCGAGGAACCACATGTCCCAATGTATTTAGCGACTAGAAAGTCTTATCATTATTTGGAGGAAACTAGAATGTTATAAACCCCCCTCATTACTATCTCCAACAATTTTTTTCCACCATTTAGATAGCTATATCTTAAGATATTGATAAAATACAGAACACCGCATTTGACAATGTGCATATTTGATTCTTTGGATATATCAGTTCAGATGGGCCAATTAAGGCTTCCGTTCCTTCATATTCAACATATACCATTAAATTTCGACTAGCCCAAAACATATCATCACATTTAGAAGCATAGTTTAGTAGAAATATGCAGTTCAGTCAACTAGTGAGCATGGATCATGTGCTGTTTCAACCATTTTTCATGGATATCATCGTGGGCCCTACAAATAACCTCCACCTTCAATGAGATTGTCCAAAAAATATAATTTACCTTTTAAAAATTAATGAACCCAAAATAATTAAATCAAACAAGAAGTGAAATTTTTTATTATTATTATAATTTTCAATTACAAACTAGTTTATCACATTGGTGTAAGGGTGAAAAGGAAATAGTGAATCGTAGTGCGATCAGTAGGTACTTTAACAGTAGCTCATCCATAGAGACTGTTTTCAACTTCTAGTAGGTCATGAATTAGTTATGAATACATATCAATGACTTATACTTATCAAAATCTTATTAACCTCTCTAATGATATAAATACTAACAATAGAGGTTATGATTAAATGTTAACTAGGTTAAACATGATGTAACAGAATAAAACATAATTAAGAATGAATTTTTAGCATTAAAACTGTAAGAGACCAACAATGTCTACCTTTTGATTATCAAAAAACATTGTATTATATTATTTATAATGACCAAATTAATTTCTACATAACATTTTATACCGATCATATGAATTGATATTTTAAGATAAACACAAAAATTACACAGATCACTAAGTAAGATTTTCTATTTAATCTCATTATCTAATGGATATACTTGTCATACACATACACATCCCATACACATTATCCTCCTTTTTTGATTATTAAGAAGGAAAAAAATTATATTAAATAAGGAATATATAATGAGATGAAAACAAAATGTACAGTCTGTTAGTCAAACTACACATGTGGTTAGAACAATAATACCATATATCTCTATTAATGAATAATCCAATCGCTTCTTCTAAAAAGTAGAGACCATCAGTTCATTTCCCTTATCAGAGGTAGTAGGGGTAGGAGAAGAATCTCAAGAAGTAGTGGTCAGAGTGGTAGTGTGGATACGATGGGATGGAAGTGGAACATAAGTGAATATATATAAGTAGAAAGTCGCATGCTAGAATAATAAGTAGGGATAATAAGCTCATGTTTAATGAAAGGGACGATTTGGAATAAATCTTTAGTAGAATTGATGGATAATGGTGAAAAGGGTGGAGAAGAATAATTATTTGGGTAAAATATAGGATGAAGTTGAGAATCATATAGGGAGATAATTTCAGTATTATCAAGATGCAGGAAAGATTTCCGCTGATTAATGAAATTCGTGATGATCTAACCACCAAAATTTATAGGCATTTCAAAATCATCCCTATACTCCATAAACATATGAAGGGTAGGAGTAAAATACTTAAGCTGACAGACATGATATTTTAAAGAATGAGTAACATTGAGTAGCCTCAAATTCTCAACCAAAACTTGAAATGACTCTCAAGTTGATGCTTTGTATAAACCCTCTAAAAGGATAATTCTACTTTCTTGGTTATCTCTTCTTCAGAATTAGTAGTCCCTTTTTTGAAAAATATTACCATGTAATATATATGAACATTGTTCTGTTGATTTTTTCTTAGTATTTATTGGTCTATTCTCCCCATCAATGTTTGAGGGTCCTCTCTTATAATATTTCTAATCATCTTAATATACGGAGGATGAAAAACACGATCATATAAAGTGTAGGAAACATGAGAGATATCTCAAATACCTGATCTCAACTGATTAAAATAAAGAGTTGTAGGTTTAGGAACATCAATCATATAATATGAATCCATTATGCTTTTGGACATATTATCCAAATATTTCTTATAATCAGTAGTTAACTGTTATTTTCTGATACCATATTAGTTAGTTCATTTTCCATTTTTTTATTGTATAGGACAATTTCTTCCAAAAATAAGATCAACATAGCCTCAATATGAAAAACAATCCTCTCTGTGATCATAGATGTATCACATTCACTAAGCCTTTACCTTGAATCAAGATGATAAGGAGGGAAATATCTGACCATAGATATAAAATATTTTTTTATTGAGTTAAATTCATCCATAGTAACATACTCTACAAGATTAGGTATAGCTATAGGAGAAATATCCATAAGAACTTTCATATCCTTTAAATCAGAGTAATCAAACCCCAAATTCACATAACATGGATTCTTTCTCCAAATATCCATGATTATAGCATCAATATAGGAAATAAAATCAACTTTAACCCTTTTAGGTTTTCTCTTACCCTCAACAGGTACTCTCTTTCTAGTATAAAACAAATATTGCACTGGATCCACTGAAATATATCATTCAGTATGAACTTCATCATGTATATGGTCATCAAGATCTCTTTCCTGAACCACAACTAACTCAGAAGCATCACAGGATTATAAATCTTTTTTCATGTTCCTATTAAACTATAAGAGTGTTAGTGGGACATTCATTCTCAGCAGGATCAAATGTAAGATCTATAGGTTCACCATTTGAACCATGATCATCATCATAATGATCTAATCCCACATTGGGTTCATCACATCCTTTTCCTTTTTCATCACTTGCATCTTCTTCATCTTCTCTATTAGATTTCTCATCATCTTATTCATTTTCTTCCTCATATATATCACCATCATCATCTTCTTATTCACGTCCACATTCTCTTTCTTCACCACTTGTCTCCTAATCACTATCATATCTTCTAACATACGCAATATTCTCTGACTCTTTAGTCTCCTCTCCATCGTCCTCATTTAGATGTGGATACATTTGAGGAAGAGGCCTCATAGGCTAGTATGTTGATAGGTCATGCTTTATAGAATTTCATATATATAAGGGACACTTATATCATTAATTAATGATACATTTTATTGATCTTCCTCCGCTACATCATCATCATCTTAATACCCACCCGCTTCATCTGGTACAAGACCAGGGTCAACCATTGTCCTCAGCCTTTATGGATGCTCAATAGTGTTAAAATCACCAAACAATTTTTCATTATCCATAACCCACATATTATTCTATGGATTCCAATTTATTTTCATCCTATTTTAGATTGTTTTTTGAGACAAAAAACATCACCTATTGAAACCGTTTCTTTATCCTCATTCACTAAACCCTTATCTTTTAGTATATCACAGATAAGCCTGCGATAAAACAATGATCTTTTTGTAGTAGGGTTTTATCATTTCACTTATATGCAACATAAATTAAACATATATATTAAACAAATATCTATTGTTAAATAGATAAATAAAATATTTATCTTGGATATTTAGGGATGAAATTTTCCCTTTCCTAGGACATAACTGATGCTGAATAATATTTAACAACAACCTCCCTTTACCATCATGTTTTGTTTCCATAGGCCTTCTATGATCTCCATTAATAGTATTCTTATCCAAATATTCTTATAAATTGAATATATAACTTGGAGGAGATTTTCTTCCATGATGATCATTACATACACCCTCATTGGGTAACTTCAAGAATTCTTCCCAATTCATGGAAGAAAGAAGAGATTATTTTTCCATCTACTATATATTTGATCCAAAATACATCTGATACTTTTAGGATAAATTCCACTGAAATATTGAAATCTTACCCTAACCTTGGATAAAAAATTATTTCATTATGGGAAAACCACTCCAACCATCCATGAGATTACAACACATTTAGCATGGGATACTTAATGGTTAACATCCATTCTAAGTGCACTTCTATCTCACGAAAGCCGATACAGTTTTCAAGTTCTAAATGAATTGTATTATGATTAGGTTGACTATATTAAACTCATTATTTCTTTGATATAATTGACCATCCAAAAATCCCTCAGAAACATGTTTAACTCGATCCATTTGGTAGATTTTAGGGTATCAGGTTCAATGAAGGAAGGTGGCACGTGTTTGGGAGATAACGGTTCAAAGGAAATGGCGGGAGCACAAGAGTTTGAGAGTGAGAAAAAGTGTTGGATCAACCCTTTATTTTAAAATTAAGGGTTTTAAATCATAAGTTACTTATTTTTTATTAAAATAATATTAATTAATTAAAAAATTGATGTTTTTTATTCCAAAATGAAATAACTAAGTATTGACCGATGAGAAAAATCAGTGAGACCTATCAGTAAGTCAATATTGGTTTGTTATATTGGTGAGCAACCATTGGTAAACCCTATTGATGAATCATCCTCAGTTATTACTATCAGTGAGTCATTATCGTTCAGTCCTGTCAGTGAGTCATCATCAGCGAGAAATCATTAGTGAGAGATCATTGGTGAGACATCATCATAAAGTCACCCAAAGTTGATCATTCTAAGTCATGTTTGATGTAAATCTATCTCTCAGAATGTAATGGCCTAGTAAAAATTTCAGCATGATGATGTTTGGTTCCAATGAATTCAAGATTTATATCACCATTTGGATAATGATCTCTCTAAAAGTGATCTCATACATCAATAAGTTTTGTTCTAGAATATGAAAATGAATTTTGAAAAATGCTAATATAACTTCTGTCGACATATTTTATAGGGAAATGTCCAAATTGAAATTAATAATCTATTAATGTGTGTTTCAACAACAAAATATGAGCCCAAAAATTACCAGTATCTATTTATTTTGCTTCAATAGTAGATAATGAATTATAGTTTTTCTTTTTTTACTACACCAGGAAACTAGAGACTTCCCCAAAAATTGACATGTTCCAGAGATGATTTTTCTATATTATTTTGAACACCCAAATTAATCATTATAATAACTATGTCAAATAGTTTTTCTCAAGGATAATATAGTTCTAAATTGGTAGTATATTTGAGGTATTTCAAGACACTTTTTGCAGCATGTAGATGTGAATGTTTGGGATTTTAATAAAAATCCGCACATATAGACACAATAAACATAATATCAGGTCAACTAGAAATTAAGTAAATAAGAATTCAAATCATACCTCTATAATTGGTTTCATCAAACTTTTTTACATCATCATCATCATCAAATTTACAGGAGGTATTTCTATGAGTATCACTACTTTTTTCTATCTATTCCAAAAAAATTTCAAATAACATTATTGTATTTATGTTGATTTAAAATAATATCATCTTTAATTTTTAGGATTTGAAATAGAAGAATGAATTTTATATCATCAATTAAACTAATTTTAAATTCATTTTTCATAATTTTTAAAAATTTGACACATAAATAGATTTTAGTATATCCAAAAATAATATCATCAATATATATTTCAATAACCAAAACATCTTTAGAAATTATTTTTATGAAATGATTAGGGTAATCAATCCATTTTTTAAAAGCATTAGAAATATGAAAAGTTTTGATCTTGTAATAACAAGCTTTTGGATCCCCTTTTGGACCATACAATGCTTTTGAAAATTTAAAATCAGGATTTGGAAAATGATGATTTCAAATAATAGGGGTTTGTTCAATGAAAACATCCTCAAATAAACCCACATAGAAATAAATATTTTTACATCCATTTGATAATGATTTAAAATAAGATGTGATGCATCAACTAGCAGTATTGTAGTATATTCATGTTTTGAAACATCTCTAAAGGGTACCTTATAGTCCATTCTTTCCTTTTGATTATAACCCAATTGAACTAATCTAGATTTATTCTTTACTATAGTTCTTAGCTGCATCCACATTATTTCTAAACCCCCAATTAGAGCATATTGTCATGGTGGATTTGGTTCTATAAATATGTTTCCAAAATTTGTTCCTTTAAAACTAATTTAATACTTCTTGGATATACATCAACCAAAATTCATCTTTGATTTCCACATTTATGGTCTTCGGTTAACGATTTGAGAAAAAGTATTGATTTTCATATTAGTACCTAAGTGAAGCTCTAGTGTGTGTTTGTTTATCATAGTCTCGAACTACATTTTCTAAGGGATAGTTCTTAATAGTTCTAACAGATTGAGAAAAATAATGGATGGTTATCTCGGGGTCATATTCTAGTTCGGGTTTCCTTTTGTTAGAATCTAGAGAGATTCCAAAACTGGATTTATCTATTTCTTTAACAACAGAATCATATAATTAAGGATATAGGTATATATTTGACAGATTTTCACCGTAATTTTCTAGGTAGGTTTTAGGTTCATGCGGGATTATTTCATCAAATTTCATATGTACATATTCTTCCACACACATCTTTCTCTTATTAATGACTTTGTAGGCTTTTCTATAGGATGAATGACCTTGAGAAACTCTTCCATCACATTCACAAGAAAATTTCTCAATATTATATTTTTTATTAAAGATAAAGACTTCGTAACCAAATAATATGAAGTAATTAACCTTCTGGTTTTTATGATTCTAAAGAACATAGGGTGTTCTCATAAGGATATGTCTTATTAAAAGTTTATAAATTATGTAACATATTGTATTCAAATATTTTATACAAAAAATAAAAAGGTTATTCATATTCGCTAAGCATAGTTTGGTATATTTCTTGTAGGTTTTTATTTCTCCATTATATAAATCCATTCTACTATGGTGTTCTATGAGAAGAGAATTGACCACAATAGCCACTTTGTGAGAAAAAAAGATTCAAATCATTTATTTTCAAACTCACAGCCATGGTCCCATAATAAGGGTTTTATCCTAACTCCACTTATGTTTTTTACTAACCTAGAACACTTGGTGAAATTATAGAAGTCTTCACAATTCTAAGCTAAAATGAAGTTCAAGGTGTATCTACAAATGTTATATACTAGAATATAGGTATAGTTCTACCCATTTAGACATGAAACCCTAGATGGTTTGAAATAATCCATGTGAACCAACTCTATGGGTTTTGAGGTTGAAACTTCTTTCTTTGGTTTGAAAGATGTTTTATGATGGTTTTCTATTTGAAAAGAATTCTAGAAATTACCATTTGGAATATCATGTTTATGTAGATCCTTGACAAGTAGTTTTCTAATTATCTTTCAATGGGAGTGATTGTTACAGTGTTCGAGTATTCTATGCTAGAGCCAATACTCTTTATGAAAGGCACTCAAGAGAGAATCATTTTTAGAAAATACAGAATCTAAATTAACAGTATAAACATTTTCATTTCATAAATTAGTAAATACTAAATCATTTTTAGAATTGAAAACATTGAAATCATAATTTTCAAATATAACATGAAATACATCATCACATAACTATGACAGGATATGAATATTATACTAAAGGACATCCATATAAATAACTTTTAAATTATAAATGAGTTTTTCTTACTGATTTGGCCAAGTCCAATTTTTTTTCATTTTCATAAAAGGTGAAATGGCCACCACATATCTTGATAAGTTTCATGAAGATCAAATATTCTAATTTCTTATTTATTGAACACAAAATTTACATGTACCATAATATCTTACATGTACTCTTCCAATATCTTTCATACAAAAATAGATCAAACAAGAAAAGAGATTCATAACCATAATATCTTGGATCCAGTAATATTAGTAATGAATGATTTTGGAACCCACATTTTTTATGGGTTTCCTATAAACAGTTTGTAATGTCAAAGAGAAATAAACTATATTATATCTAGAGAAACTAGAATAAGTTAAGGCACTCATAGTTCTGGAATATACAGATGAGTTTTCTGATTTAGGAACAAGAACATGTTTTCTATATATGAATACAAAATTTCTTTAACATATTTTCTTTCCCTATGTTGATATCCAATACTAGTAGAATATTTTGGAGAAACCAGTTTTCTATGAACTTGAACTATCATATCATTACCATTTGTGAAATTCTCTAAATAGTTTAATTTTTCATTAGATATTTTATGTTCAATGTTCTCATTAAGTAGTTGATCACTATTTTCAGTTTGAATAGTACATTTAGACTTTACCGTATTAGAAAGAGAAATGTTTTCTTAAGATATTTATATTTATCATTTAGTTCATTACATGTATCCTAAAGAATTTTATATTATTCAAAATTATCTTCATTTTTCTACATTTCCTAATTAGATTCATCTCATGAATATTACTAATTTTTTATAAAACATTATAAAGTCCCCCTAGATGTTTTTTTCAAGAAACAAATATTTTCTTTGTCTCCCTTCACATCATGTGATGATTTAGTTCCACTAGAGCTGTCCTTAGAAGAACTCTAGGTGGGATTAATTGCCTTATTATATTTTTTATCATTGTCCTAATATTGTATTTTGAACTCTGACATAGGATAGTGAGATTTCTCATGTCCTCTTATCTTGCACTCATATCAAACTATTTCATTTGTTTTTCAATTTCTCTTCTAGTTCATTTTCTAATTACACTTGTTTTTATACATGCCTTTCTATCTTGGATTTCTAAGAAAATTATTCTTTATATAGAAATTTTTCAGTATTATATTTAGCTAATACAATTCCTCATCATTGTCCCTTTATGATTCTTTATATCTATAACTTTCATCCTGAACATCCATTCTCTCTTTTTTTTCTTTATGTTTAGGAGTAGTGGTTTTGATATCCATTCACTTTGTCTTTGGTTGATCATCTTATTAACTATTATCATCCAATTATTCTTCATGAATTCACAACTGAAAAATAGAGCTACTTCCAAGGACCTATATCGATGGTTCTGAAACTATGTCTACAGGCATATTTCCCATAGCCTATAGCCACGGTTTTCAGAATCATGGAAGTAGCCCTTGGCTATTACCATGGTTTTGTGGCATATGGCCACTGTTTGAAAAAACTATGGAAATAGGCCAATTGTTTCACATACCTATTGTCATGGTTCTCCAATATCACGGTTATAGGGTTCTCGCGCTTCAGTGGGAAAAACGTTTCCGCCAACAATTTGGCGGGAAGCCCTATCGCCATGGTTTGGATAATATTCCCATTGTTTTTATTAATATATATATAAATACATATATATATATACCAAAACTAGGGTGAGGTGTAGTGGTCGGTGCGTTGGATTATAAAGTGGAGTTTCCTGGATCGAAACCCTCCAGTGGCATTTTTGTATTTCGGCTATTGCCATGGTATTCTAAGGCTATTTCCACGGTTAAAACTATGGCTATAGGGAAATCACCATAGTGGCCAGTTTTGAGGCCTACTGCAAATGATTTCAAAACTGTGGCAATATGCTAGGACCTACTTCCATTGCAATAATAGCCAAGGTTCACCAAAACCATGGACGTATCCTAAGGCCACAGTTTTGGGGCCTATTTCCACAGTTTTGAACAGTGGTAATAACCCTTTTTTCTATTTGTGATTGTCAAATTTCCTATAAGGTCCTTTTTTGGTTGTCAATCTATGTCAAAATATTCCTTAATATATGTTTATGTCCCTCTCCATCTTTCTAGAATACATTTCAAGATCCTCATGATCTGTTCCATTATAATGATTTTTTTCCTAGTGAGAACATTGTATTCCCAATCTCATTGAACTAAATATACATGTCATAAATAAGATCATCATGATTCATTTCAATGTAATAATATTTAATACTATATTTTTTAAGCCTCATTTATTTCACATTAGTGGTTCCTTTATGATAAATAGCTAATGTATCCCAAATCACATAGGTTTTTTTACATGAAAAAAACATATTGAATTCTTCATCAACTAAATATCTATATAACGAATTCATATCTTAGCAATTATTTTTGTATGATACCTTTATTGAAATATCACAAGTGATCCTAATAGTAATATGAATCTTATATCCATCAAATATAGTAGACAAGATTTCAAACTCATTTCTTTCTAAATTCATTTTCATTTTAAGTTTCCACTAAGTATAGTTTCTTTCCATTAATGTAGGGAGGTAGTTCAGAAGTATTACATTACTATGTATTGTCTATTTAAAATATATTGGAATTATTTTAAATAAAAATAAATTTTCAATAGAAAAAAATTTAGATATATTTAAAACACCACTAAAATCATATTTGAAACGATTTGACTATTTTAAAATCATCAAAACATGAAAAGTAAATCCTATGATACCAAATGATTTTTCTATTAGGGACCTATAGACTGGGTGAATTGAGTTTCTATAATAAATTTATATCTTAAAAAATTTATTCCAAATTCCCCCTAACTTAAAATCAAAAATAGCTCAGTTAACCAAAGTTTCATATTCATAAGAGTTTTTTTCATTTGAAGGATATCTAAAAGAATGATGAGTTATCAATTAAAAATTATGGATTATTATTTTATATTTTTAAATAAATCCACTCAACCAAATTTTCATACAAAAACTATATAATATTAACTATGAACATGAATGAAATTTTTTCAATGAATAATAAAAATACTAAAAATAGTACATTGAAATAATTAAAAGATATAAAACAAGAGGTTTACTCTAAAGTTGGTACATAGTCCAATCCACTTTCTGATCATCATACCCCAATAAATTTATATAAATAACTTTTATCCACACACTGGATTGGGGTAAACAATAGTAAGAAAACCCTTCTATGTAAACAGACGCCTACTATATTTTTTATGGGAGGGAAAATTACAAAAGGCAAGGCAGGGGCTGCTTCCACAATTATTTGTCAAAGTGTTTGGTTACAAATATAATTTCATAAAGATAATAGTGTATATTTTTATTTCTCATAAGAGAATGTGTTTTTTTATAAAACAACGACACACAGACACACACTTCTCAAAATGTAAATAATGTACCCATGGATAGAAATATGATGAGAATAGGGTTTATGAGGATCTATGTGATGTACTTTGAATCTTCTCAATTCCATAAATATGACATTAGTGATGCTGGATTCAAATTCTGGAAATAGGTATAAAAACAGAGTGTTCGGAGTTCTTATGACTTCTATTTCCATTGAGGCATGTGATGTGGTGGATGATCACTTCATGTTTCTGAAATGATGTTATTCCTTTAGTATCACAAACTTATTTCATAGTTTTCTCAGTGATGAGTTAATGTATTTTAATTGGGTGTATGAGAAGCTCAGTATATTTTCTCAGATCACATCATTTTTTGGGTTGATATAGATATTATCTTTTTAGAGTTTAGCAAGAAAGAATCGTGTTCTTTGTTACCTCATAAAACGTACAGTTCTCTAAAATCCATTAAATATAGTCTAACAAAGACAAATGAGCTCACTAATTTAATTTTTAGTTCTATGTTTCATACATATGATTTTTAGATGTAATTTTGAATTTAAATTGAAAAGTAAGGAATAAAGTTGTCTAAATATCGGTAAGATATTCTTTCGGTGTCTCGAACTATCAGTGTCATACTCTGTCAGTGACTCAGACTAGCGATGTCTCATAATATTGGGGTCTTTGACTATTGGTAGGTTTTTATGTCAATATATCACACTATTAGTCTTTCATTCATTGGTAGTTTAATCAATAATTAAGCTATCAGTATCTTATTCTTAGTGAAAATTCAATGTATCAGTTAGTCCATATGTTAGTAGGTTAATATATTGGTATAACATTTTGTGGGTAACACATGCATATTTCGATGACTCATCCTCATCTAATTTAGAATCCATCAGTTGGTACTATATCAGTTGGTACTTCGTCAATAGGTACTATTTCGGTTACTTATCCTTTGAGAAAATTCTGAGAAGATGTTTGTAGTTCTGGTATCGATGAATTACACTTATCAGTGACTTATACTTATCCAAAACATGGTAAACTGTATTATGATGTAAATACTAACAATATTGGATTGTATTAAATGTTAACATGTTTAAAAAAATGTATCATAATATAACATAATTAATCATGATTTGTGAGCATTAAAACTCGCGGAGGCCAACAATATGTAAATGGAAGTTTTTAGTGAACTGTACATCAAGGGGGTATTACTGTATATGGAACCGATGAGGGTATCCATTCAGTGTCTTTTCTATGCTGGTATTTTTACATCTAGAAAGAAGTTCCATATGAGGATTCTCAGAGAGGATCATATCCCTAGTAAGCTGATGCTTTACAATTTTTAACAGTTTTGGTTTTATTAGTCTTTACCTTCATTATAATAGTCTGATCTTTTGTGCTATATGATTAGAAATTGTGATCCAGATATGAGACACATTCAGTAGGACATGGTGGGTTACCTACAGGCCCTTAGATTGGAATCAGAACATTGTAGGTTGATATTTTTTTATCGTGGTAAGCCAGGGAGTAGGGTTTTCCTAGTTTTATGGATACATTTCTTATGAAATTATCTTTCTTGTATACTCAATTGAGATCAATGAACAATTAGTTCCCATTTTTTTATATATTCATGTTCATGCCTTTGGATTTTATGGAAGAACATTGGGTTCTTTAATATCAAGAATGGATTCAATGGGAAGGAATGTTCAGGTTCCCTCCCATATTGACAGTTTTTTGTATGTGTAGAAATATCCCAGAGCATGATACAATGCTTGTGAGTGGAAGGATGCTGGGTAATTGTATGACAAGAAATAAATCATGGTAAGGGTAAGGTGACCGATTTTGAAGAGGATTTCCAAGAGAGATTCTGGTTTCGGATAATAACATTCCATGGTTCATGACCATCTTGGTTTTAGTGTTAGACGACTAATAGGAGTATGAGTCAGGTGATAAAGATGTACTCCAATTTTAAGCTATGTTGTTTATATAAAATATTGGTAAGTGGCCATATTCTTGTTGTGGACAAATTTTTAAAGACGATTTGTGGGAATGGTTTCTCATATGTTGGAGTTAAAATTATTAATGCCTCTCTGTAGTTGAATAGAGACCAAGAATGGATTGGGTTGCAAGATATAGTTGAGTCATGTCATGACTTTCACATGAGTTTTAATTAGAGAAAATGTCCAAAGATTGAATAAGGAATGTATAGCTTTTTTATGGGAGCATGGATCATATAAAGATATAAACTCCTTATGAAATAATTTTAGTATATTCATAGGTACAGACATTAATGATATTTCTTGATATCATGTTGTGTATATTGAGAGAGTTTTGGATCTATGCTGAGCTTCTTTTATTTTTATGTATTAATATAGGTTTGATGAATAAACCTTTTGAGGTTGCAATCACATAGAGGTATAAGGCATTTCATATTGTGGGGAGTTCATAGTTGGTCGTTTGGGGGTGGTGACCATTTTATATTTAAATTTCACATTTTTTTCCAAAATCATTCTATTGAAGTGGGATAATGTGATGTTACAAGGTGATGATCAGTATACTAATATGGTGGGGATTAAAAGATCATTCTATATTAAGTTTCTATCATTTAGGTGATAGTTATGGTTTTTATTAATCTAGAAACTGGTTGGTCAAGATAACAAGTTTATAAAAATAATAATGTTGAGAGGATGACTACTAGTTTTACCACCATGGATTTATGGGGATGATAAGGTTTATAGTGGGGAGGATGTAATGAATCGTTTCTTTCTAGACTAAAAATATGAGAACAAATTTGAATATTTAACTTTTAGAATATTAAAATGGGTAAAATGCTTATTATTTCTAACAAGGTGATATTGAATAGTTTTTCTAACCACTCGGTTTGTCTTACAATAGGTTTTCTACCTTATGTAAGGTGTTTGTTCTAATTCATAACCACTTTAATTCTCATGGAATAATTAATATATAATATTTAATTAATTCATTATTCATTTATTTTAATGTATTTTCTTTTATTTATATTTTTTATAGAGTGTTGTATCGAGATTCTATATCATTCATTGAGATTACAACATGGACTTATTACTAGGTGGTGCGTAAACTCAGGTTTGTTTGTGGGGCCCACCGGGATCCCATTATCATTTTCTTTCTTTTTATTCCATTTATTTATTTTCTTTTCCATTCCGTACAAATATTATTGAAAAATCTCTAAATAGATTCCTCCATCATGTGACGAAGAGATATGAGGTAGTTGTAGTCATATAAAGTGATAGAGGGGAAGAGATGTGTCAATATAGAGCTCACGAGAAGCTCGGCAGTTGTGCAATAGCCATTAACTAAGGAAATCAGTGATGTTTTGGTGGATTCCACATAAATTTAGGAAATTTATAATTTCTTACATTTTATCCAAGTAGATTTACCATTTTATATTTTTAAGGACCATTATGGCTTCAAATGACCACTTTGGCCCATTCTATGGCTTTTTCAAAAACAGCGGGGGGTGTCAGGTGATTTGGGGTTTTCATATTCAGAAATCATGATCACGTGAAATGTAATTTAGTGGGAAAAGGTTTCTATTATTATAATTTGTTGAAGATGATACATTTATAAATACATTCCACATATTAGGTATAAATTTCATATATTTGGACATAGTCGTTTAGCTGAGTGCCCGAATAGAGATGCATTCAAGAGGAACATGGTCATGTAATGTACATTTCCAAGACCTATATAAGTCGCACACCTTGTAGAAGTCCTGTTTTAGGTTATGAAAATGGGAAGGACTTGTGTCAAAAATAGGAAGGTTCCCATGTAGTGTATACCCCATGTACATGGTAAAAATTTCATGTAATTGGGTTTTTATACTCCATGTTCAGATGAAGTACACACCCTTGTGGTGCTTATGGAGAACATGTTGTGTATTATCAATACAAGACATTTACTACTCAATTGTTACCCTTTTGGAGATTTTAATATCTTTACACCCCATAGTAATAATTAGACATATGAGTATTCTATTTTTAGAATCATTCCACCAAGATCACGGTCTTGAATCGCTTTAGGATATTTAAGGAATACTAAGAGGCATTTAATGATTCATTCAAAATAGAGAGGTTACTTCTCCACTAATTGAATATAGCTATCTACTATGAGTGAGAACCTATTATAAGATAGTCCATGAGATATATCTATTTAATGATGATTTATCATCTATTCCTTTTTTGATTTCTCCCTTGTGATATTTTCCCTTCTGGCCTCGGAGTCTATAAAAATAGTTGTTCATAAGAATCCTCTACAAGATGAATCTTCTTAAATTTTGACCTAGGTGACTATGTATATGATATATCTATATTATTGTTGTTACTAAGAGTCCCATATATGATAATTTTTCATACTTATTGATCTATAGAATTCAATGTACGATCCCCTTTTCAGTACACTTTTTCTGAGGATTCTTATATGATTCCTATTTATGTATATACCATTCAGGGACCCCATTTAATAGTCCCCCTTTACCTTACCTAAAATGGACCTCGAGTAGGTTTCCTTTAACTAAGTTTAACATTAGTGGATCCAAATAGGTATATCTTTGATTTTATGTACTATATTCCTATCCATATATTGATTCATCTTATTTGATTCAATATAAGGGTGTATTATGTTCCCATGTTTTTATCCAACCCTAAGACAGTACTTGGGGGGTTTGGTTAGTGACTATAGTGGGTTTCACATTAGATCTCATGTTAAATAGTTTGTTTTTTGCGGTTGATGTAGTAGTCATGGGTTTAGGAATACAGAAACCCCCACTCTTTTTATACATTTACTTGTTAATTTATGATGCAATGTTGATAACAATAGGTTCTTCTTGGGTTGTGTCTATTTATATTGACTTGATGTGACTCTTTGTATTGGGATACCCAGATATATTTCCCCACATTTGGCTTCTATGCCTTTTATTGGAATATATTTTGATTCAATGGGATTCCAATATTTACTTCCCGGGGTCTGACTATAGATCCCTTTCATTTTTTTTATATAATGTGAAATTAAATGAATACTTATTAGAATCCCTCCATGATTAACACATAGATACCAATGAATGAATTTATTATACAGAATCATTTGGTGTGTTGTTTGCGACACACCTTTGGTGATACATTGATTCCCATGTAGGAATTCCATCTATTGACCCATAAGGTCACAACATTTATAATTTACATCATCGATAATTTTATTCCTACATATGAATTCCTTGGATGAACTCATAAGGTGATTTTTGTATATACGCCTTTAGTGATACATGTATTCTCGAGTAGGAATTCCTCAGTTATAATCAAAGGTTGAGTTGTTTATGATATGCCTTAGGTGACACATGGATTCCCCTATATAAATTCCTTCGATGGACACCTAGGATAAATGAATTTATATACGCCTTGGGTGATACTTGGATTCCCATGTAAAATTTCCTTATATGGACTCTCAGGGAGAGTTGTTTATATATTCCTTGGGTGATACTTGTATTCAGATATCATCATTCCTTAGAAAAAATCATATGTTGATTTATTTATATATTCCATGATATATACTTTGATTCCCATTTAGTAATTCCATGGATAGACTCATAGGGTAATTTTCTTAATCATGCCTTTAGTTGTACTTGGACTACCATATAGGAATTCTTGGATAACAAATAGTGAAAATGAAATAAATTAAATTCTTATTTATCATTATACTTAAAATATTTGGTTACATATCTCATGACCTATTTTGATTATATTAGGTGATGTGTAATTACAGGAATTCCCATCTGTATATGAAATCTTTCATTATAGTGATTAGTGGTGAGTACATATCAAATTAGGGTTAGGACACATATCCCCCTGTAGTGAAATATCATTCTTAAATACATTTCCAGTGTTGTATGATGAATTTATTTATAATAAAGATTAAATAATAGAGGATAAAATTAGTTATGAATTAATTAAGTGGTAAAACATCTAGTTCAATAATGTTTTTATAGGTTTTTAAGATGATCAGGATTATGTACCAAAGGACCAACTTCTGTTGTTTATGTTATCTTTTACCATTATCAGGAATATGCATATTTTTATGTCTATATACATTTTTATGGGAATATATATATATATATGGGAATTTATACACACACACAGACACAAACACACACACACACAGATATATATATATATATATATATATTTAGGATGGAAAATTGCCTAGTTGAATAGGATCTCATACCTAGGGATAGACTATGGTTTCAAGTTATATATTTTGTTTGATTTACCATTTTAGATTGTCCCTAGTTGAGCTGAGAATATTAATTGATAATAAACTTATAATACTAAATTAATAGGTTCATCATTGGGGAGGCCTACAAAGATTATTTCTCAACAATGTACATCCACCTCAGTGTGCATGTAAACCGTTTGTCTAATTTTCAGGATGAGAACATATGCATGATGGGTAGGGATAATATCCCGAATTGAATGATAGGGAACAGAAACTCCTTTGGATTTTGTATATTTGGGGTGCTGATGTTTGATAGTGTCATGGTGACTACATATGTTATCTTTCTCATAGTTATTAGTAAAACCATATTCATTAATTTCAGTTTCTTTATTTACTCCATCTTGTATTGTCGACCCAGTGGGTAAACTGTGTTAAATGTATGACATAGCTATCTGAAATTTTTCAGAACTATATTTACTATTACATCATGATTCTATTTCAATTTTTTTAATTCTTTTGTACTCTAATTACATAATAAATGGATGACATCAAGTTATTTCTATTGTTTTAACACTAATTGGAGGGTTTGGTATTTATATTGAACCACATGTATACCCTAACTACTAGTCAGAATCCTTGGGCATATAGGGGGGCATGTTGAAGGCCTAATAGTGAACCAGATTAAGGAATTGGATTAATGGTGTCTGGGTGAGAATATTAAGTTTACCTATTTTATTTATGTCTAAGCTAATTGTTATGTGATATATTCTCTATAAATTAATTCATCATATATACTTAGATAACCCCATATTAAATAATCATGGGATTTAAATTATATTTCCACATTATCCTCATGTCACAATTATTGTTGTTATAATTTAATTTTTATTTTTTAGATAATATCAACTGCAATAAATAATGAACTTCTAAAATACAATATTCTTTTAAAATTATAGTCAATATAGTAAATTTTTTATATAAAAACAACTCATTTATACTCAAATATCATTTCTCAATATTCATCCCCTTTGATAATACATGTTCTAAAAATACCTAATTTAAATCAACATGGTAGGAATTTTCTCCAAATTTGGGTTTATTACAAATACAAAATCATTAATTAACATAAGTGAAATTAATCATCTTGAGAAGACAAAATAGTAATAAAATTAGAGTTTCATCACTCAATATATATGAGTAATTATTAGTGTATAAAATAAGAGAATGAGATATAATTATATGCTCAATAAATTCCTATGTTATATATTAAACCATTTTATGAAAAAAATTAAAAAACATCCCTTACAATCATTTATATAATTTCCATATATAGAAATACAATTATCCTTATAACTCATCATTATTGATCATATCTTCCCTATTTCAGTGTAATATACCAAATATTTATTCCAAAGTAGGATACCCTATTTGGATTTTATTTATTAACATTTGCTTCTCATTAACCTATAAATAGTATAGCCCTTTGAGATGAATAATGCTCTCCATTCATTTATTGAATTTTCCACCTTTTTTACAATTTATTTATATTTCACTAAAATACATATACTTATTTGTGACCATATTAAAATAGACCCCAAATGAAAAATAATATTTTATCTCTTTCTTATTAAAATAATTTTTCAATCCACCAAATGTTTTTCTCCTTTTACGTTATCAACATTCTCTATAATAATAGAAATTTAAAAAAATCCTCACGTGATATATTTTCATGGAATCAATCTATTTAATCTAATACTACATCTTGGTTCCATTATCCTATAAGGATAACATTATATGGGTATAAATCATGGTATTATTTTCAATTTTGAAATTTTTTTTTGATAACATATACTTGTTCCATGTGAGAAGAAAACAATATTAATACTTTTAATAGAAAATATTCATGAAAAAAATGAGACTGAAATATAAAATAATAAACACACAATATATACTAGATTATCTAGATTTAGACAAATGAAAATATCAAAGATTCATAAATATTTAATGTTATTGTGTACCAAATAATCACTATATCAGTGATGAAATTATCACAAGCCTTTGGTAAAGAACACCATTAAAATGATGACTACATTTACAAGTTTATTCTTAAAAACTACATCCTAATGGTTAATTCTAAAATCTTGATTCTATAGACTAAAATAAGATTAATGATTATTCACATTAGCATCCATGACATATAATGATTTAGAATTAATATTAAAAAATAAATAATCTAAAAAATAAATTTATATTATAATTATTATTATTATTTAGATTCTATATATTTAAGAAATTAATATAGTCTCCTCCTCCTATCATATTTTAGTAAATTATCTATTAATATTTTATTATTCTAAAATTATACTTTTATCTCACTACTTAGACTCACACAAACACACATGTATATATATATATATTGATTCTTTGAAACTGAAAATTGATTATTACAATAACCTCTTTCTATCATAATATGTGATGTCCATGCTTTGTTAGATTTTAATTCATTTTACTTTGATATCAATATTAACTCATAAATACAAAAACAATATCATTAAAACGTCTTTGAAATTTGACCTCATCCATGATCATAGATATGTAGTTTTTATAATGATGGTTAAGAAATACTACCATCATTCTCATAGTAAGAAATTTTACAATGCATCTTTAACATTTCTCAACAATATCAGTTCTATTGATGCTCAATTATTTTATTAATTAAATTATAAAAAAATAATTCCTCAAAAACATGTATATAATTTCTACTAATTAAATAACTTAATGTTATTATTACATATTATCCTATAACACTACCATGGGATTCTAAAACATCATTACAATATTACACATGATTCTAAAAACATTAAGTCGACAAAAAAAATTGATCCATCATATTGAATAATTAAAAAATAATAATTCATTTTTACACATGGAAACATTCACATGGAAGAATCTTATGCATTATTTTTGAAAATAATTTATCACTTATATGGATATTACATCTACTAAACCAACATGTACCTAGTTTGAGTCATTATTGAGTAATTCAAAAGAGAAATTACTATGACTAGTATGAAAATTGTTATTTAATTAATTTTAAGGTTACATATAAACATCAAACTTCACCAATCATCTAAACTCATTCAAACATATTCAAAAATAATAATGATAATGGACGATATAATTTATCAAAGTTGAAAAAATATAAAAAATAATTTTAGTTATTATCTCATTGGTTTAATACAATACACCCATGATAGATAAAACATTTAAAATAATGTGAATTTTTAATATTGTTTTTAAAATTATTTTGAAACTAGTTTTAATGTTTAAAAAATATGGTATGGTATACCATTTTTAATGATGTTTGTGGAATAAACCATGGGGGCCCATGTAATTTTAAAATATTTCTTATTTTTTTGAATATTGGTGGACTATGGTTGATATTTTATTATTTAGTATAACTATATATTCATATCGATACATTATTTCAATACGTAACTTTAAATTGGTTGTTGATATCACCATGATGGAATGGTGTTCATATAATGTCTTGAATATTTTTTTTATTGTTGGGGAATCAATTAATATGGTATTCTTAGGATGGGGGTCAATATAAAATAAAATCTCTATAATAATTAGTGAATAAAAATTAGAGATCGTGATTTTAATGATGTGTATGCAATAAAAATTGGTTTCTGTGATTAGATGATCAATTCATGATATTATATTCGATAGATAAATAATTATTATGGTTATATAATTTCCCTATATGTTTATTAAATTATGTTGAATTGTATTATGTAAGGTTAATTGGAGGATAAATTTTAGGTTCGTTTGAAAATAATTTAAATCTCATTTGGATTTATTTAAAAATTTATAAATGTTCAAAATGACAACAATGATAAATTATTTGGAATTCAACAGAAATTTTATGATATATGGAAACAAAATTGATAAAATATATTTTTTTAACATTTTTAATGGTTCAATTTTTAAATTTTAATCCATCTATTGTAAACTGTATAAGTTATAAATTATTAAAAGTGGTTAAGAATAGCTAGACAAACAAATTTATAAATAGTAAGGAATAAATATGAATCTCATAATAATATGTTTCTTCATTTTCTTCCACCCCTGATTTCCAATTACATATATTTATCTCTTATTTATTTTGGGTTGTGTTTACTCTTGGGGCATTCTCATTTATTCTCCTTCTATGGTCCTCTAATCCCTGGATATTATTCAACAAGGACTATGATATGATCATCTAACTTATTATTTTTCCTTATCCTTACAGTCTTATCTAATTTTTACAGGGACAGTTCTAGTACTTTTATTTTGAGGGTTTCATTTTAGAATGAAAAAAATATAATTCATTATTTTCTACTCGTTGATGGAATATGAAGGAAATATGAGAGATATTTGTACTAGTGATGAATGGTTCAATGTACATTCACTACCACAATATAGTTTCTACTATTTAATCAATTTTAAACTGATTTTTAAGAGATCTTATGTAACACCCCCATATATGGTCACTAAAATTTGATATGTTATATATTAAATGTAATTAATATTTCTATAGATCACATACCAATCATGAAAATTATTTTTGTATATAGGAGATAAGATAAATTTGATAATGTTAGATTACCTTATTATGAAATAAAATATGTCATGCATAGAATAATAATTAATATGTTTCCTTATTCATTTAATAAAGTTATTAATATAATTTCATACACAGTTTTCAACTTCATTATATAGTGAAATGAGGAAAAATAAAAATGTTCTGAGCTTATATAATTAGTAATTGAAAATTCTAAGCGAAAGATAACATAGAAAAATAATTTCATAACTAATATATTGGGAATAGATAAATCAAATTATTCACATAAATGTATAAATAAAAATAAAATTATATATAGATGTAATGAAAATAGATATAAATAATAACTTGAATTAAAATTATTCAGCTTTTAATACAGGAATAGAAAATTCCAAACATCATAAACATACATCGATTCCATGTACTATTACATCATACCAAACATTCGTGTCCTTATGTCAATACATAATAACATAGGAGCAAAGACATATGGTATGATATCCTATGTAAGTGGTTAGAAATACATTAAATTTCTAAGAAATTTTCCTTATGAGACCTACTGATGGATCATGGGGCAATGAAATCCCACACCACACCCATCATATAATAATTCCAATTCATTTATCATATTGATGACATGATATGAAATATAATATTTCCAAATTATCCTCCTATATAAACATATCTTAATAAAAAATAATTATCTATATAAAAATAATGGTCTTGCAAATTGTCTTGATTTCCCCAGGAAAACTAATTGTATGGGTATCAAGAACAAGACCCTAAAAGCGACATAATTCTATTTAAAGTTATCAAAGTATATAGAATGAATGGATATATTTAAAATTCAATAGATTATATTAAAATATATAATTTTATGGATATTAATATGAATTACATTATATCCAATAAAGTATATATAGGGTAATTATTCTATATATGATGAATAGATATATGAGAAATAAAATATATTCACTTAATTTACTCAATTGTTTGACTATATAAGTGAGTAAACATTATTAAAAATGTATATGATACTTAGTGTCACACCTTGACCACCGTCAATGTCACACCCCAACCACAATTTTTATTTTACTTTATTATTTTCATGGATTTTTTTAATGAGTTTTAGATTATGTTCATGGTTAGAATTTTTGGGTTCTGAATTTTTTGGGTGAGTGTTTTCCCTGTGAGAGGTTTTTGTTCACGATTTTAAGGTAAATTGAGAGGCATGTTGTGGATGATGGAATTGTTAGTTGTTTTTATTCTTGTATGGTTTTCATATAATAGTTTGATAATGGTTTTGAAAAATCCATGTGAGTCCAAGGAGAAAACATATGGCCTTATTTTTGGGTTAGGTACAAAGTGAATGTATTTCTCACGCTTAAAATAAATAATGGGACAAGCATGGGAAGAGGCTCTCTAATTTGACAGGTCTTTTTTTAAGGTTAGCACACATTTTTCCTAACATTTGGGCTAAATTATTTGTGATTCTTCTATTCTATAGTATTTCATAGATGGCTGGTGTATGGTTTATCAAACAATGCAACCAAACCCTAATATTTTTTAAATTTTCTTAAAATGTGAAACTAAAATTTTCCCTCTTATGATTTAACCACAAATCACGATCATCCTTCTTTGCCTGACATAGGAACACTAGGGGGCTCCCAAAAACCATACTCCCTTTCTTTAGTTCCACCATTCAATAACTATAATGATCCTAATGTGATTTTAACTTTGTTTTTGGCCATTTTAACCCCTACTTATTCTTTTCCTGGGATTCATGGTTTTCCTTAGGTTGTTTTTCGCTTTGATCAACCTAGGAAGATGGGGATGATATGTATCATGTGTTACATTGACGTTAAGGTGTGTGGATGGTCTCATGTCCCTTTTCTTCCACCTTTTAGAGTTTTTTTATTCTGCATACCATTGAGGTATTGGTTTCCATCAATTTCTTCCCAGCACATTCTATTAGATAATTCAGCTTCATGAATTGTTTATAAATGCGATTAAATTTATTTTGACTTGTTAGATTGAATTTATTTAAAATTTTAATGATGGTGATTTATTGAAAATTGTTTGTCATATTATTTCTAATTAAATTCATATGATTATATTTAAAAAATGTGTTTCATGAAATGTTAATTGATATATTATAATGAAATTGTATATTTTGGGTTGTGTTTGGCCATGATTCACCTTTGGCACATTGTTTTTTGGGAATTGGGAGTTGTCTATAGATTGTACTAAAACATTTGTTTTGGTGTTTATGAGCTGAATATTTTAATTAATCGTTATTCACTTTTTGATTATTGAATTAAATCTATTTGATTTTTTTGTCTCCCTTCAACCATTTTGTTTGATGTGGGAAAATTCATATGGTCACAGAGTGCACCAATTTATGGCCTCAAAAATGTTTAGGGATCCTATAATGAAATTTTTTTTCTCGAATTGGATTTTCTAAATACATCTCATTCATTTATTTTATTCTTTCCCTCCCCTTTTATAAATTGTTTCATCAAACCACATGCTGTTTATAAAAGGATCCATGGTTTTAAAATTAACTAAATGTAGTTTCAAATCTTTTGTTCTCAACCACAGCCTATTTGGAACTATTGAATGTTGGTTGGTAACTAAAAAATATAAATACCTCCTTGTTACTTGTGAGTTTGTTTCATGCTTTCAATATGGTTTTATAAATGGTTTTGGAAAATAAATTTGGTTTAAAATATGTGACATCTTGGTTGGTACCTTATGGTTTTTTGGGAATGTCTGTCTGGAACTCAAGTGATATAACAGCCTAGTTGTAACTTTGATCTATTATTTATGAGTTAGTAAATCACAAACCAGCCTGGATGAACCCTGAACTGATCACCCAAGCTGGTCCACATTGTGGCCCGAGGGGAGTTCTCAATCCCCACGAACTAGAACCTAGTTCCAAGAATCAATATTTAACCATTGGAAATGATTTGAATGATGAAAAAATAACCATATAAATAAAGACTGATGTTAAAAATAAAACTAGCACCATATAAAATATAAAACTGGACATACATACATTTAACATCATAGGTCACCACCCAACTCTGGACCACTTTCTCTCTAAGAGTGATGTGAAATTGATAGAACCTGAAACTATAAAGATAGAGTAGGAATGAGCAACGAGATGCTCATTAGGATTTAAAATACAAACCATGCCTAATGCCCCACCACTAAAATTTAATCCTTTCTTGCTAATTAGAAAATATGATATATAAAAATATGGTTCTCCACTCCTATGTAATAGGATATTACATTTTCGAAAAAAACCTTTTTTCATTTCATTGTTCTAAATAAATTACCAAAGCATATAATTCATTGAAATGATATCTTTTAAAACCCAACTAGTACCAAAAAAGGATCTTTATAATATAAAAAAACAATGTAAAAGATTCATGAGGTCAAATAAAAAAAATTTACATAAAAGAAAACAGAAACATACATGTATGAAACCCTGGGAATTTCCTAGACATCCATAGAGCTATCCCTAGATGTACTCTATTCGGAACCCCCTAACAGCGTATGATGAAGCCCCAATGTTAATAACCAACTAGATACCCTAACCTAGCCTCACTAGTGGAACATCCCACCAGGCCTAACCAAATATCTGGGTGGTAACAATCCGTCTAATCAGGGATGATCAGAAGGCATCATTTGACCCTCTAAAAGAATACCAGGAACCCATGGTGGTAATAGTAATTCTACGTAAGTAGGAGGCCCTAGCACGTGTGACTCAACTTTCCAAATGTCACCACACTTGCATACCCTAAACACAGACACCATATACGATATCCCATAAATGGATATCCCTCGTATATTTGTGCCGAAAACATAGATAGATAGATATATATGTATATATATATATCGGTGTGTGTGTATATAAAATGTGTACATTCCACATCAACCAAGGTGCTAACAGGGTTGTCATGTCACATAAACTTTTAAACCATTTCACAAATCACATTAAGTGTCTGACCAGTCATTTAGTACCATCATTCCAGTATGACATTTAAGTATTCCAAAAAATATTCACATTGAAAATCCATTTCCAATTCCTGGTTAAAAAAACACAACACACTTAAAATGTGAAAAGTGGGGCTTCATGCCATTGAATTGTTAGACAATGCTTTATGGTGCCAAACTAGTTAGGTTTTATATGACACATCTAAATAAATGATTTATGTTCAAAAAAATACACTTCACAAGCTAGAAATTCTTTACAAAACTATTCCAAAACATTTAGGATGCTTTACAAAAAAAAACTTATAAACAGGATTTGAAGAGTTATATAGAAAACATGTTCCAAGAGGTGCAATTTATTTTACCAAACACCTCATCATGCATATATATGTATAAATATAAATATCACATAAATATAAAAACACACTTTTAAAATAATAAGAAATGAGGAATGTTATATTAAAGGTCCAGTCATAGGAAACCTACCTCAGAAAGGACGTGGACCAAGCCGAGACACTCCGATTTTCGTAGCTTTTGATGAAATATTACCACATCATCACACAAATACATTAACATATATATATGCACTTAATTGAATGTACATATACCCCGCTCCATGAGGGAATATGTGAAGGGAAGATATATATATATATATATATACATGTATGTACCAATGTATGTATTTGTGTGCACCACCACGGAGCCCCCAAAACACTAATTAACTATCCTAGACAGATAAACATAATTTAGAAACAACCGACCATTCACAAAACATAGTCATATATTTATTTGAAAACTATGAAAAAACACAGAATGTACTCAAAATTCCAACCAATCCCCTAGCATTACACACCACAAATCCCATTACAAAAAACACATTAAAATCAATACTTATAGATTTACAAACCCAGACAACCCTTACACTATAAACTCCCACAAAATTGTTCTTTAATTCCAAAAGGTCTAAACATTAGGAATATTTTTGAAACTAGTCCTTTGAGAATACCCAAAATATCCTCCATACATTAGATTAGAAGAAGCATTTTTTAATCCAATGTTTTAAAAAACACAATTTTAATGGTCCCATCATCATTTGAGGCCACATCTTTGTGTGAACCTAGTGCACCCATGGATGTGCACTATCCAATGAAAAAATAATGTCCAAGAAGGCACCCAACACTATTCCCTAAAAACTAAAACACTGAAACCAAATCCAATCACTAGCTTTATTTTAAAATAACACACAACACCGAATTAAATACCAAATATCCCCATTTTTAAAACACATTTACACAATTAACAAGTTATACCAATACCAAAATTACACATTAAACCATGTTCACACATAACCAATACAACCATGCAACCTGATTAATGATAATCATTTTGTAATATCCCACAATTCCACTTTGAAGAACTATAAAGTTTAAAATAAACACCTGAAGTGCCAAAACCCTAGGCATTGAACATTGATATCTTTTAAAACCTATTTTTAGTAAATTTACAAAACACAAAACACAATTTTAAGCAATCTATACATAAAAAAATGTGCGAATGACATTTACAAATTTAATTGAAACACGTATATTCCACATAAATGGATTGTAAAGGAAAATTTATGGACTTTCCTACCTTAAAGGCTTGAAAACACAATGCTAGTTCATTAGAAGTAAGAACCGAGCATCGCAGTCCCTTCGTAAACCCAAAAAACAATGAAAAATTAACATATAGAAACCTGTCAATTATGGTTTGGACAACATGAAGAACCCCCCCCCCCCCAAAGAAATGGATTACAAAACAATTGGTGAAGAGGGTTTATGGAAAGATATTGGGCCACATACAGAAAGGGTGGTGCACTGGGATCAGACCGTGCCAGAATAACGTCAGAACCGGGATGAGGTAGGGCCACAGGGAGTAGGGCTCATTGCAAGGGGTTGGGCCTTTGGGAGTACGGTGATAGAAGGGTGGGGGGAACCAGCATCGATAGGTGTACGAGAGAGGATGGTAGTCAGAGGTAACCTGAGAGGAGATGCTAAAGAGGAGGGAGTCATGATGGATTGGTTTGCACGCAGGGGGAGTGATGTGTAGGCTTCCGCAGCAAGGGGGGGATTGCATCGAGGGTAGGGGAAAGATATTATTATTGTTTATAAAACAATAAAAATATAATAATAATAATAATAATTGAATAATTTAAAAAATATATAATTAATAAGAGTATAAATAATAATCTTGTTCCTTTCAATTGTTTTTCAAATATTAACAACACTAATAATAATATAAAAAAAAATAATAATTTACACATAAAAAATAATAGGAACACTTTTGAAAACAATTTAAAATTAAACATATTGATGACTATAATAACACTAATAAAAATATAAAAAAAATATTATCTATAAAATATTATTATTATTAATACATCGCTAATGTTTATCACATTTTATTTTATATAAAATTTTATTCATTTTACACATTGAGTAATTGCACGGGCACCTCGTCCAACCACACTGTCACTTCCAACGATGTTGTGCTCGCACACCGGTCTGAAACCCATCACAATTATCAAATATCACAAAATAGATTTTGACCAGTGCTCCACCGGCACCTTCTAGAGGCTAACTGAATCTAGGAAATAAAAATAATAACAGTTTAAAAAGATTGGAGTGTGGAAACCCTCCTCAATACAAAACATTCTTCCCCTAGAATGTCATTAGGCCAACATTTGAAAAACTAGAGCTCATGCGTAGAAAAAATCAAAAAAAATTGAATGGTTTGGGGTAACCATTTCCAACACACGTAACACATAACCAATTCAAGAAGATCCCACAATAGATGAATATGTGGGATATGATAGGGTTTTCCCCACCACTATAATTCACAAACACTGAAAACTTGATACCCGAACACACCACCCCTAGGGGGAAACACATGAACTCCCAAACCAAATTCATTCATTCTCCCCCCACATAGACTGAACAACACCCCTATGAAATATATGGAAATATTGAAACAAAACAACATTGAAACCTGAAGTTGAGAAGTTAACTCAACATTTCCCATCAATTCCACAAAACCAAATATCCCCTTATTGAACAGACCTAATACAAAACTCAAAATTAGAATGGGTTTTTTTATTCACAATCCTGACACCCTTCAAGGATAATGAATTATTTTAAAGCCACACTAAGAAAAGATAAGTCCTCTTGGATTGTAGTAGAACGAGATTATAAAACCACCAGAAAAAGAATGAGTTTACAACAAAGATAAGAATAAAACTGGTAATTTTTGGATACTTCCATATAAAATCAGAAAAAAAAAAGATCCGATCATGATTCCACACACCCTTGAAAACTCCTGACTGTGTGTGAGCTTCACTCAAAGACCTGAGGTTGGGGATGTTAGGGCAGAATCATCTTCTGCCTCATAGTCAGGTACTAGAATCCCTTGACCAGGAATCCTCCCATGAATGGAACCACTTTTGAAACCATTCTTTGTTCCTTGAATGGTCAAATGATTGTAGGACATTGTGGGGATGATACAACATAGATTGAAATTCCTAAACCCTCCACTCTAGTGGTACGCAAGAGGACAGTAAAACGAACCATAAGCTATCATCGATGAAAAATATTATTTATAAATATGTTCTTATGGCACAACCTTTTCACCATATACATAACCACCATGAAAACATAGTACAATTTGACCACACCCTAAGTCATAGAAACGATGAGGCACCCAAACTCCACTAGACCAAAATCGGATCCTCCATTAAACTAGAAACAATACAGAATCTAAAAAATGTAGGATATCCCAACACCCCAATGAATTTTTTTTATATCAATCAACCCACCATGTCACTTCTAATAGACCGAAGTCACCTCGAAGGACAAGCATTTCTTGAAAGGAGTAGTAAGCTGGGAATAAATCACTGGTAACATTAATAACCTTTCTAGGTGTCATACTCATAAAAACATGAAAAACACAACTGAAATAGGCATAAATCAAAATTCAATCAAATATTATGCCCAATATAAGGAAAACAACCTCATATTTCAGATAATTGTAAACACAACCAATGATTACATTTCAAAAAACACTAACTTATTTTTAAATTTTAATACAAGCATGTGGCATCCTATAAACTGTCACGTGTGTATTCTTCCAATACCACTTATATCATTCCAAAAAACATTCCCCCATGTACTCTCCGTAGAAAACCACACACATGTGACCCTCAATAAAAATTCCTAGGTCCAAACAACTCTTTTCATTATTAAATCAAAACACATACTAAATTTTCCAAATCGAAACACTTCCTCTTTACGACCCCAGTTTACCCATTTAACACCATTTGAGGAAAGCACAGCCATTCCAAAAAAAATTCACTTTAAAATTCCACTTTCAGTTACAATACACACTCACATCAACCAAAACCAAAATAAAACATGACCAATGAAAAACCATCAGAATGAGGATCTTTTTCTTGTTCCTAACATAGATTCATATTGGTGGTATATGCCCTAAGTAAGATATAACACTAAAAGGACCTTGAACTAGGATTATAAACTCCAAAAGGGTCACCACCCCATTTGAGGCCGCAATGTTACCCGAATCCCAGCCATTTTCATCCCTTAATCCCAATTAATTCAAGATAAAAGAATCAAATCCTGGAATACCCCAGGAAACTCAAGGATTTGTGAGAGAAAGAGTTCTCAATTCTCTTCTTACATGTTATTCCTGAGTCCTGAAGTCCTAATCTCTTCATACCAGAAACACCAAATAGATAGAACCTACTCTGATACCATTTTGTCATGAACCAGCCCAAGTCAAACCTGGCCTGGTCACCCGAGTTGTCCCATGGCATGGACCAAGGAGTGTTCCCAATACCAATGGGCTGGAAACTACTATCAAGCATCGGAATTTAACCATTGAGAATGATTTGTCCCATGACCAAAAGATAACAAAATAAATAAAGACTCATGATAAAATAAAACTTACACCAGAAAGAATATAAAACTGTACATACTTCCATGTGATGTCATAGTTCACCACCCAACTCAAGACTAATGTCACTCTAGGAGCATTGTGAATCTACAAGTGTAACAGCCCAAGATTTTATGAAAAATATTCTTTTTAATTTCATTAATGTTTTGTGTTATACGAAAAGGAGCTTGCACACAACACATCCTTGACTTGCCTTGCATTACATGCAATCACGGCCTTCCTCGATAGCGTGTGTAGTACGCAATACCGATTTTCACTAAACAACGATGTGCTATTAAAATATTATTAAAACTAACCATTATGAATAGTAATAACAACCTTTTAAAATTTTAGAAATTTTAGATCTCAAAATGGACTTCATTTTTGGATTCGGAGTATCGAATTTAGCCTAAGGTGAAATTTTGGTACTTTTCGGATAACTTTCATATTTTGATGAATAGTGAAAATTACTAAATTATAATTAAAAACAACTTTTTTAATAGAAATAATTAATAGTGATAAATTATTAATTTGAGTGGTTTTAAATTATATTTAGAATATATTTTTACAATTCAATACAATGTTGGTCATTGGACGTAATTTCACATTTACACCAGACATAAACAAGTGTTAATCTTTTGATAGTTATTATCTCATAAAAACACGCTATTTGTTGTGACAGCGGAAATTAATTATAAAATTAATTAATGCAACTTATATGTTGGGAATTTTGTAAAATAGAAATCATTTTTGAATTCGGAATATCAATTATAGCTTAGGGTGAAATTTTGGCATTTTTCTGAAAAACTTCAATTTTTTATGAATAGTGAAACTACTAAGTGGTAGTTAAAAAAATTAATTTTTTCATAAATCTTAATTTTACCGCTTCTGTGAATGGAATTTCAAAAATCCATGAGACATGGTTGATGTCAGTAAGTAAAATGTGGTTCAATGAGATGAAAATAATTTTTGGTGAATAGTAACTTTTTGCTTTTATTTACCACGATTAAAAGTAAATAGAGTAATTAAGGATAAAAATGATATTAATATTACCCTAACACATGTCCTAATCCTATTGGACAAGTGTATTTCTACCAAAAACAAACATAGGAATAAAATATCACCATTTAGGCCCACTGGAATTAGATTAGGACATTTATTATTATTTAATTCAAAGAAGAGTTAGAAGAGTTAAAATCATAGTTTATTTACCAGCATATTTTTAATATAGGGTTATACATACGATAAATTCAACTATAAATATTCATTATAAAGCTATATAGATTTACTACATAATGGTATTTTATTTGTAATTTTTAGACATTAAATAATTTAATTTATTTATGACACAACGATGATGCAGTAATTATCTTATTAATGAAATATTTACATAATTGATGTTATAAATGCCCAAATAAATTTAATTTGAGACATTTTATGACTTACACTAATTTTATAAGTTAACATGGCATGTTATTGTTTATTTAAGTAACTTTTTTTGAACTTATCATTCTGTTAGAAATTTCATAAAAATCATCTACCAAATAGAGTCAAAATTGACATAAATTAGTTTTTAAAACAAATATTATATTATTAATTGTTATTTAATTCCTAAAAATCTAAGGTTCGGCCAAATGACTTAGATAAGGATATATATATTAATAATAAACAACTTGGGGTTCTTTTGGCTTCATATAGTAAGTTTATTAACCATATAGTGTAAGAAAACAAAAAGACACGATAAAAGTTAAATTATTTAACTTAGAATTAAATCTAATTGATAAGGTTAAAATAATATCCTAAACCTGTCTAAATACTATTGTATGAGAGGATTTAGACCCATCCCCACTTTATCTTCTAAATAAGACCATTTGGAAGCATTATAAACCGAATTTGACCTTAATATAAAATAATATTTTGAGATTTTCCTAAGATGCCCCTCTCCTCCCTTATAAAAGGGCACCTCCTCCCTCTTCTCCTCAAACCAATTTGAAAATTAAATCTTGGCCAACCCCTGAAAAAATCTCTTCTCCACTTCCCTAGTATCATCCTAGAGGACCTGGTCTTCTTAAAAGACCAATTTTACTGCCCTAAAAGGAGGTCTCAAAGAAGCACTTCAAAGAAGAGGTAATATCCATTACCGATGTTTTTCAATTTCTTTCTTCTTCAACTTATTCTTCTTTAGTTGTTTCATGATAAAGTAATAACATCAGTATTTATTATATATTGATATGTTATTATAAATATGAAACAAATCTAATTATCCTTCTATCCATCCTACGGAAAAAGGAAATCACCGTGCGTGTGTACGTACGGAATACCGTCTCCACGCCGTGGTGTAATCTATTTTCCGCCACCACCTTAATTGGATGGGTATAATGGTGTAATGAGTAACTATATATGATTATTATAAATTGATATTGATACTGAAATAGTATACATACACTTCAACACAATTCCACGTCCATGGGAACGATATCATCGCTCGTGCGTACGTACGGACTACCGTCTCCACGATGCGATGAGATTCATTCTCCACATTAACCATTCATGAATTATTATAAAATATATATAATAAGTAATAATGAAATATATGACATAATAATGTTACTGTATTTATGAATATTTATATGTATGTCATCTACTTAATTTCATTCAATTCAATAAGTAAACGAAAACAGCGTTCATGCGTACGTACGGACTACCGTCTCCATGAACTGTTTATTTCATTCCATTTATAAATATATTATATATATGTATATTCTGAATATATATAATATATAAATCATGTTTTACATTCTGGATATAAGTAATCATGATCTAAGTATTCATATTAATAATTACAAGTTAAAAACACGAACGACAAATGAGACGATTTTACCCAAAACACTACTTTAACATGAATTTACAAAAGAATAGGTAATATAAAGTCATAAGTGGACTATATATGATATAATAACAATGAATATGATTCTGTAATAAGTCAATAACATGATTTAAATCATTATACAGGAGGTTCGGACATGTACAAAGCAAGTCGGACCTAAGGTAAGGGAAATATCACAATCTCATTTTTATCCGATATTGTTTTTACTTTGGCATTTACTGGGGTGTATTTTATCATCCACATCCATGTTCCATAAATATTTAATATTTTTCCATCCACTTAAAATAGTTTAAATCCAATTTTACCCTTAGGTGAGTTTTTAGTAAAGATAATAAAATGAATCTTTTGTCGTTTTTCGTACGAGGTACTTTTTGACTTTTTAGAAAAAAGTACGAAGAATGTTTTTTTAACTTATACGGCAAGAATGGATTTTTAAAACATTATTTCCAAGAAGCTTCCTTTACAATTTTTCAAGTTTATTTTTAATCAACTTCTTTTAGTTTATAATTTTACGACATGTTAAGAAAGGAAAAGTGTTTTTGAAGTAGAAATGATATTTTCCTAAAGAATGAAGTTCAAGTGTTTTATCAAAATTATTTTCCATCTAAGATAATAATGGGTTCTGTTTTTATACCTATTATTACATTAATTTGATTATGTTGTGATGGAATTATTTTTTATGAATTCCTTTATCGTATATGAATTGTTTTATGATGTCATGATGTTTATGATTCGCATTTTTATTACATGGGTTATGCAATGATGTATGGTTAATGATTTTGTGGCACACATAAGAATGGTATCATTAAGAGATGGGTGGGACCTATATCTCCCTCCAATGCATTGGGTATTGATTTTATATCTCATGAGATAGACATGGCTGGAATGGTAGGTTATACCGGTTCAGTGAAACCGGACTGGAAAGAGGGTGACTCGGTTCAGAAAGGGACTTTGTCCAATAAGATAGTCTTGGCAATGAGTCTTGACTAACAAGAAATGATTCTCTATGATTATGTGTGTATGCCACAATGTTTCATGTTTTATGTTATGATTATTGTGATTACATTTCACTGCCATGATTTATCCCATGTTATGAAATTATGATCTCTTTTACAGGTTAAGATTTCCAAAAGTTATGTGCTTATGTATATGATGTGATTGATATTTCTTTGGTTTACCCTTACTAAGCATTTGAGCTCACCCTTTTATGTTTACTTTTCCCCAGGATATAAAGAAAGGTTTTTAGGTATAAAAAAAGGAAGATCTTTATGGTAGATGTTGAAGATCTTTCACCAGGATTAGAAGATTATATTCCGAGTTTCCAAAGACACTAAACTATTACGATCCTTGTGTGTGTGTTTTTGTTATGTACTAAGTATTCCGCAAATGTAATGTAATGTCCATGTACGTCAGGCTTCGGGTCTCTACGGTTGGTATCATAGGAAAGGATTAGTCAACCTTTGAAACTAGGATGTGAAAACGTTAGTGATATCCCTAGAGATATTTCTAAGGTATGTCTAGGGATGTCCCTAAGGATAAGTATACGTATAGGATATAGTCCTAGAACTATGGTAACGATATTAGATTAAACCAATGATGTTAGATATTGAAGTTACTCCCCCTTTATTATGATTTTTGCCTCTCACACTATTCTTTTTGGGTTTTAGACGATGGATGGAACTCGAAGGAACCGTGTTGATCAATGCAATGGACAATTCAATGATTGTCCTCCTGAAAAAACAAATGGTATGGGAGATGGAGTGAAAAATCTTATTGCTATACTTACACAAGCTATGATTCATTCTGGACTTCCACATGATCAGAGAAGGGAACAATATTCTGTTGAGTCCTTCATGAGGCAACGTCTACCTTCTTTCAGTGGGTCTTCTAATCCACTTGTTTCTGAACAATGGATCAGTACCACTGAAAAGATATTTTCAGTTCTTCAATGTTCTGAACATGATAAAGTCATCTTTGCAGTATATCGTTTGGAAGTTGAAGCTGATCAATGGTGGAATCTTATCAAGAATATGAGGCAAAGAGATGAAATTGAGTCCATGGAATGGGACGAGTTCAAGAACTTATTTTTCAATAAGTACTTCCCTCGTATTCTTCGAACAAAGATGGAGAAGGAGTTTCTTGAACTAAAGCAAAAGGATGATGAATCTGTTACAAAGAGAATTTTACAAGACTTGCATGGTATGCATCTGGCATTATCATCTAACCTGAAAGTAAAGTTGATCGATTTTTCAGTGTCTTAAAACCAAGTCTTCGAAGGGCATTAGCTATAAGAGACTTCAGTAGCTATGAAGAAATTGTGCGTTGTGCAATCAAGGTAGAAATGGAAGTTGGTATTACATATCCATCTCATGGTTTTGACAATAAATGAAAGATGGAGTTCAAGGAGAAATCTCAGAATAATGGTGAAAAGAAGATGAATGTTTCCTTATGCTCAAAGTGTGGAAAGAAGCATGGTGGAGATTGTCTTAAAGGGACTAAGAAATGTTTTAAGTGTGGAAAAGAAGGTCATCGAGAAGCTGAGTGTCGAAGTAATGGAAAAAGGGTTTCTAATGATGTGAATAAAGCAAAGATTGCAGAGAACTCACCACCAACACTTCAATGCATCAAGTGCAAGGAAATGGGGCATTATGCTAATAAATGCCCTAATCCAAGGGTTAGTGATGATCAACATGAGCAACCAGTGAAGGAAAAGGACAAAGGGAAGTCACATGCGATCACTATTGGCGATGTTGAATATGACCACGATGTGGTGGTATGATTAAGTGTTTATGTAATGGGATTACAAAATAATATTGTATCATGGAGCATTGGAATATTTATGTATTGGTCTAATGTGGTATTTAAAGTGATTGAGATATTATGCGCATAATGAAGGGAAAATGAGAAAATGAAATGTTTAACAGTAATCATGAGCTCATGATTGATATAAGGACTAAGTGATATCATGGTTTGGGTATATAGAATTTTAAGGATTTTGGTATGTGGAAGGTGTTAACTTTTAACATAATTCATGTTTTCACTAAGGTTCAATGGGTATTCAATAGAATACATGATTAAGGACTTTGAATGTTTGGAATGTGACCAACAAAACATATCTTATGATATATAGGGATCAATGATGGTATTAAATCTCTGGTAATCGTTTTCACTATGTTATGAGAGTGGACTGCAGTATTATGGATAAGCCTAAATATTTGAATGGATTATGTTGTACATAAGTTATTATTGTATAAGGATAGAAGTTTTTTCGATATTATTGATGGGATGTTATAGTAATATAGTTTTACAAAAAGGACAACCTGCAGGATGGGCGACAACCCATCGCATCAGACAAGGCTGTGGGAATCGAACCCACAACCGAAATGCGACTGGACATTATCGTCTACCACTGGCCTACAGGAAGTCCCTGTTTAGTATAAACTAGTTTTATTATATTAAGCATCATGATATATGAAGTATAATTCCATTTTAGGAACCATATATGATTAATCTCACTATAGAATGACTTATGTATATTTAATAACTTTTGCTAACCTTTTGTTTGAGACAGATGGAATGACCCGTTATTCTATCACATGATCTACTAACACTTCACGAATAACAAATTCAACTTAATTTCTTTAAGATATTAAGTGGAAATTGTTCAAAGTACGAACAACAGTGAGATTGTACCAAATTAAATTAAGTATTTATTCTAATTCAAATTCTTCAACTTTAGGGAAATAATCTTGAAAACCAAAAAATGTTGTCCCAGTGCCCTTATATCTGGTGAATTAGATGGTACCATATATCATCACAAGTCTATGGATTTGTGATTACTGGCTTTTCCATAGCCATGTTCTCTACCACTCTCCATCAGAACATGATGGTTAGATTTCTCTTCCATATCCATATTTTCACCTATGTGGAAACCCAGTGATTAGTTTATTTGGGTAACCATTACATTTCATACCATTGTTTTTAAAGATTGGTTTTGGTATTCCCTTTTTACGATGTGGGTTTCTATTAAACAAACTTTCGAGTAGTAAGCCATTTAAAACCCAGACGAATTTCAAGGGCGAAATTCATTTTAAGGAGGGTAGAATGTAACAGCCCAAGATTTTTTGAGAAATATTCTTTTTAATTTCATTAATGTCTTGTGTTTTACAAAAAGGAGCTTGCACAACATGCATCATTGACTTGCCTTTCATTACATGCAATCGCGACCTTCCTCGATAGCATGTGTAGTACACAATACCGAGTTTCACTAAACAACGATATGGTATTAAAATATTATTAAAACTAACCGTTATGAATAGTAATAACCACCTTTTAAAATTTTAGAAATTTTAGCTCTCAAAATGGACTTCATTTTTTGATTCTGAGTATCGAATTTAGCCTAAGGTGAAATTTTGGTACTTTTCGGATAACTTTCATATTTTGATGAATAGTGAAAATTACTAAATTATAATTAAAAACAACTTTTTTAGTCGAAATAATTAATAGTGATAAATTATTAATTTGAGTGGTTTTAAAGTATATTTAGAATATATTTTTACAATTCAATACAATGTTGGTCATTGGATGTAATTTCACATTTACACCAGACATAAACAAGTGTTAATCTTTTGATAGTTATTATCTCTTAAAAACACGCTATTTGTTGTGACAGCGGAAATTAATTATAAAATTAATTAATGCAACTTATATGTTGGTAATTCTATAATATAGAAATCATTTTTGAATTCGGAATATAAATTATAGCTTAGGGTGAAATTTTGGAATTTTTCTGAAAAACTTCAATTTTTGATGAATAGTGAAACTACAAAGTGGTAGTTAAAAAAATTAATTTTTTCATAAATCTTAATTTTACCGCTTCTGTGAATGGAATTTCAAAAATACAAGAGACACGGTTGATGTCAGTAAGTAAAATGTGGTTCAATGAGATGAAAATAATTTTTTGTGAATAGTAACTTTTTACTTTTATTTACCACGGTTAAAAGTAAATAGAGTAATTAAGGGTAAAAATGATATTAATATTACCCTAACACATGTCCTAATCCTATTGTACAAGTGTATTTGGACAAAAAAAACTTAGGAATAAATTATGACCATTTAGGCCCACTTAAATTAGATTAGGACATTTATTATTATTTAATTCAAAGAAGAGTTAAAAGAGTTAAAATCAAAGTTTATTTAATAAAACATTTTTAATACAGGGTTATACATAAGATAATTTCGACTATAAATATTCATTAGAAATATAACAACATTTCCTACATAATGGTTTTTTATTTGTAATTTTTATACATTAAATAATTTAATTTATTTATGACACAATGATGATCCAGTAATTATCTTATTAATGAAATATTGACATAATTGATGTTATAAATGCCCAAATAAATCTAATTTGAGACTTTTTATGACAGACACTAAATTTATAGGTTAATATGACATGTTATTGTTTATTTAAGTAACTTTTTTCGAACTTATAATTCTGTTAGAAATTTCATAAAAATCATGTACCAAATAGTGTCAAAATTGACATAAATTAGTTTTTAAAACAAATATTGTAATATTAATTGTTATTTAATACCTAAAAATCTAAGGTTAGGCAAAATTACTTAGATAAGGATATATATATTAATAATAAACAACTTGGGGTTCGTTTGGCTTCATATAGTAAGTTTATTTACCTTATAGTGTAAGAAAACAAAAAGACACGGTAAAAGTTTAATTATTTAAATTAGAGTTAAATCTAATTGATAAGGTTAAAATAATAACCTAAACATGTCTAAATCCTATTTGATGAGAGGCTTTCGACCCATCCCCACTTTAGCTTAGAAATAAGACCATTTGGAACCATTATAAACCGAATTTGACCTTAATATAAAATAATATTTTGAGATTTTCCTAAGATGCCCCTCTCCTCCCTTATAAAAGGGCACCTCCTCCCTCTCCTCCTCACACCAATTTGAGCTTTCAACCTCGGCAAACCCCTGCCAAAATCTCTTATCCACTTCCCTAGTATCATCCTAGAGGTCCTGGTCTTCTTAAAAGACCAATTTTAGTGCCCTAAAAGGAGGTCTCAAAGAAGCACTTCAAAGAAGAGGTAATATCCATTACCGATCTTTTTCAATTTCTTTCTTTTTCAACTTATTCTTCTTTAGTTGTTTCATGATAAAGTAATAACATAAGTATTTCTTATATACTGATATGTTATTATAAATATGAAACAAATATAATTAACCTTCTATCCATCCTACGGAAAAAGGAAATCACCGCGCGTGCGTACGTACGGAATACCGTCTCCACGCCGTGGTGTAATCTAGTTTCTGCCACCACCTTAATTGGATGGGTATAATGGTGTAATGAGTAACTATATATGATTATTATAAAGTGATATTGATACTGAAATAGTATACATACACTTCAACACAATTCCACGACCATGGGAACGATATCATCGCTCGTGCGTACGTACGGACTACCGTCTCCACGACGCGATGAGATTCATTCTCCACATTAACCATTCATGAGTGATTATAAAGTATATATAATAAGTACTAATTAAATATATGACATAATAATGATACTGGATTTATGTATATTTATATGTATGTCATCTACTTAATTCCATTCAATTCAATAAGGAAACGAAAACAGCATTCATGCGTACGTACGGACTACCGTCTCCATGAACGGTGTATTTCATTCCATTTATAAATATATTATATTAATGTATATTCTGAATATATATTATATATAAATCATTTTTTACATTCTGTATATAAGTAATCATGATCCAAGTAATCATATTAATTATTACAAGTTAAAAACACGAACGACAAATGATACGATTTAACCCAAAACGCTACTTTAACATGAATTTACAAAAGAACAGGTAATATAAAGTCATAAGTGGACCATATATGATATAATAACAATTAATATGATTCTGGAATAAGTCAATAACATGATTTAAATCATTATACAGGAGGTTCGGACACGTACAAAGCATGTCAGACCTAAGGTAAGAGAAATATCACAATCTCATTTTTATCTGAGATTGTTTTTACTTTGGCATTTACTAGGGTGTATTTTATCATCCACATCCATGTTCCCTCAATATTTAATATTGTTTCCATCCACTTACAATAGTTTAAATCCAATTTTACCCTTCGGTGAGTTTTTAGTAAAAAATATGAAATAAATCTTTCGTCATTTTTCGTACGAGGTACTTTTTGACTTTTCCGACAAAAGTACGAAGAATGTTTTTTTAACTTATACGGAAAGAATGGATTTTTAAAACATTATTTACCAGAATCTTCCTTTACAAGTTTTCAAGTTTATTTTTAATCAACTTCTTTTAGTTTATAATTTTACGACATTTTAATAAAGGAAAAGTGTTTTTGAAGTAGAAAGGATATTTTCCTAAAGAGTGAAGTTCAAGTGTTTTATCAAAATTATTTTCCATCTAAGATAATAAAGGGTTCTGTTTTTATACCTATTATTACATTAATTTGATTATGTTGTGATGGAATTATTTTTTATGAATTCCTTTATCATATATGAATTGTTTTATGATGTCATGATGTTTAAGATTCCCATTTTTATTACATGGGTTATGCAATGATGTACGGTTTAGGATTTTGTGGCACACATAAGAATGGTATCATTAAGAGATGGGTGGGACCTATATCTCCCTCCAATGCATTGGGTAAAGATTTTATATCTCATGAGACAGACATGGCTGGAATGGTAGGTTATACCGGTTCAGTGAAACAGGACTTGAACGAGGGTGACTCGGTTCAGAAAGGGACTTTGTCCACTAAGATAGTCTTGGAAATGAGTCTTGACTAACAAGAAATGATTCTATATGATTATGTGTGTATGCCACAAAGTTTCATGTTTTAAGTTATGATTATTGTGATTACATTTCACTGCCATGATTTATCCCATGTTATGAAATTATGATCGCTTTTGCAGGTTAAGATTTCCAAAAGTTATGTGCTTATGTATATGATGTGATTGATATTTCTTTGGTTTACCCTTACTGAGCATTTGAGCTCACCCTTTTATGTTTACTTTTCCCCAGGATATAAAGAAAGGTTTTTAGGTATAAAAAAAAGGAAGATCCTTATGGGAGATGTTGAAGATCTTTCACCAGGATTAGAAGATTATATTCCGAGTTTTCAAAGACACTAAACTATTAAGATCCTTGTGTGTGTGTTTTTTTTATGTACTAAGTATTCCGCAAATGTAATGTAATGTCCATGTACGTCAGGCTTCGGGTCTCTACAACAAGAACCAGAAACTGAAATGATAGGTTATGTTTGAGCACTTAGATGCTTAGTAGGAATGCCCAATACCCATGGGCTGTAATCCTTTTTTACTAATTTGAAAATAAGATATGCAACATTATGTTTTTACACTCCTTTGTAACTATATTTTACATTTATGAAAAAACCCATTTTTTAATTTCATTATTCTAAATCAATTACAAAAGCATATAAGTCATTGTAATGAATTATTTTAAAAGAAAAATAGTACCAAAACAATTTCTTTATTATATAAAAAAATAAAGTAAAAGTTTCATGAGATCAAATAATGAATGCTTTTATAAAATAAAGTAGGAACATACAAGAATTAGACCAAGGTATCTTCAAAAACATACATAGAGTTATCCCTGGATGTACTCCGATTAGAACCACCTATCAAAATATGTTGAATCCCCGATTACAATAACCAACTAGCTAACCTAACCTAGCCTCACTAGTTGCACATCCCTCCTGGCCTAACAAAACAATATAGGGGGTATAACCTTTCTAATCATGGACGATCAGATATCATCACTCGACCCTCTAAAAGATTCCTAGGAACCCATGTTAGTAAAAGTAATATTGTTTTTGTAGGTGGTTGTCTCACATGTGACTCACCTTAACTATCATCACCTCACTTGCCTGCCCCAAACATTGACACCCTACATGATAACCCATAATGGAATATCCCTCCTATAGAGGTTTCCACTATATATATATATATATATTATAACATGTATAATCCATATCAAAAAAGATTCAACTGCGCCATCACATCACATAAAATTTTAAACCATTTCCCAAAGTACATTAAGTTGCCAACTGGGCCTTTAATACAATCATTTAAACATACAATTAAAATATTCCAAACAACATTCAAATCATAAATCCATTTCCAATTTCAGCTTAAAAATACACAATACACATAAAAACATCAAAAAAAAACCTTCATGTCATTAAATTTTCAAACATGCTTCTAGGTTCCAAAAAAGACATTTTTTACATAACATATTATTATAGAGTCTTTATGTTCCACAAAAATACACTTCAGATGATGAGAATTCTTTAGAAAACTAATATAAAACATTTAGGATTCATCACACTTAAAAATAACTTGTAAACATGCTTTTATGAGATATATTTGAAAAACCAACTCCAAGAAGCACAATTAATTTTTTCCAAACACCTCGGAATACATATATATATATGTATATATATATAAATATTACATAAATATAAAGACACACTTTTAAAATACTAAGAAATCCGGAAACTCAATTTAAAGGTGTGGGCAGTGGAAACCTACATCAAAAAGGAAACTGACCAAAACGAGACACTTTGTTTCTTAAATATTTTGATGAAATATTCCCAAAAAAGCACACACATATAATCTCATGTATTTATATATATACCTTTTATCCAATTTAAAAATTCCATGCTCTATTGGGGAATATGTGCTGGGATGATATATATATACATGTACGTACCTATGTTTGTGTGTGTGTGTGAACCACCATGGAGCCACCAAATCTCTAATTAATTATCGTATAAGGACCAAAATGATTTAGAAATAATGGAACATTCAGGAAAAAACAACATATCTTTATTTCAAAACTAAGATAAAAACATAAAAATTACTCAAAATGCCAAACGGGCCCCTACCATTACACACCCTAAGTACATTTACCAAGAATACTATAGAAACACCACTTTTAAAGTACAAATGCCAACAAACCATTACTCTATTAACTCACACCAAATTTCACTTTAATGACAAATAGGTTAATATTTAGCAATACATTTGAAACCATTCCATTGAAAACACACAAAAGGACCTCTGTCCTTTAGAATCCATTTATCAATTTATGAAACTATAGTGTTTCAAAAAATCTCATTTCAAAGGTGCTATCATTATTTGAGGGAACATACATATGTTCACCTAGTGCGCCCATAGATATGCAATATACAATGTCACAACAAATTTTCAATAAATTTCCCAACAATATTCCCTCTAAACTACCACTTCGAAAACAAATCCAATTGCTTTAATTAATTAAAAAGAACACACACCATCACATGAAAAATCAAAGATCTCTCATTTTAAAACACTTTATCATAATTAACAAACTATACCAACAAAAAAATTACATAATGAAATAAGTTCAAAAATAACCAATACCAACACACAACATAATTAAAGCTAAAAATTTCTTAAAACCCCACAATTACACTTGGATGAACTATAGCATTTAAAATAAAACCCCATCAATTAGGGTTTATAAAATTTAAAGAGAACCCCCCCCCCCCAAAATATGTTATAAATTCCAACTTTTGGGGAGGATTTATGACAAGAGATGGGGGCTCGGTCATAAAGGGCACGACGTCAGGATAAGACCGTTCCAAAATAATCGGATCATTGAGAGGAGGTAGGGTCATGGAGACTATGGTATGTTGAGAAGGGGGTCAGGCCGTTAGGAGTATGATGGGAGAAAGGGGTCCATAATCAGAAGGAAGTGTTCTAAGGAGGGTGGCCACTGGAGAGGAGAGGTCGGAGAGGAGGGAGTTGTGATAGAGGGGGTGCGTGTAGGGGGGAGTGATGCGCCTGATTTTTCACCAAGTGGGGTGTGCGTCAATTGTAGGAGAATGGTAGTGTTAGGTTTTAAAAATTCATAAAAATATAATAATAATAATAATAACAAAATAATTATAATAATAACAAAAACAGTAAGTTTAAAAAAAATAGTCTTGTTCATTTATTTTTTTTATTAATATTAAAATAACTAATAATAGTATAACAACATTAAAAATAATTTACATATAAAAAATATATTATGGACACTTTTAATAAACATTTAATGTTAAAAATAATGATGATAAGAATAACACTTCCAATAACATAATATTAATATTATCTATACAATAATATTATTATTATTATTACAGAGAAACTATTTAACAAATTTTTAAAAAAATTATTTATTTTAAACATAAAATAACTACATGGGAACCTGGTCTGACCGCACGGTCACCACCAACTATGTGGTTCCCATGCTCTGGTCTAAAACCCATCATGATTTTTAAATGTCAAAAACATTGACCAGTGCTCAACCCACACCTTAGTGAGGCTAATTTATGCCAAGAAATAATTAATAATAAATGAAAATTTTTATGGTGTGACATAGTAACCACTGCAATGCGATTTCCATGTAGAGTAACATCACATATGTTGTTTTGTTGTTTTGTCACGGCATGCATTGTTTCTATGTGTTTTATTTTGAGACACGAGTGTGAGGTCTTCCCCACTAACCATGTAATATTATCATGGGATTCATGGGGCCCATCTATAGGGTCATGTTATGGTTACTTATTTACTAATATTAGATAGCGTGGTTCCACTTGGATTTTCAAAAGAGGCCAGGATGAATGTGACACTAAATTCAAAAGGTTGGAGAATCTAATCGATTATCGACTTTTGAGATACACTATACGCCAGCATGTGAGTCAAATCCAAATATTTCTATAGAATGATTCTATAGATGTTTTGGAAATTTCCATTATTGTTATTTTTATTTCCTATTTTATTCTACATCATAATTACCTTCATGTTCTATTTTCTATATTAACATCATAGTTACTTTTTATCATCTTATAAGGATTCTTTTTTGGGTTTCAGTTTGAAAATTGGTTTTCAATTGGAAAGCTTTTTTTAAAACAGAAGAAATATGTGTTATTTCTAATATGGTTTTATGAGAATTTTTTACGTGGTTCTTTAAAAATGAAAAAGATATTTCCATTCATGTATTTCAAACTAGGGTTTATAGAGTTTTTGGGAATGTAAAGGCACAGACTCTATGAGGGTTTCCTATCGAGTTTTTTCTGCTCAACAACTACTTGTAACACTCAGTATCAGTAGACCTGAGCTATCTAGTAGGTTCAAGTTTATGTTTTAGTTATTACATTATAGAATATTAATCATGTTGTTGGTGCATACCAAATGGTATCATGGAGATCTTGTCATCCTGGGTTGTTTTTTTTTCTCTTTTAGTTCCTATTTTTTGCAACTATAGTTATATTTGGATATGGTATGTATTCAATGATGTTCAGTTACTGGTTATTGTTGTGTGATCTAATATGGATGTTATATCCTATTTGTTTATTGGGTGAAATCATTTGCTCTTAGTTTATCTATTATGTCCAAACCTAGTTTCCAACTAATGAGAATCTAGACAACCACTTATACCTTATCCCCAACCATGTGTGGTTTCATGTCAGATGGAAGACCAACATGGTTTTTGAAAAAATTGTATCATATCAACCATTTTTTATTTTGGGTAGCAGGTAGTTGTAGATTATGATTGTTAGAACTTGATAAGTAGTTAAGGGAAGAGCATTAAGAACTCATACTCATCTTGAGGCTCAAGTTTCCATGGTTAGTCTTGTATTGGAGTCCTTATTTGTTCTGTCTTTCTGGATGGGGAATTACAATGGAGGTCAAACAATGTTGTGTTGCGGGTTTACATGAAGTAGTGACCCATGTGGATCCCCTGTGAATCGATAAAGATATTCCATGAGATTGGTTTATTCCTGGGGCATGGATCACTAACTCTTTTTCAAGGATGTGCTTAGAAACTAGATACCTATTCCATTAATTTTGTGAATGTTTTGTTTTGTCTTGAGTTTGGTCAATGCGGGTTGATTTTGACAATGGGAATTTTTTTAAAAATAGTTTTTAAGAAGGAAAATGATTTATGTATTAGTTTGGTTTTAGAAAGAGGAATTTGTTGTTTAAATTTAATTTGGAATTAGTGTTTTGTAATATTACATGTGTATTGAAATTGAAGAAGTGATTTTTTTTAAAGATTATTTGGGTTTATGTTGTTGTGTTTGGTGTGTGAGACTAGTATTTTAGCTTAGGATGTTCTTTTTTAATATTAATTTGTATGATTATTTGTATTTTTTTGTTTTTATGAAGTATATTTTATTCCACCTATAAAGGAACCTATGGTTTCTAGTGGGTCTTTTTTAGTTTATGGGCCTACCTAGACTCCGAATAAGGTGGCAGATTCCAGTTCTTCTATATTTCTACCAGTTATTCGTGGTGATCAAGGTTTGTTAAGGTAAGCATTGTGTTGTGAGGAAGTTCAAGGTGTCACACAATTATTGCAATCCCTTGGTTATTTGAGCATTAGAGATGTTAATTTTTTTTAAGTTATGAAATTGGATTGATGGAAGATAATCATACAATCATACTTACTAGATGGTATTTTGTGGGATATTTTCAATACCACATTCATCTGATGGTTCGTAAGAGAGGATGTGTAGTCGAGGAAGGTGGTTGAGTTTTTGAGTGTTTAATAAGGTTAGTGTAAGGTGAATTTTTAGGTTCAACACTTCAATGATCTAGTTCATTTTTCTTCCAATATAGCTTCATAGGACCAGATTAATGTTCATGCCTTTATTTGGGGTATTCATCTCAAGTTTATGGTGTGGGGCCTCTAATCTAGTAGATTCTTGATATAAATATTGTGGATGAGTTATTTCTCACTAAGGTGGTTCCTAGAGTGCAGTTTGTGATAGTTGGAAATCCATTATTCAACGGTGGTCATAGAGGTACCCAATATGGAAATAATTGTTTTAAAAAGGTTCTTATTCTGGATGAGTCTCCTTTCCCAATATCAACAACTCTTTCAGGGGACCGCTCTCTAGTATTATCTGTGTGTGTAAATCTTGGGCATTTAATGTTTTCCTGTTGAAATTCCCTAGAGGCTTGTCACGGATCTGGATGTGTGGGTCATATGGAGAAAATTGTTATTTGGAACTATCAAATAATAGATTCTCATTGAGGGCTATCAGCTCTAGGATATTGGAAAGTTGATTATTTTGAAAACATGGCTCCATACATAGGCTACTGAGAGAATAATTCATGCAGTCTAGAACTGTTAGGTGAAGGGGAGTTATCCCATCTTTTAAATTTAGTAATATTGTGGAAATAATTTATGATTCCATATTGTAATATCTATGTTTCAAAAAATTTACATATCATTGTGAGTAACTTATATTGGAAGGATTTTTTTGGGTATCATTCTATTAAACACATGGATTGTGTTTTTGGGATGGAAATCTAGAATGTTCATCTTTATTATGGTTTGGGTTTGGTTTTTGATGTCCGCGTTTTGGAGATATTATTGTTTTCAGATATGATGAATTTTTTTGGGTTCTCAATTAGGATCGAGCTCCATCCATGGGTTTCTACTTCTGTTAGTGGGTTTTTGTTCATGTGGGGAGTTCCTAGTCCTGATATCAGTGTCATTTCCCAAGATGGTTACATAAAGTGGGGAGAACACTCAAAAATTATCCCCATGGTTCTCATTTCCATTTTCTTTAGAGAAGGATGGGTGTAACATTTTCCTTGATATTGCAAGTAGAGGTTTTTGGATTCATCATGTTTCTCTAGGTTTTGAGCCTGAGTGTAGGTTCTCAATTTTCATAGGTGGCGTTATAGGGGTATAAGTTATTTATGGTGAGAGGAATTTTTAAACCCCAAACAGTATTTTTTTTATTCCGTTATTGGATTATATTGTTATATTTATTGTTTATATTATTTCCCTAATTGTAATTTTTGAGTTCTTTATTTTTTCGGTTATTTTTTCATGGTACAATATATTTTTGCACGGTTTTATGGAAATATATGGAGATAATTGAGGCTAAGGTAATTTTAAGTTATTTTTTATTTTATTTATTTATTTCAATAGTTTTAACATGCTTTGGGATAATATATGAGAGTCCATGGAGAAATTCATATCATTATTTTAGTTTCAGGGACAAATAGAATGGGATGCACACAGTTAAGTGAAACCATGTGGCATGTGTGTGGGGAGGATCTTAAATATTATATTTTTATTTTTTAGGGTTGGTACACTATATCCAAAATTCTAGGTCCAATTGTGGGGGGTTCCCCTATTAGATAGTAGGGTTTTCATGGTTGGTATATTTTTTTCAAACTATTTATCCAAATGATGTAAGTTACCAACTTCTGTAAAACTATAAATTCCATGTTTTCCATCATATGTTTTAACCCCAAATTGAGTTCATCCTCTTTTTCTCAACCTAGGAGCACCAGCGGGCCCCCCAAAACACTCCACCCTTTCTCTCATTCCTCAATTAAATCCATATGTGGTTCCTATTGTGTATTTTAATTAGTATTTGGAAACGTTTCCACTCAAATTATTTATCCTACTTGTTTTCTTATTTTAACATGGGTTGGTTCTCTCTTGGATAAATCTTAATAACTATGGTTTATGTGTAGGTAGTGTTCCTTTTATGTTAGGGGATAATGACGGTCTATTTATCCTTTTTATACCTCCTTCTAGAGTTTCTTCACAACCACACGATATTGATGTAGATGTTTCCATCCATTTAATTTTTGAAACAATCCATTTGATGCCTAGGATTTCATAACTGTTTTATAAATGTAATTTCATTTCATTAGATTTTTTACTGTTATTTTATTTTTCATTTCGCAAATTATAAATCGGTATAAATGTTTTTTTGAAATGTTTTTTTTGGTTATGAATATGTGTATACATAAAAAATATATGTTTTATGAAATGAAAATTAGTCTAATAAAATGACATTGGGTGTTTTGGGTTGTGTTTAGCCTTGATTTTACATTGGTACATTGGTTTGTTTGATAATGGAGTCTTGTGTGTGGATTTTGGTGACATTTGGGGCTTGGTGATTATGTGTTGACACTTTTAATGGGTTATGGCACTCTTTACTATCGTTGAATTGAATCTCTTTTTATTTTATGGCATCCTTCAAGTGTTCCATTTGATGTGTCCACAACCATTTGTTCATGGGGTACACATATAGATGGGCTCTTAAATTATTATGTATCCTTAAGAGAGTTGGTTCATCTTGAAATATATTTTCAAAATACATCTCTTTCATTATATTTCTTCCATACCTCTTCCCAATCCGAATTTTTTTATTCAAACCCCTATTGTTTTAAAAATAGTTTATTTGTTTCAAAATAACATGAATTTAGTTTGAAATTTTGGTTCACAACCATGGACCATTTGGAACACTAGAATGTAGGTTTGTAACTAAATGAAGTAAAGGCCCATTTGAAACTAGATAGTATGTTTCATAATTTCTATATGGTTTTAGGAATGGTTTTGTAAAATGAATTTGTTTTAGACCAATGCAAAGGCCTAGTTGGTACATTGTGGTGTTTTGAGAATGAGGTTTTGGAACTCATGTGGTGTGATAGCCCTATTGGAACTTCGAGAAGTACCATGTGAGATGGGACCCTCTCTAGAAGAATCTTCTAGAAGAGTATACTCACATAGGAGATGTCAGTGTTTGGGCAAGGCAAGAACAATGAGGTTTGAGGACCTCCCCACCCACTATGAAATATTTTTAATGGATTCCTATTATTCATCTAGATGGTGGAGTGATAGTTTCTTATTGACCCTGATTATACGGGTTGGTACCCAAGGATTTGTTGAGAGTCTAGTTGGGACAGGAAATGGGATTCTCTAGTTCAGATTTGTTTGCTGGTTATTGAATTTGGAGCTGTACAATATAGTAATACGTGATTCCGAACGATTATTCCATGGGATTCATTCTAGAGAAGTTTAAGTAATTTCCATTATTATTATATGTAGGTTATATCTTATTTTATTGCATGATTACCTTCTTTTTTTCTTGATTTTCAGCATATCCTCCTTTTAACACCATGTTTGGATTTTTTTAGATTTTATTTCAAATTGTGTTTATAATAGAAACCCATTTTCAAAAGATAAGAAGTGCCTATTGATTCTAAGATGGATTTTCCTAGAATGGTTTATTTGGTTATTTAAAATGATAAAACATTATTCTCATTATTATATTTCAAACTACTATTAATGGAATACCTTGGGAATGGAAATGTAGGGACACTTTGGTGATTGAATACTGTAATGTTTATGATCCAACCCTACATATTGAAATCAGCATCAGTAGGCCAATGGTTTTTTTATGATTTAGTTTCTTGTTTATTTATTCCTTGGGAGAACATTGGACTTGTGGTTTGTGGTGACCATGAGGTCATTTGGATATCATGTCATGCCATGTTGGTTTTTTTATCTTGTAGTTTATTTTTTTATATGTAGTTTTATTTGGATTTGGTAATGTATTTAATTATTCTTAGTTATTGGTACATGATTCATGATTTGTTTTCCCTATTTGATCCTTTTTTTATACATGGTGAAATCATTCCCTCTTGGTTTATCATTGACGTTAGGACCTAGTCGCCAGCTTGGATAGATATGGAAAACCTCTCAGGCCTTATCATAGACTGGTTGTGGGGTTGGGTCATGTGGCAGCGTGGCCTAGTTCATGGCAATCACACCATTTGTTATGGTTGGTTTTAAACTTAATATAATTTATTTACATAGCTATCTAAACTATTTTTATTTCTTTGTTACTAACCTCTAATAACAATAATTGACTATAGGATACTCACTTTATATAGAAAAAATTGGTATACATTCATATCAATAGTTATATCCATTTAATAAAACATTGTCGATATATTGGATAATTCCATAGAGTCATAATATAAATAATTATGCATTTATTTTTATAGAATAAATATTCTTATTAAGTGAATGTAATGGAATGAAAGTAAATGAGTACATTAAATGATTAAAATATTAATTGTGTTTCAAAAATAGTATACATGTATCTAAAAATGTTGGAGACCAAGAAAGCTATAGTAAATCGCCTATAAAACTAGAATTATGGAATAACATTTATGTGATACACATTTAGGTTTTCAAATTTCATTAATGAGAAACTTTCAAGTCCGAATGTGTTGATGGAAAAGGTTAAATTATATCATATCTAGTTTATTTACCATGAGACTGATATAGGTTCCACAAGATACATCTCCATCATCCTTCCTAATAAAAATTCAACCATTTATAGAATATATACCAATAATACCAAAAATATATAATATAGAATGTTTTTTTATCTTGGTAAAATATATATTTTCATGCGACCTAGACGAAATTTGAGATTATAATGGAATATGAACTGAGTATAATATTAGTGAAATTGGATCTCACATTAATAAGATATCATAAATATACTACATTAAATATAATATAAAAACATTAGAATAATAAATTTAAAATTTAAAATGGTACAAAAATGGAATTGTAAATAGTAATGAAGAATAGGGTTAAATAAAACCCTTATTTCATCTTATTAACAACTATGGAAAAGTGAATTTATTAGAGTGAATGAGTATTGCCTCTTATAATATAATTTTAAGGGGTTATTATAATATATATATATATATATATATAGTATTATATCATCATATAAAATAGAATTTTAAAATTTTATCTTAAAATTAATGAAAAATAAAAAAACAAAGATGATTAGTATAGAAACCCTTAATTTGGTGTAATAAAACATATAAGAATCGGTTGATAAGAGTGCATAGATAATAAGTCATTTATATTTTGAAAATGGAATTATAATATACTATAAATAATATAATATTATCATATGGATTTTAATTTCAATATATACTATAATAAAGGAATAATTATTTTATGTGAATAGGTAAAAATAGGAACCCTTACATTAATTATGATTCGTTTCATAGATAAAATCATTTAAACCGACAAAAAACATTAAGATTAAATATAATTATATGGGAGATATTCATTAAGAGGTGTTTTAAGATAATATTAATACTTTTTGTCAGAAGGAATGTGAATAGGAGATGATATTTATAATTTTGGTGAGTGTAATCTCATGGGATAATTATTGACCTTTTCATTTTTCTCTTATCACAAGTGCTCAAATACACAAATATTTCTGCATTATATCTATTATTTCTTATCTTTATTATTTAGTTCCAATTTCATTCCAATGTAAATCACTTTCTTGAGCATAATTATTATTATATATATATGATATCATATATTCCAAATGTTACCATATCTCACAATTATTTTCCATAATTATCTATTTTACCAAAAAAGTACCAAAATTACACCATGCCTAATTTTGAAATACAGATTTTGATTTTTTAATAATTATTAATGATTTCTGATTCAAAATATAAGAAATTTATAAAATAAATTTATACTTCTAAAATTATTTTGTGAGTGAGGCCTATTACTCAAATTTGATACATTACTATTCCATTAACATCATTATTAATATAATTAATGAATTAAAAAATATTGATATCCATTTTATGATAGGTAGATGATAAATGTTATAAATTATATCAAAAATGAAAATACTGAGTTCATTATGTAATATTATTACAATGTAATTTAATATTCATAATAATTAAATATAATATTAAGCATATAAAGACATGAATCATAATGGTTGTGTTAGTTTATAAATATTTAAATACTAATTTTAAATTTATCTCTATAATAAATTACTCATAATATATTATTTCAAATTTAATTTTATTATTTAATTTTTTCAAAAAATGATTAATTTTTTCTATTTAGCACACATGAGATATTACATGACATTTAAATGTATACAATAAATCATCACATTATATTTAGTAGTCGCATGTGAAAATATTATTATTATACTAAATTTTAGTAAAATTAAAATAAATAGATTATATTCCACTAATTAATAATATAATGAATAATATTCTAAATATTAAAATTGTATTTTATATAGAATCATGAATTTGAAAACAATATAAATAAATATATATATATATATATATATTTAATAAAATAAGTATTGTTGTGGTAAATATAAATTTATTATATCTTAATTAATAAATAAAATATAAGAGTACCAAATAAAAATATTTCGAGGGTAACATATAGACACACTAAAAATTGTATCTGACATATTTAAATATAATAAATAATGTATTTATATGATTTCTGGATAAAATATATTTTGATACTATTAATATAATTTCATAGGATCCTGAATTCAAATATTACTAATATATATTATTTAATTATATATATACACATACAGAACTATTTCATGTAATGATTATTTAATGATAATTTATATATACTCAATGATCTTATAATTAATAAGGAACATATATAACATCATATTACAACTCTAAAATAATTATTTCTATAAGAATATGTATATTTCATCCCCTGTTTAGTTTTTATATGTATCATAATTTATATATGTACATTTATTGATGAATATTATGGGTAATGATATATTATTTATCTAATTTAACTTGTAGAATGTATAAAACACATTTTATTTTATGATTGTTCATAATATATTGAAATTTATATACAATGGATAATAAAATTCATTATTTTTATTCAAGAACATAATATTCACTTCACTTATTCAATAAAATTTTATTTATTAATTTCATATACTATTATAAATTTAATAATGTTACTATAAATTAATTATTTTCTGTTTATTTTAATTTTATAAGAAGAATAAGATTATATTATCATAATGAATTATTTATGAGGGATATTATTCAACCAGATTGTCTAATTATAAATAAATGTCGAAACAAAGTCATAGTTCAAATATATATGATAATATATATACTTATATATATTCTAATATGTATAAATATATATATATGAAATTTACCGTATCATATTATCAGCCTAAATTAAATTACAACAATTGTTGTTTTGGTAAAATAATTACATTGAAATGTTTTTACTAGGTTATTTAATCTTATGACTGTCAATTATGATTTCCACCAATGTTCAATCACTAACTTATTAGTCATTAAAAATAAAAATCCATCTATAAAATGAATTATCATTAATATATTTGCATTCCATATCCCATTATATTTATAATTTTTTATCTAAAATTGAGCTCTAAAATTATGTGTTCATATTCATTAGGCTTTCATTTAAAATTTATAAAATAGAATCATATTTGAAAAACTAAATTAAGAATTTATGGTAACTTCGACATGATTAATTTGGTAATAATGAAAATACTTAAAAGATTTCTATAATATTTAATGAAAACCCATTTCTTTCAGAATGTTTCAGTTGTATTGAATTGAATATATTTACTTATTCCTAAGATAAATAAAATAATTAATATGTTAATAATGATATAAGACATTATATTAATGGTTTATATATTATACATATGAATGATATTAATTATTAAACCCAAAATAGTTGTTTTCGTGATCTTTCTAGTGTTTCACTCTATTTTCAATATTATATGCATATTTTCATCAAAATCTAGTTCTTAAGGTATCTACTGAACATTCTATCATACTTGATAAAATTACGTAATCCTTAATCACTCAATGTTATTGGTTTTTATATTAAATGAAAATAATATTTACAAAGATCATATACCCTATATCAAAATTTTTATGCTTATAATACTATAATACTAAATGAACATTAAATTAAATATATATGACCTAATATACATTTTACATCGAAAATTAATTTTAAAATGCCATAATTATATATATAATGGTATCCCTTGAAATTCAAAAATATTCCACCACTTAATTATATAGATAAATGGGTAAACATAAGAAATTATTTAGTTTAGTAACATAATAATCGATAAGGTGCATCTTATGTGATCCTAGAATAATAGCAGAAGAAAAAATATAGTGAGGATAGAATGAAATGATTCCATAAGATGCTATTAATCCATATAATAAAATCTAGTTCTACAAACATCCTCTAGAGATACTAGAATAAATACCAAATTAAAAAACCAATACATGAATATCCATATTAAAAATGAATTTATAAAATACTCAGTCACTTATATAGACAATTCCATTATATTATTACATTTTAAAACAATTTAGAAAACTAATTTACATAATAAGACCCATTTATTTCCCATCTAATGAAAATTTTAACCATTATACCAAACAATTGTTATTTCATCATAATTATTTTACATCCAAAAAATACCCAAACGAATTACAATTTTCAAAATATCATACATCATATAATTTTTCATAACCATTGGAAATTGAAACATATGAAGGGTGATCTCAAAAAATCAATAAGGATAATCCTATGAATTATAAACTAAAACTCACTAGCAAGTATGTAATGATAATATGTGTCTCAGAAAATTATCATATCTTTCCAAATATGTCATACACAATAAATAATGAGTTAGGGAATAAGGTTTTCTCCTAATAAAATACATGAGTTATAAGATTGGGGAATCATATATCATCAATCATGATCCATTAGATAATATCTTATGAATCTGAAATAATATTTTTCTCTAAAATGTCTCATAATCATAAGAATACAAATAAAAAATAATGCTTCTAAACATGGAATTAATAACATAACATGATTAGGATATCTTGCCATGGACCTTCATGGGATTATAATAACCAATCACGTACCTTATGAGGCTTATAAAAATATCCTACAGACCCTCTTGGGCTTGCTATAATCACATGTCTTCCCTCATGGGCTTTGGAAAACCTACCATATACCCTCTGGATCGTTAGATTTTTACTAGTATCAGTTTAATCTCATGAGACATGTAATATTATCCAATGCATTAAAAGGTTGACAAATTTCATGCAAACTTTTCACAAAATAAAAATTAATAATATTTATAGAATAAGATCATTAAAAACATTCAAAATTCGTTCATATTTTATTTACCTTAAAAGAATGAAATGGGTTTTATGAAACCTAATTAAAATATCATCATTATAATACACCAAGATAAAGGTAGTGTGAAGTTTTATATGATCATATTCCCAAAAAATGAATAAAAATATTTTATTGTTATTGATATACATGAGAACATTAATTATTAAAAATTTAAAAATATGTTTAAAAAAACAGGAATAAATATCCTTTTAATTTTTTAACATTTACAAAGGAATTACCAAAAAATATCAATATGTTTTCTTAAAAAGAAAACAAAATATTATAATTAATTATTAATGATAATTGAATAAAATATAGTTGTAAAATCAAATCATGTGGTAAATTTTAATAAAAAATTATTTTCCCACACTTATAATCAATGTCAAAATTTGCCCCTTAAATACAAATGAAAGACTCTCTTAATTTTTTTTAAGTAAAATCTATTAATGTATTATTTTTTGAGTAATTAAATATTAAATTTAATAATACTTAAAATAATAATTATAATTATTGAAATAAAAGAGAAATATTCCTAACTAAAAATATATAAATAAGGTTAGTTTTTTATCAAAATATTCCTTGAATATTTGGGACTTCCAAAAGATAATAAAATGTAACAAAAAATTAAAAAGCCCTATAAATAATCATTATTTTAGTGAATAAATTTGTTATATTATGGAAATAACATAAAAATTCCCACAATTATAATGAAAACTATACATTCTAGATAAAATGTTAGACTATAATAGAAAATCCTAGAGATTTTATAACCTTTATATTAAAAACTCATGAAATAATGAACCTCATATAGATTAAAAATATGAATAATATTATTTTAAAAATTTATAAAATACATTAATTGACATTAAATGTACGACAGAAAATAATTATGGTGGTGAAGATTGATCAAATCTCAATTAAACTGAAATTATGATGAGTTAACCCTTATAACGTTCATAGAAATTGAAATGTATATCCATTTGTGGAATTATTATGTTTATAATATGTAAATACACATAAAATAAGTATCAATAAAAAATAAAAAAAACATATCTTATAACACACATAATTATTACATAACATATTCAATAAATATGTGATATGACCCAATGAATGTAAATTGACATGAAAATCCCATAAATCAGACTTCAATGAAGCTAGACATAATATAAACTACTCAATAAAAAAATATTAACATATTATTCACCTATATCATAATAATATAAATACAATATTACTAAATATCTTTCCTTATCAATTTAATATTACCCATATACTTTTAATCATTTATTAAAATCAATATTTTTATATTAAATGTTCAGCTTTTTTATGAATGTTGTAATTCAACAGTTCTACTAATTTCAATATGTTCGTGGATTCATCATCTAAAAAATTCTATCAAATATTTACATAATAGATATTATAGATCAACGTAGTGTCATAATTACTTTATGGAACTTATGTATATGGTTCACATGGAACACCTAAAAAGGATCCTTTTAGGGATTATTTCATTTATAAATAACTCATAGGTAAATATAATTTATTACATTAACACTATTTTTTATGAAAAATAATACATTACTTATTAATAAATAATAATATAATTTCATAAAATTATTAAATAATTTCTAACGTAAAAAATATAATAATGTTCTAGTATGTAGTAAAATAGAACAAAATAAGAACACATTATAATAGTTGAAAGAGTGAGAAAATGTTTTTGTACCATGTTATTAAGAAATATATAGAATATTAATCAAATAATTAGTGTTATATTTATTTTTAAAATACATCATTATGACCATGAATGTCATACTGTAATGAAAAATAAAATGTGTCGTTTATAACGTCGGTAGTCTATACATACTTAAGAGCGCCATTTATATTTTCCTATAAATGATAATGTTATAAGGTAGATAATATATTATATTAAAATAAAATTATATTTTTTCACATATATCATATATATTAATTATCTAAATATATAAAAGCATTAATTTTATGCGGTGATGAAAAAACAAAAATAAATTATTTCATGTATGCTATATCTGTCGTGTATGAATGGTCGACACTTTCATTATCAATATGATTTAACTTTATATGAAAATGGGTTTTAAATTAACAAAATAATATTTAATTATATTTTAAATACTAATGTATTTATATTAGGATATTTAGAGTAAATTTTATTGATTTGTACTAAGAAATAAACTAGGATGAATTCGGTAAATACGTATACATACTCCTTGGATTTCATCCTTTGGCATACACATTAAGCCCTCATATATTCCTCATTTGGGAGACCAAAACCTTTAAAATGTGGATATGATATTTTTTAACTAGTTATGGAATATATTGGTCAAGATAAAAATCTCATATTTTGTATCATGTGTGGTGGTTTAGTTCCATTATATATGATAAGAGAGTGTCACTAATGTATTTATTAAGAACATCTATATATAATAAATGTATTTATCATGGAATATGGATACACATACTAAAATTATTAATCTTTTATGAGGGAAGATATAAATACACTAATAAAATCATATTTACATATTACTAGGTGATATTTGAGTCCTTGTGATTGGTTTAACCCCCCACCCCACTCATCCCATTTTATCTTTGTTGTAGTACCAATTGTTTTATCCAGGTAACATATTTTTTAATATATAAGTAATAGTAATTACTACATAATTTATATATTTTTATCCCAAATATATTATCTAGCTTAAAAGATTCAATTTTAAAATGTTTTAAAAACTAGTTACAAAATATATACAAGTAAGGTGATGAAAAATATTTTTAATAAAAATTTCTTTTTAAGCATAAAATGATTTTACATTATATTCTGGTATAATGTTCACTCGTGTGTTATTAATTGGATTATTTTAAATAAAATTTGATGTATTTAACATCAAAACCAAACCAAGATAAGAGTATACTTTTGATTTCAATAATAAAATTCAATAATCGAATATATATATATATTTTGAATTGAAACATTACACCGATTTCTAGAATAGCCAACACAGATTTCTATATTAAAAATTATATTTTTAGATGAATTATTTTAATTAATAAATATGTATTTATCCAAAAAAAATCTTAAATTTTCAACTCTTTCTTGTATCATGATATTTCCATTTAAGTGATTGTAATTTTAAAATCATTAATTCTCACTATTCCATCAAAAATCAACCATTTAATAGAAACTAAAAAAATAACCCTATGATGATATTAAAATTAAATTATAAAATGAAATTAATTTTCTCAAAATAATATTTCAAAACTCTAAAAATTATATTGAAAATTGATGTTAAAAATTTAAATTAAACATACTATTATCGAAAAATTTCTCCTTTAATCATATGTGCTATTAACTATATTTGAAATTATTTATCAATGAGTGTTAATTTATTTTTGTCTCATTGAATATTAATAATATATTTATTTTTATGTTTTATATTTATAAATTATTTTTTCATTAGTTTGATTTAGTATATAACACACCCTATTTACTTCATATAATACATTTTAAAATCAAGGCATGTTATAACCTACCCCTAAAATAAATTAAATCCTCACAATAAAAATTTGTTATTACTATAATGTTTTTATAATAAAATATTAATAAATTCTTCTCTATTTTTATCCTAATAATTATTTTCAATGGGACTTCAAGGTAACTTAGTATTTCTTTGAACGATATTTCTAAAACCCTATATTTTTCATTATATGAATTATACATTTGAATAAGTTTCCAAAATAATACCTTGACATAATATTGGTATTTTAGACATAGGGATTGATAGTTTTTTTTATCCAATTTCATTATTTTATCAATTCATTTAACAGAATGATTTAGATCTTGATAAAATATATTTACTGTTTCCTTTCCTTTCACAATAAAATGTTCATTATTTATTTGATTTTATAAATTATTTTCACCTCTAATTTATATAATACTCTTAATTATAAATAAAAAAGATAAAATTTTTAATCATGAAACACTAAAATAAATGTTTATTGGGTCATAAGATCCATTAAATTGATGTAAATTTAATCATCATGTAACTATACATTAAATAAAACAAAAAATAGATTTCACATGAAATAATAATGAATAAACCATTATATAAGGAAATAGTGTATTAATCACAAAAACCATGAGAATACACCCTGACATTATACATAAACCATTTCATTAATAACTAAATGATAAAATCTTTAGAATTTTCAAAGATAAATTCTACAAAAGAGTAAAATAATTTTTTTTCAAATTCATGAAAAAATAACATTACATTTTTTCCAAACAGCATCAATCACTCCTAAAGACACATAACCAAAAATCATACAACATAATCCAAAGTTCTACAATAACAATACTATTTCCCCAGAATAACCTGAATTGCTACCAAAAAACCATATATCCTTTAAAAATGTAATTCAGTATTTATTACAAAAATAATATCAAATATTGAAACAAAAAATAAAATACTATCCAATAATTTATCATTCACCTTAATTACTATAATATTTTCAAAAATTAGAGAACATATTCAAAATTTTCATTTTCTAAAAAATTTATAAATTTCTTTTTAGTTCCATTATAATATATAATATAAAATAAATGGTCCCAAAATATAATTACCTCTTTTCTGAATTGATCATGATTACTTCAATATCAATGAAAATATTATACCTAAAGGATATATATACCTTTCAACATATATCCACAATAACCATTACATAAAATTACATATTAAACCTTAATGATATATATAGAAGAAAAAAATCTATTTAAAACAACACAAAAAAATCATTAATTACCATAATATCCCATAAAATAAAATATAAAAAGGATATATAATCATTTAAACTTAAAACAATCATACACCTATTAACAGTTGATGCAATCTAAAACTCATAAAATTTCCTCATCTAATAACATAATACCCTATAACCTTATTTAAACCAATCTCTAATACCGACTTATATACCCTCACCCAAAATAGCCATATCTAATTCTAAAATCTCACTTTTTACATAATGGTATCTCTACAAACTTAAAAAACAAAAACTAAATCATCTATATATTTAATGTACATAAAAACTTTTAGATAGTTATATAATCGATAACATTTTATCATTATAGTTTTAGATAATTAAGAAAGGTCCTTCTCTGTAACAAACCCCAAGAATTTCTCATCAATTGATCATTTTATCCATTATAGCCATAACAACTTCTTTCAAACTAACTCTTAAATATCACCCATGATATTATCCATGACCAATTCATTTTTAGGCAAATCTTACATAGTATATATCTTCTTAAACTATTGTGAAGGAATCATAAGAATGGTGAGATAAAACTTTTAGTATGGGTAAACATAGGAATTATATATCATATACTGCAATTAATTATATGATTATTTTATAGAAATAATGAAATAAATATTACTTAGGAAAGCATACCCAACAACTTATAAACAACAAATCATGTTTCATGGATTACGACTTTGTCATAAAAAATAAGGTATATTTTTTTGAAATCATAATTAATTAATGATCGCCTATATAAGAATACCAAAAGAAGACGACAAATGTTTGTGTCATAATTTTGGGGTATTAACATATTCATATAAATCATATATTGAAGCTTCTCACCACGCCATTCATTACATAGTAATCTTAGGTTGTACCTCCAAATGATTTATTCGCCTTGGGATGATCAACATTATTGTAAAACTTATATTATGCTAATAAAAATAAATTCCATTTCCTATTAATATTATTTAATAATATTTTATAGTGTAGTATTTATTATAAAAATAATAGCTCATTTTTCCCATAAAAAGGAAAAACATCATTATTTCAATCCAAATTAGGTTTTAATACATTATAGGGTTTTATATAAAATATTTTCTCCAAATTAAATAAATTTGGTTTTAATAATTTTACCTCATTTTATAATTTCTAATATCTAAATTATCATAGTATTAAATTTCATAATTTTTCTAAATTTTTTTTCCATTGATACAGCGAAATATGGATTTTTATTGAAAACTGCCATTTTATTTAGAAATTTAATAATATAAATTTTATTTTAAAATCGTAATAAAAGTAAAATTAGTTCAAATTTATTATTAATTACACAATTATGGTCTTTTTAATTGATGTGGAAGTTTATTTTGTTGAAAAAAATTACTTAAAAATGATTTTTTTTTAAACATGATTTGTATCCCATTCTTAAAATTTAATTTTAAAATAAACATAGAATATTTTTTATATTTAATTTTTATAAATTTATTTTAATATTTGGAATCATCATAATAAATATTATTTAATATGTTCAACTTATTTTGGTTTTATAATGAATTGTAAAAAAATAAAAAATTATTACCATAGTAAATGTTAAAATAGTTTTACCAGTGGATTAAAAAAATAGATAAGGATTTAAATGACCAAAACATTTATCTAAATTATATATTATAAAACCATTATGTACCTATATTATAATATATTAATAAATTTTCCATTTTTAACTTTTTTTATTGTTTATTGAAATCATATATTTTAATCTTTTTATGAAATCTCAGTGAGTCCTCTTCCCAACCTATCAAAGGACTCCCCTATCATATCCCCTTACCACTAAAATACGCTTTTAATTCAATAAATTACTTCCCTTATACATTAATTACATCAATTAACATTCCTTATAGGATCTCAGTTGATTATAAGTCTATCATATGAAGAATTTATACAGAACCCAAAATAGGTTTTCTAAAGAAGATGTATAGTTGTCAACTGAGCATTATTTTTATCCTTTTATACCTCCTTAAATAATTAATGAGAAATTATGAAATGTTAACACCATTATCTTACATATACCCATATTCTTTTATGTTCACTTCAAAACCCATATACATTTCATTATTCAATCATATGTGAAATGAAATCAATTTTTGTTTGTACAAAGAACTAAAACCTCACAAACCAATTTAATTTGTTTTCTATCATTATATCTTAGAGAAGTTAATAGTTATAGATTAAGAAAATATATGATATTAAGAACATGTTTTTTTTCTTTAAGTGTGACACATCAACTTCTTTATTACCATTCTATCTATTGATTATTGATAAGTCTGTTCTTATATACTTGTGAATTACCAACAATAAAAAGTGATGCAAATCATTTTTCATAACCTAATAATATGGATGATATATATGTGTTAATTAAATATAATTATTTTAAATTTATTATATAAGAAAAATTCTATATTGAGGATGTTATAGATTCATTCCTTTTAACATTCACATTGAAAACTAAAAATATTACACATGGGTTTATATGACCTACCATCTATATGAATTTTAAAATTGTTCATTTTTTATAATATTTAATCAATGAGAATCATAAATGTTTAATTGATATAAACAATTATTATTTCAAAATACTATCCTAGAGATTGTGTAAAAATTACCTCTTTAATTATAACCAAATGGTAGATTTTATTTTAGAAATATGAGTAATATATCTTCAAAATAGCTAATAAGAACATTAGTGATTAAGAAATTTCATAGAATATGGTAATAAAAAAATTATTAAAAATTATTAAAAGCATTCATTGGAATTTAAATAAATAAAATATATTTATTATTCTGGAAGAAAAATATTGTATGTGATAATTCATATTTGAGGTAATGGACACATTACATTGGAAACATCATTTAAATTTTCTAAAAATATATATATTCTAAATAATTTTCACAGATGTAGATATTATTAATATTATATTATTGAGGAATTTATATGTACATGAATGAATTAAAGAATAAGTATTTTAGTTCATTAAATAATGTAAAAGGACTATTTTTATGTTTTATATATGAAATTGTTTTATAAAAAATGGAATGTTCCATTTTAACATCAATGATGTCAAAAGATATTCCCACCCCCATAACCAATATTTTTTTTAACATTAAATTAGATTATTTTTTTATAAAATAAAAATACTCAATCTATTTTTTATTGGTATTTTATACAAAAATTAAATAAAAGGGTTATTTACATATGTATAAATATTTTTCTTAGGGGCGATCTGAATTTTTTTAAGAGTCTGATTATGAAAAGAAAATATATAATGACTTATATAAGGCCCATGCCTGAATCCTTACATAATCATGAGTTTTTACAATAATTTACTTTCTTTTACATTGATGATTTTTTCAGGTTTAGAGAATTATAGAATTTGGCCATTATTAATACATTAAATATAAAATATTACAAATTGGACACATCTAATCTATGTAATTTTGTTCCAAAGAATAAAAATCCTTAAATAAAATAATAATTGTTTTATTGATAAAACTCTTATTGAATTTATCTTTTCTCTTAACCTTCCTTGTACCCTATGAAATCATTTCAAAAACATGGGATGAGCATAAAAAATCCAAATAAGGGTTATAAAAAATATAATAAAAACAATAGTACATGAATATATAACAATCAATGAAATCATACTTTTCACCCATAAATCATAATATATTTAACATACCTCATGAAATGATAAGATTAATGAATAACTCAAAGATATCACAAAATCATAAAGGTAACTTTTGGAATCTATAAGATACTAACATTGTAGCTTTCATAGCTACATAGAGAGTAACCTTAATGGTTACATTTGGAATACCAATCACATTATATTCCCTAAATATCTTAGGAAAAACCTTAAGATTTACCTCTTTCATATTACCCAATGATTTGGAGAGCTATATCAGGCTCACCCGCCCTCAGTATATCATGGAACCACCTATATAATTAAAAATTTTCATTGAAATATAACATAGTCATAACACATGAAAAGGCATAAATGAAATAATAACATTTATACATGGAGATAAAAAGACATAATTTAAATATATTGATATAATAAATCCATTTTTAAATCCATTTTTAATACCATAATATGAAAAAATAATATGGAATTTACTTTTCTTTTTAAAAAAAATATATCGTTTAGAGGAAGCCAAATATAAAATCATGCTCATGGTGGTGGAAAACTCCTTGTCACCGCATATGTTAAAAAACATTCCTTTAGCCATTTGTAAAATGTTTCATAGAAAATAGTTACTTTTGAAAATCGTTGAATGAAATTAAAAGTAAAAGGGGTTGATTATAAAACATATAAAAAACTTTTGTATAAAAATATGCCTCAATGAATGGAGATTGAGATGAAGACCCTTATAAAGATCATATAATTAGATTAAGGATAAATTCATGAAATAATTATGTGTGGTAAATATAAATAAGTCTAATATAAGATAATATTTAGATGAAAAAATAGGAGTTCATTCACATATATTTTAGATAAAAACCAATGACATGGAAATTTAACTCATTGGATGGGGATTGAGTTAAAACTTCCCTCACCTCGAATCCAACTTGTCTCATTCGTTCTTTACATTAATGAGTAATACACATAGGTCAATTTTTAATTTATTAAGATCATTTTTAAATTTTATTATTCATTTTATATCAATTATTTCAATGTTATAAAAATTACATAATTATTTAATTTCATCTCGGTCAATTTGTAGATATTTTATACATGAGTTGAAAATGACCTTGTTTTGATGTAACTTGTCCACATAGTCAAAAGCCCATCATCTCTAGAATATTTTTGGTGATTTAAATAACATATATATATATATAGTATATATGTATTAGGAATAATCTATAACATTTATAGATATGAAATGAAATGCACCGTTCATGGAGACGGTAGGTCAAACATATGCATGAAAGCTACTTTCAATTCATTATCATATTAAAGAAATAAAAACATAATGATACCTAGTCTTATTATCATTAAATTATAATAAATATGTTATATGTTTTACATATGTTCAATAATGCCATTATTATACATGTTCAATGTATGTAATGAACGGGCCATATCACAATGAGGGGGTGGTAGTCCACACTTCCTCAAATTAAATTTTCATATTTACAATTTATGGATAGCATAATGGTATGTTTTAAAAAAATTACAGAGAAATATAGATAATGTTATTTTAATATGTGTCGAATTTATTAATTTTATTCATTTATATACTCTTTGTTCAATTAAGATCATGTAGAATGAATCGCATCGCATCGTGGAGACGGTAGGTCGTACTCACACATGAGCAACAATATAATTCACTTAATGGATAAAAGTTATAAAATTGAATGATATATTAATTATAGGTAATATTTATAATTTTTTTATTAATTATTAAAATCCATTATACTCATCATTATACACATCCAAATAAAGTCTTCTTGAATGAAAAATTACACCACGATGTGGAGACGGTAAGTCATTTGTAAGCATTCGTGGGGATATTGTTATTTAAAGGATGGATAAAAGGAGGTGTAAGGTTTTACCATAACAATAATGAAATATAAGTATGTTTATTATAATGAATTTATTAATTTACTATAGAAACAACATAATAAGAAGAATTATAATAAGAAAATAATTTTGTTAGAGGTTATAAAACAAAAACCTCTTTTTCGAGTATCTCGTTTTTATTTTCTCAAAAGGACTCTAGAGGATTGATTTATTCCCAATGTATGGACTATAAGAATAAGGGTGGTATATTGGGCAACTATTGGAGCATAAATTTTATGATTCAAGGGGCTTGAGAGGTGTGTGTAAGTGGGTATAGTTGGTGGCCTTATATAAGTGGGTGGAGGGGAACTTTACAAAAGTCTAGAAATATTTTTTCTTTATAAATTGATTTTCAATTTATAATAGTTAAAAATTGATATTTGTCGATAATAAGATGAATATGAGTCGAAATAATCTCAAACAATTGGTTTTATCCATGTTTATGTCACAAAATTAAACTTAACATTTTTCTTTATCAATTAGTTAAAAACATTATCTCCTACCATGTCTTCTTGTATTTTCATAATATATGGTTATTATAATAACTATAAAATTAAAAGAGAACCACAATAGAATTATTAATTAATTTTTTAAAATTATATTAGTCATTTGTGGGAATATTTTTTTTGGGAATATATATCATTTAATAAAATAGTATTTTTAAACTCATTAATGTAAATTTTCACCCTATTTAGTAATTGATTTTGGATAATGTCGTAACTACTTTATTCATTAAAAATCATTAATTAATGTCTAATATGTTATAATCATATATAAAATTATGTTGGGGCATAAAAAGTTTCAAATTACATTTATTTCAATATTTATAATACCATTTATTTGAATCATTCATTAAAAATGTAATCATTGCATCTTCATTTTGTAATAATTAAATTTATTTATTTAATGAATCAAAATTAAAAATTAAATACAATGTTATAGGAAATATTTTTATCATTATAATTACTATTAATAGTTAAAGATATAATTTATACAAACCAAATTAAATTTGTTTTAGTTAGTATATACATGTTTATGTTATATTTCCCTTTTCAATAAATTAAATATTATAAAATGTCATTTTCACACCCAAGTGGATCTGAACTGCCAAAAGTTTGGATTAAGGTTTATCATGGTCCAAAATATATCATCCAATAATATTATGACTAATTTTAGTGTAGTTTAATAATATTACTATATTATTTTGTTTTCTTATTTAACATATTTACCCTTTAACCATGGTAAATAAAAATAATTATCCAAAGTACTATTCATATTGTCAAAAAATAAGAGGTACATATTTAAACAACTTAGATGTTATGATCACAAATATAGAATATATTTTTTGAAAATAAAAACACGTAAATTTTAGTAATTAATTTAAAAATAATTCCTGATGTCGAAACCCAAAAGCTGGGTTTTAAGAAGAAAAAACTATCAAATGATTGTCATGTGTTTATATATAATTTAAATTTGAAATTAATTAAAATGACCGAAATTATATTAAACTATAAAAATATAATATTTTTAACCTTTAAAACAAATTAAAACTAAAATATATCTATATAAATAAAATAGACGAGAATACAATTCTCAATTAAAATGGAGTTTTTTTAACTATTCATTGTAAATGATTTTTTGTTATAAAAATACAAAAATTAAAACAAAATAAGTGTTAATGCCCCGATTATAAATAAGAAGTTTAGTTTTTCAAATAGATTATATAAAATTGACATAAACTCGATTTAAATTATATTCTCCAAAAAAATATTGTACAACGACCTTTTCAAAATATTAGAGTATTTTATGCTTAAAATTAGATTTATTCTCATATAAATCCTCTAGAATTTATTTCATAATGTAATAACATTTAAAAAACATATATAATCATATTTTAAATAGTCATGTTCATTACCGCTAATACAACCTCTTGGCATTAAATACCATTTAAAATAATAACAATATTATTTTATTATTTTTTAGTATAATTCAATATTGTGTGTAATGTAATATTTCGAAGAAACATGTTGTTACGTGTGGACTAAGGTATTAGAAAAAGTGTCCCCTTTAATGTAATATTAATATCTTGAATATAAATATTAATAAATATGAAAATTTGTTCTTCTATAAATACCTGGGATGTTACATCATTCCCCTATTAGAAATTGAATCCTCATAATTTTAAAATTTGTCTCTCTAAATTAATTAAAAATACCACATAAGAAAAAGGGTTAATAAAAATACCACCTTAAAAGATATAAAGAGAAGTCAAAAGGTCACATAAGATAACACGTACTAGGTTTCCATGTAGGAAAACATGGATATGGAAGAAAAACTATGTCTCATGTTCTTATGGAGAGAAATAGAAAACAAGATTAGGATAATGTGAACAACCAAAAAACCATAAACATTATATGGGTTAAAGGGTCTTTGATTTACCAGTAGGAAAAAATGGAAACTATTTTTTAAGGTCATTTTCATAATTTTGAGGAATTATATTATGATATTGACTAAAAACACAAGGAAACAAACTTACATGTCATGTAGATTTTAATCCATTAATAAATATCTACCAAAAACTTATCTTTTCTCAAAACGATGAGTATTCAAGATTATTTGGTTACAACTGAAACAATAGAGCCAACTTCTAGATAATAACATAATCCCTAAAATATGAGCTATATATTTCATCTATCTTTAGTCATTAACCAAAACCAAAATGTCTAGTACATGATCAGATAATAAGAAAAAAGAATAATCCTTTATAAAAAGAAATAATACTCTTAAAATCCATAATTCTAAAAAAAATACCCAAAGACCAATGAATACCATTCAATAAAAACACGACCTTGAAATTTTTCAATATAATCCATGCTAATATTGAAACCCAAAATTTTGAAGCATTTGATCACATAGAAATCCATAATAAATCATAAAATTTTTATCCAAATTACATCGACTACTATTAATGTCTCATAAGAAAAAATACTTAACATAACTACATATTCTCCTAGATTGGATAATCAATTCCATAAATAAAAAAATCCCCATATGTACACAATAAAAACATAAATTATTCCAAAATAATATTCAACCATTACTTCTAAAATGAAATCCCATAGTGTTATATTTTCCATAGGAATATAGTGCTCCCAAAATTGAAAACATCTTCAAAAAGGAAATTTATCACTTAATCACAAAATAATTTTCCTAAACTATGGATGTCAAATTATTAAACATAAGTTCCAAAAATAAACTTATTCTTAATCCATAAAATCCTTTAACTTAATATATTAACTCAAACTAACTAGGGACTTCATGTAGGACAGTGGAAGATGGTGCTCCCTTGTCGCCCTTCGGTTGTTGGTTTGATTTTTACATCCCTGCCATATGTGACGGGTTGTCACCCATCTTGTGGGCTCTCCATTTTTATGAAACTCGAATATAACCCTAACAATTTTTAACCTAAATTTTTATATTATACCTCACATTTTCATCCTATATAATAATTACCTTAACATCTTAATTCTGAAAGTCATATATATATTGAGATTTTTTATTTCACATCTATATGATAAAATAAAATTATTCTTAATAGAAAGATCATTTTACCTTCATCATGGTTTCTACCTAGTTTCATTGTCATCTTGTTTTCCATGCATTGGAAAAATGATTTAGATATCCTTCAAAATAATTTTCATCCTTTTTGAAAGTACACCTTGTACAACATGGGTCAATGGTTGTTCATAGAAAAATATTTTTGTAAAATAATTATTCATTTCATATAATTTCAAAACATCTAATAAAAATTAATTTTTTTTAAAATAGTCGGACCAATTATTATTTGAAAAATTCAACCAATTGTCCTAAAATACCATAAGTATGTGCTGAAATACTATATATTAAAGGTAAATATAAATAGGTTGTGCAAGGGTATACTTATTTAGCACGTTTTTCAAAATCATTATACACATAAAAAAATTGTGATAATAAAAACTATTTGTAAATTACAGGATACTATTTACATTTCTTGAAAATATTTGAATTTTTAGAAAATCTGAATTGTTTAAATACAACCTTTGATCGATGATGGAATCAAGGTATAGAGGAGATGTTTTTTATATCATTCAAATACTTGGATGTGAGTTTAATGTTAGAAAAATATTTACAATCATCTGGACATGACTTTGTAAAAATTATTGCTGGCATGTCATTTGGAAGATATTGGAATGAAGATTTAGATCCGCTTCCTTTCATTTGTAACAAACATTCCATGATCTAAAATAGATATAAAAAAGGATTTTACTTAATGAATAATAATAGAGACTCACCTTGTGGTTATCCAAAACTCTTAATCCCTAATGTTTTCTAAACCATTACATCGATACAAACTAAATTGTCCCAGCCTTAAACATTACATAATATTGTGTTTTGATCAATAATTTCCTTTCTTTTACATTGTGGATCTTTTTTAGTTAGATTTCTGAAGAATTAGGCCATTATTAATAAATTACATCTCAAATATTGCAATGTAGAAACTTCTTCACTGTCCAATTTTATTCACAATAATAAAACACCATAAATAAAAAAAATTATATTCATGATAAAAACCTTCTTGAATTATTCCTTTCTCTTACCCTTCCATATAACCTGTGAAAACATTTCAAAAACATGGGATTAGAATTGAATGCTCTGGAAGAGTTATAATAGAATGAAAGAAAACATTATTCCCAACATATATATAAATAAATGATAAGACAATTTTGACCTATAAATCATAAACACTTTAACATAACTCATGAAATCATAATATTTATGAATAAAAATAAATAATAAAGGTATCTTGTGGAATACATAACATATTTATAATGTAGCTTTCACAGTTACATAGGGATTAACCTTCAATGTTACGTTTGGAATACCCAACAATGTATATTCCATTAATCTATTTGGAGAAACATTAACATTAACTTCTTCGTGTTTCCCAATTCATGAGAGATTTATCTTAGACTCACCCACCCTCGGTTTATCACAGATCCACTCGTATACGCAAACAATTCCCATGAACCATAACATAATATTAATACAAGAACTAGAATAATGGAAAAATAACATTTCCTCATTACAATCAGAATACATAATTTCAAGATATTGATAAAATAAATCCATGCTGAAAAATATTTCTATAAAAAAATACCAAAAAAAGAATATGGAATTTAGTTTTCTTTTTAGACACCTTATGTCTTTTAGCGAAATCCAAAAATTAGATAATGCTCACAGCAGCAAAAAGATCGTTGTCACCACATATGTTAAAAAATACTTCTTTTTTCATTTAGTAAAATGATTCATAGAAAATTATTATTTTTTAAAACCATTGAATGAAATTAAAATTCAATGTTGTTGATTATACACTCCATAAAATAAGGTTGTATCAAAATATGACTCAATGAAAGGAGATTGAGACAAAGTCCCTTAAAAAGATTGTGTCCTTAGATTAATGAAAAATCAATTAAATAATTATGTGTAAAAAATATAAATACACCCAATAAAATTGAATATTTATTGTAAAACAATCATAGTTCTTTTACACAAATTTTTGGAATAACAAAACCAATTACATCGAAATTTAACTAAATGAATGGATATTGAGTAAGATTTCCCTTACCTCGAATCCAACGTGTCTCGTTAATTCGGTATAGTCCTAAATAATAAAATTAATTTAAATTAAATTTTATTGAGAACCTAATTCAGGTTTATTATTCCATTTATATCACCTATTATCATGTTATAAAAATTACATAATGTTTTAGGCTCATATCGTTTGTTTGGTCGATATTCAGTACTTGAGTCAAAAATGAATTTATTTTTATGTAGCATGTACATGTAGTCAAAATTACATTATCTCCAAAATATTATTCATTATATAAATATCATATATATAAATTATATATATATGTGTTTAATAGTCCATAAAATTTGTAGATAATAAATTAAATGCACCTTTCATGCAGATGATAGGAATTACGTACACATGAACGGTACATTAACTTCTATGTCACATTAATGGAATGAAAACCAAATGATACATAGTTATATTATAATTAAATTAATATATATATGTTATATATGTTACATAATTTCATTAACTCAATAATTTAAATGTTTCATTGATCTCATTAACATGTCATAGCACTTTTAGTGGGTGATAGTTCGAACTTCCTCAAATGAAATTATCATATTTACTCATTATGGAAAGTAAAAAGGTATGTTCTTAATAAAAATTAAATAAGAATAGATACAATATAAATATAATATATATCAAATTTATTTATTCCATTCATGAATATAATCATGTTTTATTGAAGATTAGGTTGAATGAATCGCATCGCATCAAGGATACGGTAGGCCTTACATACGCACGAGCGACGATATCATTCACTTAATGGTTAAAAGATATATATTTTGATGGTATATTAATAATATTTAATAATTATCATATTATAAATATTATTTAAATACATTATACTTATCATTTTACTCATCCGAATTAAGTATTTTTGAATAAAAAATTACACAATGGCATGGAGACGGTAAGACTTACGTATGCAGGCATGGTGATATTGTCATTCATATGATGGATAATAGGAGGTATAAGGCTGAAATGTAAATATTATAACATATAAGTATACATATGATACAAAATTTATTACTTTATTATGGAAATGACATAATAAGTGGATGTAGGAGAGGAAAATAATTTGGAAAGATGTGAAAATTCAATACCTCTTTCTCGTGTATCTCTTTCTAAATTTCACAAAAGTAGTTTTAAGATGATTTTTTCCAATATTGTGTCATATAACTGGATGTGATGGATGTTGGGGTCCTATTTTTGTATAATTTGGATGATCCAAGGGGATTTAGGGGTGTCAGTGAGTGGGTAGATGTGTTGTCCTTTTATAAGAAGGGGGAGGCACACTTTAGGAATGTCTTGAAATGTTATTTTATTATAAATTTATATTGAAATTATAATAGATAAAATGTAATATATTTATAGGATAAGAGGAGGATGTTCCAAAATCCTCTCAAACAACAGGTTTTGATCATTTTTTAGTCACAAAATTACCTTCACTTTAACATTAACCATTAGTTAAAAACATTAACTCATACCACGCCTTCTTGTATTTTGATAATATATGGTCACTATTAGTACTATAAAATGAAAAGGGAACTAAAAGTGGATCGTTAATGACATTTTTAAAATTAGATAAGTCTTTTGACATGATCTTAGATTTTTAGGACAATTATATCATTTAATAAAAAGTATTTGTTTAAAAAACACATTTATGTCAATTTTTTACAATATTTAATAATTGATTTTTTAAGACAAAAAAACATTATTTCTTAGAACAAAAATCATTAAATGAATGATAATATGTCATAATAATCAGTAAAATGCATTTTTATATCAAAATGTTCATATGAAAATTATGTTAATATTTATAGTACCATTTTTTGAATCTTTCCTTAACAAGGTAATCATTGCATCATCATTGTGTCATAAATAAATAAATTTATTTAATTTAAAAAATTTATAGAAAAAATAAAATGATTAAGGAAATAGTTTTATCATTATAATCAAAATTTATAGTCGATTAAATAATTTATAAAAACCAAATTTAAATTTTTTTAGTTAGGAGATACATGATTATGTTATATTTTCCTTTTTTGTAAATTAAATATTATAAAATTATACTTTCATACCCAAGTGGCTCTAAAATGAAACATGTTCGGTCTAATGATGTTCATGGTCATTAATATCCCATCCAATATTATTGGAAGAAGTATTCAGATAGTTATATATTATAATAATATTATTTTGTAAAATTTTTAATCTGATTTACCTTTTAATCATAGTAAAAAAATTATTGATGTTATTATTCATAATGTCGTAAAAATAAAATGTAATTATTTAAAAAATTTGAATATTTTGATACCAAATATGGAATATATTTTTAAAAATTCAAAATATGGAAATTATAGTAATTAATTTGAAATTAATTCCCATTGATAAAACTAGAAAGAAGGTTTTTAAATAGAAAAAACTATCAAAAGATTGGCATGTGTTTATGTCTATTTTAAATATAAAATTAATTCTAATGACCAAAATTGAATTAAATGATAAAAAATAATCCAATTAAACATTAGAACAAATTAAAAGGACATTCTAACTATATAAATAAAATACATGAAAATGCTGTTTTGAATTAAAATGCATTTTTTCACCTTATTTAAAACGGTGTTTTATCCTTAAAGTTCTAAAATTAAACCAATGTAAATTTTTATGTTTCGCTTATAAAATAGATGTTTATTTTTTCAAATAGAATATTTAAATGTGAAAAATAACAAGATTTAAATGGGGGTATTCATCAAAGATGGTAAAATGACCTTTTATAAATATTAGATTATTTTATACTTAAAATTTGATTAATTCTCATTTAAAGCCTTTAAAATTTATAGGATAAAGTAAAAACATTTATCGAACAGGTATAATAATGTTGTAGTTTGTTCTATTCATTCTTTCTTATAAAATGGTTAGGTGTTATCTTATATTTAAAATAATAATAATATTATTGTGTTGATTTTTTGTATAACTCAGTGTTGTGTACAATGTATGATTTCAGAAAACTCATTTTTGCGTGTCGAGTACACGATTAGAAAATTTGTGCCCATTAATGTATAGTTAATATATTATTCATAAATTATAATATATATGAAAAAATATTATTTGATAAATACCTGGGATGTTTCAATTTATTATTATAAAATGGATCTTGAACATTATTAATGATGAGAGGTGATCCCAATTTATCTCCCAATTATATATGTTCTTGATATATCTTAATATTATAGAGGATCTTGATATAGCTCACCAATGAATTAGGTAAAGGGACAGATTTATCCAGTTAGTATCCTCCTATGGGATTGTTAGAGTTTATTATGATGATTATTCCATTTTTATGTTTGATTATAAATGTGATATAAAATTGTTTCCCAAGTTAAAGACATTTTTTATCTATAATTTCTATTGGTGTTTATATAAATATTATGACTTATAAAGATAAGATAATATGATTCATTTCATGGTTTATATTTTGGTGATGATGAAACCATGATCGACTTAAGAATTATAACAAGTCACATGTCAAAACATACTCGAAAGATTATGCAATTAGCTTGTGAAATAGTGAAAATAATGAAATATTACTAACAATTGGGTAATAATATATTATTAGAATATAATATGTGAATTTATAAAAATGATAATTATTATATAATTACTTAGAAACATGTTTCATCCCCTTATAATTTAGGTTAATGTATTTTCACAAAAAAATAAATACAATGTTAAATATTTTCATCTCAATATATACTTCTGTGAAAAATATGTCATTTTAACCACATACAAATTTTTTTGGGGGTATCTACTAATCATTTTTAAATACTATATAATATATATTATTATATTTTATGTTATTTAAAAAATTATTTTAATGTTATTCATTCATGTGGCTTATGATTTAAAATGATTCAAATTTGTATGGGACACATTGGGGTGAATAATGATAATTTTCCTCAAGAATAACTTTAATGATATTTCAATGTTATTTACATTTGAGGAAATTATATGTCCATTTCTCAATGAGCACATTTATTTTCCTCCCCTCTAGTTATTCATGACATTCAATAATCATTAGTAAATATTTCTAACTCTTTGGTAAAGAAAATATTGTAGATAATTTTTGTATTAAAACATGACATTATTTCTCTATTTTGATAGAGAAACAATTTTCTTCTCAAAAACCCTATTTTTTAAAAAGGTTTAAATTTTTTGACCTATAAAAAATGATTTTTGAGAGAAATTTTTAAATTTTTTATTTTTTAATCGTGTTCTCTAATGGATTTTCTTGTCTCTTTATGAACAAGGACGTTTTCTATCCATTTTATTGTGAAAAAGGAATATACTTTTCACTTTATAGAGAATGTTAAAATTAACCCACCATGATTTCATTGAATAATTATTTTAGGATTAAAGGTTAAAGTTTAAGTATAAGTTTCTCAAAAGTGATTTTCAAAGAAAATGATATGAAAAATATTTTTTTAAAACAAAATGATGTTGTCCTCAATAATTTTTTAAATGATATTTTAAATATATTTAAATTCATCAATGACAAGAACCCTTCATTTTTACATCACTTGGATTATATTGTATTGATTCCATCCTTATTACACCTATGAATGGTTTATGATTAATTTGACCAAGTATAGTCTTGAAATTCACCTCTATCAATTATTATTAATAGTCCCCTAGAAATGTTCAAATTTCCTATGATAATTGAACATTGAATTTCCACGAATTATTTATATCATCTAGCATGGATATTACTGTTTCCTAATCCAAATTTTATTTTACCTATGGTGTCTACTTTTTTATTTTTATTTATTATTTGGGGAAATATTCATAAATCTATATTCTTTATTCAATATAGATATTTTATAAGGATGATTATTTATTTTTATTATTCAATCTGGGGAATGCTTTGGACTAAAAGTTTTTGTTTGGTCCCAGACATCATATATCCCCATGATGTATCGACAGATTCTTATGGGATAAAATAGCTACCCAAATAAAATGGGATTCCACGCGTAGTTTGAATATATCTTGTGAGCGGACTTAATGGAATATGTTTTCATGTTCCTAGTACAAAACATCCTATAATTAAGTATTGAATTTTTTGAGAATACCTTTATTATTATTTATTCTTGAGGTTTTTCATTGGAATATCTATGGTTGTATATCATTCCCATTTCATTGATTAAATTTAATGTAATTCAGTTACATACATTTCTCAATTTATTTTTTCTTATATATTTATTTGAATTGAATGTTTTTCATGTTATTACATTAACATATTGATTTTTCATTATCCTATTATTTATATGGAATATTCTTCCAGTAAATATCTTAAAATATATTTGATGAACTTATTACATTGTTGATTACATGGTATGTGTTTTTAGTGATCTACTATACAATTGTTAGTATTCTCATTGATTTGATATTTCTTATTCAATACTTTACCATTAATTATAATTTCAACTCAGAAGTGTTTTATTCTCTTTCCCAAGAAACCAAGATGTGTATTGAGAATGATATGAAAGTATACTCCATATGTAATAAATTTATTATATTTGAAATGGAAAAAAAATTATTTATTTTATTCATTTGTAATACAAGACTCTTGTGTGTATCATGTTTACTAAGACTACTAAAAATATAAGTAATTAAAGATTTTATTCCTTTTAATCATACTAATTTAAGGGTAGTAGACATATGGTCCATGGTCTCTCCAGTTGAGTTTCTATCTTTGTATCATAGGAATTCTGGTATCAACCTTGGGAACAAATTTTAGAAAAACATAGTTTTGAGAAAAAATCCCTAAGGTTGAATTTGGGGATATGTATTTAACAACATCATACAATTTCATCAAGGTAACTATTATGGGGGTGTTTTGAGAAATACATCCATTTTTGAATAATACATTTGGAAATGGTTATGGCATATATGTTATTAGGAGTAACAACTCTGATAGGGTGTGTCGCACCGGACATGATGTAACCTAGTACACAAAAATAGGCCTTGCTATGCACCTTGGTTGAAACTCCGAGGGATATTCATTGGATAATTCACATTTTATTTACTAGTTATTTTGAAGGAATTGAATAGATAATTAATGTGAATGAACTAAGTTAAACTTAAGGTGTCTCAGAATGAAACTAATGTATCCTGATTTAGACTTCTTAAAAATGATTATATAGTTTTTCCAATATGATAATTGATGCCCACAATATGTATTTTGGTTTTAGGAAATTCGATCTTCTATTGGATAAAATCATAAACATGGAAGAACCTATATAGAAACAAATGTATGAATTATTTATAATTTTTGTTTGTCTTTAAAACATAGTTAAATTGCAATTTAATGAATAACCTTATTCCATGGATTTCCATCATATGAATTTCTGAAATTTTGTTAATATTTCTTTAGATAAGGACAAAAAATATTCTAGGTGACAACCAATCAGATCCAGAATAGCCATGGGACAAGAACCCATGTCTAAAAAATGATAAGTGTTTAACACCAACCACTGACCTACCCAATGTCCTAGATAATATGTCATTGTTTTTAGTTATACAATTTCACAAATAAATACTAATAAGGAACTAGAAATGTTTCATTTTAGATTTACTGTATTAATCGTATTAAAATAATATTCAGATAAAAGTAGTTATACTTTTCTTTATTTTATGTGCTTCCTGATCTGTCAAATGTTACTTTAGGTTCTTGAGTAAATAAAGTAAATTTCTAGATATCCATTTCATTGACTAATGGATGGATTTGAATTTGATCAATATAGAACCAAAATGTAGAATTTTCTATATTCAAATATATCTACTATGTAAATCTCCTTATATTATTAGGTATTAAAATAATTACTCAATATTAAGAAATATATCATAATTTGTTTTTCTTAATACAATAATTTTTTTTGAACTGATGATCATCTAAATCATCATAGAATTATGGATTTTAGTCCCACAAATTTAAATTGATCATTCACTAGTTCAGAATTTATGGCATAAATAACTCCATATATATATTTACACATTCCCTCTATGTATGTATCACTACATGACACTAATGTTCGCTAACAAAGAGATTAAGTTATATGTTATTCTAGGTGAACTTTTTAATTCTAATTCTCTCTTTTATATTGGACTTCATAAGATAAAATATCAAAATGTTGGATTTTAACATAGGAAAAATAAAATAGTTTATTAACAATGTATTTTTTAAATTTATAGGATACAATTTATTTACAATGGGGATAATGTAACACCCCAAAATTCTAAAGTATGTACATTTGATTCGAAATCAAGTATAACACGAAACACCAAGTAGATAAGAGAATATAATATTACAATAGATTATATTATATTTACTATTTAAAACAAATTCAATATATTTTATATATTTAAATTAATGTGACATTGAGTAAGGGTACATCACATGTAACAACGAGTTTCTTCAATGGCTTGTGTTACCCCTATGACCATGTTTTACCAAACAACATAATATTGTTAACGTATTATTATTTAATATAATAAAACCTAACATAGCCCTTAAATTAATGATTATGAATATTCTTATCTAAATAATTATAATATATAGTTTACATCAATACAAAAAAATTTATCAGTTACAAATTAATTATAATTTCATTTAAGAGAAAATTGAATATAAAGGTAATATTTATACAAAAAAAACTATATTTATGATCATAAAGTAGTGTTATCCTAAATAAAATAAATTAATTATGATTACTAAGTTATATTAATGGATATATATATATATAATATAGTCAATCAATTATTTTTCAAATTTCTCAAAAAGTTTTTATAATCATGAGTTAATAACAAACAAAATATTACACATAAAATCCTATATTTTTTAAGGCACTTTTAGTATCTTTTAAGGGATAAAATATTTTAAATCCACTTTTTGGTAACATTGTATACTTTATATTTTAAAATAAACTTCATCATTGAAATATTATCATAAAAAATATATTAGGGTTGATTTTTTATATTCTTTTATAATGTTTCATTTCTTAACGAATAGTTATAAATACAAAATTTAAATTCAAACCTACTATTTCATACAATTTATTTATAAGGTTAAATTATAATTTTAAATGTTTTTAAAATTTAATTAGATAAAATATTTATCCAATTATTAATTTCATGTAATTGGAATCAAATCCACATTAAAATTGAATATAAAAACATAGAAAATTTTAGAATGTATTAACGTAAAAAGTAAAATTATCGTCCCGTCTAGAAGATTAATTTTATATTAATTTTTTCCACTTATATGAATGGAATTTGGAGAAATTGATTCCATATTTTGAGAAATAAAAATTAATATTTGAAAATATTTTTAACATAGTATTTTACCCAAAATATTAGTGAATGTATTTAAAATTAACTATAGTTATTAATGTGAAATTAATCTCAATAAGGAATTAATCCATAATCTAAATCGACAAAACGACATAGAAACGTTAATAAAATCAATTTTATAGAAATAATTATATAATATCCTAACTTTTATATAAATTTTTCAATTATTGGAGCCACATTAAATTGGAAAATATTGGGAGGAATTCTTATTTTCCAAATTAACAAGAGTTACTCCTCCTAAAATATAAAAAAAACTCCATCCTCTAACATCTTGTAACCTCTCAAGACACTTTATCTTAGCCAATATCACCTAAAATGTATCCAAAAAAACCCTTCAATCATCTTAGAAGCCTCACCATTGGTAGATAGAGAACCAAGTAAGCCCTTTGGTTCAAACCAAAAGTAATACCTGATTAAAAGCTGACATCTTTCCGCATACTCTTTAGTCTTATTTCTTCATCTCCTCACAAGACTAAAATTATTCTATGCATATATAAACAATTATCCCCAATATAATATGGTATTTTTATGTTACTGTTTTTACTTAAGCTTACACATCAATTTAATGTGTAAGGAAGTTACCGTTTACGTGTATGGAGAATTACTGTCTCATGAAATGAAGTTGTTCATTTGTTCTTTTCCAGCATCAATGGTTGGGAACATTTATTAAACTATATTTATATATAATATATATTATATTTATAATTTTCTTATAGTTATTTAATTAATTTATAAGAAATACAATTATTCTTTCCATTTTTTGTAAATATGATAACATCATTTGTGGATGTGTGGATTACCACCCCCTCAAATCGATATAATTAATTCATGCTATACATGAACTGTAAGAAGGATAGTTTTAATAAACCCTGTGTAACATATATGAAATATATAATATATTTTAATTTTAATATACATATATATAATTATATTTTTCCATTTTTGCTTTTAATATGACAAAAAAATCAATGTACTGTTCAAAGTGTACGTAAGACATATTGTATCCTTGAACAGTTCATTTCATTTATTATCTCTAAATATAATAGATAAAATGATACATATTATTAAATGATTATCAATGTTAGAATTATATCTAATTAACAGTCAAAATATAATCATAATATATTATAATTAACACACAATGTAGTGATAATAATGAAAGATTTCAATCAAATGGGTAATAAGATATTACAAAAAATTTAATATATGATATTATAAAAATGATTACAGTTTTCTATTAGTTATTTAAATGTTTAAAACCTTTATACAATATTTTAAAGTATTTTAACCAAAAATATAACATATGGTTTGGTATTTTCATCTCACTTTTTACATCTGTGAGATAAATAACATATTCCCCACTTAATTCGTTTTGGGTGTGTATCTACCCACAATTTTTAAATATTATATAATTAATCCATTTATATTTCATGGTATTTAAAAAATTATTTTAGCATTATTACATCATCATGATTATCATTTAAAATATTTCAAAGTACTATGGGGCACTTTCAAATGATTAAGGATTGTTTTCCTTAAGAATAGTTTTAATGATATTTAATTATTATTTCAATTTGAGAAAATTAAATCACTGTATCTCAATAAACCCCATATTCTTCATATTCTTGGGTTATTAATAACCCTTTTCATGTATTAGTGCCATTTCTACACACTTTGGTACCCAAAAAATTTTAGAAATTTCTTTTATAAAAACCTGGCGTTATTTCTCTCTTTAGTTCGAGAACCTATTTTGTTCTAAAACACATGTTTTCTAAAATGGGTTTCAAATAAGTTTTTTTCCTTTCTAGAATGATTTATTAAATAAATTTTACTCTTTTATTAGCAATGTTTCCAAATAAAGTTTCTTGTCGCTTTTTGAACAAGTCATTTTTCAATCATTTTTAACATATAAAGGAAATTTCCTTTTAATCATATATGATATGTATTGATTTAATCACTATAATTTCAATGAAGAATCTTTTTAATGATTAAAAGAATTATTTTTAAATAAAATTATTCCAAATGTGATTTTCAATGTGAACATATTTCAAAAGCATTTTCCAAACAAAAGGATATTTTCCTCAAGAATGATTTCAAATGATTTTTTATTGTGTTTCTATTTATCAATGACAACCACAATTTATTTTTACACCACTTTGGATATATTATATTAATACAATTATTATTCCTCCACAGTATTATTTATGATTAATTTGTCCACTGAAATAATTGGAATTCATTTCATTGAATTATTTTTATCAACCACTTCAAATATTAATATTTTTTATGATAATTGAACATTGTATTTACCCTAATTATCCAATTCATTTAGAATTGATATTAATATTTCCTAAAAGAAACTCCATTTTACATATAATGACTAGTTTATCAGGTATTTTATTTTTTGGAGAAATGATGTTAATTTTGTATTCATTATTCAATAAATATATTTGATAAGGAGTATTATTTATTTTAATTATTTCATATGTGGAATTATTTTGACTAATAATGACGGATGGGCCCCTTACGTTATATAAACCCTCAATTCATTGACAGGTTCTAATGAGACAAATTATTTGTGAAAATTAATTTTTTTAACTCTAGTTTGAAACGATGTTTTAAAATGTTTGGAGGGAATAGATTTTCATATCCTAATAAATTATTTTCTATACTTAAGAATTGTCATCATTGATAATTAATTCTTTATTATTTATCAGTGATATTTTTTAGTGATGTATCTATGAATGCATTTCATTCCCAGATCATTTGATTAAATGGCATGTGTTTCAGTTTCATACCTTGAAATGTTTGTTTTCATATCTTATTATTCAAAAGGAATGTGTTTATAGTTATTAAATATTTATATTGATTGTTTCCTTATCTAGTTTTTCAAATGGTATGGGTTTTTAGTTATTACCCTTCCATATTTCTTATGTACTTCTTAGTATTTGTATTACATGGTATTTGTGTTTATTTTTTTGCTGTAACATAATTCTTTTTCACATTGATTCTTTATTGATTCCAGTATACATTACCCTTACTGATAAGTTGAGATCAACCTTATTTTGTTTCTTTCCCCAAGAATCCATGATGTCTCATAAGAATGATATTCAATTATATAATAGATAGAATAATTCTATTATCCTCTAATGAAAAAATATATTGTATTAATTGTATTCATTTTTAGTACGAGACTCATGTCTGTATCTAGATAACCAATACTACTAATCCAATCGGTCCTTTGGAGTCTGATTCCTTGTAATCAGGCCAATTTTATAGTAGTATGCATCATCTCTATGCCATATAGTGTCCAATAGCTAAATATCAGTCCTTTAGGATATGATTTCATTTAATCATGTCAATTTATTATAGTGTTGCACCTTCTCTAGACTTCTGAGGTAAAGGAGTTACAGTTGGTATCGGAGGATATATAGTAGAAACTATGAAAACTATATTTAGAAAAAATTTAATTAGGGAGTAAAAAATGAAGTTATCCATTGAGGATAATTATAAAATCATCCTGGTGTTTTCATAATTTATAGATTTTTTAGTATTCCTTGAAATAAATCCTTGTCTAGTTAAAACAAGTACGTGTGGTCTGGCATAGATGTAACTAGGGCTATAAACTATGATGAGGTGTATTAAAGATAAGTCAAGCACAACCTAGTAGAAATGGTTCTTACTACACACCTTGTTTGAAACTCTCTGGGGATATGCATAGGATAATTCACATTTTCATTATGACTAATTATGATTGATTTAAATGTAAATATAACCCCAATGAAACCAAGTTCTTGATTAAGAGATTATCAATTGATAAATTATTTAATTAATATTTTCTATTATTCAAAATATAGAACTATAAAAAGTTAATAATTTTATTAATTAATCTACTACATTCAGTTGTTTAGTAATTAAACCATGATGAATTTGGTTTATTAATACTCATAACCGATTTAGTTTTTCCCATATGAGAAATTCAATTTAGATAGTTTTAAAACTGAATAGGTTATGAATATATTAGGGTATCTTAATTATTTTATTACACATAAATTTAACAAATGGAGAAACCTATTCCACATTAAAACTCTCAAATGGTGGATTTTATTATATGCTAGATGCCCCAATCATTTTGTGGGACTAAAGATCGAATGGTACCTAAGTGATGGATTATTTCATTGGAGAAGATATTTAAGGATTTAGGATATAGATAAAAGGAAAAGGTGGAACTTATGGTGTATTTTCTCAATGGTGATACAGATCAATGGTGGTCTATAATATAGAATAGCGGTTGGATGGAGAAATAGTACTCATGGAATATTAATTTTTAATGAGACATTTATTTTAAAATATTTCCCCATGGACAAAAAACCGAGATGAAGAAGAAGTTCCTTATCTTGAAAATGAGAATGAATAATGTGTTTAGAAATATAAAGATACATTTACATGGTTATACAATTATTTTATGGATTATATATGAAATATAGAGTAAACAATTCATCACTTATTAATTTTTATAATCCATGTATCTGAATGGCACTGGTTTCACAAACTTCTTCTTTATATGATTATATATTTTTATGTGCTATCAAGATATAAAATATATTATATATGTATAATGGATTAAAAGGAAATGTATAGATTAAGAGGAAGGATTTCCCTAAAATAGATAAGGTAAAGATTAGTATAAAGGATTTTCTTAAATGTGATAATTGTGGAAAGAAACATCCAAGTTGATTATTTTAGGGAATGAGAGTTTGTTATAAGTGTGGAGATAAAGGCCAAAATGATCATGATTCTAGGGGAAATAAAGATAATTACAAAGTAAAATTCTTCCATTCTATGGAGATTTGGAAGAATCAAAATGGACACCTTAAATAGAAATGGAATATATCTCAGATGAAGCCAAGGGATCATGGTAAAGCTTATGTAATTGATACTATTGAAGTGTAATGATTAATTCACCTATGAATTCTGGATCATTGAGTGATTTTTTAAATGTATTTTATCAGTTATGAAATTTTTATAATAATTATGAAATATATAAATATTGTAATGTAGTATTATTTAAAAAGGGATATCAGATCAAATGTTGAACAGTACCAAGAAATGTGATTTATTATCAAATTATTTTTAAAAAAACTCATGATTTAGGGAAAGAGAACCCTTAATATGCGCGTGATGTTTAGAACATGATGCTTAGATAATGAGATGATTGATATGGTAAAATTAATTTGGAAACTACTAAATTCGATGGAATTTATTCTAATATTTTGAATCAAAATACATGGAAGGTTCATAAGGTTAACCATTTATGTAATTGTTTAAGTAGATCTCTGGAAAATATTTATGGATTATTATAATAATTCAGTAAATAAAGCCTATTGTGCTAAGATAGGATGTATAAAATTTTAAATGTGTAATTCAAGGAAAATATTATGTTTATAGAAACAAATATTTATTTAAATTCATATAGGGTTTAAAAAATATACAAATCTAGAAAAATCATCTTGAAATAAAAATGTTATCTTATTACATTAATATAAAATAAATAAAATAGTCTTTTAGATTATAATAGATTTTGGGTTGTGAGGCCTGTAAAATTCCATTGATCACTTAAAATCATGTGACCAATGTATATAGATTTTTACACTTTTCATCCATTTCCAGGTTTGTATTCTTCACCTATGTTCTCCTACTTGGGACCCTAGTTATGAGACCTTCATACATCCCTATCTCTCTTATTAAGAAGATGATTTTTTAATCCTGTTTATTATTTTTGTTTTTATAAGAATATTAACTTCAAATATCAAACCCTAGATTATCGAAATCATGTTTAAAATTTTTGGACAGAATTTTATTAATGTTGGGAGACTATAACGTCGCAAGACATTCCAATATTATCCTTTTAGTATAAATTTCAATTTATTTCAAGATTTATTAATAAAAAACACAAAGTTAATCTTCTATTATTAATGACAAAATGTTTATATTTCTCTTTATGTAACATTGAGGATGTCTTTTATTACACTCAATAATGACTTTCCTTGATTGCTTGCATAGCACGGAAGACAGAGTTTTACAACACAATAATATATTATTAAAAAAATATTATTTAATATAATAAAATATAAAAAATCCCATTAATTGGATGTTGTGAATATTATTATCTAAATTACAAAAAAAATTATCGAATTCTTTTTTAGCTATTAATTAGATTTGAAAATAGAATCCAAATCCATATAAAGGGAATCATTTTAGAAAAAATGGTTATTAAGGGTAATATATAATATATATAAATAAGTTAAATTCATTACTATTATTGGATGATTTTAATGATATATATATGTTATATATTGAGTGATTCAAAAAATGGTTTTAATATTTTTAATAATAATAATATATAATGTATAATAATATCAAATATGTTTTTGAAAATAATGATTAGTGAAAGTTATTAAAATTAATTACAGTGTTTAAGACAAAAATTAACCTAAAAGAGACTAAATATTAATCATAAGTCCCAAAATAACATTGGAACTTGTTGAAAAGAACTTTTATATATATAAATGTATCATTTAATCCATTTTATTTTACTTTTACATGTATTTTTTCTATATTTAAAAAAACGTGGTTGGAATTACCTTTAAAAAATATACTAGAATGTCACTCCACCACCACAATAAAAAGTCACTCAACCCTACCACTTATTCAAACCTATAAACAACTTTTTATCACACAAAATATGCTAAAATACTATCCCCAACACCTTTATAGGATCGTATAAACCTGAAATATGGCATAAATCCATCCATGGAAGCCCTTTGCTTCAATCAAAAATCAATTACCCAAATAAGAGGTAACATCCACCTCAAGATCTAATGTATTATTTTCACTCTCCTATACCCTAATATAATCTCGTTCAATTAATAAATAATCAAATAATTCTACTCAATATATATATATATATTCTATTATATGTGTTATATCTAAAGTTACAGACACTACCATTTAATGGGTAATGAACTTACAATTTATGTGTTTGGTGAACTACCACCTCGCAAAATTATTTTGTTAGTTTTTTCTTTACCACCTCACATAGATGATAATTAGGATAAAAAAATTTTTTATATAAGATATAAATGATATTTCGGATTTATTTATTCTTATTTATTTATTTGGTATCACATACAATTATTCACTCCATTTTGTGGGTATACGATAACATCGTTTGTCGAAGTGTGGACAATCACCTCCTAAAAATGATGTGATTTGTTAAAACTATAAATAGAACATATGAAGGATAATTTTAATTAAAATTAATTAACATAAATGATATATAAATGATAGTCAGAACATAATAATATTTCTATAGATATAATATTTGATTCTCTTTATTTACCTTTTTACACACTAAAAAGTGGTAACATCAGTCGGGTACGTATAGACTACTACCTCCTCAAGACGATATGGTTCCTTATACATCACATGAATTCAATATAAGAGTATATATGATTAATTAAAAACAAATTTATGATACAATTATAAATATGAAATCATGTAATGTTACTTATCCTCTTTATATAATGATCATTGTAAAATAGTGATGTTACTTATGCGTACGTACAACCTACCATCTCCATGATTGTATCTTTCTTATTTATTTGTAAACATAATTCATGATTGGTTTTAATTCTATAATTATAATACAAAACCGTAATTATTTCATTATTATTATGATTATGTTTATATACTTACCCATTTTGACCATTGTCAACCTACCAATGTCATTTTTTCAACTTGAACTAAATTTAAACAAAAACCCGAAGTGTAAATTTAATTGTTTTAGTAGTTATAAGAAAATTTTGATTAGTGAATTAAAACTAATAATATAAATAAAAAGGTTATGAATAAATTTAAAAATAATTATATGTTTATTATTTAAAAATATAAAGAAACATGTGACATGTCAAGCTCAACGTAATGGATTCTTATCTCATATTTCATTCTCATAGGAATATATCATTTTCACCACATAATTATTATTTTTGGTTTATATAATCTCCATATTTGAATGTTAAATCATGAATTTTCAATCTTCATGGAATATAAAATATTCATTTAATGTTATTCCCTCATGTGGGTTATGATTCAAATGTTTCAATATTGTATGGGACACTTTGAAATGTTTAAAAATTATATTCCTCAAGATTAATTTAAATAATATTTAAATTTTATTTCCATTCATCAATGTCAAAAACAATTTTTGTTACATATTATAAACAAAGGAATTATTTAAAAAATATATTATTTATTAAATATGGATATTATATGATGATTAATTTTTTTATTAATTAACTATAATATTTTATATATGTGGAATGTATTAGAAATGTTGAAAATGGGTTATGGACTATTTAAATTATACCAATCTGTGGATCGGTAGTCTCATGGGGGGAATTTAGTTGGAAAACACACCATATTTGTAACCAATTTTTTAAAACTATCTTATGGGAGGTCTTAACAGTGTAGTTAAGGTTAGAAGAAAAATTTATAACTGTTATGTTTTAAACCATCTTGTAAAAAGAATTTAAAACAAAAGATACATGTACCTAAGAAACCTAGAATCTAATAATTATGAATTTCCTGTATTGACAGTTTAATTTATGCTATTAATTTATCCAATTGAATTTTTTATTTTACATTATCCATGGATTAATTTTGTTCTAATTATACTCATGAAATGTCTTGTTTTTCAGTGATTTACCTTTCCAAATTGATAATGCTAATTGATTTAACACTACTTATTACATACATACCCTAACATATAATTTGAGCTCGCTCTTATTTTTTCCATTAACCATGATATTAATATGAATTATTCAAATGGATTTCAATGAACCATTTTATTATTCGTAGTTATGTATAATTTTTATATTATATTTACCAATGTTATTTGGGTATCATGTGTGTAATGTTGTGTCTCAAAACTACTAAACTGGTTGGACCTTCAGGATTTGATTAATTTTAATAATGTCAATTTAATAATGTATTGTACATGATCCAGACTTCTAGGGTAAGGGAATTATAGGAAACCTATCATATATAAACAGGGTGTTATCGTATCTCTTATAGAATTTAACATAATAAGGTATATGTGATTTCATAGTTAAAAAAGTATAATAATGACATATTTTTCATATACAGTTGTTTAGTCAATCATTATATTCATCCTTGAAAAGTGGTTATAGGAAAAAAATTCATTAGTTCCACGAGGTAGTAGTCCATTACATGCATGATCAATGATTTTTTACCATATGATGGAAGTGTAGATAAATATAGGTTATACAATTAACATAATAACAAATTATTATTGATTGTGTGAAAAATTAGAGTCTAACTGAATCGTGTGATTAAAAAGAAATCAAGGATACCCTTTTCTCATTAAACATTGATAGTGTGGTATGAACGGATTATCTTACCAATATGTTATTTATGTTAAATTTGGACATTGTCTATAGGGAGGTCACTAAGGATATGAAGGAATTAATTTTACATGAATCAATAGCTTATACGTTGAATTCCAACTCAATTACCATGGTTCCAAAAAAGAAAAATTCCCATGATATCATGGGTTTCATGACGGTTGTAATTGTGAACTCGATTGCAAAAAATTATAGTAAAATTTTGGATCCCATAATTGGATTTGTTACAAAATAACTCATCCTTATAAATTAGTTTTAGATATTTCCTTAAAATATCATTCAAAATTTTCAAGCCACTTCTTCTCAAGGAAACATTATCTTGAGAGATAAGGTGAAATTTTGTATTTTTTTCCAAAAAAATCGACATCTAAAATATCATTAATATGATAAAAAATATTTTTTAAAAAAAAATATAATATAGAGATTATATAATGGATTAATTAGTTTTCTTCTCATTATTATCAAGATCATCTCAATCTCTATTCTTATCAATGGAGCTCATAGAGGTTTTTTCATTGTTTCATGGGGTCAGGCAGGGGACCCTGTATGTCGCCTCATTTTTGATGAGGATGAAGAATATAGGAGTAATTTTCTGAAATATTTTTTTCATTATATCATTTAAAATCAAATTAAATCTAGAAGGGTAATCTTACCCCCAACACATGTCTTGTACACTAATTATTTCGTCCTCTTTAGGAATGTTGATAGAAGAACGGTCTCTTACATTTATGTTACCGTTGAGAAATTTAAATAGGTTCATAGTTAGATAATTAGATAGAAAAAATATTTTGTTTTATTTTGGAGATGGTTTCCATATTAATATTAAAAAAGTGGGTAGGGACCATAGATTTAGTAGAGGATCTATACTATTCAACTATTTGGTGTACCTCTTTTATAGGGTAAAGTTAGAAAGTTCTCTTTTGAGAAAAAATTCATGATTTTTTCTCATATGGAATCCAATAAAGGTAAAAATATGTATCATGATGTGAGGATATGTCTAGTTAACTCTTTGAAATCATTTAATATTTTTTATTCCTTTACAAAGTTCAAAATGCACAGAATCAAATAAATGAGATTCAAATCATGATTAGAATCATTGTTTGAATTGATTCCTTTTATGAATGGAAGTTGGTAACCATTAAATGGAATTAAGGAACCAATCCCATTAATATTAGAGGATTGAGAATAATAGAACTCAAACATTTTATTGAGTTTCTTCTAAAAAATCACTTGTAATCATCTAATTAACAATGATGACTCTTTGGAATTCATTTTCAATAGGTTTTTCAATAAATTGTATAATGGGTACTCTCATTACATTCCCCAATCTATATTTTAGATATAAATAATTCATACCATGAACACAATAAATATTCAATGTTGAGTGTTTTAAAATAATTAAATATGTACCATTGGAGTACACAATGGTCATCAAATAAAATTAATGAAGATATTTATATTCCCTAGTCCCTAAAGTACAGTGAAATTATTGACCTCTACTATAGTATAAATGTATATTACTTGCTTCCTCCTCTCATTAGAATAATGGTCTATAGTTATCCTTATTTTTATAGTGAAATTCTCATCCAGGCTCTAATCATGACAGGAAAAATCACCGTGTGGGGATATTATAGGAACATGTGTGATGGTGCTATAATACTGCCATCATGGGAGATGATATTTAGAAAACCCCTTATTCCACCATCTTCATTACTAGTGTTAGTGGATATTGGGATTGAAAGGATACTAATTTTGAGATTGATTCCAAAAATAGGGATTAATATGGCTCCATCCTATTAAATGTGTCTGAACATGGATGAAAATATCATTTATTTTCTTTTGTATTCTAATTTTATATAAATGTTTTGGGAGAAACTCTAACTGATGTGTGTTAGAATGTTGGTTCTTACCGTCTTTGAGTATTTCATGTCTTATATGACCATAACTGGTAGTAATGATTAGTTATAGGTTGTTATTATCACTATAAATGTGTCCATTATTTTTTACACCTTGAATGAAGTAAAAAATCTTGCGATTTTTAAGAGAAGAGGATGGTGGTGGCCTTTTATAATTGGGGGAGAGGACACACATGGGATTTTTCAAAAAATTGTGATACCCACATAATTCCCATTTCTAATATTTCTAAAATAAGACATCATAAATAATTAAAGGTGAAAAGTTCTTAATATATCCTTTAAATATGCATTGTACATGTTTTACATCATCTTAAACCATATCTTATTAGTTAAACCCCCGTAAAACCTTTTTTTTCTTAACAATGGTAACTAATATTTTCTACTTTCAATATTCATTATGGTCAAGAAAATTATTTACAATTATAAAAAAGTATTTAAATAAATATTATTTAATATATTTTAAAAAATTCTATTTGTTTAATTTGAATAATAAAATTTAAAATTATACCCACATGCATAATGAAAAAGTGAGATTCCAAAGAGAGCATACTAAAAGGCATAGAATCTATTAGTATCAAAATTTGATTTAATAATAATTCCACTAAACTAAATGGAATTAATAATAAAATTATGTAACTCATTTTACTATAATATCAATTTAAATAATAAATTATATTTTATATAAATTAAACTAGAATAGAGTTTTCAATAAAATTAATTTTTTTACTATTTATCTAAAAAATAATATTTTTCAAAAAATCACAAAAAATCATTGTATAAAATTTTTTATTTACATTTTTAAAAAATTATTTTAAATTTATATACTAATTTTTAAAGTTTTTTTAAAAAATTAATTTTATCATAAGTTAACATGAAGAGACGAAATATTTTTCATTGAAATAATAAATTTTTTCATAAACCATTTCTCTTACATTTAAATGATTATTATTTAAATTTATAATCAATGTAAAACTAATAAAAATATATAAATTTTAGTGTTTTTCATAATTTAGTTAGTATTATGCATACCCAAAAATTTAGACAGTAGGTTACAATGGTTATGTATAAACAATATTTTAATAAACCGTCATATTTCATTTAAATGCAATGTTGCATGCATTTCAGGCTATCAATGTGGTTGAATTTAATTAAATGTAATTATATCATAAATTATAATAGTGTTATGTTGTATTATAATTCTGGTGTTTGGTCTCATACACAATATCTATCATTATGTTCCTCATTTAAAATTATAGGGTGTTACATTCTACCACCTTAAAAAATATCATTCTTCCAATTTAATCATTATATCAACAATAAAGGGCCTCTAATTCTAAATTATTCTTCCTAAAACCCCTCATTCTAAAAATTCTAAATAAAAAATTCCATTTGTAATATAGTAAGAGATATATTAAGGTCACATAAAAAGTTTTCAAAATAAGAGAACACTGGTGGTAATTGAAAATATAAACATGGAACAAAATCAAAAATATTGATCTAGGTTGATAGGGATCATTGATCAAAACAAACTAAATGATCTATAAAAAGTTAAGAACCAAAAATATATAAACGAATAAGGTGTTAAAACCCATAATTTCCTCATAAATTAAGGTTCTTTGAGATCATTTTATATATTTTATTTTCTATGAGTTGAAAATTTCTTTACCCTGTATTCCAAGAAGATATGTAAATATATTTAGTTGACAATTATCCGTCAATTAATTTAGACCAAAATAGCATATTGTAATCCAAAGTATATGTACTGAAGTGTAATTATCATTCCTAAGGCACTAAAATTTACTTTATAAAGATCATAAAAGACATGAAAGAGTAATAAGATATTCTTCTAGTTTTTACTAAAAATAAATGGACAATACAAGTTATTCAATACTTCACATTAATCTCTATAAACCAATAGTAACTCCCAAAATTAAAAATAAACCTTTTCATAAATGGTTATCCTTAACACCTATCCAACCTAATTCTGATAAAATTCAATTTCTAAAAAATTTAAGAAAGGTCACTAAATCAACGTTATATTACCAAGAAAATATAATGTGGATCTTAGTGTCACAATCCAAATATGCGAATACCTTGATCACCATATGAACTTATTTAAAACATGCATGCTTCCAAAAATAAAACCTCATGTTGTTGAATATATTCCTTAAATCGATACTTGTAGTTAACCCAAGCCAATATAACATAACCAATCAAATCACTAACTAATTTAGATGTCACAAATACTTCACATAATCATATATTAATCAATATTATCTCAAGAGATAAAGAACATATGAATTTTTATCATCACGAAATGATTTTTTACAAGAAGTTAAAAATTCCACTAAAATGCTTATCTTGGTCATTTGTACCATTCAACATATGCCCTCAAATATATAATGAAAATTTGTTAGAGTAAAATACATATACATTTTATAATTCATATATGAAAAATATTGTTGATAATATACTGTTATAATATAATTCTTGAATCCAAATACGCAATAAATTAAACAATTATCATTTTCCATAGACATATCATAATCATTACCTTGTTCTCTTATCTTGTTCGAAGGTATATTTCCTTTCACACATGGAGAATTAGTTTCTGTATTTCTCCACCTTCTTATTGTTGAAACACTAAAACAAAATGGTTTCATTCTTACCCTTGTAAACACATGTATGGAATTATTTCTCATCACACTAAATGTAAACTCAAATTCCCTAATTTATAGTACTGGCGTGATTCTTTACATAATTATATTATTTGTTAAACCCCTTCATTATCTTTGTTTCGTTATCTAATTTTTTTATCTTCTACCTTATTCCCCTATTACTTCACTTTTAATTATAAAATACGTTGAGAATTATATCTCTTTCTATATATCAGATAATAATATTATATCTTATGAGGATAATTTTGGGAGACTTGTTAAACATGAAATATGTAATTAATCCAATCATCAAAATGATCATTAATACATTATGGACTACCTTCATTGATACAGATCTTATTCCATCAAACATGTGTCACGTATAAATAATTTCATATACTAGATTAGTTCCTAACATTATGTATCTTATTGTATATCCCAAAACTAGTGAAAAGCTTAGTATAAATTGAAATATTTATTTATGGTTAATTTCAAAATAAAAAATGGTATATTTGGTAATGTTCTCAAACCAAAACAGAATTTTCAAATCCATCATAATAGTTTAAAATTAATGATCCATTATCCAATGAATATTATCATGGAGTGTCAAATCAGGTGTTGTATGATCCATTTTGATATACGTGGTAATGCACTTGTTAAGGTTGATGTATTTTCATAATTTCTTTTACCCTTAACTATATCTATTCCTGAACCACATACACTTTTAGAATTTATACATTGATTCATTTCTATAAATAACAACATAATATCCACCTTACCAAATCATTAACAAGTTCTTTGATTGGAAAAATTTATGTGAATATTTTTAATTCAGTAATAATGAAATTTTTTTGTTATTAAATTCTAAAACCCATTTATTTAAATGTTTTCTTAAAAAATGGGAAATTTGGATTATAGAATAAAAATGAGAAAAATTGATAAAAATGATTAATTATGGATTTTTGATTTATTTTTACCTCAAGGGTATTTTATACATTTCATGGAACATATAATTTTAAATTGAGTTATTTTTTATTTATAATACTTACATTATTGCCTTAAACATTTTCTTCTCTTACTATTAGCTAAATCGATCATCTAAAGGCCTTAAAAACTCTATAAAGTTGTACACATTTTTGGGCAAATAGCATGGACCTTTCCAATATAATGGAAGAAACTGTTGGCTGACACACTTTCAAAGGAGTTTATCTCATATTTAATGAATCAAGGATAAATAGGAGAATTTATCGATTAGATTACATGGAGTTTTGAATCCCTTAATGTGGCCATTGAATTACATATTTTTAAAAGAATCATCCTAGAACCTACGTCTAGAATAAGAAACTACTGATCGAAAATAAATAACTCATATATCTTGTGGGTAATTAATCTAATATTTTTGGGGTAAGCGTACAACACATTTATGAACAACTTTTATTATTGGGATCATGCATGAATCATACAATTAATGGGTCAAAAATTCCACAACGTTTGGAGGAAGCAATATTCCTATAAATAGATAGCATCTCCTCCCCCTCAATTAGTTACATTACATCCCCACACCATCCTGGGATCTAAGGAGTGGGGACCAAGAGACATTTTGGATTTATTTCTTTATTTGATTTTTATTTATAGTTATAGTTTTATTTTTCCATTTATTTAATTGATATTTTTTATATTAATGTGTTCCTATTTCTTCTTCCACCCATTTTCTATCCCAATCTCAATCTCATTCTATGTCTTCCATAAGTCCATCGTGGTCTTTATTCACTTCTCCTTGGTAAGTGACTAATACGCGGCATGTTCCCAGGGGGGGTTCATGTTTTTATTCATTATTTCACTCCAAATTGGAAATGTTTTAAATTCAATTGTGGTAGAGGTGATAATATTACATAGGTGCAGAAGTTGTCCACCATGAAACTATTTCCAAATCTATTTGTTTTTCATGATTAATTCATTTTCCCTCACTTATCTTCATCATACCCTTCATATGGTTGAGTTGAGGTTTCCATAAGGGTTTAAAGATCATAGGGTGGAGCTGGTTACTATAGGAATAACATTCTCGATTGAGGTGTCACCCTATCAGACTACTGGAGGAGGTGTGTCAAGGTATTCATGATTAATTCTAAAATCAAACACTCAATAAATCATGGTAATGTAATTAATTAATGATGATTCACTAAAGGAATTATCAAATAAAATTTAAAAAACAAAAAAAAAGGATGAATGAACCTGTCTTATCCAATCGTAGAACAAAGACGATTCTTCCATAATTTCATTATATCTGTGTCTACATCAACATTTAGATTTAAATTATAAATTTCAGTATTTTAATTACATGTTTTCAGAAACAAGTACCATTATATTCCGTAAATAATAAAGAAAAAACAAAAAGAAATAGATTAGGTAAACAAGAATAAGTGATTAATCCAACCGCAATGATCCTCAAGTAAGACGACCCTGGTCCACCACAATGTTGCATTAAGAGAATACATTTTATTATTCCACACCCTAAGATAGGCGTGCATCAAAATATGCACTGTTTTTTGGGAGATAAATAGTTATTTTAGTAAAGAAAATTTGGAAATTCTCATTTTTGTAAATATTTTTCCTGGATTTCATTAAAAAACATAAAAAAACATTTTCCATAATTTTATAAAAATCTAATTATTATTCATGTAATAAATACTCATAGGTGTAGGAGGAAGAAATAGACTATACAGAAGAGGAACTCCATTGAAGGGGTGATTCACTTATGATAATGTTTAAACCGCTAAGAAAAGCCAAGATACTTTGATTTCAAAACTAGTTTTGGTGTGTATGATCAAACAACTCAGAACAGACATGAAATGATTCAAGGACATGAATGAAGTGAAACTGGTATTCCTAGATTTCACTAAAGATATCCAAGAAGATGATTACAAACTCAAAGTGTAGGATCATAACTACCTACCTTCATCTAGTGATAATCAATTCCAAGAGGGACTTTCAACTGAAGATGTGATTGAACCAGAACCAACATAGGGAGATGATCCTTACCTGCACTACCCCTTTTCTAATTTAATTAAATCTAATTTGAGCATCACTCTTTTAAATTTTGAATTTTTAGATATGGTCAATCATTACATTAGCATAGAAGAAGACGAAATAGAAGATTCACCTATTTAGGAACACATTGATCTCCCTGAAGACATTGAATATATAATGGATGGAGTATATGAAGATATACCAGAGGATCTTCCTGAAGAACTAGAGACACATACTACTTCACATATAAATAAACCATTGGATAGAGAGGGAGATGTTTCACAAGTAAAAAATAGAGGAGGAGTAGGTTCCACACTTAATCTTACCCCCACCATGAATGTTGTACCATATTGAAAAGTGGGTGGATATAGTGTACTTGATATATGGATTTCTCCTCAATATGAATAAATAACTACAATATGGGAAAATCGAAATGTGGTGGATCAAGTCAAAGAAGCTTTATCCTCCATCAGACATTGGATATCAGCTATAACCTCTCACTGGATGAAACAAAAAATCTGGGGCCACTATGGGGGATCATAACTTGATTTATCTATAATTGATTTATATGAATATAAATTTCAATTTACTTTTTTAGTTTATTCCAGCATGATACTCACTCACAGTTATCATTTGGTGCTTAAATGAAATGTTCCTTATTATTAATTAAGTAAATTTATTTTATAGGATCGTTATGGTAGATGTAATCCACATACATTAGTGGAAGTGGAGTGAGTCTTTATTTCAAAAGAGAGTTTACATTTAATTTTTAACTTTTAAACCCCTCAAATGTTTTGTACAGAACATGATTTGGGGTATAAAGATCAAATTTCATTCCCTCACTAGAATTATTCTCTACTTTAAATATCAATGAGACATGAGTTTTCTAGAAATATAATGACTCCATGTTTTAGATTTCAATGTTAATAAGATTTAATGAGTAAAATGAAAAATTTAATGTCTAATGTGAACCATGGATACTGAAATGATGACTCCTGATATGAGGGAATTGATCGACTCATTTAAATGTAATTTATTTTCAATTATTCATGCTTTGACTTTATGAAATTATTGTGAATTTATTTGTTATTATTAATCATCCCTTGAGTGATTTTCTAAAATCAAATATCTCATTCACAAGATCTTTTCTTGACCACATACTTCCTATTTATTATTGAGCCTATTTCATGGGTGATCTAGGTACATGTCACCAACAAGAACATACACTTTTTGTTTTTGAGGATATGACTGTGCAAAAACACATTTAAAATGATTCAGTCATATTTTAAATAACCCATATCTTTAAAGAACACTTTTACATCTATCCTTATTTTATCTCATACAGACCATGAATGACCTTTAAAGGAAGGATCCATGTTTCAAGCCATTTTTATCCATTTCTAACATACTCACGATATTTTCAAGATATTTTAAAAATGAAGTGGGGGTGACGGTAATCATGGTGGAAGGGATATAATACATTGTAAAAAATATAGGGGAATTATTTAGGTAATTGTAAAAGTTTGTGGAATAATTAATTGTACATTATTATTTTCCCCTCTTTAATTTGAAAAATAAAAAAATGACAAAAATAACCACACGAATGATAAACATTTATTATGATTTGGGAAAACCAAAAATGACTATTTTATAGAACTAAGGTTCTCTTATCAAATGTGGTTCGGTAATGGATGTGAGGATGGATCTAATCATAAATTTCAAAAAAATGAAAAAACCCAAAAATACAAAAAAATTTAAAAAAATAAATTGAGTGAAATAATAATTCATTTTGATTTACATTGATCATAACCTTACCATCAGTTTTGGGGGAGTGGGTGTTTCTACTTTGATGGGTATAATTTCATTAGACTTTTTGATATCATTCATTGAACATAAGAGATAAACATCCTCCTTGAGCCTTAATTTTTATAACATCAAATCCTACAAATAATAATCCTCACAGTTATTTGAACATTTTTTGAAAATTCCCCATTATTTTAAGTGCCTTTTGTCTTTACAATGTGGAGAAATTCGATCTTTTAGATGCTTATGGATAAAGTTCATGTTCTCATTATATGGGAATAACTCTAAATGAATTTTATCATGAGATATGGGAGTAAAAATTCAAAGGTGCTGTAAATCATGATGTGGAAAGTTCAACAATAATTAATTGAGAATGTTGAATGAATGAAATAATAAGTTCCATAATTTTTCAATGGGGAAAAGTAAAATATATGATGTAATTGTTAAAATAAATATTGGTAAATTAAATTTATTTTTTATATGATTTTTTGAAATTCTATTTGACATTGAATATTGTCAGATTTTATTACTTTGGAATTTGAATATTAGTATCATTGGTGTCCTTTGATATCTATGTTGACATTTTATGTTTGAGGGAATGCATGGTTTAAGAGGGGGTATTTAACAGAAAAAATATATATGTGTATTTTTAATAAAATAATAATAAATTATTTATTTTTTTAAATAATAAAACCCATTTATTTAAATGTTAGTATTTTCTATAATAGAATGAAAATGAGAAAAATTTTGAAAAATTTATTAATTCATGATTTTTGACAGATTTTTACATCAAGGGTATTTTAGTCATTTATTGAAAAATATAATTCGGATTTGAGATATTTTTTTAAAAATAAAAATTTTATTTCTTTAATATTTCTATTCTATACTCATAGTTGATTCGATAATCTAGAGGTCTTAAAAAATCAATGAGATTGATGACTTTTCTGGGTGGAAAAAGTGGACCCCTCCAACATAACGGAAGCACATCTTGGATGAAACTACATCAATAGAGGTTATTCTACCTAGAATGAAACAATGAAACATTGGATCATTTATCCATTAAAATTAATGGAGTTATTTAATCCATTAAGTTGTCTATTTAATGACATGTTTTTACGTAAAAACAAATTTAAAAATGAAAAATTCGTAACTCATACTTCGGGTGGTAAATTAAGATATTATTTGGAGATGATTGGATAATACATTTATGAACAATGTTCATAAAGTTGTCCATGCATGATTCAGATAATTAATGGGTAACAATATGACAACCTTTGGAGAATGAAATCTGTATAAAAAAGAGAGGAGCTCCTAACTCCCAATTCATTCATTACCATCCCCACACCATCTGAGGCACTAAAGAGAGGACACCAAGAGCCATTTAGGATTTATATTTGTTTATTTTAATTTTATTGTTAGTTTTATTTTCTTGTGTAATGGATTTATATTTTTAATATTAAATTGTTCCCCATTCTTCTTCGACCCCTTTTCTCTTCCAATCTCAATCTCATTCTCTCTTTTCCATCTTTCCTTCATGATCTCTATGAACATCCCCATGGTATGTGACTATCTTGAGGCTTTCACTCGGAGGAGGTTTCATGGTGTTCTTCCTTATTTCACTTCAAATTTAATATGTTTTAAATCTATTTGTGGTGAAGGCGGAAATATTTCACGGGTGTGGCAGTCATCCACCACAACACTATTTAAAAATCAATTTATTTCCCTTGAGAAATTCATTGCCCCACCCTTATCATAGGTAAAACCTTCATACAGTGTATTTGGGGTTTTTATAAGGGTTGAAACAGTATATGGTAGAGCCTGGTCCTATAGGAATAACATTTTCTGCTGAGGTGTTACACTACTCGACTACTAGAGGAGGTGTGGTTTGTTGTGTCAGACACATTCTAAAATCACACACTCAATAAATCAACACAAAATATTTCATTAATTTGATTTCACTAATGGTATTATCAAATCGAATTTACAAAACCAAGAATATAATGAATGATCCTTTGTTATCCATCTATAGGACCAAGACCATTCTTCCATAATTTCATTCGGTCTATGTCTGCATCAACATTTAACTTCCAATTCTGAATTTGATTATTTTAATTACATGTTTTAGAAAGCCAAATCCATTATTTTTATTAAATATTAAAGAAAAAAACCAAAAAAAATTAGAATATGAGAACTTGAATAAGTTATTGAACTGACTGCAACTCCACTCAAATGAGAGGACCTTGGTTTTCCATTGTGTGGTATTACGAAAATAAATTTTCTTTTTCCCTGACCTATGATATACGTGTGTCAATACTCTAGACTTATAAACATTTTATTGTATATAGTTATGTTCCCTAACCTATATTTTCCTAATTATAGTCCCAATGTTTCTACTAAACATCTTCTCATACCAATTTTCAAAACCACATAACTGGTTTCATAGAGTTGGGGTATACGTTATAGCATTAGAGTAATATAGAAGGAATCACATCCTGATGAAAAAAGTTACCTATTTGTTCTTGTAAAAATACATATATTATTAAAATTATCATTTCAAATAATAAAATAAAATTCACAAAATATTTTCTTTTAGAATTCCATATTTCCCTTAACATATGATAGAATAAAATCCATAAAACATATCATAGTATAATAGGGAAATTAAAACATAAGAAATTGGTGACGTAAAATTCCCAGTAACTGTGTTCATAAAGTGGAACCTATCATGAATGAATAATAATTATTAATATAGAAAGTTAAATATCTGAAACACATTCTATTCAATAAAATTAATTAATCTTAATATAGAAGGAAAGAATTATTATCAAATAAGGTCATATAAATAATCACGTGTGCTTGAGACATAACCATGGATATGATATATAATTAAATAAAAACATGTAACATCAATACCAAATATAATAATATGGTAATAAATAATTTAGAACATCTTAAATAGACTATCAACACCTTTCAAAATACAGGTCAAAAATATATGTAAAACCCATCTACTTTTTAGGACTTACTTGTCTCATGAGACCTGGCATAGCGTCAAGGGGTTATATATGTTTGGAACCCACCCATAACATAATAATATAAATTAATTACTAATATTAAATGAGTTATAATTAATAATCCTAATCATTAATATTGAAATACTATTAAAATAAATTTTATTAATTACCCCCATTTAAAAAAACATAATCATAATCAATCAAGGGTAATATGGTGAATGTTAATAAAATTTTACATCCTAAGTAAAAATGATCATAAACCATTGAGATAAATAATAATTATGATATCAATAAAACATATCCTTATTGTATCATATATACAATATATAATTAATGGAATTTATAAAAATAAATAATAAAAAAGTGACTAAATTTTTTTATGAAAAAAGAATTTAACCTTGAAAATAATTTTAAATAAATTTACAAAAAATATTATTGACATTATTTCATTATGAAAATAACATTTTAAAACATTTATATTATGTCCCCAAAAAATGAGTGGTCATTAGGATTGCAATTTGAATTATGATCATTCCCATTAAAACAATGATTCCTTAAATATTATGTTTGAATCAAAACAAGAATTGTTTAGAAATTGACATGATGTTTTAATTAAAAAAACATTCAAAAAAATAAATCATCTATAAAAATTTATTTAATATATCAATTTTATAATGTTAAAAAATTATTTATTTTATAAAACATGGTTTTGGAAGTAAAAAATGATTTTTGAGTGAAGCGTGAAAAAATGTCATATTTTTGTCAAAACAGTTAAGATACAAAGAGATAAAATGGTGTAATTACTATACAAAGTTTTATAATAACTATATGATAATAAATTTTATTTATTTTAAGATATAAGTATCAAATAATTTTTACAAATAATATATAAACATAAAAAGTCCTTAATGATGATGATATTATGAAATAAACCCTTACAACATTGGTAAATTCTGCATCATAAGACCCTTAAAAGAAATAACATCAAATTAAATTTTAAATACCATGACGAGAAATAGATTAATTATATAAACTATTATATGGGATTTATATACACCACAAAAATTAATATATGTGCATAACATGACATATGTCTCTGAGAACGAAAACTAAGACCAAAATCCCTTACCTCAAGTTTTCATTCCTTTCTATGCGTATGGAACTCATTTATAATAAATATAATCAAATTATATATATATTATAGAACACTAATCATATATATTAAACCATATACTATTTAATTATTGTTTTTATCTCCTATTTATTAACAATTCTTTGTTCAAATCACAGTTTTGGGTGATAATTGTATTGTTTTTCATATATGTTTTGGTACTGTAATTTGGGTAATTTTAAATTTATCATGGATACAACATCTCATAATGTAAAAAATGACATAAATATAATATTTTTTCCTTATATATTTTATTATTTTAATTCATATAAGTTAATGATTTAATATAAATTACATTGTTCATGAAGATGGTATGTCTTATGTACGCATGAACAATGTTTCCATTTTCATAATAGAAAGAATGAGTGTGAGTTAAATATTAATTAATCTTTTAATATATATATATATATTTTTTATATTAATAAAATATATCCTTAAATACATCCATTTAAAAATAACAAGAAATACATTTTGTATCACTACGGGGAAGAGATAGTTTACAAATTTGAACAACCAACATTATTATTTTAGAAAAGTGTAGAAGGTAAGAAGGTATATATGACATTATAATTTTAAAATTATATTATGGTCCTTAAAATAACATATATTAAATAAATTTATCCTTACTACATTCCATTCAAAGCATAACTAAACAGAAAATGATATCACTTCGAAGGGTGGTTGTCCGCCAAACACACAAACAACATTATTGTATCCACCACTAAATGAAACCTATGATGGAAAATATTATTTCCTGATTAAGTAAGTATAATATTTTCATAAATATCATATAAAAATTTTAGATAAATCATTATATCCATCCTTGAAATATGGTGATGAATGAAACAGAATTACATCAATTTTCGAGGCATTAGCCAACCGTACACACGATCGGCGGTTTTATTACTTATTCGTAGATGTTTTAGGTATACATTGGTTATTAATTTAAAATAATAAATTATTATAATAAATTATTCAATTTTGTATTATTAAATATTTATATACTATTATAGATAGTTCAAATAATAATTAAAATGAGAAAACATAATTAAAAACCTTATCTCTTCTTCAGGAAACCTATATAGGTTACACCTAAGGCCTTCAAAGGTTGCATTTCTTGTCCAAAAAAGTCTTATAAAATATTTAGAGGGATTAAATGAAGATATTTGGGAATTTATTTTCTAATCCAATTAATATTGGTTGTTTGAAAATGATAGGACAAGGGTGGACTTTTATAAGTGGGGGAGAGGACAAAATTTGAATATTTTAAAAGAAACAGTGATACCCATGTTTTCTCACTACACAAACCAATGAATGTGTCATTATCAACAATTATAGTTTATAAGGTCTAAATATGGAAATAAAATGGGTCTTTGACAAGTTTTATATAATTTTTAACCATTATCTACTTAGTTTTTCCCTTAGTAAAACCATTTTTTCCTTAACCACATTAATTATTTTTTACTATTATTACTATTTATCAGGGTCAAAAATTATGATGAATCTATTATAAATTATTATGATTGAAAAATGTAATATATTTTTACAGGTTCAATTCCCGTGAGTTGAATCATTCAATTTAAAATTAAACCAACATTCATGATAAAAAATACTTTTCTAAATAGAAAATAACAATAAGTATATAAGGATTCATTATCAAAATACAATTTGAAATTAATTCCACTAAAATTAATACATTTGAATATAATATAATTTAACAAAATTAATTTAAAATCCAATTTAATTTCTAATTAATTCATTTTCATGATTTAAAAATATATTTTTCAATAAAAATCTTGTAATTTTAAATATTCCAAAAAGATCAATAGTTTGGGAACAATCACAGAAATTCACTATATTATACCTTTGATATAATGATTTAAAAAATAAATATCAACATTGTAAAAAAAATTATTAATGGGTATAAATTTTTTTCCCAATAGTGAAAGAAATAATGAAACGTTTTTCATTTAAAAAATATAGTGTTTTTTTAAAAACATTACATATTATTTTAAATGATTATTATTTTTATTTTGAATTAATTACTAACTAATTAAAATATGTAAACCATATATTTTTTATAATTTAGTTAGTTCAATTAATATTATAAAATTTAAAATCATTTTTATAATATTCATGTTTATATAAAAATTTAATGACGTAACTGAGTTTTGTTTAGACTCAATATTGAGTGAATCTCATGAAATTAAAGCGATTCAATTTACTTAAAATGAAATATGTCATAAATTATTGGGGTGTTATATTATAATTTATTATTGTTCTCTCATGTCATAGATGTTATCGAAATTGATGTTCCTCTTTTAAAATCTAGAGGTGTTATAACAAGGTAGCAGAATATTCAGTGTAGAAAATTGGGATGATATTTTGGTTCTTAAAACAGAAAAAAATTTCAAATAGGAGTGTGTTGAATTTATATTGATATGATCTAGTCATAGGTAGTTGGAGGTTGTGGCTTAAGATAGGAATCCGTAGAATATTGGGTGAATGGATTTTAAGGGAATCTTTATTAAGGATCTTTTCCTTGAGAACATAATCTTTATCAAGTCTCCTGATTTCTACGATAATTAATTGTAGGATAAAGCTATGATGGAATATTTCAAAATAATTTTAGATATAATTCATTTTCCATAAATCTTATCAATGGTGATAAGTTGAAGGCCTAAAAGTTTATAAGGTATTTACGACTGTATATTTTATATCATGACATTCGATATAAACTTATGAATTATACTGAGGTGTTCAATCATGTTTAAATGGTGGAAATTTACCAAGAAGGTATGTAGGTTCTTACTATGATGATTAATTTGTTTAGAACAAAGTGGGTTTGGTTCATATAAAAATAAGGTTATTGGAGAGGACCAAGGGATGAATGGTGTTGGTATATTTGGATATCATCCATGACCGCCTTAATTTTCCATCACTAGGGATGGGAACATTTTATGCCACCATAGTTGCAAGATCTGGAAAATATAGTCTACAGATCAAGATTCACCCATGGAGTTCCACATTTGTGGACACATGTCCCATCAAAAATTAATTTTATAGAAATTTCCACCCATCTCATTGTATTCAAGTATCCTAATCTCCTATGTGAATGAAAACATAGTTTGATTCCTCAAGGGATATGGGGTGTCAATATGATGTAATTGATGGAAATGAAATATCTTATTAAGGAAGTAAGATGATCTAATAAGAACCAATGGTTAAAAGTCAAAAATAGACTAAACACATGAAACACCTACATATAAGGGATCCCAAATTATTGGATTATAATGAAGGTCTTGTCACAATGATATGTATAGTTATTATTCAGTCATTAATAATAATTTAATTCTTATGTATAGGTTATTACCATTTAATTATATCTTATCATGTTTTACACTTACTTAATCTCCCAACCAATATATAGTCATATATGCTATATATTAAGTCACACCACATGGGAAGAGGAAGGAGTCGAGATTCTAAATCCATGATTCTATTTTCTCCTTATCGAAGCCGGAATTGATATGGATATTTCTTTTCTCAGAGAGAAATATCTTTAATGTTATCCGAGGAAAAGATTTGATGTAGATTTTAAAGGAACATATCATTTTTTACTGTCATTGGGTGACTCTCAAGGCTCTCATTGAGAGAATGGGTCTATGGTCAAGACAGACCTAGCCTTTTCTTTCAGAATTTAGAGAACTCGCTTTTTTAGTTATATTTTTGCTTGTAAGAAGTTGATGGGGATGTATAAGATATCATGAAACCTTCCTTGGTTATTTATTTTCCTTAAATATTTCAAAAGGATCTTTTGTTCTTACCACAAGAAAATGACATGAATTTCCACTTGGATTTTATTTCAGGAACACTTGAAATAACTCATCTTTAATATAATATGGCCGCCAATTAATTGAGTAAGATAAGGATTCAGTTAAAATATTTTTATTCGAAATGATTAATTAATAATAGAATCTCTCCATTGACTATTACGGTACATTATACAAGATATATAACAATTACCTTGGTTTTAAATTAACTATTTAAAGTTAAAATAAGTCACAATAAATAAAAAATAGTTGTTTCAAAATAATTAATATCATTTTGACAAATTATAAGGGGAATGATGGTTTTAAATTATTGACCTACAATCATGGTATTATTAGTTCTGTGTAAGGGGAGAAGATATTCCCAGGGAATTTTTTAGAAGATTGTATTCCCATTTTAAATAGATTGTAATTTAATTCAAATTAATGAATGAACTTCTAGTTTTCATTTCTCTAATGAACTATGTATTCCATATATACATTAACTCATTCTTCATGGTGTTTGTGGATGGAATTTTGGTTTACTAATGATCAAAAAAATATCATTGAAATAATTGTGGGATAGTTCTTGGAATGTTAGAGGACTATATTTTTTATGAAATATTTTCAAAATGTAGTTTATGGATTTCAGAAGTCATGTTTCTAAGAAAATTTGTATTGGAATTTCGGGTTTAAGGTCATCTAATGAATGATAGAGTAGTGATGTCATTGGATGATCTGAGGAATGGTTTAGAAGTCATATGTTTTTAAGCATGGTAGGGTAGTATATGTGGATTGGTAAGGATATATATCCACTCACCATCCCAATGATAGATCATAAACAAAAGAATGTAAGGTTATCTTTAATCCTAGAATGTAAGGAATCATTCAATGAGCTGAAGTGGAATTTTACATCCTCTCTTGTTTTGATTTTTCTACAGGTGAGTCAGAGTTACATTTTCTACCATTATGTGTTGGGTCTTGGTTTGGGTTTTAAAATTATATAGGGAATCCATGTGGTGAAATATTTCCCTCACCAAATCTATCCACGTGATAAAGAACAACCCAATACGAGATCTTGAACATTACGATATAATGATTTCCATCAAGTACTAGTGCCACAATATTTCATTATAAAATTTTATAATCTTCTCAAACCATAAAATAAAAATCATTATATCTTCCCTAAAACATTGAACCTTCAATTGTGATGGTGGATATAGTCTCATTAAGGATTCAACATTTACATCATTAACACCCCCATTAATTGGAAAATAGTGTTCCTTATGTAGGATGTTTTCAACTCTAACTCTAACTGAGTTCTGCAGTGAATGGGACCATAAGAGTCTTTTTTCCAAAATTCACCTTGAATAAAATATATAGAATGATGGTATGTTATTAGAAATAATTATTTTTATGGCATATCTTCTATATTAGATCTGAGAAGTACTGGAAAAGGATTTTTGTGTTATTATTTGTGTTAGTTTCTAAATGGTGGTGTGGTACCCATTGAATGGTCTTTGAATTCCAATGGAATTCATTAGTTTGAAGGAAAATTTGTGGTACTTTTATCTATAAGGAATGGGTAATACAAGAATGTCACTAGCCATAGTGGTTTTTGTAACCTAGTTCCACAATGTTTTTCTATGACATATGCCATTGGTTTTGGTGAAAATGTATCATATGTGACATTTTTGAAATTTTTTCTCAATTTGATATTTTTCAAAAAGTAAATTTTGAACAATAGAGACCCTCAGGATACCTCCAGCATATTCACATTCCAAGTACAATGTGGGATGACACATAGATGGATTTCATCATTAGGATACACTATACCTAATGGGAAATGATTTCAGTTTTGATGGTAAAGGATTGTTCGAAAATAATTTTACAGTTTATCCAATTCATGGATACCACAAATGTAGAAGAGAATGGGAGGAATATATCCATGAAATCCTATGGTGTCATGGTATTCAATATTCATTCTAATGTGGACCAATATTTTACCTCTAAAATTTGGGAAGGCATCTTATGATAAAAGGCTTTTCTAGTCAATAATAAAAGAAATACCATCCTAAATAAGATGGCCAAATAGATGGAGCTAGGTCGATTTTGTTAGAGATTCTTCATGAATAGATATCATATTTTATAGGTTCATGTGATAACCATCTATGATTGATATAATTTACATATAGTAATAGTTTCAAATCATAAATCAGAATTATTATATTTGAATCATTATATTGTGGGCCCTTTTGGTCTCCTTTATACTAGAATTGTTTGGGTGATTCCTCATTAGTATGATCATGTATTTTGTAAGAAATGACTAAGAAAGATCATATAATTAGACATAGTCTGATTATTGCAAAGAGTCATTACAAATATTAGGCCGATAATTGATGTTTACTATTCTAATCATCAGTGGAAAACCCGATTTTTATAAATGGGACACCTAATCTGGTCTATATTTATATTGGGAAGAAAAGAAAACCTATTAGAATGTGTTTAATACCATTGAAGATCACCAAGAGGATAAGTAAAAGAGCATAAAATATTGTATTTTTTCTCGGTTAATTTTTAGTCAATTATATTTTCCATGAATAAAGGTTAAATAGGTATACCCTAATCACTTAACATGTTTTGATTTTGGAAGAGCTTGATATAAATCCAATTTTATCAGTTACTAAGAATATAGTTAATATGCTTTATTCCGAATTGAGTATTATTTTTTGGAAATATATTCCACTAGTTCGATTCATATAAAAACATGAGGAAAATCAAAAGGTGTCATGTGAATGAATTTCTTTTTTAGAGGTGTAGTGACCCCACTTAATCTCTAATATAACATCGCATTAGCATTCTGGTGGTGGAAATTGACATGGTGGGGAGGATTTTGACACACACAATGTTGTTTATAGAAATTTTTTTCTTTTTTTTTATTTCATTTATCAACATATTTTTTGAGCCTTTTTCATTGGATTTTTAATTTTTTTGGGATAGAGAGTATGATTAATAGTTGGGATACAGTTTGATGAAATTGTGTTGAACCCATTATAAAATATAAAATTAGATATCGTGACACTAGATGATAAGCATTGTTGGGTACATGATTTGTAAAACAATGTGACCTTGACAATAAGACCCTCTTTAAGTAATCTAGGGGTGCTAGAATAGTCAAGGCATGATTAGGAAAACGTAGGATCTACATAGTTTTTAAAATATTGTAGTTTTTAAACTAAATATGCCCAAATTTAAACACTTTTCCCCTAATTTTATCCATTCCCACCATCTCTACCATCAGTATTTTGTTCCTCTCCTCTCTTGTTCTCTATGATCCAATTATTTGGTGGTTGTTAGAAATATTATTAATCTATACTTGAAGGAAGTGACTTTTATCATTTCTCCATGGTATCTCCACTCTTTCTCCTTATGTATCTTCCTACCAAATGGTTGTCATGGCCTAGTAATGGTCTAATTTAAACCCTATTACATGGGGTATAATGGTTTTGGATTTTATACACATATACGATATCCTCTAAAATTGGAAGGAAGATTTCAAAAAAAAAGTGGTTTAATAGGAAAATGTTAATGGATTCAGGTTTGTCCATTTGATTCAAAAATAAATACTCTAATATCTTAATACGATTGTCTTTTAATTTTTTTTGTGTACATTGGTGATTCCAAAAGTTTTTTATTTTATGTATGAATGTTTTTGAAATTGATTTCCTATATATTAATGGTTGGTAATGATATATTCTCGTATGCAGTGGTTTAGAATGAGTTCTACCATCAATTTGACATGTTTTTTAATTTGGGGAGAAGAAAATGGTAATCCTAGGTCCATATACTGGAAGACTAAGACATGTAAGGTGCACGAGGTAGCAGATATTTGGATTATCCTCCATAGAATTTTTATGAATCAATACTAACTAAAATACATGATTATGGTGTGGATTGGTTATATATTTAGAATATGAAAATATCTTCACATACATGGTTCAATCAATGAGTCTAAACAGATCATAGGTCCCTACTCGCTTGTGAAACATAGGGATATCTATGGGTGATTATGAATTGTTTTCATTTTTTTGTTATTCTTTGTTTCCTTCACTCATCTAGTAATGATTATAATATATTTTAAAAATAATTTTTTCATTATTTTAAAAACAAGAATATTTATTTTTATTATAATGCTTTGGAATGGAACACTTGGGAGGATTCTACTAGGAAAGTGATAAAACACGCTACAAAACCCCACTAGGTATATGTAGACATTGATTTCTCTGAATCGTGTGGTGGAAAGGCTTCATATGGTGGTTTTTTGTACTCTTAATAGTAGATTATTTTATGATAGGTTTTTGTGGTGGTTTAATGGGAACTTAAAACATATGTTATAAAGTTACTAGAAGCTCGTTCTTCCCATTTCCCATTTCATATTGTTTTATTTGACCTTTTATGTAATCTTTGAACTTGTGTTTGTTCCTTTCAATATATATTCTATTATAGATGATTGTTAAAATTCTTAATGATAATTTTAACTATTATGATGGTTAAATATTTTATAAAGGAACTCATCGACAACTAGGAACAAGTTTCTAACACATGTGGATGGGAAACACCCTTTAGTCCATATTAAGGATCAGTTCGGGCTTCGGATTGGATAGATTCGCAAGCCATTTCATAACACATTGCACGATGGATATACAAATCCCAACAAAAATTGGACAATTAACCACCACATTTACTATTTTTAACTGATTTAGAGTCTTATTAATGAAACTCCTAAGGTGGATGGGGAAATAAAGATGTTTTTTAAGGTTTTTTAATACACTAAATATCATTAGGATAATATATATTATATATCATTGAGGTTTCTTTTGGTTTAGCTTCCTTGGAGGCTATTTAATGTCCTTATTATTATAATTATCTTTTATAAGGGGTTTTATCCTCATAGAATTAGATATGGAGATAACAAATTGATATTAAAATATTTAATTTCCTTATTCGATACAAATTGATCAAATTTTCCCCATTCGAGTGTGTTCCCTATTGTTCCTCATTTATTAGTTTATCTTCTATCGTTGTAGTTAAATATTCCACCAATTACCATTTTTAATTGATTATCAACACTTGGATAATACGAATATACCACTAATATTTTAGTGATTATGGTTATTAGTGGTTACCATAAGAGTCTTGGATTTGAATACTCAATATTGTTTTAAATATAACAAACAATTTTAAAAAGTAATTTGTTTTTTATTATTTAATTTTTCATGTATCATTTAAATGTTATGATCTTGATTTATTTACTGTAACACACAATAAATATATAGTGTCAGTATCAATATTGAAATCCTTTATGTAATGGAATTCCAATCATCTAATCTCAAAATTTAAAAATGAATGTTTATGGGAAAGATTCAACTCTCTTTCCATTGATGTACAAAATGATAAATACACCAAATAAATATTTCCAAATATTTTAAATTTTAAATTACGGGATGATTTTGAAAAATCTAAAAAACATTCTCAATAGATTTAACAAAATAAAATACAATACATAATATCTTTATAAATTTTAATGTTCTCTTACAAGAATATATAGGAATAGTTATATGAGAAATGAAATAAATTAATGACTATAAAAAATTTATAATATAATCCATACATATAACTACTAATTAAACAAAAAGGAACATGGTCAGAAACAATCATAAAATAGTGGTTTGAATACATTTTATCTAAAGGGATGAACTGGATATGTCTTAAATAGATATTGATTTATTGAGGGTCTAAAAAAATAATTAAAACTTATTTCTGATTCACATAAATTTATACAATTTTATAAAATAATATTAACAATGTAGTTTTAAGGATTTGAATTAAAATGATAAATATGATAATATGGATAACTCATATATGTTATTGAATTAAGACAAACTATGGATAAATAATGAAAAATTAATAAAAAGGAAACAGATGGCCTATGAGTAATATCGACGAACAACAAAGTTTTATAACTAAAAATGGAAAACTTATAACATCAAAATTTATAATATATTTTAGATGAGAAGGAAATAGAAAATATTTAATAATTATTAATACAATTTAATTACTACCAAAATATTAATTATTATTATAATCAATGAAAATACAAAGGGTATTTTATGTTAAATGAAATAAACTAAAAGTTAAAGTGAAGAAGAACTTTGATTCCCAAAGAGATAACATCACACTAATTGTGACTTGAAAGCATAAAACTACAGATATGTTTTTTGAAGAAATAAAACTATTTTTTCTAGAATATAATGTCAAATGTTTACGTAATTTAATCATACAATTATAATATGATGTTTTTATAATGTGTACTCTATATTAAAAAAATGAAACACAAGGATCAAGAGTAATGAAGGTAACAAGGAATATTTCATTATTCTATTTATAAATTCAATGACTATTTGTAATTTTTTTCTATAAAGATATCTAGAAATGAATTATTCATCATTGGGGAGGTAAGTGTGACTACAAGAAGGAATATTAGTGAAAATATATAACACATAAAATCCAAAAACAAATATAATACACAAAATCTATTTATTTATTTTTTTCATGATAAAGAATAAATCTAGTACAATAATGAATAAATTGACACATAAGTAAATATTGATATGGTAAAATTATCTTGGATCATGAAATTAAATATAACTAAGGAAGTGGTTATTGAAAATTCTTTGAAACATAGTGATCGAGCTCGATTGTTTATTGTTATTGTAGAGAATATCCCTCATGGAAGGAAACAAATAAATTGATGAATATTGTGTAATTTGAGGACTGTATGATTCAATAATAAAAAATAACTAAAAATAATTATCATTAGGAATTTTAACATTTTTAGAATATATATGTTAAAAAAATTATATTTCTATGGTATTTTGACTATGTTTCAACAAAATTTATGTTATCAAATTTGGTGATTATAGCCACAAAATCCATTTAACCATACTGATATGTTTGTCATTATGGAGTGATTAAAATAGTGTATGTGATAAAACTATAGGAAGGGATATCGACACTATAAAAGTGGAGATGTGGAAGTGTGCTATTTATTATAGAAGAATAAAATATATTGTGAAACAATTATCCTAGTAACAAGATTTAATAATCACTATAGGATTTGGTTATGCATAAATTTACTCATGATTCTCCCATGTTAGTACAATATACAGATAAAAAATTTATATTTTCTTATTAATTAAAAAAAATAAATTCATTTTTACAATATAAATGGAAAACATGTTATGGGTTTACTTGTGCTGGTTGATATTTATGTTTAACATCTAAACACTAGAATGGAATTGAAATAGTGTGTATTATTTCCCATTTATTAGTATAATTTGATATGGAATTGTTTTCTATATTCAAAAATGTAATGTTATTAAATTGAAATATATTATGTATTGACTAAAAACATGTTTAGATAGGTATTCATCGATTTTTGGATAGACAATTGCATAGAGTTCACTAAAAACCCAAATAGAAGAATATTTTCAGAGGAATGGTATAAGATATTAACTATAAAAAGTGATAGATCTGTTAAAATGAGTATAATATATTTAAATGATATGATATGTATTTAAGAAAAAATATGGTGTGGTGAATTTAAACATTTCATGGTTTTCAATAATATAAACAATATTGTAGTTAATGTAACTACATTGTGGATATTGTTTTGGAAGTGAATTTATTATGACAACACATAAGTATCAATATTATTCCACTATAAAATATTAAATATTAGTTCAAGATATCATATAGAGATATTAAATAGATTTTAGTAGAATATTTTGGATTTAAAAGGATCATTGGCTTTTCTACAAATAGCAATATTTTTGTAATGTGTTTCATATATCAAACATTTAGGGATGATCAGACTAATAAAATGTTGAAAATTTATTAAATTTCTATATCATGTATATTATAAAATATTTTCCCTCATTCTTATTAATGAATTATAAGACCATAATATAGTAGTACATTATTTTTTTGAGTACTCCTTGAGTTGTAGGTCACATCTATCATGAATTTTTAATTGAAATGATATATCTACATGTTAATTTACAATAAATCCTTCATAGGAGTTGGTATATTAGTACTATTAATTTAAACCTATTAAAGGAATGATTTAATGGGTTATTTATGAGGCCCTCCATTAATGGTGTGTGAAAGAATGGTTCAGTTTTTCTATATATAGTGGTGTACATTATTCTTCATTTATAAAATTTAATGGAAATATTTTTTTATGTTTTGGGAAAAAGAGTAGTTTTCCATAACCTGAGTAGAATTGGTTTTCTAAATAAAACCAAACATCAGTATTAAGTCCAATTCCATTACCCATTGAGTTAAATTTTCAATAAAATTCAATTTACAGACAAATTTTTTTTCTATAACCATAACTTGTTTTTCCAAAATCAGTTATGGTTTATGGTAATATTAAATATCATGATTCATAAAAATATAAAATATATGTTATTGGTGAATATTTATGAAATCATGTTTTGGTTTCAAATAATTGGATTTCATAGAAATTCCACAATATTTGAGCATCATTAATCCATGTTTTGACATCATGTATTAAAATGAAAATGTTAATTGCTTTTATGAAAATTTTATTTCTAAAAGGAAACTCATGGACAAGTTGAAATAAATATTTTAATTATTCTACTATATAAGGTTAAAATGATCTAGATAAAATAACATTTATAAATGAAAAATGATGTTTTTAATTTAGTATCATGTATCACATGTAATGACTATTTTTTATTAAATAATAAATCACAATATCATTTATTGATTTTTAGGAAAACAATTCCTATAATTTGATATTCAAATTCTTATAATATGATAATTTATTTTTACCTTTTTATTTCTTTCTAATATGATTTTACATGTAATATTAATTTAATTAGTGTATACTCTATAAAATATCTCTTAATAAAACAGTTATATTGTTTTATGAAATGGTCATGAAGTATTATATGTGGTTTTTATTTAAAAATATATTATTTTTCAATTTATCAAAATAATGATATAGTAGTTTTCTTGTATTTTATCAAATTTGGAAACCAATTTTAAATATATAATAAAAATATGATTCAGCTTTCTAATATTATTAATATTTAGTTTCAATATATTAATAAATTTGAATGGTTCGTATTTCATCTTATAAATATATATATCCAAATGAAGGATTTCAAATTAATGACATCTAAATAAAGAAATATGAGATGTTTATATTTATGATGTAAAAATAAGCTTTGGATATTTTTATGTTTGGGAGTGTCTATAAAAGAATGCGTAAAATTATAAATTCATTATAATTATTTATTTATAAAATGTTCGTACTTAAATATCTTATTTTTAAATTTATAAAATTTTCATTTATTGATTATTCCCTACGTAACTGATATTTATGAATGTAAATTATTTATATTATTAATGGATAGAAAAATTAATTTGAATTATTTAAATTAATTATTATAAATTTTATTTTGTTCATATAATAAATTACATGATATATATGACATAACAATTATATCTTCTCAACCAAGATATTGATTTTTTCTTTGGGTTAGAATTTAATTCTAATGTATGATCGTGACTTATTGAAAATTGGTTCTCGAATTTCAGTGACAATAATATGTATACTGAGCATTCATTTATGGATTGTAGTATTTTTAATCACGATTCATATTTGTATGATAGTGTAGGTTCAGTTTTATAAAAATTGGGGTAGGACACCTAAGGAAATACACTTTCTCTTATAGGCATCTAAGTTTCATTTGATTATAAACATTTACTTGAAATCATTTCATGTACATAATTCGTAATACGCATTTGAATTTATACAGATATAGTTAGCACAACATTTTCACGTGAAACACAAATAATCAGTACTATGATTTGTTATTCATTAATATCTTCGGAACTCATTAATTTTGAAAAAAAATAGATGATATAAAACAAAATTTTAGAAGCGTAAAAAATTAAGGGCATATATGAGTGTATATAATGAAATTTTTGAAAATGAAAAAAATAATCTATTCCTTGAGAAGGTCAAAATAATATTCAAGTGAGAGAAAATATATAGCACCTAACTGTAAATGTTTTCATGTGCGTAAATACTAACTCTGTTTACCTTTCTATGCCTACATATTATCATGTTCCAATCCGTTCTCATGAATACCTCACACACTATTCTTAAAAGATTCATCCACCCTGAATGATTACCGAAGTTTATTAGGGAAACCAGCACCCATTACCTATAAATGGACCCCATACCCAAAAAATTCAATACCATGTTTGATGAAGTATGAACTTAACATAAAATATAACCCCAATAGCAGCTGATCATAATAATTTTTTTCTCAACTCATAAATGATCACTTTTTGTGACATTAAACACCATATTATGGAAAAAATTATAGTAGGGAGGTATTTTAATGTGTTTTAATGCTCATAAGAATTGAAATAACATATTGATTAGTTCATCAATAAGACTATGTGGAATAATACTATCTTTTAGGTTCCCCCACGTAACTATCTAATTCCACACTGATTCCCCAATTCCCCATAAAGGGTTCAGACACAATGTATCCAAATGGACTACACCCAACTATCATATGACATAAAACTAAGTTCCCATTAAACTTGGTAACTAATAATGTAATTTTCCAACCTCTGAAACCTCCTTCACATTCCACCCATGCCTCCCCATTTCATGTTATTCCAATGAATCCTGAAGTGTATAAATGAAAATCCATTCACAACTAGAGTTCCATAATTTTCATATAAATAGGTTCCCCTTTTTCAAAATCACGTAAATTGATTTTGGTTTCACCTAGGTTATCTAGGAATCCAATTTCTATTCTCATATACCTAATCAAATATTTTCCTGGGTTTCCTTATATTGTTCTCATCTACTCGGGGCCATCCCATAGCCACCTAAAATAAAATATCAGGTTATTCACTATAGAGTAATCTCATTTGATGTCGTATTCCCTTACTAATATGGATTAACAAACCCTTGTGATTCATTTCCTTGGTTATCCTCCATAACTGATAATAACATTATTGTGTTTATGATTTTTATTCTATTATAAATGACGGTTTATATCATTAGGCTACTAGAAACACCTCCACTATCTCTATAGAATCATCCATGTTGTACCATATCAATAATTGTTTTAGATTCCAATTGTCGAAGACATTATATGTCAAGGTAACCGAGTTTTCTCCCTACATTACTTATAAGGTGATATAACCCATGAGTCTAGTGCTCCTTCATACTTTAATAACTAATAAAAAATATATGGATGTGTATTTTATGGCATCTAACCTGGTATATGCCCCAAACCTATTTAACTAATTTAATATTTTTTGTTAAACCATAATGGTTCGATTTTAAGTAAACCAAACTATAACCATTTATTATAACCAGTGGTCTAGTATTCCATGATGGTTGAATTTAAGAATCCTTACATATACTCTATTCCACATTATATTACTCTTTCTGGAATATGTCCCAGTTGTATTACCCTCAAAGGTTCATCATTGATCTTGGATGCACAACCATGAAATACACTTCATTTATTCTAATATGAATGACCATAAAATAAATGTTATTTGGAAAGGGTTTCATGACCTTAAAAGGAATTATAATGGACCTTGTAAAAAATTTAATTGGTATATTTTTTTGGTAATGAAGAAATTAACTACATGGGTTTTTATTCCCCTTATATGGATATTTATGAAGAAACTATTAGGGGACAAATACTTAATTGAAATCTTCTAAACCTTCCTAGGAAGGTTATAAATTCTAGAGTACCTTATTGTGAGGATTTAGACAACAGTATAACCTTCCATAAAAAGATGGATAGATAAGTGGTAATATATAATGATTCTCAAATCAATGTTTAGTAACGACTGATCACTCTATCAAACAAGGTAACTGGTATTGATATAGGAAATTGTTTTGAAATTACATCATAAAACAATAACAGTCTTGTGGAATAGGAAAGGATAAAACAATATGATGATTTCACCTCCCATATACTAAACCAATGTGTGGTTCTAATTGTTTCTATAATATCTCAATGACTCATGAATTTTGAAATCATGTTCTTTTTCAAATACCAATACATACATGGGGTGAAAATCAGGAAATGGAATAGAAATGGTTCGTCATATTTGAAATTATTTACCTATGAATGAAATTAATTATCCATGACCATATTATTATTCATGCATGGATTACATATTTATGGTTATCCACTATAAGATATATATTTTAATTTTAATGGAATAATTAAATAAGATATAAAATTTCATGAACCCTATATATGTAGGTCATAACATTATAAAACATCATAAAATTTTACACCACTAATTGATGAATTAAAAATATGGCTTATAAACATTGAAATCCATATCCTCGACATATAGTTGTATTTCATCACCATACCAACACCTCCACCTCCAATTATTGAATTTTTATGATATGGGTGAATCATCTCAAATCATACATAAAAAAAATGTTAAATGAGATCCTCTTATATATTAATCCAAGTAGTTGTTACTACAAATAATGATTTATAGGTAATTATTTAGAACTTATTACCTTGTCCAAAATATTTATGAGTTTTACCCTAGAGCATAATAATTCTCATCACCCAATCCTTTTGGAGTCCATAGGGAATATTGAACCCCCCCCCCCCCCACTATTGGTTATAAGATTCTAAAGGGGCCTCTATCTCTTTTCATTTTCACAGGAACTACGTGACCCTATCCCCTCTTGAATATTCTAAAGAGATCACTCCATATCTTCACACAAAGTGATTACAAACTCGAGAACCCATCACAAGGTCTTTCAAAGGGAATATGTTGGAAAAAATTGGAAGAATTCTCATATAGCCCATGTCATCAATAGCCATTAATTTGAGTATTATAGTTCAGAAAAAAACACAACATGATATTCTTGATATTCCATATTGATAAGTAAAAGCTTCATCATAGAAATTATTTCAAAATTTATATTATATTATATATTAGAAAAAAATAAACTTTATTCATGATTTCATTTTAATGTTTAATTTCCACATTTTATAATTTGAATTTGATAAAACTGAAAACATTTTTGATTAACCATTTTAAATATTTCATAGGCAGAATTTTTTTTATTTTTCTAAAAAAACATATTGTTTTTTTCAACAATAAATGGAGTCTTTTTTTATGAATATTGAAATATAAATATCATCATAATGATGTAAATATAACATTAAATTTAATGTAACATTTTTTATAACATATAGTAAAAACGTTAGGAATATTTTTTTTAATATATATAAAATATCACAAGATGTATATTTTTTATCTTAAGAAGAATGTGAAAAATTTTATTTTTGTTGATGGAGTGCTTGTGAAACATTAAAGAACTAAAAATAATTAACATTGAAATTAAATTTGATTATATATAAGGCAACGATAAACTTGAATGGACATTATTATGAATAATTAAGGATCCTAATGAATATTTTTGTGTTTTTTCTTTAAACAAAAAGAATATATACAAAATGACCACTGAGTGCTTGTACATGGTGTAAAAAAAATTATATATCCAAAATATTTTCGTGAAAAGGATATCAATAAGTATATATTAAGAAGGGTTTATAAGTAAATAATGTTTAATAGTAAATAATATTTATTATATTAGTCTATTTATAAAATAGGTAATTAGTTAATTATCCAAATTTATTATGAAATATTGAATCAACGCTTCTACAAGTAGAAAAATGTTAATCTAAATGGTTTTAGAAACAATTAAATTTATAAGGATTGTGTGAAATATTTTTTTTTCTGAATTTCATATTTAATTATCATATAGGAGTAATTATATAAAAAAAATTCTGGAAATTATAATTATGTAGGTATTTTTATTTTGAAATTAGGTAAATAACATAGAAAATAGCATTAAGGTAATGTTAAAAAGGAATTAAAAACTAAAAAACAATAGAACACTTTATTTATACAAGTGGGTATAATAAATGATTTTTTATATCATCGAGTATCTATTTATGATGCTATTTTCATTTTAAAATTTCATTCTTCAACCTTAATGAATAAACATATTCCAATATTTCATTGAAATTTTTCTCTAAATAGGAAATAAACATAACAATTTAAAAAAATCCAATTTTCTCTCAAAATTCCACATAAATGCCTTACTACATTACCCTTACAACATCCATAATACCCTTGATGCATTGGTAGGTTTCATGAGACAAACTAGTTTATGAATTCTGTGAAATCCTATACTTTTTATGTATGATGTCTTCTAACAAGGCATTGTTGACATGTTTATAAATATTTAGTGATGGATCGGCCCTCGAATTATATGGACCTTTAAAAAATTGGTAGATATAATGTGACCAAGTAGTTATGGAATTCAATTTTTTTTTCTTACCCTTTCACATATAATGTCACATCATAAGGCCTTAAATGTATATTTATAATGACCTGAATGATTCATTCCATGACTATGAGATTAGTTATTATTTTCCATGTAATTTATTCATAATATTATGATATACATGGATATATTATTCCAACATTACCATTTATATGTCTCACATTTTATTATTTAGTCTATCTATATTATATCTTCCAACCATATGTTATGTTCAATTTCATATTTTGATACCTGTTAAAGATCATTTAAGATAACCCCTTTATAACATTTCTCATTTCCCCATAAAACCATGAAGACCACTATGTGTTAACTGTGTTGTTAATAAGGGAAAGAATAAATTATTCTATTTGTTTAATGAAATATAAAAAGTTATCAATGAATTTAAATGTTTATTTACATTTAACATTCCTATGAATATTAAAAAATTGGATCTATTGATCTATATATTTTTCTGTAATATAATTAGATAACCACAGTATTTGGGTTTTTTAGATAGGGTGTTACATTTGGTATCATGGAAATATTATTAGAAATATATGGATCTAGATTTATATGAAAAAATAAGATACTGAAAACATTCGGATATATACCTTAGATATTTCAAAAAAGTATCTAGAACACTTAACCTCCATGGGAATTGTATAATACAATCCAATAATCATAATTGTTTGGGATAATTAAGTTTATTCCATCAGTTAAAAATGGTGTATACTATATGGAATGGAAGCTTTGTCAAAAACAACATTCTACATATGGATTTACCTCTTAATAAAGTCGATGAGGCTAGTATTTCAGCTGAATTGATTATAAATATATTAGGTAAATATACCCCTCTTATATCTTGTAAAATTTCTTGGTAGGAGAACCATTTCTCTCCATGAAGTGGTTTAACATTTTAATACCTCTTCATATTTCGAAAACATTTTTTATTAAATATATCTTATAATAAATTAGAATTTAAACATTATATTATTCCTCTGGAGATAGTATTCATTTATTTGTGATGTAGTGAACGATAGAAGGAAATGATGACAGTATATCATTTAAAGGGAGATATCAGTCAAGGATAATCAATGATTGAAAATTCAATGGTGTAAAACTGCATAAAGAGTATGGAATGGAATTTTTTTAAAGATATATTCATTGAAAAATAATTTCTTGATGAGCAATGAGATTATATTGAATGGAATGTTATAATGTTTTTCGAAATGTAGAAGGAATTTATTTTTCGGTATGAGGAAAACTTTACAATGTAAACAAAGTATGTCTTGGGCTATGCATGTAATCCATAAAGCAGTATTAGTTGATCCTTTGGTTGGATAAATATAATCCTTTAAATATTTTTATTATATCAACAATTTTAAACATATATTTATATATTACCGAATATATTCAATATATTTAATTATTTATCAATATATTATATTTTCAAAGGTAATAATGAAAATAAGGTGATAATGGAAAACTATGTAAAGTGAAATGTGGAATAAATGAATAATTGCCTGGTATAATTTATAAAAAGTTATTATTTTGAAAATAAAAGCTCATTTACTTTTATTATTGGAATAATATTATTTTTTATGTGTGATGATAATGTTCACAAATCTCATGAGTATAATGTAAAAAAAGTGAGGTCTTCATTGTATCATTCTTCAATTCTAAGGATTTGGAACACTATTGAATCTAAATACCCATGAATCAAGGGAATTTTAAACATTTTTTATCCTGGATTAATGGTTGAGAATACAAGATTACTACTTTTTATGTTTATTTCTTGAATGACCTTATTATAGAAACATTGATAAAAAACTCAATGATATATTATGTTTCATTTTATTCTATATCTATGAACTTATTTATATCCCACTGGTTTAAAAATAACATTTAATAATTCTCCAACACATTGGGAATGTTTTTGTCAATAAATATCAAATATAATTAGTATTACTACAAGGATATATCATGAAATTTATATCAATATACAGTGATAAAACCTTGTTTCTTACATTCTTGTTATACCAATGCTTGGCGTTGAAAAAGTTCATGGTATAGATTTACTATGAAATTATAATTAAAAAATTTATATTAATGATTGCGATATTATATTTTTCAGAGGATGTATAAAATTAATTTTCATTAGAGGTGAGACTTTATAATTTGAGTATTCTTTGGATCCACTACTAGTGGTATAACATAATGAAATTAAAGATAGTATAAAGATAAAACAATAAGAATAGATTTGGATGGATTATTAATAATAAATTGCCTTCCTATTGTGAAATAATACATTGATTTATTTCCTAAGGATTTAAATTGACATCCAGCAAAGTTTGAATTCAATTTTTTATCCCTGATGAAAACTTATATCAATGTATCCCTACTTAAGGGCCCTATATTTATAAAAAATTATGACAAAAATCGATAGATACTACATGATGTGGTAAATCACTAACTATATCTCGAGATGTATGGTGTCCCAATCAATGAAGACTAAGAGAAAACATCTTAAGGCTGTCATAGAACTTCTCCCTATAATAATTTTGACATAGAAAATATCAAATGGACTATATTACATTGAATCCAAATACTCATAGAAGGTATGAATTTATATGTGTCATTACGGACAACCTTATATAATATGTACATTTCCTTGAAATAAGATAGGAAATTTACCTTTAGAGCCTTACACAGATCCATATTATTGAGGTTATGAGACATCATGGTGCCCCACCATAAGTTGTAATAATCATGATAAACAGTTAACATAAAAATTTTATAGGAGTCTCTGAATGTATTTTTATACTCTCAAAGATTTAAAAACCACCAAACATCCTCAAACTGATGGGAAGTATAAATAGATTATCTAAACATTGTAATACATTCAGAGATCTATCTCCATTTAATTTAAAGTAATATGGGATTAGTATATACCTTTAGGGTATTTCTTATACAATAATAGATTATATTGAAGAATTTATATGGCAGAACATGAAGCATTGTAAGTGAATAAATTTCATACACTAACTTATTATGATGAGGATAGATAAAAGAATCTAGTTGTCCTATAACTTTTTATAGAGGAAATTGTTTATGTGTGAGCTATTCAAAATCCTATCAAGACTATTGAAGGCATACATAAAATATAAGATGATAAAATGTGGAAGGAATTGTACTTTCATGTGGGGGATCAAGTATTCATGAAGGCATCTCCATAGAAGGTATTTCCTTGTCTCGTTAAGAAGGGGAAATTTATTTTAACCTACACTGTGACTTGTGAAATGTTTTGAGAGAATTTGGGTTACTGATTATCATTTATCTATCCCATCGAAAAATATAAATTGAAAGACATCTTCCATGTCTCATTTTTGAGTATGTACATATGAGACCCAAC